>CAMZMU010000086.1:12850156-14050156 GCA_947311845.1 Poa pratensis
GAGTGTAGATGAAAATCTGAATATGATAGGTGTACACTTTGGAAAGATGTATATGTGAGTAGAGGTAAAGCATGCATAAGTTTCATCCAACTTCCAAACTCTTCTACTTAAGTTAATGATTGCAATAAGGTATTCATTGGTGTCAAGCTCTCATTGCCCCTATCATAGCATCTTGAATGATTAAGGTTAAAGTGAAAGCAAATATGAGTAGTGTGCTTGATAAAGAATGGGTTGAATGTCTCATGCCCCTTGAATACAAGTACTTACACCATGTGTTACTCAACTTGGGAAACAAAGCAAGTTCAATTAAATATCATTGTAAGCATAATAGTATCATCAAGAGCGTCAACTGGGGTACCTCTTGTCCCAAGATATGGAACAAGCCCATATCAAAATGACAAGACAAACAAACAAAATGAACAATCTCAACACCCTTTTTATTTACCATTTGGAATAGTTTTTTATTGCAAGGTGTATCACAGAAGGTTCACCATAGTATGTAAGTAAATTTCCACCATGAATGATGCATGGCTTAGATTAGCGGCCCAGGCGTCTCTCTAACCATTTACACAAACTCATTTAAACTCACTTATTTCCACATTTATTTCAACATGATAAGCATCCATAGACAAAAGCACATGATATCAACTAAATGAGATGAAGAGCGTGTTGAAAGCTTGCCATGTGACAGCACATATGGGCTAACTTCCAACCCAAAACATTCATCAAGCCACAAACATCATAATCTTAATCACAATGGGTCAAGTTTTATTATGCAAATAAAAGAACATTGTGCATCAAGTTCGTGAGAGCTATATAACCAATTTTTTTCCATTGCAATCAATAACATAAACATTTTCATTCAGAGGTAAGATAACACAAACAACATGTTAAACATACTCGGAATAGCATAAAGCCAATAGGTAGATATGGTGGACTCACTGGAATAACTTTGGTTGAAGGTGTTGGAAACAAGTTTTTGCTTGTTGGAGTTTTTGGGCTAGCAAAAGGGAGAAAGTTGACCATCTAGATGCATGCATGAGTGTCCATAGAACTAACTAATCCATGTTAAACCAAGTAAAATAACAATCAGCACCAAAACATGAATAAGTGATAGCTCTACAAAAAGAATTTGCAAACTATTACTCATAAACAAGCTCATGAATCATGCAACTATATGTATCATTAAAAATCAAGTCAAACATCCCTTTTCCCAATCTTATAAAAGCATCCAACATATTTCAACCCATATTTCCAGTAGCTCTCTCATATATAATTGATAGTGTGGTGGTCTCTCAAGACTCAAACAAAAACAAAAACGACGCTCCAAGTTTATGCGATAAAGTGTTTCGATCGAAAAACAGAAGTTGGACGTGTGCAAACCGAGAGTGTGTAGGTCCAGCGGGGTTGTCTTCACATCCCCAAGCTTATGGTCTTCACCATCCTTGGATAGCTCTTGGTGCATCTCCTCCAATCCCTGTGAAAAAACTTCAAAACACCGTTTCTCCCATCTCTTTTCTGTGGGGTGCATTAATAGTGATAAACAAATAGGTTCCTTGCTGCATATAATCCTTGAACAAAAATTCATATGACATGTCCAGAAAGTGTATAATGTTGTATGCCTACTCATAAACTCAATTGGATCAAAAAGATTCAACTTAAAAGCTCAAAGCATGCATCAAACAAAATGGGACAGAATCTGTCCAGAAAAACAGCAGCAGCAAAACGTATTTTTCTACCCTACCAAACTTTCTCGAAAAATTCCAAAAATTCATGCATACAGAGGATGAAAAGTTGCAACTACAGTTCAAATATGAGCTCATTCGGAGTTACAGAATAAGAATTAAAAATCATACCGTGCACTGATTCGTGCAGGAATAAAATCTCCGAACGCTATAAGCAACTTTTTCAAACCAAAAAGGGTAAAACTTGGCACTTTATTAAAAACTCCAGAACCTAACTAGACACAAAATCTCTTGTTACAGCAAGAGGACACAAAGAAAAATCACACACAAAAATAACCGGGTTGCCTCCCGCAAAGCGCTTTCTTTATAGCCATATAGCTAGGCTTCTTACTTGTTGTTTTATTGTGGACGAAGCTCATGAGGGAGCTTGAACTTTGGTGGTTCCCTCTTCCTTGGAAAGTGTTCCATGCACTTCTTGTGTGGAAACTGAAACTTTACATTCCCTTCCTTTGAATCAATGATAGCACCTGTGGTACGAAGAAAAGGTCTTCCAAGAATAATAGGACTAGAGGTTTTATTCCCCATATCCATGATTAGAAAATCCACAGGCACAAAAGTCATATGTAACTCTACCATAACATCACTTACTTTTCCCAAAGCATGTTTAATAGAGTCATCAGCAAGTGCTAGTTCAATAGAGCATTTTTCAAGATTTTTCAATTCAAGCACTTCATATAGTTCTTTAGATAAAACAGAGACACTAGATCCTAGATCAAGTATGGCATGGTGTGTCTCTTTTCCAATAGTTACTAGTACCTTAGGTATCCACATATCCCCAAGCTTAGGTGGTATCATAGCCTCTTGGTTGTACCTAGCAATCTTTTCTTTCAAGACATGATTAGCAATATAAGAACCAAAACCTGCTTGGTTAGTGTTGATGGAAGGATCACTTGCAAATTTTTGTAAGATAGATATTAATTCATGCAAGCTACAATTTTCTAAGTCAAGCAAAGGATCCTTGACTTCATTAAGCATTTTAACTTCCTCAACTTCAACCTCTTTCATTACCCCAATAGATTCTTTAGCAACTCTCTCTTGCTCATGAATGTGTTCCCAAGACTTATTGATAACCTCTTGGCAATATTTTATTGTTTCCTCATGTTTTTGGGCTGTAATGATGCTCTTTAATGATGAGACTTCCTTAGTAAGCTGATCTACCCTTTCAAACAAAGCATCTTGTTTTTCAAACTTAGAGATAAATTCCTTATTAAGCTCTTTTTGGGTAGATATAAAAGATCTAATGGTGTTTTCCAAGTCACTAGAAACATTACCACTAGAAGCATATTTATTTGGCACATATGGGGGTTTATTATAAGAGTTATAATTGTTGTTACCATACCCATTATTACCATAGTTCCTAATGAAGTTGACATCAATATTTTCAGAATTGTTTCCAACTAGTTCTTGCAAAGGAACATTTTCAACACTAGGTTTATTAAGCAAAGCAAGAATAGTATCCATTTTAGATGACAAATCATTAGTTTCTTCAATAGAGTTCACTTTCTTAGAAGGATTAGGTGCCCTATCAGTATGCCATTGACTATAGTTTTGTAAAATGCTTTCCAATATATTTTTAGCTTCTACTATAGTCTTACTCATAAAAGCACCTCCAGCAGCAGAATCAAGTATGTTTCTAGACATGTAGTTTAAACCATTGTAGAAAGAGTGTAATATGGTCCATTCATTAACTCCATGTGAGGGACAAGTTCTAAGCATAAGTTTTATCCTATCCCAAGCCATAGCAACATGTTCATTTTCATTTTGCCTAAAAGAAAGGATGTTGTTTCTATTTTGCAAAATTTTAACAGGGGGATAATATTTCTTAATGAAAGCTTCTTTTAGATCATCCCAAGAATTAATACTACCAGATGGCAAGGAATGCAACCACTCTTTAGCTTTTCCTCTAAGTGAAAAAGGAAATAACTTCAGTTTTAGGATATCACTTTCCACATTTTTAAACTTTTGCATGTCACATATTTCAACAAAGTCATGAAGATGCATAGAGGCATCCTCCATAGCACTACCACCAAATTGTTCCCTAGTTATCAAGTTCAACAAACTAGGACTTACTTCATAACTCTCAGCATTTATCTTAGGTGTGGCAATAGCTCTCGTGATAAATTGATCATTAGGAGTGTTTGTGTAGTCACACAGCTTAGTTCTTTCTCCCATTTTAGCAAGTTTTTTTGGTATTTTTAATTTTTTATGCAAAACTGAAATAAATATGATATGATATGCAATGACACTAACAAAACAAATAAATTGCTTTGTAAGTAAAGATGGATAAGATGGTGCTCACGTAGGTGCAACCTCCCCAAGCTTAGGTGTTAGCACAAGTTGGTGACGTTGACTTTGTTGTGAGATGAATGCGATGATGCACACCCTTGGATAAATCTCTCAGCTACGATTCCCCGGCAACGGCGCCAGAAAACGTCTTGATGATCCCGAAGAGCAAGTCTTGATGCCTGCACAAATAAACGGGATTAGGTTGAGACTCCAAGTGCAGAGTGTATAGTAAGTGGAAGACAGTTTTCCCCACGAGGGGTGACTCGAGGGTTTAATATCGAACTCTCGGGGAATCTGAAGTGGTAGATTTATCTTCTTATCCTTCTTTTGGTTACCTACAAAACAAGGTTAGATGTTTTGGTCCTCAACCTCACCTGTGGTTGTCAAGCACAAGGTGTAAGAATGATATCAGGATAGTTATGCAATGCAAACAAGAAATAAATATGCAATGATGGTGGATGCAATGATAAATGATATTTTTGGGTTTTTGAATGATGTATGCAAGATGAAAAGTATTTTTGTATTTTCGGATTTAATGATGGCTGAAAATAGAAAAGTGGTATATGGTGTTGGAAAGGTGTTTCTTATGATTAAAAATGGACTGGGGTTCATGGTTTCACAAATGCACTCTCTCTTTATAAAGTGGTAGACAATGGAACACACAAGTTAACATATGAGATTGCAACACAGGGTTTGATAACAAGTTACTTAGATATATGGGCATCACGTCCTAACATAGAGATCTTTTGGTTATTAACCTCTCTTATACTCCACCAAGATGCGAACTAAATCATAACACCTCAGTAATTAAGATAACTCAGAGTATAGCATTAAGTATCATGACATGAAGTGAAAATAAGAACATGCTAGATCTAGTCATGGAGTAGTGGCAATGGTCACGCCCACATCCCCGGTAGCATGGTATTTTAGTTTATCCCTAGTGAGGTAACAAAGTAAGGTAAAGATACCAAAGTGGATCGCAGAACTTTCTCTCACGTTCACTGCACTAGCCACCCCCCGTTACTCCAACTAATGCACACGTTCCCCCACACACGCTCTCATAAACATGCTTGATCAAAACAAGTAGACAAGAACGGGGTACATAATATGCATCTATACTCATAACTGAAACAAACATTGCAATCTCAAACATATATTAACTCATAAAGATCCACCACAAAGGTATTACAACGGTGACCGTAATCATGTTCAGCAGCTCATACGGTGCTAATTAGTGAAGCTCAAGAGAGGAGAGATACATAAGTTACTTCCACAAACCCATAGTCCAGAGGTGGACTACTCCCTCTTCATCATGGAGACGGTGGAGAAGTCGATGGAGAAGATGGAGACCACGCCGGCAGCGCCCCGCCGGAGTTTTCCCCCTCCAATCTGCAGCTCCTGATCTCCGTTTCGGTGTTTCTGTGTTTGTGCGGCGCTCCTTCCAGAGAACGTCGGGGGACCTTTTTCATAGCCATTTATAGGTCAAGACGAAGGCGGTGGAGCGAAGATCGACGGCAACGGAGCCACGAGGCCCAAACGGGTGGGTCCCACGCGGCCTGGTACTGTGGCCACGTGGGCCCCCTCGTTTGGCCCTCGGGCCTCCGTTTGCTCGCTTCCTTTTTCCGTAGTCCTTCCTTCCAAATATTGATGCCCGTAAATTTCCAGGTGATTTCGTTGACGTTTGGGTCCCTGAAACATTAAAATACAAAACTAGGGTTTTCTGCCTGTGCAGGGTTAATTCCATAAAAATAGGAAATAAATGAATATTCCCAAAAATCATTATAAAACATTAATATAACCCTTATATGATGCAAATATGATTGGAATATAAGCAATTAAAGTGCAAAGTTCATGTATGCATTTTACATGCATCACTCTCTTACCTTCGCCCGCAGCTCCCTTGACCAGATCCGGAGAGCACTTGTTCCCACTCCTTTTCCCCGCGCCCCGCCGCCATCTTTTCGCGCTCCCAGCAGCACCCCTCGCCACTCCTCACGTTTCGTCCCCTTTCGTACCTCCGGGGCACGAACTCGGTATCGTCGCGTCCGTGCCGACACACCCCCTCGCTCTGGAGACTCCGGAGATGACCGCGCTTCACCCGACTACAGCACCGCGAGGGAGGACATCGACACCATTCCACCAGCGACGCCCCTCGAGATGGAGTTCTAAGACGCTCAGAGATCGCATCGCCTAGTGTATCTTACCTTTCCGCTTTATCGTACGCTCGAATAATGTAGTGGTAGATTCGTATCTCGCTTTATGTATCGTGTAGCTTGTATCTTTTATCCTGCATCCAGTGTAACTTGGCGAGTAGCTAGAACCGTGTAACCCCGCCAACCGTTGTATAACACCATGCTTGTTGTCTGTGCCAACCCTTGGTCACATTTGGTTTTTCTTGGATGCCACTCTTTTCCATGTGTTGCCAAACCTGGTTTCCATTTGGTTTTTCTTGGATGTTACACTTCCCCAAGTGAATGCTCATGGTACCCGCCCCCACGTTCAACCGTTCAGGATGAGGCCCAATGATGGTGCAAGTGGTAGTCAAGGAACACCAGTTCGTCGCTCCGCACGACAGGCTGGCGAAGATCCTGCGCCACCTCAGTCACCTCCCCCACCGCCAGCTCAGGAACCAAGTCCGAGTCAAATTATGATGATGATGGATGAGCGCCATAGCCAGCACTTGACACAGATCATGAGGAAATTTGGCACCTATATGCAAGCCCAAAATGCTCCACGCCCTGGTCACTCCAAATTGCAAGATTTTCAACGCACTAAGCCACCCAAGTTCTCATTTGCGGATGACCCGCTTGAAGCCGATGATTGGCTCCGCACCATTGAAAAGAAGCTAGAGCTTGCTCGCGTTGACGAGCTGGACAAAGTACTCTTCTCCACCCACTATCTTGAAGGCCCTGCCAATGTTTGGTGGGACAACCAGAAGACTGCAAGAGGAGACGGACCCCCAGCAACCTGGACAGAATTTCAAGAAGCCTTCCGCAAGGCATACATACCCTCCAGTCTCATAAAGATGAAGCAACAAGAATTCTTGGCACTCACCCAAGGTAACCAGTCTATCAGCGAGTACCTCACCAAGTTCAACAATCTCGCCCGTTATGCCCCCGACGACACCAACACTGAAGAAAAGAAGAAGGACATATTTCTCCAAGGAATGCACCAGGCAATCAAGACCCAGCTCAGTGTACTGCAGTTCCAAGATTTCCAGGCCATGATCAACACAGCGCTGATCTCAGAGAAGGAGCACCGTACTATTTACGACTCCCACAAGAGAAAGTTTGAGCCCCGCTAGAACCACCAAGAAGGGACTTCTTCCAAGCCCCGTACCTGGCAGCCCAGCAACCCGACCCCAAACCCCCAGACCACTGGGAATCAGCCCAAGAAAGATGGATACCCTCGTGAAGGATTTTACCACCAGCGCCCCATTGCGGATGACGCAAAACGGGGGAACGCCTGCTTCAAGTGTGGCAAGGCAGGACACTATATCAGGGAGTGTCCCCTCAACAACAACCCCGGCAACAACAGCAACTTCAACAACAACCACCCTGCCAGTGCAGTCAAGGCTCCTCAAGTTGCCCGCGTCCACCACATGTCGGCCGAAGAAGCCTATGAAGCCACGAATGCAGCGCTCGGTACGTGTACAGAACCGCGCTGATTTTATTCAATTTTAGAGCTTCCCACCCGTTCAACTCGAAGAATTATACCTAGTCAGCAAGCAACCCGAATCTCGGGGGCGAGATTCAATTTAAGGGGGAAGGTCTGTAACATCCTGAAATTTGGCCTTTCAAAAATTTTCTTTCAAAAACTCATTCTTGTGATTTGGAATTAAAATTTCCCTCGGTTTGGCAACCCTGTTAAAAATTATCGACCATTTACGAAATCTTGTCCAAGTTTGGGATCTCATGTTTTGAATTCTCTCCCACTTGGTAAACATGTTGCTGGCTCATTTCACCCAAAAATGTTATTTCTATATTTTCCTTATTTTAATTACCAAAATCCCTTTATTGTGACTTTACAAAGGAAGTACCCTAAATATCTTTCCTAAAATTCTGCAAAAATTAGGGGATGACCCCTGGGCAATATATAGCCGAAATATGCAAAAAGATTTGATACGTTGTTTGCAAATTTATGAAGTAATTCTCCACTTTAGTTTCTGCCCATTTCCTTCTTTATTTTCAAAGTACAAAGCAAACTTTTCTCCCTGGTGATCCAAGACCCTAGACACAACCCCTAGGAGTGCACACACCTCAGAGAATTATTTGAACCCTTTTACATTCCATTTACTTCATCAAAACCACATTTCCCCTTTTGACCAGAAGTGTTTTTAAAAAATTTCCTATAGACCAACTGTCGAATTTGATCAAACCGTAGTCAGAGAAGTGGAAGCTTATTCCATTTGGCGCACAACGAAACAAACCACACTCGATTTGGTTCAGTGGTTCGCGAGATATGGCTCCATGCTGCTGTCGGCATGCCCCTGGCGGCGCTCACCACTGGCATCGGCATGCCAGTGGCGCGCCAGGTGTTCGACGGCGAGCACACGGCCCCCCAGCCACTCCCCAGCCGCTCCCCGGCCATCTCCACCTCCCCCACTCTCCTCCAGCCGCCCCACGACGCCGGCAAGCCCGCCGCGCCGCACTGTGGCCGCCAGGTGTCAACGTCGCCGTGCCGTCCCCCCCTGCCTGCCCGAGCCCCCCTTGCACTCCGCTGCCCTCCTCCACCTCGTGCCTGCACGCGTCGCCCTTCCTCGCCTCGCCACAAGCAGCGGAGCAACGCGACGCACTGCCGGAGCAGTAGCTCCACTGCCGTGCACAGCAACGACGACCACACGCCCCCGTGCCTGCTTCGCCCCCCTGCGAGCTCGTAAATGCCCCAGGACGCACGCAAAAGCCACCCGCAACGCGACGCACCGCCCAGCACAGTCACGGCGAACAGCGCCGCCCACCACCGTGCGCCGAGTATTGGCACCCTCTTCGATTCGCTATAAAAATGCTACCCCGGCCACTCCAGACCATCATCCCACCCCCCCCCCCCTCAAGCTCCCTAGCCTCCCCCACCGCAGTATCAGAGCCCCTAGGTCACCGGAGCGTCGGATTCGAGCTCGTCGCCGCCGCACGGCCCGCACTCGAATTCCTCACCGTAGTAGCTCCCCGACCAAACCCTTCTACCCCCAGCCTCCCTAGACCATGGCGAACCCATAGCCACCCTCGCCGGAGCAAATCGTGGCCGGAATCGTCGAATCCATCGTCGACAGATCGCCGGAGCCACGGCCGTGCAAGCACTGCTCACCCTGGACCTCCCTAGCAAGCGCAAGTTCACCGACGAGCTGTGCAGCGCCACCCCGAGCCCTCCCGCGTCCTCTCCCTCGCCTCCCGTGCCCCCTAGCCGCCGGGGAACGTCGCCGGAAAGCTCGCCGCCGGCGAACAGTACGTCTTTTCTTTTCCAGAGAAAATAACGCTTCGAGCACAGTAGCTAGTGGGACCCACTATCAGGATTTTAAACATTTTCCAAAGGTTTTTCTGTTTTCCATTTTCTGTTTAAATAAATGGCAGAAACTTTGAAAATCAATATCTCTCTCAAAAATTATCAAAAAAAATATGAATCTTTTTTTGATGGCTTTGTTTTCAAAATGTCTGTCTTATGACATCAAAAGAATTTCATTTGGAGTTCATTTGCTTGATCGTTTATTCGATACCGTAGGAAGGGTTTTTAATGCAATTTCATTCTTTAAATAGATTCAAACTTCCCCAACGAAGTTGAAGTCGAACCCGAACCCTACCCCTCTGCTGAAGGCAAGCCATTAACCCGATCTCAAGCTCGGTCGAACTTTAGAAAATTTGCTTGACTGTCTGAATTGATATCTGTTGCATCTCATATGCCATGTTGCATTTTAATATTGCCGCACTTATATATATATATATATATATATATCTGTGGATCATCGCAACACCCTTTATTTTGTCAAACGAGATGCCGCTTGTCAGCGGAATCGCTGCCACAGTCATCCGGTTGACGTTTTTTTTATTTTGTCAAACGAGAAGGCGCTTGCCGGCAGAATCGCTGCCACCGTCATCCGGTTGACGTTTCTTTTATTTTGTCAAACAAGAAGGCGCTTGCCAGCGAAATCGCTGCCACGGTCATCCGGTTGACGTTTCTTTTATTTTGTCAAACGAGAAGGCGCTTGCCAGCGGAATCGCTGCCACAGTCATCCGGTTGACGTTTCTTTTATTTTGTCGAACGAGAAGGCGCTTGCCAGCGGAATCGCTGCCACAGTCATCCGGTTGACGTTTCTTTTACTTTGTCAAACGAGAAGGTGCTTGCCAGCAGAATCGCTGCCACAGTCATCCGGTTGACGTTTTATTTTGCTATGCTTGGACTTCGGTACATGCCGGTGGATATGTTTATTTACTGCTGAAATTATTATATGGATGCCATGTGTTACTTTGTTAATGTTGATGTCTGTAATCAAACAAAATGACTAAGAAGATAATCACCTCCCTCGACTAGATTGAGTCACATAGTGCCACTCACCAAACACAACCAGCACAACCTTGCGTCGTTCATATGGGCGGACCATGGCCGGGTATTTTATCGGCCTCCTTTGATGCCATCCTTTTTGGCAAGTCTAGTCGGTTACCAGAGTTGGTCGGGGCTAGTCTTGCGAAGGTTCCGGAGCTAGGCGTCGCTCATAGGTTGGGGACGTGCCGGATTCACTTCTGCATAAGGCATAGAGTTATGTCGGTGGCTATACAGGGAGTGTCTTGGTAGAGTAAACGACTGTGGAAGTATGGGTTTGTACTGTCCGCCATGGTTGGTTCTAGTACTTCCGTACCGGCGGTACAAGCTTAGACTTCAGCGTGTGGATAAACGTTGCAACCTCTCGAGAGTGTAAATCTGGATGTCTAGCCTTGTCTCTGGGTTATGGGACGTTGTTTGGGTCAAGTCACGCTATGAGTCAGTCCTGTCGAATATGGAGAAATAATGAATGTGAACCCAACCCTAAAGCCAGAGTTCGCTAGAAACGATAGCCAGAGTTGGCTGAATTGATAGCCAGAGTTGGCTGGTATGACAGCCAGAGTTGGCTTGAGTGAATGCAATAGTTGGCTAGACTTAAGCCAGAGTTGGCTAGAGCCTTGAAAGCCTAAATGTTGTTGGATGAGAAACGTGATCTCATTCTAGCAACAACGAAACTCCCCTACAAAGGTAAGTAGGTAAGTTATGTCTAACCGTTTAGCTTGGACTCGCACTTCTAAACCCGAACTCATGCCATGTTACTTTCTGAACTTATGCCATGCCATATAGGTAGACCTTGTTTGTCTTTGGGCTAATGTCTTGCGAGTACATTCCATGTACTCACATGGCTTTTCATGTGGCCAGAACCTGCTACTCCCGTCGTTGAGTACCCGCTGTACGAGAACTAGGAACCCGTTTTCCAGGCAGAACCCTGTGAAGTAAAGCCCGCTGTTGTCACGCTACCGCCTACATTTCCGCTGCCATCTCGACGTATCCGCTGCCACTCTCTGATCGAGGCTCATCCTTAGAAGAATAATGTATATACTGTTGTGTGCGCCTGTTGCGCGACCATCGAAGCCTCACCCTTGTTGTAATGTTGTACCCTGTGGAACCATAATAGTATTTGGTTATGTCTTTGTGTATCAAGTTGTCATATATCCAGTGTTTCTGGGACTGGTATATGGGGTAACTCGATCATCTGGATCGGGGTGCCACAATCAAACTTTATATTGTTTGACTTTTACTAATATTTTAGAGAGAATAGCCAAAATAACACTACTGAAAACCGAAGTTGCCAAAATACCACTAGTGAAAACCAACTTGCCAAAATAACACTACGTTCAGTTTTTTTTAGCCAAAATAACACTAGTTGCTAACTCAGTCTAACATCATCCAAAAAAAGACATATGTGGCCTTACCTCTTCACATAGGCCTATGACAACAATTCAGCACATTTGGACAGCATTTCAGCACATTTGGACATCAAAACAGCACTTTCACAACATTTCAGCACACTTTCACAGCAAAATAACAAAATTTGACAGCATTTCAACACATTTTCAAAGCATTTCAGCACAATTTGACAACAAAATATACATCATATCCATATCAAATGGTCATTCTTTGATCAGTAGACCACCTAAATTTCTCCTCCACAACAGCCTTTATCTGTGCCACGGACAAGCCCCGACCAGCAATGAAATCCCATGTCCTGCCTCTTGTATATCTTCTTTTGCCGTCTAGAACAGTCAAGTAGGACTGCACGTCTATTTCTACCGTGAAATCATCCATCGAATCCACTCTGAAACATAAATACACCAAATTCTAAATTTGCTAATTCGTGTCTTGCAATGATGGATACTAGACATGGGTGGACATATTGCTTACTTTTCCTTGGTACAGCAAGGTCGCAGGGGAGGGGCACAAGCAGGTCCTGGTCCGGTCGATGTAGAAGCTGCAGGGGAGGGGGCCGGCGGTCGAGCGGAGGAGCTCGCCGTGCGGCGTCCGGGCGGCTGCTGGAGCGCGCTCTGCAGGGGCACTCGGGAGGGAGACAAGCGGAGGGCTGAGGACGGAGGGCGGCGGAGCTAGGTGGCCGAGCGGTAGAGGGGAGCGTGTCGGGCGGCGGTCGGGCGTAGGAGCGGGCCGGCCGGGCGCCGGGGAGGGAGACGGGCGGACGGCGGAGCTAGGTGGCCGAGCCACGGAGGGGAGCGGCAGGGAGGCGCCGGCGTGGGCTGCTTGCTCGCGCCGCCATGGTTGCGCTCGTGCGGGAGTGATTGGGAGAGTAGAGAAAGAGATAGGTTTGCAGGTGTAGATTGGGAATACTGGAAAAACTGACAACTAACTAACGGGTTGACTCACATAATTTCTTTGACATCTAACGGCAGTGCTATTTTGGCATGAAAAACTGAATGAGGAGTGTTATTTTGGCAAGTTGGTTTTCACTAGTGGTATTTTGGCAACTTCGGTTTTCACTAGTGGTATTTTGGCTATTTTCTCAATATTTTATACACCTTCTTTTAGGGAACGCAGGGAGTACCCCACAATCAATCACAAACAACTGCAAGGCTCACAGATCTTTGGCACTGGCTATTTATACGGCCACTGTCTTTGATCCTTTCTATTGGCAAATAGGAGGTTTCCAAATTCATACCAAGTACTCATCACTTCTCGGTTGTCATTACTATCTTTCTACGTTCAATGCCATACTTGTTTGGAATCCACAAACCGTCCTAATGGAACGTCAGAATTTCTATGAATATGTCCTTGGGTTCATTCAAGACTTGAGTAAAACTCAGATTGGAGAAACATATTGGCCCTAGTTTCCTTTTGTTGGAACTATATTCGTTTTTATTTTTGTTTCGAATTTGTTGGATGCTCGCTACCTTGGAAAATTAAGGGTTATCCAATAGACAATTAGCAACGCCCACACATGATATAAATACTACTGTTGATTTAGCTTTACTCATATAAGCAACATATTTTCGTGCGGGACCAAGCAAAAATGGATGTCATGCATTTGTCTCCAAACAATAATGGTAGCCAAAATTGGATTTGTAAATGTTCCCCCAATAAGAATTTAGCAATCTCTCTCAACATATTTTCGTGCAGCCAGTTACTAATACATGCCTATGGAATCACACTCTCCAACCAACATGAGCAGTGGACAGTAAAAATATATTTATAAATTATATATATGAAGGATCAACATATTACAACACCCTTTTTCGTTTTTATTCGGTAGAGTGAAATGGATAAACATATATTTTGCTCTTAATCTTTACTGTAATCTGTCCACTAGGTGCTTGCAAGTTGCGAGAATGCCAACATCATTTTTTTGTTATATTTTATTATGGATGCAAATGTAGAACTAGAAGAGAAACACTGCCTCACCCTTGAATACATGATTTTTTATTGATTATGTGAAGCCCGCTATTTTATAGTAATGCCGACAATTAATCTGATGAATGTATGTGAGACAGAAGAGGACGTTGTGAAAAATCATGCGTGGGAGATGGAAAAAACTTTGCATATGGACTAATAATGCCGCTAAAATAGTTTCATCATTTCGTATGAAAAAGGAAACAATGAATCTAATTAACTTGTATGTACCTCAAGTATATTTCATCCATTTCTAACAATCTATTTACCTAATGGACAGACGCGGCAACGCGCGCCTTAATTATCTATGTCGTCGTATGAAACAACAGATGCCTAGGGGTAGGCTTAAGTTTGGGGGCCGATGGACGCTAGAGGATTCGGGGAGGGATAGCGCGCATGATTGCGCACACAAACAAACAGATCAACACGGGGATTTACCCTGCTTCGGGGCTCTCGTGAGAGATAAAACCCCTACTGCAGCATCTAGCCTACTCTGTGTATTTCTACTCTGAGTATACGATCTGTACAAATGCTCCTCGAGCTGTATGGAACGAGCTATGGAGATGAGCTCCAGGGAGCCAGCAGAGAGAGCGGGGGAGAATGAGCCCAAGGGGCAAGAGAGCCCGTGCGGGAGCTCAGGAGAGCTCTCCCCCTGGTGCCCTTTATATAGGGAGAGCCCAGGGGACAAGGGGTGGCCCACTAGATACTGTACATGATATGACCACTGGGTCTTGTCACCACTGTACAAGCGTCAGGCCGGTGTACTCTTGTCACATCAGTGGCACTGCAGCCACAGTCCAGGATGGGCGTGGCCTGTCTTGTCCGTGTCCTTGGCCTTGTCCTCTTGCGCGTGTCTCCGGGATCTTCGGTAGGTGGCAGGGTATCTCGTACTTGACGAGGTTGTAGCTGTGGATGTTAGAGATGTCGGGGTAGCGCTGTCCCGTGGAGGCTGCCGAGGTGTCGATGTAGAGGCAGCGATCTGCTCTGGTCATCGTTGCCGAGGTAGAGACATACGCTGGCCCAAGAGCTGCCGAGGCTGGAGTCCAGCCGAGGTGTAGAGACCTCGGTCCGACCCGTGCGTAGCGTTGCCTCGGTTGGTCTCGTCTCGGACGAAGTAGACTCGACGTGGCGCTGGTCTTGGTCGCAGGAGAAGAAAAGGCCGGGAGCGATCTCGGCCTGGAGATGTCTCGGTCTGCTGGAGCGCCTGATCCAGTCCGAGGGGAGGACACCCCGGCCTGCCCGAGGCAACGATGTATCGGACCAATCGAGACGATGCCAACCTGGCCCGCCCGAGACTGGAACCGGCCTCCTAAGGAATCTCGGCCTGCTGGTCACTCGGTCATCCGAGACTGGTGCCACGGCCTGCCCGAGGCGAGAAGCCCATCTCGGAACTGGCGGCCTGTCCGAGTGAAGGAAAGCTCGGTCCAGCCGAGCTGCTGTAGCCTCGGCCTATCCGAGATAGGAGACTCGGCCCAGCCTGGTGCGGGTGGACACGGCCTGCCCTGGGCGATAGGAATCTCGGCCCAGTGCGGCCTATCTGAAGCTGGTGGCATCTCTCGGCCCGTCCGAGGGAGCTGTCCTGCCCGAGGTAATGGGCCTCTCGGCCCCATCCCGATGCTGGTATGCCGGTAAAAGGCTTACCTCGGCCTGCCCAGCCAATTCCGGCCCAGAGTGCTTTTCTCTGTCTTTTCCTTTATCTTTTGCATATTTATCTCCTGTTTCTCTCTGCCAACTCCACAAAACCATCAACTCTGGGGTACCCGGGGTTACATTCCCGACAATCTAGTAACCAGCAAACGAAAATCATCAACAATACATGAGCTAGTAGAGAGGCCTGGCAAGGGATCTAAGTGGTTTTTATTATTCCACACATGCTATTAAGTTTTAATCGGAATCTCACATTCGAAAAGTAATGCAATTCTACCACAGACCATAAACATAATTATAAACATGTAAATAGAATAGCAACAACTTTATTTTTTTCTCTAGGGCATATTTAGTCTCTCACTTTTATTTGATTTAATAATCCAGATTATACATAAGCACCTAATATCCATGACAGTCTAGATATTGTCTTTAACCCTTAGTCATGCATTTTCTGAAAACTCCTTTTTCTTTGAAAAATATGAGCATCTACTTAATATACATGAACAATTATTATATAAAATTGTTTTTTAATACATGAAATTTTTTATATATAATATTTTAAATTTGTATACATCAATATTTTCATTTTTCAATTACATAAATATTTATTTTTATATACAAATATCTTATTGTGATGAAGGCGAAAATTCTTCGATGTACATTTCCACATATATTTTCTTTTCTAGTTAAATAAGTGGATACTTTATGTGAGAAACATATTTTTGGGAAACATGAAAATTTTGTTGTCAAAATATAAACATCTGTTACGACATAAGAATTTTATATTTAAGAAATGTATAATGCATTAAAAATTGGGATTTCTATTTCTGTGCCCCTCGTTCCTTAGTTCTACTCAGTCATCCCCACGCTCTTAGTTTTTACTCATTTTTCCCCATTCTCTTGTCTGAAACCCTCACAAAACTTAAAAGTGGACGTTTCTGCCAAGTCAATAGTTTGACCGTTAACTCCTGACGAGTTGCCAAGTCATAATTTAATAATTTCAGATAACATTTTGGAAACAAATAAAATAGGACGAGGTCATGATGATGTCATCAATGGATGTCTTCTCCTGCTGATCACGTGCTCGACGGTTCCGACAGCCCCAGCTCGAACTAGTACCAATTTATGCTCCGTCTGGTCGTCCTCTTCCTTCGCACTGAAGGACGGGAGCCGAGATGGACTAAAACGTCGGCATCGAGGTCATCTTCCTCGCCTCCGGCCGGACGCCACCATGCTCGATTCCGACCATCCCGGCTCGTACCAGTGCCATGTAGATCTCTGCCTTGTCCTCCTCTTCTACCATGATGAATTAAACGAGCCATGATGGACTGAAACGCCGGGATTGACAGCATCTTCCTCGACTCCGGCGAGCGCCGCCATGCTTGATTCGGCTCCGTCTGACCTCCCCTGACCTCGCCGTCTCCTCTATTGAGCTCTGGTTGAGCCTCTGATCCTCCCAGGCCTCTTCTACCCCTTCGATCTGGTCTAATTTGTCGTCGGTGTGATGGCTCACGAGGGCAGAGAGATGACATCAGCGGCGGTGAATGAGGACCCGAGACCTCGATTAATTCCGGTGACCACTTGGTCTCTAGCTCCGCTCGTTCTCCTCCCCAGGGCAGCCTCTTCGGAATCCCTGCGAAATCCAACTCCCGCGCGTGCTGGAACGAGCAGCGTGAGCTCGCCGGTGTTCAGTCTCGCCGGAGTTCAGCAACTCAATTTTCTCGGTTTTACAAAAGCCCCCCTAGAGTTTCTGGAGCGGGGTGATTTTACAGGAAAACCCTGGATTTTAAGAAATAGGGTGGGTTTTCACAGTTTTGCCCTCGACGGGGTTATGAGAGAGTCAATGGGGTTATAGAGTCAACGGGGTTATTAGGGTTATGCTAGGGTATGACCTAAACTTTGCATCGCTTGTCGAAATGACCCAAAAATTTGTACACACATGTAAAATGCAATTGCGCACAATATTGTCATTGGTACAAAGATTGGTTTTTTGGCACTAAAACCCAATTTTTCATTTTTTTAGTGCTGAACCTGCCTTTTTTTGTGAAGTAACTACTAAAACGGCTCCCCAAAAGTAAAATACCCCAAAGTATAAAAAATAACATACCAATTCATAAGTCCATTTGACCCTGGGTTTGATTGTAAAAACATTCCTAGGTATGTCTAATATTTTACAGAAGTTATTGTCGATTTCGCTGAAAGTGGGTCCGATTTGAACTACAAGTGTCACACATTTTGCTCGTGATTTTTTGCAAAAATCACTTTTAGATCCACAATATGTACTTTCTTTAGAGATCTTTGGCCATTTTTGTTGGAACGAAGGTATGGTTAGGTTGAGGTTTGATATTAGGGTTTACGGTCACTGTTAGTGCTAGGGTTAGGCACAACTAATTCAAAAAAAATCAAAAAAATGGGAAACCTTCGCGTGGCGTCCTCTTATGTTACCTACCATCCAGAAAAAATAACAAACATGGGTTATGGAAATTTCTGTGGAAAAACGTTCTCGGAAATGAGCTTCGAGGTACAAAGATGTATGGCTTTCGACTCAAATGAGCTAGGTCATGGCCTTAAGTATGACATAGTTTGTCGAAATGAGGCTATATTTCACACACTCATGTATCTTGGATGTAGAATAGTGTTGAAAAGGGCATTTTTTTATTTTCCTTTACCCAAAAACCCATTTCGGGGTTAGGGTTTACGACCTCGGTTAGGGCTAGGGTTAGGCATAACTAATTCAAAAAAATCAAAAAAATGGGAAACCTTCGCGTGGCGTCCTCTTTTGTGACCTACCACGTAGAAAAACAAACAAACATGGGGTATGGAAGTTTTTGTGGAAAAACATTCTCAGAAATGAGCTACGAGGTACAAAGATGTATGGCTTTTGACTCAAATGAGCTAGGTCATGGCCTTAACCATGACATAGTTTGTCTAAATGAGGCCATATTTCACACACTCATGTATCTTGGATGTGGATACGTGTTGAAGAAGGGATTTTTCATTTCATTTTACCCAAACCCATTTTTCATTTTCTAAGTGTCGAAAATGGCTTTTTTTGTGAAACAACTACCAAAACAGCTCCTCGAAAGCATAATGCCCCAATGTATAGAAAATAATATACCACTTTATAAGTACATATGACCCTGGGTTTGGATGTAAAAACATTTCTAGGTATTTCTTATATTTTACAGAAGTTCCTTCCGATTTCGCTGGAAGTGGGTTAAATTTGAACTACAAGTGTCGCAAACTTTGCTCGGGATTTTTTGCAAAAATGACTTTTAGATACACAATACGTACTTTCTTTAGAGATATTTGACACCTTTTGTTGGAACAGAGGTATGGTTAGATTTAGGTATGGGGTTAGGGTTTACGGTCAGGGTTTAGGGCTAGGGTGAGGCACAACTAATTAAAAAAAATCGAAAAAATGGTAAACCTTCTAGAGTGACATCTTGTACAAGCCTCTACCTAGTTGAAATGTTTTCACATTCTGAAAAATCATTTAGCAACTCCAACTTTGCCATGCCATTTGGACCAGACCTGTTTTTCAGAAAAACTCAATAGACCAAATTTAAAACTAGCTAAAACTTATAACTAGAAAGTTGAAGTACATCAAATTTGACGCACAAATATATAAATTTTATTTCCTAATTCTTTCTTAATCGACCAGAACGCGCGAATGACGCTTTAGGCGTGTCCAGAACGCGCCCACAAGACGTTCGACAGAAGTTCGACGGCGCCGCCCGCTCGTAGTCGTCGTAGAAGCCCTCCCTATCGCGTCCAACCTTGCCCTTTAGGACCGTAGGCACACTAGGAGCACGATAGACCGGACGGAGGGGTCGGGGGAGGTCGGAAGGAGGTGAATCGAGCATGGCCGCCAGCGGCCGGAGGCAAAGAAGATGGCGTCGATCCCGACGCCACAGTCTATCCCGGCTTGCGTGCTTAAGCTTGGAGGAAGAGATGGACCAGGCGGAGATCTCAGTGCCACTGGTTAGTCTAGGGGCGCTCGGAATCGAGCTGCCTCCTTCAACTTCGGCCGCGTGCTCCGCGGATGAATTCGTCGCCGTCCGACTATCCCCGAGCTATCTGACCAGTCCTATGTGCTCCTGGTGAGCTAAGGGTCCTCCCGGACTCCTCCTCCATCTAATTTATGTCCCAATTTGGCTTGCCATCGCGAGCCTCCGTGCTCCGCCGCTAGAGCTCGTGGCGGCCGACGATCCGACGACCCAAGGTAGCGGCGCCGCCTCCTATCGATTCCACACGAGCGTGCGCATCTTGCTCACGTACTCACGCTGGTCCGCACGCCTGATGCGTCGATTCCTTGGTCGACGGGATGGCCAACTCCATTGCTGACATCTCGGTGACGCCCTCCTCTCTTTTAGTTTTTTTAAATACATATGTGAAAAGATTAAATTTATGACATCTGGGCTCCACTCGCCAGGAGTTAATGGTCAAACTATTGACTTGGCAGAAACGTCCACTTTTAAGTTTTGTGAGGGTTTCAGACAAGAGAATGGAGAAAAGTGAGTAAAAACTAAGAGCGTGGGGATGAGTGAGTAGTGCTAAGGAATGAGGGGCACAGAAATAAAATTCCCTTAAAAATTTGTAAAATACATTAATATTCGTTTTGTTGTACATGAGTTTTTTGGCAATACACAATTTTTTTTGCGAGTTAATACACAATTATTTCTTTTCAAGTACAAAATAATTTTTAGAAAATACATGAACATATTTAATTATACGAACATTAATGCTCGAAACACATGAGCATTTTCTGCAACACATGAAAGCTTACTTTTTTTACTTGATTATATTAAATAAGTCAAAGAACTTTTGAAACTTAAAAGAAATTGTACTTGTTAAATGGGATGCACGATGTGTCGGCTCATCGCTGGTCCATCAGCTGATGAGAGTGGACTGAGGATATTGCTTGTTGTGATTATTATATAGGGTGAACCGTTGTTGTGTGGGACTTCTCATGTCGCATCTGGACCTTTTGTCCGTCTAAACAAGATTTTTTTTTGGATGTGCCCAATTATTCATCTATAAGTTGTGACTCACATTTGGCCCATGATCATACTTGCAACATTTCATACATTTCTAGACGTCTCTTATAGTTATACATAAGTTTTCCACTCTATCAAGCTATTCATTAGATTCATAACTCTACTAAATTATGTACAATTTGAAGTATCTATACCATGGAAAAAAGATATGTGTAAACACACTACAATATACCAAAGAGATATAAATTAATCCGTCGGCAAATCTGACAGTTTCCGCCTATATTTATAGTTAATATGGAATACCCTATAACCAAAATTGAATTGTAATGTCAAAACAAGTTATCATGATAACATTATTGATTTTGATTCTTGGTCCTCAGAACACTAGTATAACAGATTGAATGTTGTATCAATATATAACAAAAAAATAGTAAATTGATTTATGAAGAAGTAAAAAATTGGTACAAATAACTCATAATGATATATTAAAATATGAATTGCTTAGATTCGACGTGGATGAGCAAGATCATGGTGGCACCCACTCCAACAAAGCGAGAGAGGATAGAAGAGGGGAGTAAGAAGACAGATCAATAAAAAATTGTAGTAATAATGGAAAAACTGTTTATTTTGCTAGGAGGAACAATGAAAGTTATGAAGTAGTATAATAACCTATTTGTTGACAATGTTATTATTTTGAAATAAAAGAAAATACGACGAATATGACATGATTACTTCGGATTTGCCTTGATAACAATTCACAGTGTATGAAGATGATGTAAGATGTGAGTTGTGTGGTTAAACTCAATGGGAGTCTCCGACATACATTTTGTCGAGTGTATTTGGAGATTAATGATCTTACTTAGTTACATTGGAGTTATCCCATTATGATTACAATTTACAGGACTCTTCTTGGCATATGTATGCCTCGCACACAACATGTGAGATTTTGAAAATAAGGGATTGAATGTGGGTGTTGTGCTGCAAGCATGAACATGGTGCACAATAATTTAGATCTTTGAATTATCTCACCTGAAGGAACAACAACAAGAGTGTGCCTTCCCAATCCGGGTTACAACGATGCATCAATGGACATCCTATCTCTATTCATGAAAAGATGGTTTGTATTTTTTTAATTCACAAATGCAAAGTTTGTGCACATTTGTAGATAACACCAACTATGCAGGATGATGTGGGAGAATGTGATGTTGGTGATCGTTGTGGTACCAATGCAACCAAGCTAGAGAGGACGGTTTGAGAGGAATAAGAAAGTATGACGACAAATATTAACGAGATAACAACTCTTTAGTTATGTATGTCCAACTAAACACCCCGTTTGTTAGAGAAAATTGCACAAACCACCAATTGCTCAGACTATTCAAATCCTGCTCCCTCATTCCTAAAAGGAAGTCCTATAAATTTGTTCAAAAGTCAAACAACGTAAAGATTGACTAAAACTAAGTAAAACTTTACTTTATTTGACTTTTGAAAAAAAATTACATGCTAATATCAATTCTGACGATTAGAGCCAGCCAGTCAGTGATTAGAGGCATATACCTGTCCACTGTATCATCAATTCAATTTTTGGTCCAATTTTATTAGACTCGGCCTGATTTTTTAACTTTCTAAACCGTTCAAAAAGTTCCAAAATATTATATTAATTCAAAGATGTACACTTATTTTCTGATGAAAATAGAATTGTTTTAGTCTTTAAATTTTGATTTTATTATGTTACTGACCAATTTTTTTCTGAACTTCACAAAATATTCCTTAAATAATACATCAAGTTAAAAATATATATTAATCAATCTGATAACTTTTGAGACATTTTTAACCATTAAAAAATTGGTCATAGTTTTTTTAGAGACAACCAAAAGTCTAGTAATTTAAACAATCAACGCTAATTATTCAGGAAATTTTGAAGCTTTTATCAGCCATATAAGAGTTTGTTCATTTTTATTAGATTTTGCACAAAAGGTCAAATTTTCAAAAACAAAAAACTTTGCTAAGTAATTCGGTAATTAATACATCACATCAATTAATCTAGACATACAACTTGCATTTAATCACTTAGTCGCTAGCTCGACTGGCCAGAATTGTTCTTAGTTGAGCTAATACGTGATTTGGATCTCTTTGCAGCATATTACACAAATAGTTTACGATCTGTGCAAAACATATATAGTTAGTTGTCTTTGCAACCATCTTATCAATTGTTTATGTCATGTGTAATTTCCTCTGTTTGTTTTAATCTTAGTATTTAATATTTTTTTGAAAGATAAATAGTTCGATGAATAAACATGGCAATCTCTTAATCTCTCGGAATTTTAAATTTGATGTAGTTCAGTAGTCATTAACTTTTGTGGAACTATAAAACATGAATATATCTTGAGGGTTATCGACATTCTTCTCGGCTGAGTCACGGTCACTTCTTTGGATTTTTCTTAAAAATCAAGAATTGAGGAACACTCTGAATCTATGAATTGAACTAAACCCAATAAACATAATAGGTTGTCTAAAATTTATCATGTGAATATGTTTGAGTAAATCGTCTCAGTCAAATCTCTTCAAATCCTTTTTTGGCCCAATGATGTTTGTTGTCCTCGTCGTCATCGTCAAATAAGCCTCTTTTCCACTTTTATTTTCACACTCTAAACCAAATTGATCGGATTGAACGAAAAAGATTTTGTTAATGAGGGGGACAAACACCTTCTTTTATCTGTCAGAAAGCCATACACACGAGTTCTTCCTTTCTTTGAGGATTTCAGATCATTCGCCGCCAAATTTTCCTGAACGAAACTACGAAAAACCAGCATTACAAAGAATAGATATTTCCGCCCAACAATCCGCATAGCGTTTGGACACCGTGCCACCTTACACGAGTCGATTTCATGCAGGTTACCCACCTAAGCCGCCCCTAGAACCCCATCCGAGCAACATTGACACGCCTGCAGCTGTTCATCGCAGGGGGTCCTTTCATGGACCATGATAGACCTCTCTCCCTCTCTCTCAGCTCAGCTCGGACAGTCTCCCGCCGGCCAGCTGTCGCGCGCGCGCCAACGTTGATTTGCTCAGTCAGACTCATCAGTTGCGTCTTCTCTTCAAAGCCATCAGCACCGTCAGTTGCGTGAGTCTGGTTCTGAATTCTGAACCCTTGACATGATGCATGCACCTCGGCAGGGAACAGAGGAGGCTAAGACATAGTCCACGTCAGGAGCAAAATAGCACGTAGTAGAAGCAACGGACATGTACAGTACAAGCCAGGAGGAAAAAATGGACCTGTTCTCTTAACATTGCCAACATAGGCGCTAACCTGTTATCATATCACACATATTGACCGCAGTCTGAGTTACTATCTGCTATCCAGAGCTTCTTGGCAAGAAAATTCCAGTGAGATGCGGTCATGTTTGACAAAGACCAACCATACACTTTTCCCAAGCTGATGGGCTCTGCAGTTCTAATTAAGTATACATAGAAGGCTAGCACCAATAACTTTTCATAGGTGCTGCGAATGGTTATGAGTTATGACAATAGTGCCAGATTATATTGTTGTATATTGTTGCACGGGTGTATAAAGTCTACCAATCATAGCAGGAACCTAGAAACCTAACCGGTCGCAAGAAACGGTGGACTAGTGGGATCTTCTATTGTTTCTTATGGAATTAGAGCATCTTCAACGGCCTTCCATCCGTTAGTTGGGTTCAGATTCAAATTTACCATCTGATAGACCTCGGGTGTTTTGTTGGTCCATTTTGTCCGGACAAACCGAAAGTCCCAATAGGGTCCGGACACCACAAACACCGTAGGCAACAAATACTTCAGTTTTGAAAAAAAAGAGGTCCGGACCTCCTTTTTCCATACTGCAAAACTAGTGCAGTATCTTATAATACAGAAGTATATAAACTGAAGTATTTGCTAAAGCCAAACACTTCAAGATATTTAAACCATGGTATTATTAGAATCACAGCTTTCTATCTTTTACACAATATTGTTGCCAAACGTACCCTTAACGTAGTTTAAATTCCTATTCAAACTATGTTTTGTTTCAATCTAGTTAAATTTGGCATTCGTTAAATTTGTATGGTATTTATAAAGTAAAAAAAGGATAAACCCATTTGAGGGTGCCATTGGAAATTTCACGGGCACAGTTGAAGATGCTTCGCAGATGACCTCAACATGCGCCAAAAAAGAAATAAATTCTATTTTGGATTAAAAATAATAAGTTCTTTTTTTTACAGGATCCGACGCATATATTAGGAAGCTCAGCATATCTTACAAACAGGTCCAGAAGAGAAACAGAAAATACAACAAGACCCAGCAAAATGCACAAAACACCCCAAGCCACCTGAAGAAATCACAATCGGATCCACCCCGCACCCCAAACTCCTAGACGCCGCCGGAGCCGCCGTACCACCATTCTCGAGGAAGAGAGCACCTCCACATGTTGTAGACGGCCGTAGAACCGCCCGCCGCCGCGCGACGGAGACCTAGCTCGATGAACGCATACGGCCATAGCACCAGCTTCCCCACACCACCCATCTTCCCGCCGACGCAGCAACGTCCAGGCCCACCACCCGCTTCACCCAGACTCCAGACAGCCACTCCCCTCGCCACCACGGTCGGCCGGAGCAAAGCAGCCGAAGAAAACCACCTCCACCATCACCAAACAGGGGACGCCAACATAAAGCAGCGGCGCTTGGTACCTGACGCCGAGGATCTCCTCTGTGGAACTCCAGAGAACGCCAGGATCTTGCACTCCGACGATGCGTCCACCTCATCGCCGGGATAGCCGCAGCACTCCCACAACCGTGCACCCCTCCTCTTCTCCCCCTCGCCACCGAGGCCGGCCAGGAGCAGATGAGAGATCCACAGATCCAGGAAGCGAAGGTACTTATTGAAGAAGGCTGCTACCAACTCGCCTCCGCATATCCTCCACCTTGGAAGCTTGACGGAGAGCAAATCCATGGCGAGCTCGCCGCCGTACCCGAACGTCGGAGCTACACACCTTGGGGAGAGGAAAGACGGGACATCTAAAAAAAAAATATGAGAGGTCCACATCAGCACAGGGTAACCTAATCCTGTGCTGATTCACATCAGCACAGGATTAGGTTACCCTGCAACCGGCTTTCGACCAAT
This sequence comes from Poa pratensis, assembly GCA_947311845.1. NCBI lineage: Eukaryota > Viridiplantae > Streptophyta > Magnoliopsida > Poales > Poaceae > Poa > Poa pratensis. Next base: position 12,875,868 of record CAMZMU010000086.1, read on the forward strand.
AAATGCATTGTTTTCATCTGTGCACGAACACCACATTAATTAAGCACACATATATAATGGGATATCAAGATATAACTGCAATAAGAACGTGCCCTGCTTCTTTCAGACAGCTTCAGGTTTCTGCGGCAGCTTGTGTCCTCTGTTCTTTCCCTGAAGAATCAACAATACTACATCAATCACTGTTCGCGTTCCAATAGATTTCTCACAATAAGTGTCTTCCAAGATCGATCATGTCAGTGCAAAGCTTTTTGAGTTTGATCTACAGAATTTCAGGGTCCCTGTCTATCAGAAACGAACCGTCGAGCCGGTCTCCTGCGTAGGTAACAGTCGCTGTCAGTTACACTGCTGTGAGATAATCGAAGCATCAAAATGCTCTTGCTTGATCAAGGTTTGCCAAACCCACACCGGCAGAGAGTGATATATTTACGGTTTTTTTATATCACAGAAACTATTGGCTTGGCTCATTTTTTTAAAGCGATCATACCAAGTTTGTAATTTACCTCTAAACTATTGGCTTGGTTCATTTTCTCCGTCAAATATTTTTCGGTAAATATGAAACCCCTAACTATCATATTCCGGGAAACTTTACCCTCCTGAGACAGTTTCTGTTACAATGATAAATGACGCTCATTTTCTTCAGTAGTTTGAAAAAAGGTCAATTGTGTATGTTATGGCGTTAAGTGCATCCCGTATGAGAAAACATACTCGCTCTATTCAAGTTCTGGATTTAGTCAAAGTCAAACTTTATAAATTTTAAACAAATATGTACTCCCTCCGTTCCATAATATAAGATGTTTTAGGTTGTACAAATGTTGTCTAGATTCGGACTAAAAAATGTGTACATGTACACTAAAATATGTCTAGATACATGTATATGTGTGTGCATGCAGGAAAAGGCTAAAATGTCTTATATAGTGGAACGGAGGGAGTACAAAATAAAATCAACATTTATAATATAATAAAGTTGATATTATTAGAATCATAAACAATATTTTCTTATAGTTGTTATATATATTTTTACTATAAATGGACGGAGTATGAAGCAATCGCAGCGCACACTATTTTATTATGTTTTAGTTTTGTGTACCAATTTTTTTTAATTATATTTGGATGTTTTACTTTAGTTTTGCACATATAGTAAATATTCATATATTTGTTTTCATAAAAGATGATACCATTGGCCTCCACCTTAAATATCCATATGTCCTAACCAACCACTCACTCCATTACAGTTTACGGGGCGCACACGTAGTTTAAGAACACACTGACAATCAATTTAGTCAAGAAAATTTTAATTTTGTATCACAAAAATTATGGAGTATCATTAAAAACTTATTTTCTATATAAATCCAATGATAACATATAATTTATATTTTGTTGACTAAATTTAATGGTCAAACTTTTCTTAAATAGCGTGCGTGCCCTGGCGGAGAGGGTAATACATTTGCCCAGAGGGAAATTGACTTTTCTTTTTTAGCGAGCATGAACATTGAGGAGCTTTATGGTACCTGCATTGAATTGGTCAAGACCACATATAGCAAGAAAAATAGAAGACGCCAAGAAGCTAGCTAGAGCCCCACGACTTTGCGTCTGCTTTTCAAGTCGAAGCCCTAGGCCTCTTGAAATTCCTGGTCCTTGAGATGACGCCGCGACGGCGGCTGCCTTTTTTTTTTATTGAAGCTGAAGTTTTCTTTAGAGCAAAATGAAGATTTTTATCCGCGCTAACTGAAAACGCTCGCAGCTGCTGTTTCGGATCCCTGTTGTTGATCAGAGAACAGATGCGCCTCCACGCTCAAGGCGCGTACGAACGACCAACGAACCAACAAACCAGAAAGCCAAAACCTAGCCGAGCGTACGTACGCGATCGATCTCGCCGGGTCAAAGAGGAAGGCATCGAATCGGCGCGCGGGATTACGCCCACGTTGGTTGCCGATCCATTTGGCCACATGCACCTGGCCGGAAAACGCCCGTGCCCATGATGCCCCTCCCTGGCTAGCTCCCTCCAAGGTGCCGGCCGATCCTGAGCTCAGCACCGGCCAAACTCCATGCATGCGCGCGCCCGCCTCCGGCCAAACCCCGGCCGGCGGTCCAGCCATCACCGCGCGCTCCCCTTCGGACCACGTACGGTTTAATAATAATCCGTGATCACACCATTCCCTCACGTCCTTTTCCCGATCCGGCCGCCTACAGTGCCCGGGCCCGGAAACCTCGCCGTCGGAGCACCAGATGGAGACGAAAATCCCTCCAGTCACACTATTCTTATCTTCCCTCCCCACCCGTGCCGCTCCCCAGGCGGCACCGGGGGCGCCGCCGCCGCGCCTAAACCAGCCCTCCCCCGGCGCCACCCCGCCGCCGCTGCCGCCGGCTCCTGCGCCGCGGTGGCGGCGGGCCCCTGCTGCCAATTGGTGTCGGGGGGATCTCTTTTCTTGCGTTGGCGTCGGCTCCCGTCGTTTTTTCTGCTGGGGAGGAAGACGACGGCTCGCCGGCGTGATTAGGCCGGGGCGGCGGCCCCGGAGTCGCGGTGGAGGGTGGTGGATGGTGGTCGCCGGCTCCTTGGCGCGGTGGTCGCGCGGAGGCTGCAGATCGGGCCCGGGTTCTGCTGGATTCGGCGACCATCTCGGGGTCCACCGCGCGTGGCAGGCTGGCCGGGGTGCGGCGGTTCCGGCCAGTGCCTGCAGCTCCGCGGCGGAGGTGGCCACGGAGAGGACGGCGGCGCGGCGGCGCCGCATCTGCATCTGGCGGCCGCGGGTCGCTGGTGCTGCATCTCGCGGTTCGGGCCTTGGCGTCGTGAGGTGATGCCTGGCTGCTGCCGTGGTGGTGGGATGGTGGGCGACGCGGCGTGCACATTTCCATGTTCTGGATGCTTTTGCTCTTGACATGCAAGTTGTTCCGTGGGAGAGGAGAAGAGCCGGGCGAAAGTCTTTGCTGAACTTGTTCAGTGCCGGTGACAAACCACACCTTTGCGGCATGTTTTTCCTCCCTGGAGGTGTCATCGGAGAGCTCCTCTTCCTCTCTCACATGATCAGCTTGGACTTTCCGGGTGAAAACCTGAACTCTGGTTGTCCAGAGTGGGCGACAATGGCGTCTTCGTCACTTCCCTCTTGGGGGTGTCGTCTTGGAGAGTTGTTTTGGTGGCACCTTTTGCGTCAGGGTTGGTGGACGTCAGGGCAGCGGCCCCGGGATGGCGGATGTGCGCCGAGGCGGCGGCCTCGGGCAGCGGTGCAGTGGTAGCTCCATGAGGCGGGGTTGCGGCTTGGCACAGCTTTGAGTGGTGACCTTGAGCGGCGGGGGCGGCAGGGTTGTCGGCTCGGTCGGCGCATCCCTGCGGGGATGGTTGGACGGTATGTCGGGGCAGCGGCCCCGGGCATGGTGTGGCGGCCGTGGTCTGCGGGCAGTGGTCCTGTGTAGCTCGGGCTACAGGCTTCTGGGCCGTGCGGCGTTGCAGCTCGGGGGCGAGCGGTGCTATGTCGGGGCGGCGGCCCCGGAAGGTGGTGTTTGGTGGGCTTCGCAGGGCGCAGCAGTGGTTTGCGCAGGGCGTGAAGTTCGCGGTGAGGCTTCTGTGGCGGGGATGATGATGATGAGCGATGTCGGAGACGTGGCTGTGGCTGCGGTAGTCGGCTCTTCTCCGGCGTGTCCTTGGGGTTGCCTCGGCGTGTCTTGTTGCTGAGAAGTCGAAGCTGCTGCGGTGGGTTCCCGGTGGTGTACGATGACTGGCGGCAGATGTCCCTTTCGGCGAGTTTCCACGGCGCCAGCCTGCCTGGTTCTCCTTCTTATCTCTTCTTCGGAGTCGAAGCTGCGCTGCCTTTGCGCTGTTGGGGGAGCTCTCGCAGCTCCCCGGAGGGTGGTTCTTTGAGTTGTGCCGGGCTTGTCCCGTGGTGTTGGTGTTGTGGTGTGGCGGCGGCAGCTGTGGCTGTCTTTTAGGTCGGGGCGGCGGCCCCGGATGGTGGTGTGACGTCCGTGGTCTGCGAGCGGCTTTCCTGGTGCAGCTTGGGCTGTGGGTGGCCGTGTCGTGCGGCGTCGTGGTGTCTCGTGGTTGTGGGTGTTGTGTTGTGTATGGTTTTCGCCCGGTTTCTTCCATAATAAACCGGGCACCTTCTGCTTAATAAAAGGTGAGGCAAAGCTTTTGCCTCCGTTTCGAAAAAAAAAAAAAAGATGGAGACGAGTAGACGACGATGCGAGGATGTGATGGATGCGCATGCACAGTCCATGCATTACAAAACCCGGGAATATCAATCAGTCTGTAGCGCTAGCTAGAGGACAGCCAACAACTTGGGCCAACGCCTACGGCCGATCGTTGTTCGTTTCCTGCGTACATGCACGCACCACGTACTATACGTACAGTACGTGTGCTGTCTGGGCTAGGCGCCGCTGGATCGTGATCGGATGGCGACGGGCGTGCATGTGTCGGGACGGGTGTGGCAGCCGCGTCAGCAGGCTTGATCGATCAAGACAAGGACGTATTCCTACTTGTGTACGAATCCAAATACGGAGTACTATAATTTTATCGATCCTCGTAATACTACCGCACGTACGTACGTTAAACTCACGCGATAAGGCTCATCTTTTTTTTAGCCATCGGGATAAGTCTGCTCGATGGGAAGGGATGTGATTCGATGGATACGACATACGACTTTGCCCTTTTTGAAGAGTTTCTAGCTAGGTTTGAGCTCGCTGCCCCGATCTCGATTGGTTGGTCTTCCTAAGAAAGATACTCCGGGAATTTTACCTGCAACGTACACCGGGAATTAATATAGAATACATACGTATTTTTCCAGGCCAGACGTATACGTACGTCGAGTTTATCTTGTGGATTTTTTTTTTTTTTTTTTTTTTTGCAAAACAGCCATCGGGATAAGTCTGCTCGATGGGAAGGGATGTGATTCGATGGATACGACATACGACTTTGCCCCTTTTGAAGAGTTTCTAGGTTTGAGCTCGCTGCCCCGATCTTCATTGGTTGGTCTTCGTCGGAAAGATACGTATTTTACCTGCAACGTACACCGGGAATTAATATAGAATACGTACGTATTTGCCTGATCTTGACGTAGTCCCTCCAGACGTATGTACGCACGTCGAGTTTATCTTGTGGATCGCACGCACGGCGGTCGTTCCGTTTCAAAGTTTATCACGTGTCTGGTTTGGAATCACAATCACCCCGTTTACTTTACTTTATCATCAAAGGCGCGTACGTGCGGATGCTAGCTGTGGGTGGAAGAGTTAAAGAAATTCTCTTCGAACATTGTACGGAAGAGACTTAACCAACTCGACCTGCTAGAATTAGTTCACCAGTACTAGCTAGTACTAGTACTAGTACTTGTTCTTCGGCTAGCTAAGGCCTTGTTTACCTCTAGAGTATTTTAGGGGATGTGAGAGAATTATTTCGGATCCCGGAAAATCCCCACTAGTCTGTTTACTTCTAGTATATTTTAGGGGATGGGAGGGGATAATCCCCAAATAACCCTACCAACCATCTCATTTTTGACTAACATAAAAACTCTAGTCCATGCTAGTGTATTGTAGGGATTTGTGGGGATTGGGTGTTCACCAAATCCCCTCCCATCCCCACTCTTCCCATCCCCTAAAACACTCTTGTAGTTAACAAGGCCTAAACCGGTAATCTCTGCTTTAATTTATGATTCGCAAAGAGGATGCGAGACGCGACCAGTGGATATGGAACGCGGAGTCCTTTTCTAAAGTCGCTACTTTTCTCGAACTGGAAAATGGGTGCACACCCTGCAGGCCGGGCAGACGGCCCGATCGAACTTACATTGCAAACTGAATTGTTTAGGCAAACATATCTCGCCACTTTGCCGGTTCGGTACCACTTTACTTGCATGCTTTATCTCCAGCTCGCCCATTCCATTCCAGCTTCACCTGGACAAAAGATATTGCTACATGACAAGTATACAGCTTTATGTAGCGAAAACGGCTGTGGTCTGTGGGCGTACATATAGTTTTGGGTGCAGTGGCGCACAAGCACATCGAAATTAGCCAGCTGGGCCTGCAGCCAGGCCAAATGTACAAATATTTCGCACATCTTTAGCCCTTTTTGAGCGTGAGAATTTTCGTCGATCTGAAACCCTGAAATGATTTTTTTTAATTGTTGGTGGAGTCTTATATTACAACCAGACATTCTCTTAAGCTCAGGGCATGTCAGCTTCGCGAGATTTCGAAAACGTAGGATATAGACTGTAGGAATGATGGCAAGACATGTTGAATGCTATAATAATTGAAAACATAATTGAAAAATGGTGTTTGGTCATGTTGCAGAAAAAGCGCAGTACTTTTTAAACGATTATATGTATGTCCTGGTTGTCATAGAAACAGAGAAAAACTTCCATGAGGTTGGACCTAACAGAGGAGAGGGACGAAAACGTGAAAAGCTTTGCTTGCTCTCTCGCTCCCCGCAGAGTGGATCGGGTGAAGGTGCTTGCCGCAAAACCGCATGAAGAATTCAAGTAATGTCAATTATATGCAAAATACACTTTATTCCACTACTGGACGAGATATACCCATCAAATCTACGATATAGAGTTCAATGGAAGATGAAGCTTTCTTTATTTTCCTGGAGTACCATGGAGTAGACCGGTGGCCTGATGCAGGTAATTTCCCTCCTCCTATTTTTCTCTTGTATTATATGATGTACAAAGAGGATTACAATGCATAGAAGTACTCTATGAGATTGAGAAGATGGTCGGGAGGAGGCAATGGTGGACGAACTATGGGGCTGGTGGGAGGCTTTGCTACTTCCGGAGAAGTTGCTGGAAACCCCCAACTAGAAGGGATGATGTAACCCAGCATCAAGTTTTCCCTTGATTGAGAACCAAGATTATCGAACCAGAAGGAACTATAATATTCTCAACTAAGTATCGAAACCTACACTCAACTAAAAAACTAAACTTGTCCCCAACAATCCAAGAAGGTTGGCAGGCTTCTTGTCTTGCCAGTTTAAGGCTAAATCATATACTGTGGTAGGAATTGATATTTAAAGTTAAATAACAAGTCGGACCAGATTGTAATTATATAAAACCAAGTAAGAGAACAGTGATAATAATAATAAAGGATGGACCAGGGGCATATGTTCACTAGAGGGATCTCTCCAAACAAAATAACAATGTTGTGCTGAACAAATTAGAGTCAGCGGTGATTAAATTGCAATAGTTATGATTATTATCATTCATGTGATGATCATACATACATTATGTCCAAAACATATAGACAAATACTCGAACAACATCTATAAATAATACTCCACCCCAAGACCGCTATCCAGCATGCATCTTAAAGTATTAAGTTTGAACAGCTCTGCAATAAGCATAATGATATAATGTAGACAATAAAAACACCATCCAAGTGTGGTATGGATAAACAATCGTTTTATTTTTAGTGGAACAACACATTACAAGCCTTGTCCCTTCCAGTCACCGAGATATAGATCAATGTAGGTTTGAACCATCTATCATATACCACTACCTCTGAAGATCTACGCATCAAACTTGGCCAAAGTAGACAGATAAATAAGAGAGCATATACGAATACAAATTATCTAGAAAAGAAAACATCATATATATCAACATAATTCATGAATAGATCTGCTCATAAAGTGGCAATTCATGCTATCCCAACAAACAAAACAAGAATTATATGGATCTCAGTCATGTAAGGCAGCTAATGAGATCATTGTACTGAAAATTAAAGGGAGAGCAGATGCCATATAGCAACTTCTAAGAACCCGTAGTCCTAAGAGGAACTACTAACACATCTTCATGGTGGTAGCAAGGTTGATGATGATGGCTACAGAAGCGGGATGAATGAAAAATATTGGCGTTGAGAGGTGGTAGAAAGGAGGTCTGAGGGCCACACACAGGGCACCCCCCCCCCCCCACTCCGCCGCTCTTCTCACCGTGTGGGGTGGCCGCGTGGGAGCCTTGTTTGCCTCCCGGCTACCTTCTGTTCCCTCCGGCATCTTTTTGAATATATATAGTTTTAGTCATGTTCTCTTATTTTTGGGAATCCAGAAGTATTTATTTTTGTAAAGTAAAACACATGCAAAAAAAAACAGAGTCATGCTCTAGGTACTGGGTTAATAGGTTAGCACAGAAAAATGATAGAATTTGATATAAAGCTGTGCCACGAGTATATAAGAATAATATTATAATAGTATGGATCAATCAAAAATTATAGATGCATTTGAAATGTCGGATCATTGTTTCAGTACCATGTCTACCCACTTGGTTGGCTCATGGGACTACATTGTCGGGTACATTTTGCATCCATGTGTTCAAATGGTTGTATTGGCCTAGATGTGAGGTTCGAGCTAATAAAAACTCCCTTTATCGAGATAGACAAACCTCAAAATATTTTTTCTTGCTAGAGTTCGAATTGTATGTTGCTTGTATTCATATTCCTAGCAATTTGCTATACAAAGACGGATACAACCATCGTGGTACAAAGTTCAAAAGAGTGGATATGAAACTCGTATCAGTTTGACCTAAAAATAAAATGAGTGATATATCGGGCTGATATGATATGTTCAAAAAATAAGGCCGTGACATATATCAGCATGCAGCTGACACCAAATTGTCAACTGAGAAAAATGCTATTTAGAAACCATCTTACTAGACGACTAATTAAACCAACTCCTAATTTTTTTCGCTTGTTTGCATATGTCACCACAGTCCTGCATATGTACCTCCATCTTGTCTAAGGGAATAAATAGCGGATTTAGAAGGAAGGCTTGGACCAGCGGCTACATCAACTAGAAAGTACAAGCTCAAGGGAGAGGATGAGGCAAAGGTGGTTTCTAGGACGATACAGTTGGGGAAGTGATGACGACAAGTTTGAAGAGGCGTCGATAGCTAGAGGAAGAGAAGGAAAAAAGGGGTAAGAGGAATTCAAAGTAGATGGTGCGTTGAATTAGATCCAACAGTTCACAAAACCTCGATTGTGTTCTTCCACAAATAACTCTCTTATACTCATTAAAAAGACTAAATTGTAGGGGGTTGAATATTTATGAAGTTTTAGTCACTTTTTAATTTGTTCAGTGCTAGCATTCTAGTCATTTTTTTGACTTTCTTAGTCACTTTGTTGTTTTTTTCTTTGTATTTGTTTCCATTTGCACATATGTGTAATCGCAATTTCTTTTTTCTGTGTTGTAATTTTTTGCAATTGTGCTTTTCTAGCTTGGTGCAATTGGCAACTGAACACTGCCCGAAATTTCCGGTCACCTGCATCCTAGCTATGCCTGTATGCCAGATCCCGAACAATACGGCGCGCGTACGCATCTGTATCCCTAGCATTTAGCGCTGTACAAGGACCGAAACAATCATCAACGTGCCATTAGCGGCTACAGAAGACTAATCCAAACCCAAACCGGGCCCTACATTTCCCTCTCGCTTGCATGTGTGAACCCTTCCGTCGATCGGCGCCCAACAGCCCATGCCACCTTGCCATGCCGGAGATCTATCGATCGAATCGAGTCACAAATGAGAACTTGTCTGTGGCAAGATGGTTAGGTGGGTGGTTGTACCCCCAGCCCACCAGAGTTCAAACCCCAGGTTTGACGCTGGTGTTTCTCGTTTAGGCGGAATATTCTTCAGTGGGAGGCGACGTTCCCGTCGACAGCGAGGCGCCCGTGGTGACTTCGTCAATCTCAAGACTCAATCCGCCGGCTCAGTCTATCGGAGGTGCTCATAGGGGTAGGGTGTGCGTATATACCTTCATAGGGGTGAGTGTATGCGCGTGTATGTGAGCGTCTGTGTTCGCAAAAAAAAAAATCGAGTCGCAAATACGAATTAGGCGACGCCAGGCCGAGATATACGTGCCTGTTAGGTGGCTAATTAGGTCGTGGCCGTGTTTCGAATTAAATTGATCGTCCCGTCTCTCGCCAGCATCTCCGGCGGTGCCACCGTCAGCGACGGGGACGAACGAGCATGACATGATGATCGATCACGAGCCCTCAGCCGCCCGATCGCGAATCGAACCTCGCCACCTGGACCCGGCACCCTAACCGAGAAAAGTCTAGCTGATCAAGCTACGTATACGTAGTACTACCCGCTCTACGTAGTATACTCCCAGTACTACAACTAGTTAGTGCCGTAGCCTTCCCCCCTCTCTCCGTAAATACTAGTTGACTTGACCTACTGTGCGCTGGCTCCTATTAATACCTTCGTCTCCCTCGGCCCCTCTTGCCATCCCGCTCGATCAGTAGATACATGGTAGAATCCATCGGTCGTCGCCGGCAGCTAGAGTAGTAGGTACGCAGAGAGCAGAAGAATCCTGACTGGTCGGCGGGCGAGGGTTCCGTTGAGAGAGCTGCGGCGGTGGCGGCGGCGATGAACTCGCTGAGCATGGTGGAGGCGAGGCTGCCGCCGGGGTTCAGGTTCCACCCAAGGGACGACGAGCTCGTGCTCGACTACCTGTCGAGGAAGCTCGTCGGAGGCGGCGCCGGAGGGGCGGCGGCGGTGGTGGCGAGCATCTACGGCTGCCCCACCATGGTCGACGTCGACCTCAACAAGATCGAGCCCTGGGACCTTCCCGGTAAGACCTAAAACCTAGGTAGCTTAATTACACCAGCATATATGTCCATCTATGCGTTCATCAGTGCATGCTTATTCGATCATCGTCTTTCGGATCATTCATATGCATCTGGGTGCTTCGATCCTCTCTGGAGTCTGGACACCATTCGTTTTTTCCCTCCCCCTTTTCTGTTGGCTGCTAGCTGATTCCCAATTATTTCTATCGAGGAGGGAAACTAATTATATGCTTTCTGTTCGTCGTCGATTCGCTGACGTCTCGAATCGCCTTAGAAAACTCTCATCCCATAACGATATATATCTCTGCAGTGTATATTAAATTCACGGAATTTATAATGAATTTTCTATTTTTGAAACAGACAAAGTCTTCACTGTACTAACTATTCCTTGTTCTTATTATTTTTTCGGCGAACATTAATCATTTGTCCGTGTGTATGCATGATTATCCAAGGTTCTTCTCAATCATGCATGAAAATGTATGTATTGCTCTGCTGGTTTCAACTTGAATTTAAGATCTAGCTTGGGGCCAGTTATGTGCAGCTTAATTATCTCCATTAATTCCCGGTCCGTTCCAAGAAATTCTCTTTGTTTCATTTTTCCTATGATGCCAGCCATGCATGTGTACTTCCTTCAATTGCATCCAAATCTAAGGTGCTGTTGTGCATGCTGCTACTGCTACCTAGTTGATCCTTTTCCACTCCCAGCCATAACTGAAGTGACCACGTCAATTTCGATCTCAGCAAGTTGCAAGTTGCAACTATGCATGCTTCCCATACCGCTAGAAACCTAATTTTTTTCTTTTCCTTTAATTCTCACTTTTTTGGCCGTTCCTTTTGGTGTGCCATGCTTTTCTATTCCTCTTTAATAATATGTTCCAAATAATTTAATTATCATTTGAATAGTCTTGATCCAAAGGAAAAAATGTCCGAGCGAGACCACCTCCAAGTATAGTACCGGAGAGATATAAATATTTTGTGAACGAGAGATAGAGAGAGAGAGATCAACTTCTTGCATAGCAATACTCTCTCTCTCTCTTTTATTCCAGATATAGGAGACTTGATCAGTGGATGTATACATATAGTTCCTGCAAATTATTCTACAATGAGAACAAAATTCACACGTCTTGTCTGCCCGCTTGTTGCCTTCCTCCTCCCCATAACAGAAGGATATTCTCACAGCCATGAGTTTGTTTGGCCCCTTCCTGGCCTGCTCCTCATCTGTCTGTGTTCATGCCATGCCATCAAATATTCCCCCACTTTGCCTGATCCTTAAAGGGAATTAACAGCCCATGGATGGAGACAAATTGTACAAAGAAAGAAGGCCTCCCACTTTGCCTATTAGCAGAAACACACCATGCACAAAGCCATGTGAAAAGAACATATATAGAAGGGGTGAGATACATATAATGCTATCCCGTAAGAGTAAGCAAGATGCCTTTCCCTAATTAATAGATTTCCTTCAATTTGTTCCAAAAATATCTTTGTTCTCCTCATTATGCAATTACCTATTATTGGATACTTTCTCTATACTAATTAAATGTGGCTCTTGTGTTAGGAATTCCTCTTAAAAAAGAAAGTGAGCAATATGATTTGACAAACTTGTGTTTCCACATTACAAGTAGATCCTTGGGCTAATAGATAAGCATTTTGTGTATGTTCAGGGAAATAATTATTTCATTCAAAGTTCTCGCAACTCAATTGTTTGATAATTTGTTTGCTGATTGTATCCAGAAATTGCATGCATCGGTGGCAAGGAGTGGTACTTTCACAGCCTAAGGGACAGGAAGTACGCCACCGGTCAGAGAACCAATAGAGCAACTGAATCAGGCTACTGGAAGGCCACCGGGAAAGATCGCCTGATAACCCGGAAAGGGTTACTCGTGGGCATGAGAAAAACCCTCGTGTTCTATCAAGGAAGAGCCCCTAAGGGGAAGAAGACTGAGTGGGTCATGCACGAATTCCGCAAGGAAGGGCAAGGCGATCTGATGAAGTTGCCATTCAAGGTAACAATCTTTATTTATACACATACGCATAGAAATAGTTGATCTTTGAGGACTAACTAATCTGATGCATGTAGTATAATTTGCTATCATATATAGATGTCAAAGATGCGACCATTGATTAATGCACACAATCATGAAAACGACATATTCAAGGATAATTTTTTTTGGAAAGCATGCACTTTGAAAATGGAGAAGTTTGTAGTAGATTTTGTGCTAGAACATGAGACGATGAACTATAGAAACCACCCTTTCGTTCATGTGACATTCACAAGAGGAGACAGGCTGGAATGCCAACTCATCATATATATTGTACCCGTGAAATGGATAATGTAGTACGACGACCCGCATGCTCATTATACATGAACCACCCTCTCAATTCAAGATCTAGCTATGAAGTGTAATTCAATCGCCAAATTTACAGTCACAAGTTAACCGATTCAATCACCATTTTTGTAATTCTGCAAGGGAAAGTTAGGTGTCATCTTAATACTAGAAGATATCTAAATTTTTTTGGTGGATTAGGTAGACACCACAACAGATAGTTAATTGAACTTGTTCAGAAATTCGTGGTAGCTAGAGTATATCTTCATGATGTTAATTGTTTATTAGAGCTTACGGGCCGGCTTGCAGTTCCAGTTTTGTTCTTGATCCTTTGTTTACATGTGGGTCACTCTCATGCCAGCTACATAGATATGAAGATGATCTGGTCTCCTTTAGATGTGTGCCCCAATATATAGACGCATGTGCAAATTATTGACTCACACCATGTTCTTATCACAAAAAGGACAATAATGGTAAATATTTAAAAAGAAAAAACAAACTAAAAACCATTGATTCGATGTTCAGGCTTTCAAAAGGTTTCGCTGCAAGAAATTTGATCTTACAATCCCTTCGGATGCATACATATATGATATATCGCACTGAATTCTTTATTTTTGTATCTAATCCTTGCATATCATATTTCTTATGTTAAACAGGAGGACTGGGTATTGTGTAGGGTTTTCTACAAGACTAGGACAACCATTGCCAAACCACCCAGTGACAGCGGTTACAACATTGACAGTGGAGCTGCAACCTCACTACCTCCCCTCATCGACAACAACTACATTGCCTTTGACCATCAAGCTGGAATGCAAAACCTAGAGGGTTATGAGCAAGTGCCCTGCTTCTCCAATAATCCCTCCTCCCACCTGTTGTCATCAGCGCCGATGAACATTCCGGTCACGGCTCCAACGGCTGATCAGGAGGAGCAGCACATGGGTAAGGCCATCAAGGACACGCTGAGCCAGCTCACCAGGTTTGAGCAAGGCAACGTGAAGAGGGAGGTGCCTGCCCAGGGTGGTGTGTTTGGTCAGGATGGGTTCGAGTACTTAGCTGAGAGTGGCTTCTCACAGATGTGGAACTCACTCAATTGATTTTCTAGCTAGGTGTATTATTGCTGCCAATCAAGGATGGATATAACTCTAAAAGGAAGATCTAGACTTGGGTGTGTGTGCCTATGCGCTATTGCATGTAGTTGTGGTATATAGTTCCTAGTATCATTCTAGTTCACATTAATTATTTGTCAACAAGAAAAACAAATGGCGGGATCAAAGAAGAAACGTATAAGTCATTGATGATGTAAATGTATATATATATACCTTATTTGTGTACGACTATGGTAAAATGGAAAGCTTAGTGCTTGCTAGCAAGAAATTACTCCCTCCGTGTATAAATATAAGATGTTTTAGGTTTTGTCCACATTCACATGTGTCAACATGTATGTAGACATGTTTTAATGTGTATGTACACTTATTTGGGTGTGCACCTAGCCAACATGTGAGATAGCTAAAACATCTCATATTAAAAAACGGAGGGAGTATATCTTATTCTTCTTTCGGTGCAATCGTTTTTAAGTGAACTGAAAATGTTCTTTGGCTGGTGACGTGGTCATACCCTTCGGGTCCCCCACTTTTGGTATACCTGGTGTGGCCCAGACGAAGGCCCACCTGGCGGATTAGCTATTACTTCAAGAACAAGCTAAGGATTCCAAGTCGTAGTCTACTAGGACTCTTGTAAGCCCTACCTGGCTCCTTTTATAAAGCCAGGCAGGGGCACCCCATAGATCAGATCGATACGAGACAACAGATAGGCATAGCCCTAGCGAGACCACGTCTCTCATCACCACCATCGCCATTGTGGCAACCATGTAAATCATACAATATATACAGATCAGACAAGCAGGAAGTAGGGTGTTACCCTCCGGGGGACTGAACCTGGGTAAATCGCCTTGCTTGTCAGCAGACGGAACTATCAGCGCGCCAACTTCTCCCTCTATACAAAAACCCTAGGTATCTCACCTTGGGATTTGCCGTGGCCACCCCACGTCAGCTGGTGCCAAGCTTCCAATTAATGAAGGGCAAGTGGTTCATTTTAAAACAAAATAAATCATTTGACATTCTTTGCTTCAACTTGGAGTTGTCCACTACTACGCCCTTGAAGACTTGAAAATAGCTAGTATATATTACTTAGAATTTAGAGAGGAGTTAAGGGAATACAAATCTTTGGCGTGAAATGTCATACGCACGTGCATTATTTTCATTCTCCCCCATCGTACATATCCTAAATTAATTAACTATCGGACTAACCAGAAAAATGCTCAGTCAATTCTCAAGTGGACAACAAGAAAGAGTGGAAGACAAACAAAGTCATAACTCATAACTGGAGATTCTTTTAAATATATGCCATGAAAGGGATCTAAGTTCACACCTATCATACCCCTTGACACACTAACCAACCAATCAAAACCAACTCACTTGAAAACCACATACAAAAATTCAAACACCAACATGTGGCCATATAAAAACACACCGAGCTACACAAGCCCAACAGCTAATTAATATATTAGCAATCTTGATCATTCCCTAGTTCAAGTTGATAATAGCTGTAAAAATACTTTGATATGCTTGCATCATAGATGATACTACTACTAAGTCTTCACTAATCATTGTGCACGAAAATATATATCCAACGAAGTACTTTCTGGAGATGTTCATATATTAATGGTTCTGATCCTTACACATGAGTAATAATAATGATGCGGTTGCCAACCTAACCAATGAATTTATGCGTGTAGTTGAGCATGTACTTATCATGCATGAACCATGTGGAGCAGTACACACATGCCAACAGTTAAACAATGGGATGGAGGAGCTGGCTAGTGGCTAGCTAGGGGATTCCTGTTGCAGTTTAAGATCAGCATGATAATCCCTGACAAGGAGGGACCAGGTGTGGGGGTGGGGCTACCGTCTGGGCCCCACATTTCAGTATCCTAGAGAACGTAAGATCTTGTCTCTCTCGCACTGTGCTGCAACCTGCATAGAGCTTGTAGGGCTTCCCTGTCTGTCCCTGCATTGCATTGATCTCCTTAATTGGCTGCCTTTCTTCAGTTAAGTTATGCACAGTGATACAGTGGTTTGCATGCGTATGCTGTCACTCCAGTAGTACCACAACATACGTATGCTAGCACTCCAGTAGTAGTACAGTACCAGTGAATAAAGCTAGCTGTTAATTACCCCAACTGATCGATTAAGTAGCTTACTGGCATCTCCTTGCCGCCGTTTCGTACCTCATTAATTTCATGTCCTTCTCAGCAAATCCTGACGAACACTAGATTAACAGAGATCAGTACTATAACGCATGACAGTAAAACAGGCAATTCTTTTTTACAGAGTAAAACGGGTAACTGAAAGATGCACCGTTTGGGTTACTGCAAAGGGTAAGGTCAGGTAAGGCGTATTCATATTACATCTTATTTGATCTTTGTTTTCCAAAGAATAAATCGTATATTCGTATGAGTGCCTGAAACTAGAGAGAATGAGTAGTAACTGGAGTTCTGTTGGTGGCAGTTGGTGAGCCCTATCACTCCATCAGGCAATGAAACGCAGACGATGATTGAAGCCGGATATCTCTGACATCGGAAATGTGCGTTGCCGGGTTCTCATCCTGAAAGCAATAACGACAAGAAAAAACAGGACCGTGCAAGGAATTCGAAGACGAGAATTGGATTAGATCCATCGCGAGTCTTAACAACCTGTAACAGCTGATCCAGTTCGTCTGACCAGTGGGGCATAAGCCATGCTAGGCATCTCACTGATCCAGTGATCCATACCAGCATATGGCAGCATGACTCCGCCTACCGGACCCACTTATCCTGATCCCACCGAAGATTCAACACTAACAAAATATGGAAAGCGCACACGGAAGCTAAATGCTGGCTGCTGGCTGACACTTTTTTTTTGATAGTTCGCCGGGAGGTTCCCCACCTGAATTTATCATTAAGCAACGAAGTGTTACAGTCAAAGAAGAGTTGGCGCCATAGATCGCCCCTTTGAACCGGTCTCCTTCGCCGGTTGATCCACATAATGAGGTCACTAACCATAGTACTCCCTCCGTATCCAAATATAAGATGTTTTAGACTTTGTCCATATTTTTTTTTAGACTTTGTCCATATTCACATGTACACAAATGTATCTAGACACATTGCATGTGTATGTTCACTCATTTGTATATGCATCTAGAAAATATGTGTAACATCTAAAACATCTTATATTTAGGAACGGAGGGAGTACATATTGTTACATTTTCAGTTGAGAAGAATACAGGTTTGGTACATAACTTGTTGAGAATGTGCGGTTTGGTCACAAAGTTGCAGAACGTGAAAGGCGGATTAGTAAGTTGCCACACACGAGCGTTTTGGTCACTCCGTGACGGCGGTCGTGAGCTTGTTGACGTGTCGAACAAAAACTTAAGGAATGATTTTAAAAAATTGTCATCTAAAAAACACGGCCACATAGGCAAACTAACGTTTTCTTTTATTTTTAGTTTGTATTTTATTAGCCTGTTTCTTTCTTGTTTTTACTTTTTTATTTTAGTTTTAAAATTATATGATTTTGTCTGACTCGCGTGAACTACTATTTTGAAGAAAAAAAATTAATTATGCAAACTTTTGTGAACCCCATAAATAGTCTTTTGAATAATGTGAACATTTTTCTTTACATTGATATACTTATGAACTATTAATATTTTTAAATCGTGAAAAAATATTCTATACTATGTGAACATTTTATGTCGCATATCAACATTTATAAACCTCGCGAACAATTTTTTGGACTGTGTGGACTTTTCTTTTCTTCTTATGAACATTTTCTTAAAACCTCATGAACAATTATTTTTATATATATCACAATTTTCCTCAACTTTCTAGCATAGAAACGAGAAATAAAAATAAAACAGGAAAAAGAAAAAAGAAAGCAGGGGAGGAAAAAAGAAATAAAAACAATAGGACTCTACATGGGCCAGCTCACCAGACGGAAGTCTTCCCGGGTCACCAGCGTAGGGGACGCTTTAAGCGATGAATAGAAGAGCCCACGAGGACAGGAGTACGTCCATCCCTGGTAACTAGTCGAACAGTTTTTCATTTGTTTTTTCGAGGGAAAGTTTTTCGGGAGCTCCTATTCTGTACCTTAAGCACTTAAGCACTGGTTAGCATAGTTTTGCCCACTACCACGCGCTATGGGCCTGACCCATTAGTTGGTTTCCATTTTAGTTAATTTTTTTAATATGAGTAAATTTTGAAATCAAAAAAAGCTTCCAGATATTCAAAATGGTCATAATTTTTTTTTAAAGTCAATAATTTCAAAAATAGTTCATGATTTCGAAAACGGTTCATGAATTTGAAAATGGTTCATGAATTAAAAAATTAGAATTTCAAAAAATTCATGAATTTTAAAAATGGTTCATGAATTTGAAAAAATGTTCATGATTTCGAAAATGGTTCACGAATTTGAAAATGGTTCATGAAATCAAAATTTGTTGAATTTCAAAAAATTCATGAATTTGAAAAATGGTTCACGAATTTGGAAAATTTGTTCATGAACCATTTTTAAAATCTGAACATTTTTCAAAATCATGACCATTTTGAAAATCTGAACAATTTTAAAATTATAGCATTTTATTAAAATTATGAACCATTTTCAAAATATAGATATTTGAAAAAGACAAAAACCAGAAAAACAAATCAGAAAACCGAAACAGGAAAAAGAAAAAAAATACCAGGAAAAACGGTTGCTAAACCGGACAGGAAAATTTATATGGGCCGGCCCAACAAGAGCGACCGGTGGATTGTGTAGTGTGGGCAAAATGCTGCTAACCATTGCAACGGGCGTAGAATAGGATTTGCCAAGTTTTTCATTGTCAGGCTACTCCGCACGGGAAGTTCTCCGGATGGACACAGCCCAGTAAAGGTCCAAGGGACTGGCCTTAGCATCTATCGTATACATATACAGCCCAGCAAGGCCCAAGCGACACTTCCTTGTTCGTTCTTTGCCCGCAGACGACAGAAAATGCAGAATGAAGTATACATACACTATTTTCTAAGTACAAAAAACGTATACATACACTAGAGGCATATATATACAACATTTTTTTCCAAACCAAGGTAGGCTCGTGTCTAACACCATATAGTTGTATATAATAAGATCTCTTAGGTGATGTTAGGTTGTTGTTATAAGAAAATTCTCCTGGAAAAATTGATGTCTCTCGATAGAGAAAGGAGTATCGATTTCTAGCTCCTCGTTCTAGTGATCTCTTTATTTAAAAAATTTAAAAATCATATTTATAAGCTTTTAAAAATGTAGAAAAAACTCGCATATTCTCAATGATGTATCCCATATACGTGCAAAATCTCGATTTGTAATACTTTATACGAGCTGTACAAAATGACAAATGTGTGATCTAAATGTACACATCTTCAAAATATACAAGATTTTTTTCATTTTGTGTAGCTCAGATTTTCAAATCGACATTTTTTTTACGTTTGTGTGGATATATAATTGAGAACATACAGGATAATTTAAAAACTTCTCAATATGATTTTTGAATTTTTAAGAGAAAGCACTGGAACTGAGGAGCCAAAATGACTTTCCGTGGAGAAAAAGGCAAGAAAATGTCAGGTCGGAGGAGCATCTACCATCCTTAGGCCCAACATTCTCGACCAATTCATCCTTCTGCATGTCTTCGGACAGTTCGTTCAATTTGATCCTTATTGTGGGCTTCTGTTTGGCTATAATCCTCATTTGTCATTTTCATGAACTTCAAAAAGAAGGGCCCAATTATTTAATTTTAGTCGTGGGTTTGTTTGAACCAGGAAACCCCTTCCATTACTAACGTAACAAAAACAATTTCCTTGATAAAGACGTGAGTTCGAGGCACCCAACAAAAAATCATTGTGAGAAAACCAACCATCAGTTGGATATTTAGTAACCCAACAGATTTGACATTATTATTTGAGTTTATTTTAGAACAAATCGCTTTATTACTTAGAAAATATCAAAGGGATACAAAGATCATCATGTGGTTCATCAAACAAAACCTGACATCCTAGATCAAGGGAAGATGAAAGATGAGTGAGGATGTCAGATTCCATAGTCGATCTCTTGTTTTCATGCTTGAAGGTCACCATGTTAAAGTGATTAGTCCTCAGTTTGGTCACCTTCAGGATTGCACGGTACGACCTAATAAAAACCTGATATAAGTTGTTAATCACCTCAAGGAAGTCACCTAATGCATAGCCCATGTTGACCGTGGTGAAAGTGCATGGTACCCCATGTGTGGTTTTGATAATTAATAATGTGTGGTTTTGGTAATTAATAACAATCACTATGGACTAATGTTTGCATTAAGTTATGCTTGAAGGGTTTGTCCATATGCAATTCTTGAACTTCATGTGTTGGAGTTAAAGTTGGATGTCATGGAGATAATTATATGGATTGAGTCTTTTACATCAAGATCATCACTGAGAATAGATATATTGGTATGATCAAGAAGAAGGCCAATCGATGACCAATGCATTAATTCCAGTGGTTATCCAAAAAAAGGCCATGAGAGTGTTGAGCCTATAGAATGTATGTCTTGAAGAGAAAAACAATTGAACATTCATGTCTACCTTGAAACCATCATCATAATAAGAAGATAAGAAAATATAAAAGGTTGATCAAGAAAAAGTGGAAAGAGTGGATTCAAATTGATCAACACACAAAGTATAGATGATATACCTAGAGAGGTCAAGTGATCTCGTGTTATGGTAAGTAATTGACCATATACCTTTACCTTTGTGTACTAACATATGATGGTGTTTCTATGTGGGGTTAGACATATTCCTATAGGCTTGCACCAAAAGGTAGATTTCATATAACCCATAGAGGATGACGTCAAGCGGTGATCGTCATCAAGATTGAGATGTGTAAGTTCAAGAGGAGAATCAGGAAGAGGATCTCGTTCATCATCCCCGAGCTGAAGGCCGAGCCACGCACCACGCCGAGCAGACATGCGACGAGCGACACCATCATCCACGAGCCCATGCCACCGTTGCCGCCTCAGGAAAGGCAATCCTTTCATCAGCCGAAGAAGGTGAAGACGGAGGCGACGAAGGTAGACCCGCCCTTCAGTTTCAATAGAGACGGTGTGCGGCCTCGTGGACTTCCCGGGGCTGTCCAGCGCCATCGAGGCATCGCGGAACATCGTGGATGACGGCACGCCCTAGCGTGGTCAGCGCACGACCACGGCAAGGCAACTGACAACTATGTCGACCTCGACCCCGACGATGGCGAAGGGCCCAACGGCTAGGGCGGCGGCGAGCCCAGTGGCACCGGCGGTGACGGTGAGAACTCCGAGGACTACAACGCCTTCGATGAACTCTAGATTAGGTTTATGTTTATTTAATTTTGTTTCAATATGAAAATTTTACTAGTAATCTGAATGAAATTTGTATATTTTCGCATTCAATTTTTTTAAAAAAAATCCTATTTTGGGAGCTGGTGGGACCAGGCGCCCCAATTATTGCTTGTCGAGCGGTGTTGTCGGATGTTATACTCAGGACGCGAGTGCGGATGTTTCTTAACTAGATTCGAACGGCGCGGCTCGCCGCGCGGCACCTGTTGCTTCTGTCAATTTTTTGCCCGTGGTTGACACAATTTATACAGATTATTAGAAAGGCAGTTTATATAAATATGTATTTGATCACATTACATAAATTTGAAAACATATTTCTCGGATCGTATGAAATTAACAATCAGCACATCATACAATAAAAATCTTAAAATACATGAAGATAAAAGCAATGTCGAAACCCACAGGGGAAGTAACATAGAAATTCACACCACAGTCATAACATAAGATGAATATAAGAGTTACATCTAGGTGGACATAATATGCACACATGAATGTAGTTTTAAATACATAAGTTTTGATAAGTTCAGAAACACGATCTCAAACACCTGATGAGTTTCATGTAACTGATAACGATTAAAAAAAGGCAAAGATAGCTGAACCAACAACATTAACAATGAGACATTCGGTAACGAAAACCTGGACGGTGGAACCAAAATATCACTGAGCACGGTTTGTTGTGGCAGTGATGGACACAGGCTATGAACAGGCAAAATAAGTATGATTTTAACATAGTAGGTGAACACCCTTTCCAACATGGTAACGATCCTATGGAACATGGTAGCAGCCAACAGGTTGACATAGTCGATTTTTAACATAATAGGTGCACACACTTTACTTAATACACAAGGAATAGCGACTACATATATATAGGCAGAGAGGAAATCCTAGGGCTATAATTTACAGCTCAAATGGAGGTAACCGTTTGTTGATTCAGTCCTTCACGTTAAACCTGGCATGATATTAATTGGCATGGTGATACGTCTCCAACGTATCCATAATTTCTGCTGTTCCATGCTTATATTATACCATTTGCTACATGTTTTATATACACTTCATATCACTTTTATGCATTTTCTGGGACTAACCTATTAACAAGATGCCACAGTGCCAGTTCCCTGTTTTCTGCTGTTTTTGGTTTCAGAAAGTTACTTCTGGAAATATTCTCGGAATTGCACGAAACAAAAGGCCAAGTCCCTATTTTTCCAGCACGTACACGGAGTCCGAAGGAGAGCCACGAGGTGGCCAAACCACCTGGCGGCGCGGCAGTGGGCCCAGCCGCGCCTGCCTGTGGTTTGGGCCCCTCGGGGGTCCGCCGACATCGCCCCTTCGCCTATTTATTCCCCGAGACGTGAAAACCCTAAAACACCGAGCCTTTCATCCAGAACATATTCGCTGCCGCCGCCGTCGTCAACCCTAACTCGGGGGGTTTCTGAAGCTCTTCCCGGCACCCTGCCGGAGAGGGGAATCATCACCGGAGGGCTCTACATCGCCATGCCCGCCTCCGGAGTGATGCGTGAGTAGTTCATCCTTGGACTATGGGTCCATAGCAGTAGCTAGATGGTTGTCTTCTCCACTTGTGCCATCATGTTTAGATCTTGTGAGCTGCCTATCATGATCAAGATCATCTTATTGTAATGCTACATGTTGTGTTTGCTGGGATCTGACTTATATTGATACCTATGTGGAGCTGAATATTATATTATCATGTCTATGTCATTTGTGATCTTGCATGCTCTCCGTTACTTGTTGAAGCCTTGGCCACGTGAATACTTGTAACTCCAAGAGGGGGTATTTATGCATGATAGTTGGGTTCAACCTCTATTTAACCTGGGATAGTGACAGCAAGTTCTAAGGTTGTAGATGTGTTGTTGCCACTAGGGGTAAAACAGCAATGCTTTATTCAAGGATGAATGTATTGTTTACATTACGCACATTACTTAATGCAATTGTCTGTTGCTTGCAACTTAATACTGGAAGGGGTACGGATGTTAACCGGAAAGTGGACTATTTAGGCATAGATGCATGCTGGATAGCGGTCTATGTACTTTGTCGTAATGCCCAAATGAATCTCATAGTAGACACCACAGCTCACACATGCATGTTATATGCACTTATCAATTGTCAATTGCCCAGCTGTAATTTGTTTACCCAGCATGTTAGTTATCTTATTGGAGAGACACCACTAGTGAACTGTGGACCCCGGTCCATTCTTTTACATCTGAAATACAATCTACTGCAATCATTGTTCTCTACTGTTTTATGCAAACAAACATCATTTTCCATTCGATACGTTTAACCCTTTGTTTTCAGCAAGCCGGTGAGATTGACAACCTCACTGTTAAGTTGGGGCAAAGTAATTTGATTGTGTTGTGCAGGTTCCACGTTGGCACCGGAATCCCTGGTGTTGCGCCGCACTACACTCCTTCACCAACACCTTCGAAGCAAACCTCGTTTTCCTACTGGTTCGATTAAACCTTGGTTTCATACTGAGGGAAAACTTACTGCTGCACTCATCATACCTTCCTCTTGGGGTTCCCAACTGACGTGTGACGTACAAGCATTGTTTCTGGCACTATTGCCGGGGAATATTCCCTCGTCAACTAGAGCCACCAACACGTTTTCTGGCGCCGTTGCCGGGGAAAACCGAATTGCTTCTGCAAGGGGAGTCTCTCACACCCAATCTCTTTACTTTGTTATTTGTCTTGCTTAGTTTATTTTTATTTAGTCTTGTTTGCTCTCTTTATCAAAAACACAAAAAAATTAGTTCCTTTTTATTTCGAATTACTATTATGACTAGTTGTTTTCAATGTCTTATCTCTATGAAACTGGGTCTCGTTATAAGAATTACCGCTTCTCTCCAAAAGGAAAACATCTATGGGAACAAATAAGAAGATTGAATGGTTTTGCTAAGAACTTGTGTTCTACATATGATGAATCCTACTGCTTTAATGAATCTCTTTGCTATAGAAGGCACAAACATCTCCCTTTCCAATGTGAGTATACTGATAATGAAACCTTGGCTGCCTATGCTAAAGGAAACTATGATTTTGGTAATCTTGAACAAATTGAAGAGTTTATTGTTTTTAAGGGTGCCCTTGAAATTAGTTCTTATCTTGAACATAAAACTGATGCCCCTTATAAATCTGAATGTATTGCCATACTTAAATATTGTTGTGATACCTACAAGGATAATAATTCTTACATTACTGAACATCTTGAGAGGATGTTTCCTCAAAAAGATGAAACTTGTGCCTTGCAGGAACCTGAGGAAGAGGAAATTGCTGAAACTGTGATCTCATTGGATGAAAAAGAGGAGGAGAGTGAAGAACAAAAGGAGGATCTACCTTCTAATGACAGTAACTCTTCAACTCTTACACTATTTAATTGCCCTCCATGCCTACCTAAGGAGGAAGAGTGTTATATTGTTGAATGCCATGATTCTTTTGAAATATCTCCTTTTGATAAATTTTACGTAACAAGCTCCTTGACTCAAGAAAACGAAATTTCAGAAATAAAACAATGGCTCCCTAATGCTATATATGATAATGCTCTTGATGATGGTCCTATATTGCCTAATGATATTTATTATACTACTATTGTCAAAAGTGGGTTTAATGACCCCACTGTTTTTGAACTTAATAAAAATTATGTGTTTGTAGATCATGAAAAGCATGCTTTATGTGATAGTTATATAGTTGAGTTTGTTCATGATGCTACTGAAAGTTATTATGAGAGAGGAAAATATGGTTATAAAAGTTTTCAAGTCACTAAAACACCTCTCTTTATGTTGAAAGTTTTGAAGTTGTACTTGTTTCATCTTTCTATGCTAGTTGCTTTATGCTTCAATAATTTATTTTGTTACAAGGTTCCCTTGCATAGAAAGTGGGTTAGACTTAAATGCGTTTGATATTTGCCTCTTGATGCTCTCTTTTGTTTTTCAAGTTCTATTCCTATGAGAGCATCATTAAAATCTTTTAGCCTAGCTAAAGGCATTAAAGAAAGCGCTTTAGGGAGGCAACCCTTTATCTTTTATTTTTAGTTTTTCTCAAGGAGTTTTGTTACTTCTGTAGCAACTCCTTTGTATCTTTATTTTATCGCAATGTTGTGCCAAGTAAAGTTCTATATTGAAAGTTGATGCAAGATTTGGATTTCTGCGCAGTGACAGATTTTTAGCTGTCACGGATTTGAGCTTATCTCCCTGTAGAAAATTCAAAAAATTCTGAGAAAAATCACGCATATTCCTGAGATATGTACGCAACTTTCATTATTTTAGGCCAGATCCATCTGAGCAACTTAAGTGCCTCGAAAAAATTCGTCATTCCAGACTGTTCTGTTTTTGACAGATTCTGCCTTTTGTTTTGCATTCGCTCTTTTACTGTGTTTGTGTGGATTTCTTTGCTCCACAAAGCATTGGTGGCTGTAGCTAATGTCCAGAAGCTTTGGGATTGATTGTATCATTACAGAATATGAGAATTTTTGATTATGCACTAACCCTCTAATGAGAACTGTCTTGAGTTTGGTGTGAAGGAAGTTTTCAAGGATCAAGCGAGAAGGGTGATATTATGTGATCAAGAAGAGTGAAAAGCCTAAGCTTGGGGATGCCCCCGTGGTTCATCCCAACCATATTCAGAGAGACTCAAGCGTCTAAGCTTGGGGATGCCCAAGGCATCCCCTTCTTCATCAACAAACTTATCAGGTCATCTCTAGTGAAACTATATTTTAATTCTTTCACATCTTATGCGCTTTACTTGGAGCGTCTGTGTGTTTTTATTTTTGTTTTTGTTTGAATAAATTCGGATCCTAGCAATCCTTGTGTGGGAGAGAGACACGCTCCGCTTTTTCATGTGAATACTCATGTTCTTCACTTATATTTGTTGAGTATTCTTAACTAGCTACTGCAGTGCTTTTAGCTCCTGTTTTTCATGCATCTCTTCGAGCTGTTAGCACTTGTTTATAAATACTCTCTTGCTGCATTATATTATCATTTGGAGAGTTTATGTTTAAATAAATTGATTGGTGTTTGTTTGGAAGAAAGAAAATGCTACATGTAGTAGTTGGTATTGGAAAAGACATATGCATTCTTGTAGATCATTGTCTTGTTTTGATTTGATGCTTTGCAATTGTTTTGAGCTCTCAAGTAGATCATGTTTAAGCTCTTGCATCATGTAGTTAAAGCCTAGTAGTGGAGAACTACCGTAGAGCTTGTTGAGACTTGGGATGCATATTTGTTCTCTCTAAGGTCTAGATATTTTCTGGTAAAATGTTTGAGCAACAAGGAAGACAGTGTAGAGTCTTATAATACTTGCAATATGTTTTTATGTGATTCTTGCTGTACCGGTTTATACTTGTGTTTGCTTCAAACAACCTTGCTAGCCTAAACTCTGTACTGAGAGGGAATGCTTCTCGTGCATCCAAAACTTGAGCCAAAACCCATGCCATTTGTGTCCACCATACCTACCTACTATGTGGTATTTCCTGCCATTCCAAGTAAATATTTCATGTGCTACCTTTAAACTATTCAAAACTTTATTACTCCTTATTTGTGTCAATGTTTTATAGCTCATGAGGAAGTATGTGGTGTTTTATCTTTCAATCTTGTCATTTACTTCTGACAGACTTTCACCTGGACTAGTGGCATATACATCCGCTTATCCAATAATTTGCAAAAAGAGCTGGCAACGGGGTGCCCAGCCCCAATTAATTACAACTTTCATTAATAATTCTCTTCACATGTTTTGCCCTGATTTATCAGTAAGCAACTTAATTTTGCAAATAGACACTCCTCCATGGTATGTGAATGTTGGAAGGCACCCGAGGATTCGGTTAGCCATGGCTTGTGTAAGCAAAAGGTTGGGAGGAGTGTCATCTATAAAGAAACTAAAATACATGTGTAAACAAAAGAGAAGAGGGATGATCTACCTTGCTGGTAGAGATAACGTCCTTCATGGGAGCCGCTCTTTGAAAGTCTGGTTGACAAGGGGGTTAGAGTGCCCACTACCATTCGTTGACAACAACAAACACCTCTCAAATACTTATTTTGTGCTCTCTATATGCTTTCGAAAACTTAAAAAGCTCTAGCACATGATTTAATCCCTGCTTCCCTCTGCGAAGGGCCTATCTTTTACTTTATGTTGAGTCAGTTTACCTACTCCTTTCTATCTTAG
Source organism: Poa pratensis (assembly GCA_947311845.1). Taxonomy (NCBI): domain Eukaryota; kingdom Viridiplantae; phylum Streptophyta; class Magnoliopsida; order Poales; family Poaceae; genus Poa; species Poa pratensis. The sequence continues at coordinate 12,903,338 of CAMZMU010000086.1, forward strand.
AAGCAAACACTAGTGTCAACTTTTACTAGTGCTGAGACTTAATCATCCTTTGTGTTGCTTCAATGCCTTTTACTTTGAATCTATTGCTTTATGAGTTACCTCTTATGCAAAACTTTTTGATGCATGTCTTGAAAGTACTATTCATGAAAAGTTTTTGCTTATGTGATTCATTGTTTACTCTTTATCTAATTGTTAGCAAACTATAGATCATTGCTTTGAGTCACTTCATTCATGACATGAGCCTTGCAATATATTGATCAAGATTGTGTGAAAGCATGTCTCCTCAGAAATTATTTGTTGTTATCGTTTTACCTACTCGAGGACGAGTAGAACTAAGCTTGGGGATGCATGATACGTCTCCAACGTATCCATAATTTCTGCTGTTCCATGCTTATATTATACCATTTGCTACATGTTTTATATACACTTCATATCACTTTTATGCATTTTCTGGGACTAACCTATTAACAAGATGCCACAGTGCCAGTTCCCTGTTTTCTGCTGTTTTTGGTTTCAGAAAGTTACTTCTGGAAATATTCTCGGAATTGCACGAAACAAAAGGCCAAGTCCCTATTTTTCCAGCACGTACACGGAGTCCGAAGGAGAGACGAAGGAGAGCCACGAGGTGGCCAAACCACCTGGCGGCGCGGCAGTGGGCCCAGCCGCGCCTGCCTGTGGTTTGGGCCCCTCGGGGGTCCGCCGACATCGCCCCTTCGCCTATTTATTCCCCGAGATGTGAAAACCCTAAAACACCGAGCCTTTCATCCAGAACATATTCGCTGCCGCCGCCGTCGTCAACCCTAACTCGGGGGGTTTCTGAAGCTCTTCCCGGCACCCTGCCAGAGAGGGGAATCATCACCGGAGGGCTCTACATCGCCATGCCCGCCTCCGGAGTGATGCGTGAGTAGTTCATCCTTGGACTATGGGTCCATAGCAGTAGCTAGATGGTTGTCTTCTCCACTTGTGCCATCATGTTTAGATCTTGTGAGCTGCCTATCATGATCAAGATCATCTTATTGTAATGCTACATGTTGTGTTTGCTGGGATCTGACTTATATTGATACCTATGTGGAGCTGAATATTATATTATCATGTCTATGTCATTTGTGATCTTGCATGCTCTCCGTTACTTGTTGAAGCCTTGGCCACGTGAATACTTGTAACTCCAAGAGGGGGTATTTATGCATGATAGTTGGGTTCAACCTCTATTTAACCTGGGATAGGGACAGCAAGTTCTAAGGTTGTAGATGTGTTGTTGCCACTAGGGGTAAAACAGCAATGCTTTATTCAAGGATGAATGTATTGTTTACATTACGCACATTACTTAATGCAATTGTCTGTTGCTTGCAACTTAATACTGGAAGGGGTACGGATGTTAACCGGAAAGTGGACTATTTAGGCATAGATGCATGCTGGATAGCGGTCTATGTACTTTGTCGTAATGCCCAAATGAATCTCATAGTAGACACCACAACTCACACATGCATGTTATATGCACTTATCAATTGTCAATTGCCCAGCTGTAATTTGTTTACCCAGCATATTAGTTATCTTATTGGAGAGACACCACTAGTGAACTGTGGACCCCGGTCCATTCTTTTACATCTGAAATACAATCTACTGCAATCATTGTTCTCTACTGTTTTATGCAAACAAACATCATTTTGCATACGATACGTTTAACCCTTTGTTTTCAGCAAGCCTGTGAGATTGACAACCTCACTGTTAAGTTGGGGCAAAGTAGTTTGATTGTGTTGTGCAGGTTCCACGTTGGCACCGGAATCCCTGGTGTTGCGCCGCACTACACTCCTTCACCGACACCTTCGAAGCAAACCTCGTTTTCCTACTGGTTCGATTAAACATTGGTTTCATACTGAGGGAAAACTTGCTGCTGCACTCATCATACCTTCCTCTTGGGGTTCCCAACTGACGTGTGACGTACAAGCATTGTTTCTGGCACTATTGTCGGGGAAATATTCCCTCGTCAACTTAGAGCCACCACATGGTCACACCAAATTCTGCCGTGATGATAACTGGCAGGTCCAAAATCAAAAAACATCTGGAGAGAACGAATAACGACATGCCACAGGTAGTTTCTGAGCACAAGAGCTGAACAGTGAGTCAGGTGGATGCGGTTGGTTCCTGAGCAGAGTTGCCGGGGTCAGCTGCAGACGATCTGAGCAGAAGATAGAGAAAATCAGCTTCGACCACGATTGTTGTGGCTTGCGGAAACTCCATTTAGACACTGACACAACAAACTTGAAACCTATACTTGCCAGAAAGTGTTTTAGCAACCTCTCGTGGTGGAAAGCGTACCTGGCTAGTAACAATCTCAACATTAATTGTCGTACCTTGGTTGGCTGGTTATTTGGTATCACCCGGGAATATGACTTCCAATCACTTGGTTCACCGAGAATTCCAAACATGGAATCCAACCCAGCCTATTTAATTTGGAGCAATTACCGAGAGGAAGTACCGATAAGCATTTAAATTTAAAACAACGTGCATATGACGATAACTTTAGGCAGAACCCGAAGGAAAAGCCATATTTGAGCACATAGCTCCAAGAAAACGAAACCGAAATATAGTTACGCAATAAAAAACTATTGAACTCAGTTTGAGCATTAAACATCTGTATAAGGCTGATTAAAATTACGACTAAGAAATCTCATAATTAATTTCAGGTGTATTGTGTTTTTTACAGCAGTAAGGAGTACAGAAGCTTAGCACCTTAGCTTTGATTTTCACAGCTAGCCTAGAAGGAAAATAGTCTATTATGTACACCAATTTTGTAGCCCGAGTCACTAGTACAGAAAAGCCTTTCTGTGGCGCACCAAAAAGGCTTTCTGTGGCGCATGGTGGGTGCGCCACAGAACGGACGCCACAAAAATATTTATTCTGTGGCGCACCCCGTCCGTGCGCCACAGAAAAAAATTCTGTGGCGCACCCCTACCCCGTCCGTGCGCCATAGAAAACAACAATTCTGTGGCGCACCCCTACCCCGGTGCGCCACCGAATTTTTTTTGAATTTTAAAAAAAGGGCGGCCAGATCTAGATCTTGATTTTCAAAAAAATCAAAAAAATCCAAAAATTCAAAAAAAAATCAAAAAAATCAGAAAATGAAATAATAGTATCATATCTCAATATTTGAATTTTTTTGAACATTTTTAACACTCAAAGCATATCTCAAATGATGACTTCCCAGTAGGTCACCCATCCTCAGATTGCTCCAAGCCAAGCACGCTTAACTTCTAAGTTCTATTCAATTTAGCTACCCTTATGCTACTCAAGTTCTTATTGATAATAGTATCATATCAACCCTCTTAACCCTTGTGTATGTGTATATATGTGTGTGTAGTTTATGTGTGGTATGTGTATATATGTGTTTTTAAAATTAAAAAAATCAAAAACTTCAAAAGTTTCAAAAGGAAGTTTAAAAATAAAAAAAAATTGAAAAATTAAAAAAATCCCAAAAAAATTCAAAAATCCCAAAAAATTCAAAAATCCAGAAAACTTCACAAAATCCAAAAATTCAACAAATCCAAAAAATTTGAATTTTTTAATTTTTTTTATTTTTTTTTTGATTTTGTAGAAAAAAATCGTCTTTTTGAAATAACTTTTTACTCTTTTGGAATTTCCCGAATCTGAGAAAAGTTCACCGGGTTAACCCCGGTGAAATCGAGCTCCTTTTTTCTCACGATTTTTTTGATATATTAAACGCATTTTTTCGACATCGTATGCAAAAGTTTTGCCCCTGCAAAGTTTTTTTTTCTGTTTTTTGAAAAAAAGGTCAAAATTCATATTTCAAAATTTCTATACCAACTAGACACTAAAACGAAACTACATGTCAAAGGATTTTATTTTTTGAAATTTTATCAATTTCTTTTCTAGTTTACAGAACTAAAAAGGCGATCCACGGGGGCGGGGGGGGGGGGGGGTAGGCATGCGTGAGAGGGAAAAAAATTATGTGGCGCACCCACCTCCATGCGCCACAGAAATGTGACTTTCTGTGGCGCATGGAGCACATGCGCCACAGAATTGTGACTTTCTGTGGCGCATGGAGCACATGCGCCACAGAAATGTCACTTTCTGTGGCGCACCCACCTCCATGCGCCACAGAAATGTGATGTGACGCACACTCCCCATGCGCCACAGAAAGTCACATTCTGTGGCGCACATGGCAAGGTGCGCCACAGAAAGTGACATTTCTGTGGCGCATGTGGCCTGGTGCGCCACAGAATGTGACTTTCTGTGGCGCACGTAGCCTGGTGCGCCACAGAAAGTGATCCACAGAAAGGCAGTTTCCTAGTAGTGAGTGTAGAAACCAAACTGCCAACCTAGCGTGGGCAAATGAAAATCTCACCAGTGTTATTTGTGTTGTAAACATTGGACTATGAATTGGAATTACTCACACGATGTCTATAGAGGTTGATGGACAGAATGAACCACTATAGATATATGTATGTGGATCTGCATTGGCAGAATTGGCTGGCCTAGCCATTCGATGACAACGCTGACAACCAGTGTACCGCCACTGATGCTTGGAGTAAATCCTTGATATCACGAGGGTGTACCGAAACTTATAGCTTCCTATGAATGGAAACAACAGGATTAGTCGTACGTTCATCAGGACAGTTTGTAGAGGGGGAAATTATCTATTACATAGATCGAGTACTACCGTGTTTTCAAAAAGATTGAATGCATCCATATGAGCAACATATTTTCTAGGCCAGTTCTCGCAACCTGAGTTCGAAGAGAATGGAGATGCCACAGTGGAGCATGCGCATTGGGCTGAAAAGATTTTATCAAAAACTGTATGCAGAGGTAACTTCATAGATAGACGACATCCAAGGGTAAATTACAAATGGTTTGTGGAATGTTTTAAACATGATCATTATAGTACCTTGTTGGGAACACGTTGATGTCGGCGATATCTTCACTCTTTCAGAGCATAAAATTAGGTTAGCTGATTTTTTTAAAAAAATATGGTATACTGAAAGAAAAAAGCAAAGGAATTTATAAAGAAGGAAGCACCATCATATTTTGGGCGGTGGTGCCAACAAAAATAGAAACAGCTGGTTGCACAGTTACCCCATTAAAATCTTTATCTCATGACTAATGGAATCATAAGTGGAATATGTTAATCATTTCTTTTAACCTGACATCTGGAAAGGAAGGACTGAGAACACGCTGTTACACGTGATGTTTAATTAAAACACCATTTCTGTTTGGAAGGTCGAAGGATTCAATATCACAGATGCCGCAAATGGTGCCAGTGATATCTACATTATAAAAAAATGAGTAGCACTCACAAGGGCACAAAGTTCATAAATACATAGGGTATAAGAACATCTGTACAACAACATACCAACTAAAGATCCCGGTTCTGCAGTAGGTGGAGGCAAGCACGAGAGTGGTGTTAATGAAAATGATCATTCTGGTAAGGCGTCTATTAAGTTGTCTTTGTGCCGAACAACTATCAAATGTGTAAACACAACAGCAAACGGCGCGTGGATGGGCCTCGTAAATCTGCACACGGTTAACAACATTGACTTCAGAAGGAAGACAAAACCGGAGTTATTAGTTGATTTCAGAAATGGTCCCAGAAAAAAGTATGAATCTGTACAAAAATTACATCAACATGGGCTTTAATGAGACCATCTACTGCATGCCATAAATAACTCAACACAAAATTATTTCCCCATGAATCCCTCGTAGCTAATTTCCAACGGTAGTCGCGTCACTTTATAAGCAAATCTAAAGCCAAGGAAATGAAGTTGTCCTCCTTAAAGCAATAATATGTACTAAAAGGAATAGAATAATTAGTAATACTCAAGCCAGAGGAGGCGAGCACAGAAAAAACTCTATAACACTCTTTACATGGAAACTGAACATTCCCAAATAGAAGACACATCCTCAGGTGTTTGATCCTACAATAATCAGAAATTTATAGCTAAAACATGTAGAATGAAGCCAAAGCACAATGAGTAATTAACACATGTAGATTCAGGACATCAAAAGAAGATTGGATTTATAGGTTCAGGCATTCATCACAGAAGATAAGATAACAAATAATGATACGGTTTTTCCGCTACCAAATCAATGACGACACTAAATATTGTAAGGCAGTAATATCTAGCAAATAATCTTTTTTAAGATATTGTAGAAGCACGTTAAATGAATAGTTAAGAATATGAGAACCTAAGCAAAGAATAGATCAAGCATTCCTCGTCAGCAAACACACAATTATTAAATGCTCATGTGCAGCTCATAAAAGGTAAAGATTTTGAACAAAGCAAATTGGCATTGTCTGCTGGTGAAAGGACAAGGATGTCGCCTAGAGGAGGGGGGGGTGAATAGGCGATAAAAACTTTTCCAGTTTAGGCTTGCTAATTGCGGAATAAAACTAGGTGTTTAAATTAACAAGCCAACAACCTAAATATACTAGGCTCACCTATGTGCATCAACAACTTATGCTAAGCAAGACAAGCAACAAAGTGATAGCAATAGAATACTTCAAGCACGAAGGCTATCACAATGTAAAGTGCACAAGTAAAAAGCTCAGGTATAGAAATAACCGAGGCACACGGAGACGAGGATGTATTCTCGAGTTCCTCCTTTTTAGGGGAGTACGTCTCGTTGGAGAGGTGTGAGGCACCACAAAGGTCGATCTCAACGCCACAAAGGCTTCACCTTCTTCTCCGATGAACCGCACCACAAAGGTTTGGTTCACCTTCCACTATCGGAATCCTTCGAGGCGGAATCCGGAGCCTTTCAACAACAACCCGGGGCACAACCCACAACTGAATTGCGGGCTCCCGAATGGCTACAAGTGACCACAAAAGGTCTCAACCACCACAATGGCGTCTAGGGTCCAATGACCCAAGAGTAACAAGCTCACAAACTTTCAACTTCCACGAATCCTCGGGGAGAGCTCAAACCGATGCAACCAAGCAATGGCAAGAGCACAAGTGCTCAAATCCTTCACTCTCAAATCCCACCAAAACCAACTAATGCTTATGGGGGGAGAGGAGAGGAAGAACAAAGAAGAGCTCAACAAATGGAACTCCAAGATCTAGATCCAAAGGGTTCCCCTCACTTAGAGGAAAGATAGATTGGTGGAAATGTGGATCTAGATCTCCTCTCTCTTTTCCCTCTAATTTGAGGCAAGAATCATGGAGGAATAGAGAGAAATCAAAGCTTCAAGAGGTCAACAATGGGGGGCAATTTCGTGCTTAGAAGCTCTAGTCACTTTGGGGAAGAAGGGCCCTTAAATAGGTGCCCGAAAATCTGCCCGTTTGAAGCGGTGCAGGGAGGCCGGCCTGGGAGCCAGCCTGGCCGGCCTGGGAGCCGGCCTAGGCTGGCCTGGGGGCTGGCCACCCGGAAACCGAAAATGTAACACCCATAACTTGATGATCCGGACTCCGTTTTCGATGTTCTTTGGCTCATTGGAATTGCAATGAAGAGCTTTACAAGATCATGCAGAGAAACATCATAGTCCAACTATGGAGGAAAAAACCAAATGGGGAAAGGTTTGACCTCTCGATAAAAGAACAACCGATAAAACCTCCAAACCAAAACCGCAATATGTTTCTCATCCGGACTCCGTTTTCTATGATCTTGGGCTTGTTAGAAGATACTCACAAGCTCTACAAGATTATGCATATACACATCATAGTCCATCATGTGAGGAGGAAACCACAAGTAGAGAGTTTGACCTCTCTTAGAAAAGACAAACCGGTAAAACCTTGAACATCAAAAAACGCAATAAGATATACATATGAAATCCGTTTTTGATGCATTAGAGCTTGGTATGGAGATGAACACAAGATCTAAGTCCTCACATAGATAAAAGCCAAATAAGAACCAAGAAAGATGAAGTGCCAAGTATGCAAAGGTTTGAGCTCTCCACAAAGATGCGATCAAGTTACTCACTTGAGAGCCCCTCTGGATAGTACGCCGTCTATCCTATAACCCGGTGATAACCCCCAAGAGCAGGGGATCACTGTAGCACCTCTCAATGTGGAAGTAAGGTATCGATCCGCAAGAGCAAGAAGGAAAAGTTATCTATTCCCTACAACTAAAGTGTCACAAGTTTTAGTTGATTATGCACTAAACAAGTTTAAGGAACAAAATGGTTGATTTAATGGATGGAAGTTTAATGCAACAAAACAAGAATGTAAAAGTGTCCCAATCCTCTTCAATGCAAGAGGACAAGACAAAGGTTTTCTCTTATAGGAACAATGGACATGGGTTCATGGGTTCACTTAATCCTCTCTCTCTCATCTATGGTGATTATCATGTTATGGATAAAGTACACACAATTGTCATGTTTTAATGGTAGCTTTTATGACAGCTATATGTCCTAAAACACATAGTTGAAAGAAGTACTCATTTGTGTTGCTATGTCACCCTCGTAAGGCTAGCGTGGTTGCTGTCACTCCCACATCATACTCTTCCTTTTTACCCCCAGATAAAGGATGTTGGGCTGTATTTCACATGTCACTCAATACATATGCCGTGTCACGTCGGCCATCCCGTACCTACATACATCATACTTCATAATGGACAATATTCTAAACACTAGTGCAATGATTCATAATTCGTGTGCATGACCACATCTCTCATCTATCCACACTTGGTGGTGTCAATCACCTCATGACAAGGATAAACAAGGCATTATGCATAAATCAAACCATCACATGCATCATAGAATATCTCCAAAGTATGACAAATCATAAAAGTTCCAACACAACAGTAAATGCATAACAAATCATCTCATACCACAATATCCACCATAGGAATTACATAGATGACCGTAATCATGTTCAGCAGCTCATACGGTACTAATTAGTGAAGCTCAAAGAGAGGAGAGATACATAAGTTACCACCACAAACCCAAGTCCAGGGGGTGGACTACTCCCCCTTCATCATGGAGACGGTGGAGAAGTCGTTGGAGAAGATGGAGACCACCCCGGCAGCGCCCCGCCGGAGTTTTCCCCCTCCAATCTGCAGCTCCAGGTCTCTGTTTCGTGGTTTCTGTGTTTCGGCGGCGCTCCTTCCAGAGAACGTCGGGGGGCTATTTTTATAGGCGTTTTTAGGTCAAGACTATGTCGGTGGAGCAAAGATCGACGGCCACGGAGCTCCGAGGGGGAAAAGAGGTGGGCCCACACGGCCAGGTACAGTAGGCCGCGTGGGACCCTCTAATTTCCAGCCTGTTGGGCTTCTGGTCTTCAATTTAAGCCCATTGCGTTCGTCTCGAAAATTCTGAACCGTGCTCTTTGGCCTTGCCCTTTTTGGAGTCCCGAAGCTCCCGGAAAGTCTGAAACACTAAAAAAGACGTTTTCTGGAAAACAGGGTTAATTCCAAATAAATGGGAAAACTATGAAATATTCCCAAAATCATTATAAAACATTGATATAACCCTTATATGATGCAAATATGATTGGAATAGAAGTAAAATAATGCAAAGTTCATGTATGCATTTTACATGCATCAACATCCCCAAGCTTAACCCATGCTCGTCCCGAGTATGAAGGTGATAAAACTAACATGGACTTTGCATTTTAATACTATCAATGGATATCAAAGGTGATTACTATTGCTACATAGAGTCAAATGATTCATTCTTCAAAGGAATAACAATATGCAAGATAAATTATGAAGTGATATCAAATACTCAATGTAAAGATGTTCAATGATAAATTCACAAAGTGTAACATAGAAGAAAGTACTATGGACCAAATGTATGCATAATGAAAAGTAAAAACATCCTATGGTGGTCATAGAGTACTTCTTATGAAAACTGAATATAAAAGGTGGACACTTTGGATAGATAAATAAGTAGAGGTAAAGCATGAATAAGTTTCATCTAACTTCCAAACACTTCTACTTAAGTTAATGCTTGCAATGTGGTAGTCATTGGTGTGGAGCTCTCATTACCCCTATCATAGCATCTTGAATGATTAATGTTTAAAGTGAAAGCAAATATGAGTGGTGTGCTTGACAATGTATTGGTTGAATGTCTCATGTCCCTTGAATACAAGTACCTACACCATGTGTTACTCACTTTGGTCCACAAAGTAAATTCAAATAAAGGTCATTGCAAGTAATAATAGTATCATCAAGAGCTGCACTAGGGTACCTCTTGTCCCATGACATGAACAAGCCCATGTCAAAACAACAAGACAAACAGACAATGAACAATCTCAGCACTCTTTTATTTACTATGGGTATAGCTTTTTATTATGAGGTGCATCACTGAATGAACATTATGGTTATGCTGTAAATTTCCACCATGAATGATGCATGGCTTAGATTAGCGGCCCAGGCATTTCTCTAACCATTTATACCAACTCTTTGAACTTACTAAGTATCCACATTCATTTCACCCATGATAGGCATCCATAAACAAAAGTACATGACATCAACTAAATATAAATAAGTGCAATGTTGAAAGCTTGCCATGTGACAGCACATATGGGCTAACTCTCAACCAAAACTATTGTCAAGCCCACAACTTCATAATTTTAATCACAATGGTTCATGCTTATTAAATGCAATAAAAGTAAATTGTGCATCAAGTTCGTGAGAGCTTTTAACCAATTTTTCCCATGACAATCAATAACATAAGCATTTAAATTCAGAAATGTAGATAACACAATATAACATGATAAACATACTTGGAATAGCATAAAGCTAATAGGTAGATATGGTGGACTCACTGGAAAAACTTTGGTTGAAGGTGTTGGGAAACAAGCTTTTTACTTGTTGTAATTTTTGGGCTAGCAATAGGGAGAAAGTTGACCATCTAAATGCATGCATAAGTGTCCATAGAACTAATCAATCCATGTTAAACCAAGTAAAGTTAAAATTCAACATCTAAACATGGTAAAAGATAGCTCTTGACAACACACTTGCAAATTAACATTCATTCAAAGCACATGAATTATGCAACTATATGTATCTTTTAAAATCAACTCAAACATCCCTATCCCAATATATTTAATAGCATCCAACATAATTCAACCCAAACTTCCAGTAGCTCTCTCATATATAAATGATAGTGGTGGTCTTATTTAACAAACCGAAATAACAAAAGCAAAAACAGACGCTCCAAGTTTATACGATAAAGTGCTTTGATCGAAAAACAGAAGTTAGACGTGTGCAAACCGAGAGTGTGTTGGTCTAGTGGGGTTGTCTTGACATCCCCAAGCTTATGGTCTTCACCATCCTTGGATAGCTCTTGGTGCATCTCCTCTAATCCCTGTGAAAAAACTTCAAAACACCGTTTCTCCCATTTCTTTTTCTGTGGGGCACATTAGTAGTGATAAACAAATAGATTCCTTGCTGCATATAATCCTTAGACAAAAATTCATATGAATGTCCAGAAAGTGTATAATGTTGTATGCCTACTCATAAACTCAATTGGATCAAAAAGATTCATGTTAAAAGTTCTAAGCATGCATCAAACAAAATGGGACAGAATCTGTCCAGAATAGCAGCAGCAAAACGTATTTTTCTACCCTACTTAACTTTGTCGGAAAATTCCGAAAAAATTCATGCATACAGAGGATGAAAAGTTGCCAGTACAGTTTAAATATGAGCTCATTCGGAGTTACAGAATAAGAATTAAAAATCATACCGTGCACAGATTCGTGCAGGAATAATATCTCCGAATGCTATAAGCAACTTTTTCATACCAAAATGAGTAAAACTTGGCACTTTATTAAAAATTCCAGAATCTAAACTAAACACTAAGTCTCTTGTTACAGCAAGAGGACACAAAGAAAATCACAAATAAAAACAACCGGGTTGCCTCCCGTAAAGCGCTTTCTTTATAGCCATATAGCTAGGCTTGATAGTTTTAATGATGCTCACATAGAGAAAAATATGAAACACATTTAAGTCTAACCCACTTCCTATGCATTGGGATCTTGTAAGAAAATAAATCAATAAAGCACAAAGTGACTAGCATAGGAAGGCAAAGCAAGTGCAACTTCAAGATTTTCAACAAAGAGAGAGGAGACTTAATATTATTGTGGTATATGAAGTCATGTCTCCCTCTCTCATAAAAACTTTCAGTAGCATCATTGATAAAATCTACAATATAACCATCACATGAAACATTCTTACCATGATCCATATGCATAAAAGTATCAATATTTTCCACATAAGCAAAGTTCTTATTATTAATAGCAATGGAAGTAGGATCATTGTAAAGAACTCGAACATGATAGACAAGTTGTATATTAATTGGATGGTTTTGGGTGATCCTTCCATAACTATGACAAGTTTTATGAGGATGATTGTAATTATTAGCATCATCATTTTCAGAATTAGTACCAAAGAGATTTTCAATATCAAAAGTACTATGCTTTTCCCAATCATGATCACTACTATAAGTAACAGGCATAGGATCATCATCGAAATCAGACTCATCAGCAACAACTATAATAGGAGCAACATGCTTAGGGGAAGATATCGTTTCCTCTTTTTCATTAATAAGAGTAAAACAAACATTAGTCCTTTCATATTTTGGTAAAGTAGTTCCATCTTTTATAATATTTTGTATGTAAGTGTTGGCATGGCAATTATTAACACAATAGAGATAACATCCATGTAACACGCTATTCATATCAAAAGCACTCATATCTAACGAAGAAGTTTTTCTTGATAACTCTTCACACCCCAAAAATAATGTAAGTTCATCATGTTGATTAGGAGTGATCATGTTATCACAAAAGTCTCCCGCAATATCCTTATTAGAACCTGAGCATTGAAATTCGAAATGACCCTCTTTATAGCAAAGTTCACAAATAAAAGGATAGCGGGCACACACTTTTTCAGCCAAATCACTTAGAGCTCTATACCATGTTGTAGTTTTTTCATTCCTATGATGAATACAATATTCCTCTTCGATTTTATTCTTTTCACAAGGTCTAAGTGCTCCACAAAAATTAACATGCTTATAAGAAATAGTATTTTCAGAAGTTTGAGCATGTTTATTGCAATCATTAGTAACAATTTCGGTTTCCAAGCAAGTGTCTTTAAAAGGTTCATGATACATGTCCCAATTCTCTTTAGGAATATTAATATGAGAAGCAAAGGTTTTACAGCAATCAACAATAATTTGAGAATCAAGACCAAATTTAGCACTAAGCCCATGAAAACTAGCAGTTTCAGCGAAAGACTTAATGCAATCATACTCAAAGTTTATACCTGATTCTTTACCTTTGTCGTTCTCCCAATCTTCAGTATTGCGTTGAATTGTTTCAAGAAGATCCCATTTAGCTTCAACCTTCTTACTTGTGAAAGAACCACCTGAAGAAGCATCTAGATAATCCTTGTAATGACCTGAAAGCCTTGCATAGAAATTAGTAACAATTATTTCCTTAGGAAGCTCATGGTTAGGACATTTGAGTATTAATGTTTTCAGTCTTCCCCAAGCTTGAGCAATGCTTTCTCTATCATGAGGATAAAAATTGAAAATGTAACTCCTAGCTAGATGCACTTCATGAAGAGGATAAAATTTAGAGTAAAAGAGAGATTCAAGCTGTTTCCAATTCGAAGGACGATCATCCAGCATCCTATACCACTTCTTTGCTTTGTCCTTAAGTGAAAATGGAAATAATTTCCTCATGACATCTTCTCTTGATAAACCTGTAACCTCAAACAACTCACAAAGTTCTGTAAGTTTCAACAAGTGATCATGTGGATGGACTGTTCCATCCCCTGCATAACGTTCATTCATAACCATTTCAACAATTTCCATAGGTATTTCAAAAGGAATACTTTCAGTAAGTGGATCACAAGTATCATTAGAATTATCACATATAGGAGACAAAGTATTATCAAAGCAAATTTTCTCCTCCAAAGCTGGGGAACTACAAGGATCATTTTTAGAAAAACTAGCTTCCCCAAGCTTAGACTTTTCCATAGCATTAGCAATAGTGTGCAAAGAATTTATAGTAATAACATTGCTACCATCATGCAAATGATTTTCCATAGATTTTTTAATTTTCTGCTCAAACTCATCATGTCCTAACTCAAGATAAATTTCATAAAGCTCTCTAATTTTTTTGTTGTTTTCCATTTTCTAATTTTTATGGGTTTTTGATAAAACTAATGAGAAACTCACAACCAAACAAGTTTAAAGGAACCTCCCCAAGCTTAGATGATTGCAAGATATAAAACAAGATAAAATAAATCTAAAGTCTAGTGCACACAAGAATAGAAACTTAAGCGCTACGCTCCCCGGCAACGGCGCCAGAAAAGTACTTGATAACCCCCAAGAGCAGGGGATCACTGTAGCACCTCTCAATGTGGAAGTAAGGTATCGATCCGCAGGAGCAAGAAGGAAAAGTTATCTATTCCCTACAACTAAAGTGTCACAAGTTTTAGTTGATTATGCACTAAACAAGTTTAAGGAACAAGATGGTTGATTTAATGGATGGAAGTTTAATGCAACAAAACAAGAATGTAAAAGTGTCCCAATCCTCTTCAATGCAAGAGGACAAGACAAAGGTTTTCTCTTATAGGAACAATGGACATGGGTTCATGGGTTCACTTAATCCTCTCTCTCTCATCTATGGTGATTATCATGTTATGGATAAAGTACACACAATTGTCATGTTTTAATGGTAGCTTTTATGACGGCTATATGTCCTAAAACACATAGTTGAAAGAAGTACTCATTTGTGTTGCTATGTCACCCTCGTAAGGCTAGCGTGGTTGCTGTCACTCCCACATCATACTCTTCCTTTTTACCCCCAGATAAAGGATGTTGGGCTGTATTTCACATGTCACTCAATACATATGCCGTGTCACGTCGGCCATCCCGTACCTACATACATCATACTTCATAATGGACAATATTCTAAACACTAGTGCAATGATTCATAATTCGTGTGCATGACCACATCTCTCTCATCTATCCACACTTGGTGGTGTCAATCACCTCATGACAAGGATAAACAAGGCATTATGCATAAATCAAACCATCACATGCATCATAGAATATCTCCAAAGTATGACAAATCATAAAAGTTCCAACACAACAGTAAATGCATAACAAATCATCTCATACCACAATATCCACCATAGGAATTACATAGATGACCGTAATCATGTTCAGCAGCTCATACGGTACTAATTAGTGAAGCTCAAAGAGAGGAGAGATACATAAGTTACCACCACAAACCCAAGTCCAGGGGGTGGACTACTCCCCCTTCATCATGGAGACGGTGGAGAAGTCGTTGGAGAAGATGGAGACCACCCCGGCAGCGCCCCGCCGGAGTTTTCCCCCTCCAATCTGCAGCTCCAGGTCTCTGTTTCGTGGTTTCTGTGTTTCGGCGGCGCTCCTTCCAGAGAACGTCGGGGGGCTATTTTTATAGGCGTTTTTAGGTCAAGACTATGTCGGTGGAGCAAAGATCGACGGCCACGGAGCTCCGAGGGGGAAAAGAGGTGGGCCCCGCGTGGGCCCCTCTAATTTCCAGCCTGTTGGGCTTCTGGTCTTTAATTTAAGCCCATTGCGTTCGTCTAGAAAATTCAGAACCGTGCTCTTTGGCCTTGCCCTTTTTGGAGTCCCGAAGCTCCTGGAAAGTCTGAAACACTAAAAAAGACGTTTTCTGGAAAACAGGGTTAATTCCAAATAAATGGGAAAACTATGAAATATTCCCAAAATCATTATAAAACATTGATATAACCCTTATATGATGCAAATATGATTGGAATAGAAGTAAAATAATGCAAAGTTCATGTATGCATTTTACATGCATCACCCGGTCTCCCACTAACACCATGAGACCGGTAAAATAGAAAACCTATCAAGATCATACCTTTGCCATGCGCATTCCACTTGAGCTCGATGATGACGATCTTGACTCTCTCAAGTTGGAACACCTTTCTTGATTGTGCTTGCTAGCACATGCTTGATGAAGACTTCTCCAAATACTCCGCCATACACCATGATGGGAGAGCCTTGCAAAGCTCCGTCTTCATGAATCCACTTGCAATTCATCTTCTTATCTTGATATATAAGATGGCTTGGAGATAACTTCAATCTTCTTTTCCAAGCCATGCTTGCAATAAGCTCAACTCTTCACTTGACCATACTTCATATAAACCATTGGATAGAACCTTGGTCATCATGTAATCTTCTAGAGTCCAACACATGAACTCCAATCTTTTCCTATGGACAAGATCTAAAAGAATATCTCAATGCAAACATTAGTCCATAAGGATTGTCATTAATTACCAAAACCACACATGGGGCAACACATGCACTTTCAATCTCTCCCATTTTGGTAATTGATGACAATCCCTTTTACGAGGGTTTATATAATGAATTAAGCAACCATGCACAACAAAGAGCAAGGATGCAAGAGCATGAAAGGCAAATGCTTAAGAACGAAACTAAAGCATAAAACCAAGATCCCTTAAACCCCCTAAACTTCTCCCCCATTTGCCTCAATTGCCAAAATGGGAAGAAAAATTTAGAAGGCCAATATAGTAAGAGCTCCCCAAAATGTGTGCATTTCTCATAATATGAGTGAAATCAAATGCACATATCCAATGACAAATAGTTGGGAAGGAGAACAAACTATATTGAGGATCCAAAGATTGCAAAAGAAAATCAACTGAAAGATACTTCGACAAAAGAAGTAGCCAATCAAAGGATCCAAAAAAGTGTTCTCAAAATCAAGAGGGAACTCCCCAAGGTACGTACACAATGTATGATTTGCATTTCAATTTGGTGTGCACAACATGGAATCCTCACTCCCTCCTAAATTTTTTGAACACAAACACGTGCAACAGAGCATAGATAAGAAAAGAAGCAATACAACTTGCAACAAATAAAATGTTGAGCAACAAATAAAGACTTGCTCAACCGAAAGAGATGGGTGTGATATAGAAAAACATTTTAGGAGACTAATACAAGGATGAGCGTAAGCATCAACATAGTCTTTCAATATATGAGGCACATAGTGCATATCATGTCTTTCCCATACACACCATCCAAAGAAGATATAGCAAATAGGTTCACAAGCTTATTAAGATGCAATAAGGGATACCAAATGAAAAACGAAGCTTGTGTCTTTTTGAAACCACAAAAGAATCAAAAGGAATAAAGGGTGGTCACTAAAGAATTGGAATACCAATCAAAGATGTAACTATTCTCATGTGTATAAGTTTCTAAGTAGACACTAAGTCCACGAAGAAATATGCACACACAAAATAGATGCAAAGTTTAGAACATGATATCCAAAAGGAAGTCATAAATACACCACTAAGATCTTTGCTTAAAAGCATAGCACAAAGCTCAATTTTATCTTAAAGGGATATAGATGAACTTCCGACACACACTCATCATAGCATCAAGAATATCCACAAGGGATAAGGTGATAAAAAGGATGCTCCGAGAAAGATAACAAGTATCACAAAAGGCAAATGATTTTGAAAAACCATCAGTATTGCATATGCGAGACATAGAGTAAAAGTGCTAGATTAACATATTTGGGATTGGTGAATCATGCAAATGATTATATATATATATTCTCCTTGATATGTAATCATCCCGGATTGCCCACATTTGCAATAAAGATGTTTTGCAAGAACCAAAAGAATTGCAACAAAAGAGATTCATACCAAGAAACAACCTACACAAGGTTGAAAGCTAGAAAAATATGCATGAGGTAGATACTTATTACCGAGATAGCATTGGTGATGTAGAAGATAGGAGATCATGATCATCCAAGCTTGGCTCCAATAAGCACATGGTGACAACACCTTCCTTGTAGATGAGACAAGCTTCCAATGCATCTCAAGTGTACCTAAAACAAATTCAAGTACAACATGCATGGTACCCAAACTCATTGGGTCCAAAGTAGTTGGAGCAACTACAATACATAGGACAAACTCCACATAAATATGTGCATATTGATATGAAATTGAATTTCATGCACATCTTAGCCATTTAGGATTTGATGGAGTTTATCCTATATATTGGATCAAAGAAAGTAGGCATGCCATAAGATATACATATAATAAATATGCATGCACAAGACTTTCAAGAACCAAACGAGATACAATTTGGACAAAATACCAATTAAACCAACAAAGCACACACAAATGTGACAAGAAAACAAATTGCCCAAATTATATCAAAGGCCCAAATCAACACATGATTGAAGATACTACTTTGAAAAGATACCAAATGAAGGTAAGATACCAATTGATGAGAGAAAACATCAAGAAATAAACCAAACCCTCTACACTTTTCATGATGGAACAAAGTACCAAGACGAAAAATGTTTGTCTTCCTAAGAGACACGTCATCGGGATCAAAGGCCAATGAAAAACAACTAATGTTCAAAAGTATATAGAATAGCTTCCCCAAGATTTGTGCATTATTTATGATCTTGCATTTGAATACAAAATGCATACAAATGGGATCATCACTCACCATATAGTATTCAAACAAAGGTCATGTTCAAGAAAAAGCAATAAGATCCAAAAGATACAAGGAAGACAACTAAAAAGAGTTTGATAGAAAAAGTTTTGGCAATAAAAGAAGGTAATTCAAAGCAAGAGTCAAAAATGAAAATGGTCTACAAATTCCACCACAATTATGAGTATCACTTGTCATGGACAAGGAGTATTATGGAGATATTTCTCGGTGGTATATAGGAATGATATTCAAGACCAACTTCACAACAAAAAGCATATGTCAAAGGATAGGAATTGAAAAACATGCTTACATAGAGATTCTTGACGGCTTCAATTTGATCAACGATCATGCAAAGCACCAAGAAACTCTCTCACACACAAGATCCAAAAGATGAGAGACAAAAGACATTTAAGCAAATATGGAACTTGTTTGAGAAACATGCCAAATAGGAACTAGATAATTAGCAATATGAATTCTAGGTGGCAAAACCTCACATGTTCACATTTTCTAGGCTTGTAATATGCACATAGCTTATTACTCCCCCATAATGTGATAATCCATTTATTTTAAAACAAGAGGCAAACAAAACCAACTCGAGAAATTAATGGACATTATAGAATTTGAATTTCTCATGAGCAAGACATACCACATAGAGAATAGATAATATAGATGTATCGTCACTAAGTGTTATTCCTCATGTACACACATTTTTAGGATTGTGAAGTGCACGAAGCTTATCACTCTCCCAAAATGGGATAGTCCATTAATATCTCAAAGATAGCCAACAAGATAAGATAGCAAATAAAAGCAATAAGGCTCAAAACAAGTAAATGGTGTGCAAACCAATATACACATACTTGACTTCTCAAGATAAGTAAGTAGAGAGCACAACACATACAAACACTAGCAAGGTACAAAACCAAGCACATGCAAGGGTGCAAGCAAATTTCAATGTATATATGATATAAGCATAAGTTACCGCAAGGAGGAACATTGGATAAGAGATAAAACAAAATAACCCAAATGACTTGGCTTGAGAGAATATAATTGATGAAGGTCCCTTAACTCTTCATGATGTAGCCAAGTGCCCAATGCCCTCCAACAACACCTATTGATCAAGTTTTAGCTTGTTGGTCCCCAACCAAGTTGGGTCCTAAGAGGTTAGTCACAATAGGCTTGGCAACCCAAATGGTTCTTTTCTTGAGACCACTTTGAGTACCAACATATTTGGCAAACACATTGCCAACCTTATCCTTCCGAAGAGAATTAACATCATCAATTATAATGGGGTTAGATAAGGTACCATTAGTGCATGAAGAAGCAAAGTGGCCCTTCTCACGGCATATGTAGCAACATTAGCTTCCTCCTTTCTTCTTAGTTGGAATCTTGACTTGAGGAGTGGTAGCTTGATTCTTCTTGGGAAGTGGTTGTTCTTCAACTTGAGACACTTGAGTTTGAGCTTGAGGCCTCTTCCCTTGTTGCTTCTCACTAAGAGACTTCTTCTTCAAAGGGCAAGATCTAACATGGTGCCCTTCAACTTTGCACTTGAAACAAACAATCTTGGCTGAATCTTTAACTTGTTCTTGGCCCTTTTTCTTCTTGTTAAACTTGGACTCGTTCTTGTTATTGGAGTTGAATCCAAGTCCACTTTTGTCATTGGGGCGTCTTTGAGCACTCAACATATTGTCAAGTGTGGACTTCCCAACATGATGCGTTTCCAAGTCTTTCTTCAAAGAAGTGACTTGGGCCTTGAGCTCTTTTAATTCGTCTACATGGTTAGTATCAACACAAATACTAGAGAAAGTAGAAGCTTCATTGTTAGAGCAACAAGGCATGGAAAGTAATTCATCACAAGATGTAGCAACATTGTGAGTGGATGAATCACTAGGACTAGCACAAGACAATATAGCATTAAGAGTAGAAGTTGTGCCATTGTCCACATGAGGCTCACAAGATGTTACCTTTGACATAATAGCCTCATGAGCTAACTTTAGCCTAGCATGGGATGCTAGAAGGTCCTCATCAGAGCTAGAGAGGTTTTCATGAATTTCTTCCAATATCCCATACTTGCTAGTTAGCAACTCAAGTTGAGCCCTTAGCTCAACATTCTCCTTCAAAATAGATGCTTCACAAGAAGTGGAGTTAGTAGCACAAGCATCATTAACATTAGAAATGGAAGAAGACAACTTGACAAGCTCATTATTTTTAGATAGTTGAGTTTGGAGTTGATCATGAGACTTGATAAGGAGAGAGTGTTCGCTTTCTAAAGCCTTGTGAGCTTTGTCAAGTCTCTCTATGTCCTCACTTAGTCTAGCATTGCCAATACCAAATTCAACTTTTTCCTTTTTAAGCACTTTATTTTTAGCAATAGCATGATCTCTTTCCTTAATGATTTTAGCAATAATAAGATCATTTGTCTCATCAAGAGACTTAAGTCTCTCCTCAAGAGAAATCCTATACTCTTCTTCTTCTTCTTCTTCTTCTTCTTCAAGAGAAGCTTTCAAGGAAGCTATAGTGATAGAGTCATCTCTCTCAATTTGATATTTTTCCTCAAATTGAGTGTCCAAATCCTCAATGATTTCCCTACTTTTAATAACATAAGCAATGATTTCACATAGAGAAGAGATAGCTTTACTACCTTTGGGGAGAGCACCAAAAACCATCTCACCCTTCTTGTTTAAGGATTCAATATCAAAATGTTCTCCATGAGATTCCTCAACCACATCATCACAAGATATATCGGGATTCGAGATAGAAGATACCTTTGATTCCTTAGCCATAAGGCAAACGTGATTAATGGGTGAGGAGGATGAAGAATTACTTAAAGCACCATCAAAATCCATATCTTGTTCCAAGGAGTGTTCGGTTTCCTCTACATTGTTAGCCAAACAAATACTAGAGGAATAGAAGCATTTTTATCAAGGCAACAAGACATAGAGAGCATATCATCATGAGATTTAGTTAACCAACTATTACATGATGTGCAAGGACTATCAACACTAGCATGTAAGACATTTAGGGTGCTAGAAGAGTTTAAGTCCAAAGATAGAACATTGCAATGTGATAGAGATGAAGTATAGTCAATATTAGATTCACCATCAACAATGCAACTTCTATCACCACTTGATACGTCTCAAACGTATCTATAATTTCTGATGTTCCATGTTGATATTATACCAATTGTTACATGTTTTACATACACTTCATAGCATTTTTATGCATTTTCTGGGACTAACCTATTAACAAGATGCCACAGTGCCAGTTCCTGTTTTCTGCTGTTTTTGTATTCCAGAAAAGCTAGTCTGAAAATATTCTCGGAATTGGACGAAACTTGGACAGGACCTCCTATTTTGCCAACACGTACACGGAGTCCAAAGGAGAGACGGAGGGGGCCGCGAGCCAGCCACACCATGGGGCGGCGCGGCCCCACCCTCTGCCGCACCGTGGGGTGGTGTGGGCCCCACGGGCATCTCCAGCCGCCGCCCTTTCGGCTATTTATTCATCTTCACGGGAAAACCCTAGACACCCGAGCCATTATCCACAAAAAGTTCCAGAGATGCGCCGCCGTCAACCCTAGCTCAGGAGGGTTCAGAAGCTCTTCCCGGCACCCAGCCGGAGAGGGGAATCATCACCGGAGGGCTCTACATCACCATGCCTGCCTCCGGAGTGATGCGTGAGTAGTTCATCCTTGGACTACGGGTCCATAGCAGTAGCTAGATGGTTGTCTCTCTACTTTATGCTATCATGTTTAGATCTTGTGAGCTGCGTATCATGATCAAGATCATCTTATTGTAATGCTACATGTTGTGTTTGCTGGGATCCGATGAATATTGAATACTATATCAAGTTGATTATCAATCTATCTTATATGTTATTTATGATTTTGCATGCTTTCCGTTACTAGTAGATGCTTTGGCCAAGTAGATGCTTTAACTCCAAGAGTTAGTATTTATGCTAGATAGTGGGTTCATGCCTCCGGTAATCTGGGAGAGTGACATCAACTTCTAAGATTGTGGATGTGCTGTTGCCACTAGGGATAAAATAACCGATGCTTAGCTTAAGGGTGCGCCGTTAGGTCTAATGCATTTGTTTACATTACGCACATTACTTAATGCGATTATCCGTTGCTTGCAACTTAATACCAACGGGAACTCGGTATGACAACCTGGAGGTGGATTATTAGTCATAGACGCTGTTGGATAACGGTCTATGTATTTTGTCGTAATGCCCACATGAATATCATAGTAATCGTCATGTCATATATATGCATTGTCATGCGCTCAATATTTTGTCAATTGCCCAGCTGTAATTTGTTCACCCAGCATGTTAGTTATCTTTTATGGAGAGACACCACTAGTGAACTGTGGACCCCGGTCCATTCTTTTACACTGATAATACAACCAACTGCAATCATTGTTCCTTTTCATTCTCTGCAATTTACTACTGTTTTCCACACCATACGTTTAATCCTTTGTTTTCAGCAAGCCGGTGAGATTGACAACCTCACTGTTTCGTTGGGGCAAAGTAGTTTGATTGTGTTGTGTGCAGGTTCCACGTCAGCGCGCCACTGACAACCTTCAGAAGTGATTTCTTACTCCTACTGGTTCGATTAAACCTTGGTTTCATACTGAGGGAAACTGCTGCTACACTGCTTCATACCTTCCTCTTGGGGTCTCCCAACAACGTGTGATCCACGTCATCAAGCAATTTTCTGGCGCCTTGCCGGGGAGTAAGAGGATTTCTGCAAGGGGAGTCTCACGCTTCCAATCTCTTTACTTTGTTATTTGTCTTGCTTAGTTACTTTTATTTTATCTTGTTTGCTTTTAATTATCAAAAACACAAAAAAAAAATTAGTTCCTGCATCTAGTTTTTTTCGGTTTGTTATTATGTCTAGTTCTTTACTTGCTATCAATGGTTACTTTCTTTGAAACTAGTCCTATGGCTGAAAACAACATGAGAGAGCTTTATAAAATTTATCTTGATTGGGACATGAAGTGTTTGAAGAGAAAATTAAAAACCTATGGAAATTTATTTGCATGATGGTAGCAATGTTATTACTATAAATTCTTTGAACACCATTATTGCTAATGCTATGGAAGACTTTAAGCTTGGGGAGGTCGGTTTGATGAAAATAATATTTTAGTCCCCTATTGAGGATGTTTATTGTGATTATGATATGCCTCTAGTTTATGATGATTATAATGATGGATGTGCTAGTTTTACTCCACTATTACTAATGAAATTGATTATGCTTGTGTGGAGAGTAATGATACTTTTATGCATGTGGATCATGATAAGAATGCTTTATGTGATAGCTATATTGTTGAGTCTATTCATGATGCTACTGAAAATTATTTTGAGAGAGGAAAATATGGTTATAAAATCTTCATGTTATTAAATTTCCTCTCTTTATGATGAAAGTTTTGAGCTTTCTCTTGTTGCTTTTATATGTTGGTTGCTTTAAGACCTAATGGTCATTATGAGAGAGGGAGACACGGTTTCATATATCTCAATAATATTAAGTCTCCTCTCTTTATGTTGAAAGTTTTGAAGTGCACTTGTTTTGGTTTCCTGCTAGTCTCTTTGTGCTATTGATTGTTTTCTTACAAGGCTCCTATGCATAGGAAGAGTGTTAGATTTAAACATGTTTTATATATGCTTCTTGATGCTCTCTTTTATGTTTCAACTCTATCTTATGTGAGCATCATAAAAATCACTATGCCTAGCTAAAAGGCGTTAAAGAAAAGCGCTTATGGGACAACCCATTATTTTATTTCTGCAATTTTTCTTTTCTTTTTGAGTCAAGGAGTTGTTTACTTCTGTAACAATTCCTTTGTATCTTTATTTTATCGCATTGTTGTGCCAAGTGGAGCCTCTAATAGGAAGATGATGCTAGATTTGGATTTCTGCGCAGGAACAGATTTCTGCTGTTCACCGTTTTACTTCTGTAAAATCACAAAAAATTATTTAAATCTGCAAATTTTTGTGCGTGATCCTCAGATATGTACGCATCTTTCGTTAGTTTTGCGTTTTTCGATCTGAGCAACGTAAGTGCCTCGAAAAAATTCGTCTTTACAGACTGTTCTGTTTAGACAGATTTGTCTTTTATTTTTCGCATTCTCTCTTTTACTAGTGTTGAGTGGAATTCTTTTTTAGGGTGAAGAGCTTCACATAACATCAGTGGCAGTAGTTAATGTTAAAAGTAACGGTCATGTTTGTGTCCTTATAGAACATGTGAGTTTTTGATTGTGCACTAACCCTCTAATGAGAATTACTCTGAGTTTGGTGTGGCGGAAGTTTTCAAGGGTCAAGAGAGAAGGATGATATAATGTGATCAAGAAGAGTGAAGAGCTTAAGCTTGGGATGCTCCCATGGATCACCCAGCATATTTCAAGAAGACTCAAGCGTCTAAGCTTGGGGATGCCCAAGGCATCCCCTTCTTCATCAGCAACTTATCAGGTCATCTCTAGTGAAACTATATTTTAATTCTTTCACATCATATGTGCTTTACTTGGAGCGTCTGTGTGCTTTTATTTTCAGTATTTTATTTTTTTATGGTCAACTTGATTGGACCCTAGCATTCTTGATTGGAGAGAGACACGCTCCGCTTTTTCATATGAATACTCCTATTCTTCACTTATACTTGTTGAGTATTCTTATCTAGCTATTGCTATGCTTTTAGCTCCTGTTTTGCATGCATCTCTTATTCAGAGCTGTTAGTTCTTTTAAAGAAAGTACTCTCTTGCTTCACTTATAATTGTTTGGAGAGTTTATGTTGAAATAAATTGATTGGTGTTTGGTTGGAACAGAAAATGTTGCATGTGGTAGATGGTATAATGGAAAAAGCTTACATATTCTTGTAGATCACTGTATTGGATAATTTGATACTTGTCAATTGTTTTGAGTTATCAAGTAGTTCATGTTTAAGCTTTTGTATCATGTAGTTAAAACCTATTAATGAAGAACTACCGTAAAGCTCGTTGAAATTTGGTTTGCATGATTGGTATCTCTAAGGTCTAGATATTTTCTAGTAAAAGGGTTTGGTTAACAAGGAAGACAGTGTAGAGTCTTATAATGCTTGCAATATGTTTTCATATAAGTCTTGCTGTGTCGGTTGATATCCTGTGTTTGCTTCAAATAACCTTGCTAGCCTAAACTCTGTACTGAGAGGGAATGCTTCTCGTGCATCCAAAACCTTGAGCCAAAATCCATGCCATTTGTGTCCACCATAACTACCTATATGTGGTATTTCCTTGCCATTCCAAGTAAATTTTTCATGTGCTACCTTTAAACTATTCAAAAATTATTACTCCTATTTTGTGTCAATGTTTACCAAGCTCATGAGGACGGGGTGGATGTCTTTATGTCAACTGTCAAACAGACTTTACCACCGGACTAGCGGCATATACATCCGCTTATCCATTAATTTTGCAAAAAGAGCTGGCAAATGGGGTGCCCAGTCCCAATTAATTACAACTTTAACCGCTTAATTCTCTTCACATTTTTGCCCTGATTTATCAGTCAAGCAATGACAAACAGTGAAATATCTGCATGTGTAAACAAAAGAGAAGAGGGATGATCTGCCTTGCTGGTAGAAATAACGTCCTTCATGGGAGCCGCTCTTAAAAGTCTGGTTGGCAGGGGTCATATTGTACTTTCCATTTTCTGATTCGTTGACAATTAACAAACACCTCCCAAAACTTATTTTTACTCTCTTTATGATTTCAAAAACTTAAAAAGCTCTAGCATGATTTAATCCCTGCTTCCCTCTGCGAAGGGTCTTTCTTTTACTTTTTGTTGAGTCAGTTTTCCTACTTCTTTCTATCTCAGAAGCAAACACTAGTGTCAACTTTGGTGCAACAATTTTTATATGCTTGTATATTGCACTTATTATATTGCTTTGTGTTGACAAATATCCATGAGATATATATGTTGAAAGTTGAAAGCAATTGCTGAAGCTTAAATCTTCCTTTGTGTTGGTTAAATACCTTTTACTTAGAATCTATTGCTTTATGAGTTAACTCTTATGCAAAACTCTTTGATGCTTGTCTCGAAAGTACTATTCATGAAAAGTTTTTGCTTATATGATTCAGTTGTTTGCTCATTATCTACTTGCTAGCAAACTATAGACCATTGACCTGGATCACTTCATTCATAACATGTGCTTTACAATACTATTTGATCAAGATTATGATTGTAGCATGTCACCTCAGAAATTATTTTGTTTTTATCGTTTTACCTACTCGAGGACGAGTAGAACTAAGCTTGGGGATGCTTGATACGTCTCAAACGTATCTATAATTTCTGATGTTCCATGTTGATATTATACCAATTGTTACATGTTTTACATACACTTCATAGCATTTTTATGCATTTTCTGGACTAACCTATTAACAAGCTGCCACAGTGCTAGTTCCTGTTTTCTGCTGTTTTTGTATTCCAGAAAAGCTAGTCTGGAAATATTCTCGGAATTGGACGAAACTTGGACAGGACCTCCTATTTTTCCAACACGTACACGGAGTCCAAAGGAGAGATGGAGGGGGGCCGTGATACGTCTCAAACGTATCTATAATTTCTGATGTTCCATGTTGATATTATACCAATTGTTACATGTTTTATATACACTTCATAGCATTTTTATGCATTTTCTGGGACTAACCTATTAACAAGATGCCACAGTGCCAGTTCCTGTTTTCTGCTGTTTTTGTATTCCAGAAAAGCTAGTATGGAAATATTCTCGGAATTGGACGAAACTTGGACAGAACCTCCTATTTTTCCAACATGTACACGGAGTCCAAAGTAGAGACGGAGGGGAGCCACGAGGCAGCCACACCATGGGGCCGCGCAGCCCCCCCTGCCGCGCTGTGGGGTGGTGTGGGCCCCACAGCCGTCTCTAGCCGCCGCCCTTTCGCCTATTTATTCCTCCCGACGCGAAAACCCTAAATACCCGAGCCATTATCCACGAAAAGTTCCAGAGACGCCGCCGCCGTCAACCCTAGCTCGGGAGGGTTCAGAAGCTCTTCCCGGCACCCTGCCGGAGAGGGGAATCATCACCGGAGGGCTCTACATCACCATGCCTGCCTCCGGAGTGATGCGTGAGTAGTTCATCCTTGGACTACGGGTCCATAGCAGTAGCTAGATGGTTGTCTCTCTACTTTATGCTATCATGTTTAGATCTTGTGAGCTGCCTATCATGATCAAGATCATCTTATTGTAATGCTACATGTTGTGTTTGCTAGGATCCGATGAATATTGAATACTATGTCAAGTTGATTATCAATCTATCTTATATGTTATTTATGATCTTGCATGCTTTCCGTTACTAGTAGATGCTTTGGCCAAGTAGATGCTTGTAACTCCAAGAGTGAGTATTTGTGCTAGATAGTGGGTTCATGCCTCCGGTAATCTGGGACAGTGACAATAACTTCTAAGATTGTGGATGTGCTGTTGCCACTAGGGATAAAATAACCGATGCTTAGCTTAAGGGTGCGCCGTTAGGTCTAATGCATTTGTTTACATTACGCACATTACTTAATGTGATTATCCGTTGCTTGCAACTTAATACCAACGGGAAACTCGGATGACAACCTGGAGGTGGATTATTAGTCATAGACGCTGTTGGATAACGGTCTATGTATTTTGTCGTAATGCCCACATGAATATCATATTAATCATCATGTCATATATGCATTGCCATGCGCTCAATATTTTGTCAATTGCCCAGCTGTAATTTGTTCACCCAGCGTGTTAGTTATCTTTTATGGAGAGACACCACTAGTGAACTGTGGACCCCGATCCATTCTTTTACACTGATAATACAACCAACTGCAAACATTGTTCCTTTTCATTCTCTGCAATTTACTACTGTTTTCCACACCATACGTTTAATCCTTTGTTTTTAGCAAGCCGGTGAGATTGACAACCTCACTGTTTCGTTGGGGCAAAGTAGTTTGATTGTGTTGTGTGCAGGTTCCATGTCGGTCGCCGGATTCCCTGGTGTTGCGCCGTGCCATATTCCGCCACCAACAACCTTCAGAAGTGATTTCTTGTTCCTACTGGTTCGATTAAACCTTGGTTTCCTACTGAGGGAAACTGCTGCTACACTGCATCATACCTTCCTCTTGGGGTCTCCCAACGAACGTGCGATCCACGTCATCAAGCAGGCCGCGAGCCAGCCACACCATGGGGCGGCGCAGCCCCACCCTCTGCCACGCCATGGGGTGGTGTGGGCCCCACGGGCGTCTCCAGCCGCCGCCCTTTCGACTATTTATTCATCTTCACGGGAAAACCCTAGACACCCGAGCCATTATCCATGAAAAGTTCCAGAGACGCCGCCGCCGTCGACCCTAGCTCGGGACGGTTCAGAAGCTCTTCCCGGCACCCTGCCGGAGAGTGGAATCATCACCGGAGGGCTCTACATCACCATGCCTGCCTCCGGAGTGATGCGTGAGTAGTTCATCTTTGGACTACGGGTCCATAGCAGTAGCTAGATGGTTGTCTCTCCACTTTATGCTATCATGTTTAGATCTTGTGAGCTGCCTATCATGATCAAGATCATCTTATTGTAATGCTACATGTTGTGTTTGCTGGGATCCGATGAATATAGAATACTATGTCAAGTTGATTATCAATCTATCTTATATGTTATTTATGATCTTGCATGCTTTCCGTTACTAGTAGATGTTTTGGCCAAGTAGATGCTTGTAACTCCAAGAGTTAGTATTTATGCTAGATAGTGGGTTCATGCCTCCGGTAATCTGGGAGAGTGACAGCAACTTCTAAGATTGTGGATGTGTTATTGCCACTAGGGATAAAATAACCGATGCTTAGCTTAAGGGTGCGCCGTTAGGTCTAATGCATTTGTTTACATTACGCACATTACTTAATGCGATTATCCGTTGCTTGCAACTTAATACCAACGGGGAACTCGGTATGACAACCTGGAGGTGGATTATTAGTCATAGACGCTGTTGGATAACGGTCTATGTATTTTGTCGTAATGCCCACATGAATATCATAGTAATCATCATGTCATATATATGCATTGTCATGCGCTCAATATTTTGTCAATTTCCCAGCTGTAATTTGTTCACCCAGCATGTTAGTTATCTTTTATGGAGAGACACCACTAGTGAACTGTGGACCCCGGTCCATTCTTTTACACTGATAATGCAACCAACTGCAATCATTGTTCCTTTTCATTCTCTGCAATTTACTACTGTTTTCCACATCATACGTTTAATACTTTGTTTTCAGCAAGCCGGTGTGATTGACAACCTCACTGTTTTGTTGGGGCAAAGTAGTTTGATTGTGTTGTGTGCAGGTTCCACGTCAGCGCGCCACTGATAACCTTCAGAAGTGATTTCTTACTCCTACTGGTTCGATTAAACCTTGGTTTCATACTGAGAGAAACTGCTGCTACACTGCTTCATACCTTCCTCTTAGGGTCTCCCAACGAACGTGTGATCCACGTCATCACCACTCACCATTTCATTACCTTGTGACAAATCACATGTTGGTGAAGTGGAAGAAGTTGTGAACTCATCACGGCCGGAGATGGAGGGAGAACAATCATCTTCAATAATGTTGGAAACTTCATATATATCTTGAAGTTTAGTCCAAAGCTCATGAGCGTTCCGAAAAGGCATGATTGAAGTAAGAACTACATCGCTCAAAACACACATAAGACCATTAGAAACTAGAGTATCGATATGAGAGTTTTCCTCATCCTCTAAAGATAATTCTTGGGATTCCTTTGGAGGAAAAAAAAACCCACATTCACAATCCTCTTAATATAATTTGGACCCATGTACCTAGAAAGATTAAGCATACGAATTTTCCAAACATCATAATTTGTGCCATCGAATATGAAAGTGGGATTGTGCACTAATTCTCTAAACGACATCTTTTACTCTCTAGGTGGTAAAGCCCAAAAAGAGAGACCAGGCTCTGATACCAATTGAAAGGTCAAGGATGTCGCCTAGAGGGGGGTGAATAGGCGATAATTTTTTTTTTCTGGTTTAGGCTTGCTAATTGCGGAATAAAACTAGGTGTTTAAATTAACAAGCCAACAACCTAAATATACTAGGCTCACCTATGTGCACCAACAACTTATGCTAAGCAAGACAAGCAACAAAGTGATAGCAATAGAATACTTCAAGCACGAAGGCTATCACAATGTAAAGTGCATAAGTAAAAAGCTCGGGTATAGAAATAACCGAGGCACGCGGAGACGAGGATGTATTCCCGAGTTCCTCCTTTTTAGGGAGTACGTCTCGTTGGAGAGGTGTGAGGCACCACAAAGGTCGATCTCAACGCCACAAAGGCTTCACCTTCTTCTCCGATGAACCGCACCACAAAGGTTTGGTTCACCTTCCACTATCGGAATCCTTCGAGGTGGAATCCGGAGCCTTTCAACAGCAACCCGAGGCACAACCCACAATTGTATTGGGGGCTCCCGAATGGCTACAAGTGACCACAAAAAGTCTCAACCACCACAATGGCGTCTAGGGTCCAATGACCCAAGAGTAACAAGCTCACAAACTTTCAACTTCCACGAATCCTCGTGGAGAGCACAAACCGATGCAACAAAGCAACGGCAAGAGCACAAGTGCTCAAATCCTTCACTCTCAAATCCCACCAAAAACAACTAATGCTTATGGGGGGAGAAGAGAGGAAGAACAAAGAAGAACTCAACAAATGGAACTCGAAGATCTAGATCCAAAGGGTTCCCCTCACTTGGTGGAAATGTGGATCTAGATCTCCTCTCTCTTTTCCCTCTAATTTGAGGCAAGAATCATGGAGGAATAGAGAGAAATCAAAGCTTCAAGAGGTCAACAATGGGGGGCAATTTCGTGCTTAGAAGCTTTAGTCACTTTGGGGAAGAAGGGCCCTTAAATAGGTTCCCGAAAATCTGCCCGTTTGAAGAGGTGCAGGGAGGCCAGCCTGGCCAGCCTGGGGGCTGGCCACCCAGCAGAGCCGGCCGGCCTGGGAGCCGGCCTAGGCTGGCCTGGGGGCTGGCCACCCGGAAACCGAAAATGTAACACCCATAACTTGATGATCCGGACTCCGTTTTCGATGTTCTTTGGCTCATTGGAATTGCAATGAAGAGCTTTACAAGATCATGCAGAGAAACATCATAGTCCAACTATGGAGGAAAAAACCAAATGGGGAAAGGTTTGACCTCTCGATAAAAGAACAACCGATAAAACCTCCAAACCAAAACCGCAATATGTTTCTCATCCGGACTCCGTTTTCTATGATCTTGGGCTTGTTAGAAGATACTCACAAGCTCTACAAGATTATGCATATACACATCATAGTCCATCATGTGAGGAGTAAACCACAAGTAGAGAGTTTGACCTCTCTTAGAAAAGACAAACCGATAAAACATCGAACATCAAAAACGCAATAAGATATACATATGAAATCTGTTTTTGATGCATTAGAGCTTGGTATGGAGATGAACACAAGATCTAAGTCCTCACATAGATAAAAGCCAAATAAGAACCAAGATACATGAAATGCCAAGTATGCAAAGGTTTGAGCTCTCCACAAAGATGCGATCAAGTTACTCACTTGAGAGCCCCTCTTGATAGTACGCCGTCTATCCTATAACCCGGTCTCCCACTAACACCATGAGACCGGTAAAATAGAAAACCTATCAAGATCATACCTTTGCCTTGTGCATTCCACTTGAGCTCGATGATGACGATCTTGACTCTCTCAAGTTGGAACACCTTTCTTGATTGTGCTTGCTAGCACATGCTTGACGAAGACTTCTCCAAATACTCCCCCATACA
This sequence comes from Poa pratensis, assembly GCA_947311845.1. Taxonomy (NCBI): domain Eukaryota; kingdom Viridiplantae; phylum Streptophyta; class Magnoliopsida; order Poales; family Poaceae; genus Poa; species Poa pratensis. The sequence goes on from CAMZMU010000086.1 coordinate 12,935,591, forward strand.
CGATGATGGGAGAGCCTTGCAAAGCTCCGTCTTCATGAGTCCACTTGCAATTCATCTTCTTATCTTGATATATAAGATGGCTTGGAGATAACATGAAAGTTCACTCAATCTTCTTTTTCAAGCCATGCTTGCAATAAGCTCAACTCTTCACATGACCATTCTTCATATAAACCCTTGGATAGAACCTTGGTCATCATGTAATCTTCTAGAGTCCAACACATGAACTCCAATCTTTTCCTATGGACAAGATCTATAAGAATATCTCAATGCAAACATTAGTCTATAAGGATTGTCATTAATTACCAAAACCACACATGGGGCAACACATGCACTTTCAGCTGGATAAAATATTAAAGCGGCTATAGAAAGATGCATCTATGTCAACATGGACCATCGGTGAATCCACCTGATTGCGTGTAAACATGAGAATCTGAATTTCCAAAGATCTTCATTGGACAACACAAAATCAGGATCCTAAATGTAGAATAGCAACAAAAGGAGACACATAGATATTTGTTCTCAATAGCTGGAAAAGGGAGGCATCAAAGATACCAAAGCAAACAAATAACAGTGTTATTAACTGAAACAACATTTTTATCTCTATTCTCTTCATTGGACAACACAAAATCAGAGTCCTAAATCTAGAATAGCAGCACATAGATATCAGTTCTCAATAGCTAAAAAGGGAGGCGTCGAAAATCCGAAAGCAAGCAAATAACAGTGGTATTAATTGAAGCAATATGTTTATCTCTATTTTAGAAATTAATCATCACCGAGAACAATAGTATGGGATATCACGCAGTTCCTGCAGCATGTATACATATTTGTTCTTACTAATAAAAGAAACTAATGGCACAGGAAAAACATACATCTTAGTAGATATCAGTTCCACTTGGAACACGAGTATATAATTAGTTGCAATCTCACAAACCGGCTTTCAGATGCAAGGGATCTAGAAATGAGTTGAAATATTATCTCAAATCATATTGTAAAAAATAGGCAGAGCAACACAAATGGCGGCAGTGAAGAGAAGAATAGAGCAGGGTTAATATTGCTACGACATCAAAGTACCCAGCAGACACTTATACTTTTAGCAGAGGCAAGCAACATGTACATGTGCATCTTAGCAGTTAGCATAGACAAAGAGCTATTGATTCAGTTTTCTTTAGACCCAGCAACTTAAGCAAGAAACAACTAAAGTACCATCTAGATAAGAACCAACTACGGCTAGACACGAAAACAGGGATGAAAGACAAGGGACACTATCCATAGGATATACAACAACACAGACATGGGACTGGTGGGTGAATATACACAAGAAATAAACCCGGGAAAGAAACATCATTAGCCATTTACATATCCAGCCACACACCCACACGTAACATGCATATAAATACTTGGAAATTAAAGCATATACAACAGAAAGGCAAGATCCATACCTGACAGATGATAACCAATTAAAAACTGGAAGCAACCAAACGCAGAGAACCGTCAAAGCTTTCTTCCTGTCAAAGGTCATCGTTATACAAATATACACAATAGCTAGAAAACACTATAAAATAAACTACCCAACACAAGAAATAAACTCAGGAAAGAAACATCAGTAGCCATTTACATATCACAGAACATGTCCAGCAACACACCCACAAGAAAAATGCGTACTAATACATAGAAATTAAGCAACCTCTAAAAGCAAATAACATAACTGAGAAACAATTTTGAATTCAGTAACCAAGTTAAAAGTATTATGAGTTTACCATCTTCAATATCCTTGAAAACTGGGAAGAGAACACTTTAATAATCTTGAAAACCTATATTTTTAAATGGTATGTGGAAGTTTAACATTTTATCAGAACACCATTTCTATTTTCAATCTAGAAAATAGGGCAAAAATATTTGTGTTGCCGAAATCAGGAAAGCAACTGAAAACATTGTGAGGTATCCGACCTTTAAGGAAAAGGGCAAAACAGAGAAACAACTCTTAATTTTTAGCACCAACCTAAACATATAATGGAAAGTTACCACCCCTGTTATTTTTTAAAACAGGCAAGAAGACATCATGATACTTTTAAACTACCAACTTTCAAAATGGGAGAAGGTATGTGATAACCCACAAGTATAGGGGATCGCAACAGTCTTCGAGGGAAGTAAAACCCAAATTTATTGATTCGACACAAGGGTGACAAAGAATACTTATAAGCCTTAGCAGCGGAGTTGTCAATTCCACCACACCTGAGAAAGCACTAGTAACAAACGTGATGTGAAAGCAGCAGTAATATGAGAGCAACAGTAGCAGTAACACAGAAGCAATGGCACCAGAAAATAGTTGCTTGCGTGGAGTTGACGGGAAAGCAATGATGATGACAGATGGACCGGGGTTCCCAGCTATCTACACTAGTGGTAACTCTCCAATAATAAGTGTTGGGTGAACAAATTACAGTTGGGCAATTGACAGAATATTGAGCGCATGACAATGCACATATATGACATGATGACTACTATGATATTTAATTGGGCATTACGACAAGATACATAGACCGTTATCCAACCGCATCTATGACTAATAATCCACCGCCGGGTTGTCATCCGAGTCCCCCGTTGGTATTAAGTTGCAAGCAACGGATAATTGCATTAAGTAAAGTGCGTAATGTAAACAAACACATATGCCCGTGGACATAGCATCGTTGGGTTACCCCTAGTGGCAACAACACATCCACAACCTTAGAACTTTCTGTCACTGTCCCAGATTAAATGGAGGCATGAACCCACTATCTAGCATAAATACTCCCTCTTGGAGATACAGGCAACTACTTGATCAAGGTAACCACAAGTACCGGAGAGCATGCAAGATCTTAAATAACATATAAGATAGATTGATAATCAACTTGACATAGTATTCAATATTCATCGGATCCCAAAAAACACAACACCGATTACATCATATGGATCTCAATCATGTAAGGCAGCTCATGAGATCATTGTATTGAAGTACATGGGAGAGAGAGTACCAACTAGCTACAGCTAGAACCCGTAGTCCATGGGGGAACTACTCACGGAGCATGATGGAGGCGGTGGCGTCGATGGAGAAGGCTCCGGGGGTCAATCCCCGTCCCGGCAGGGTGCCAGAACAGGAACTTCTGACCACCGAAACTTGGTTTCGGATGGCGGCGGAGCTCTGGAACTTTTCTTGGATATTTGCTCAGGCACTTAGGATTTTCGCGTCGGGGGAATAAGTAGGCGAAAGGGCGGCGGCTGACGACCCCCGAGGGGCCCACACCACCCTAGGGCGCGGCAGAGGGGGGAACCGCGCACTAGTGGCGTGTGGGGCCCTGGTGGCCAATCTCCTTTGCTCCTTTGATCCGTCAGGTGAGTTCTGGTAAAATAGGGACTCCCGTGAAGTTTCGTCCAATTCCGAGAATATTTCTAGACTAGCTTTTCTAGAATACAAAAACAGCAGAAAACAGGAACTGGCACTTCGGCATCTTGTTAATAGGTTAGTCCCAAAAAATTTATAAAAGTGATATATAGTAGATGCAAAACATGTAGCAATTGGTATAAAACAAGCATGGAACATCAAAAATTATAGATACGTTTGAGACGTATCAGCATCCCCAAGCTTAGTTCCTGCTCGTCCTCGAGTAGGTAAACGATAAAAACAAAATAATTTTTGAGGTGACATGCTACCATCATAATCTTGATCATATAATATTGCAAGGCACATGTAAATGAATGAAGTGATCCAAGTCAATGGTCTATAATTTGCTACCAAATAGATAATGAGTAAACAATGAATCACACAAGCTAAACGTTTTCATGAATAGTACTTTCGAGACAAGCATCAAACAGTTTTGCATAAGTGTTAACTCATAAAGCAATAGTTTCTAATAAAAGGTATTCAATCAACACAAAGGAAGAATTAAGTTTCAGCATTTGCTTCAACTTTCAACATATTTATCTCATGGATATTGTCAACACAAAGTAGTATAACAAGTCCAATACGTAGCATATAACGCATGTTGTAACAAAGTCGACACTAGTGTTTGCTTGTGGAAGACAGAAAGAATAGGAAAACTGACTCACCATAAAAGTAAAAGAAAGACCCTTCGCAGAGGGAAGCAGGGATTAATTCATGTGCTAGAGCTTTTAGGTTTTTGAAAGCATCTAGAGATTGCATAAAATATTTGATACTCCTCCCAACCTTGCTAACACAAGCCATGGCTAACCGAATCCTCGGGTGCCTTCCATCAATCACATACCATGGAGGAGTATCTATTTTTGAGAGGTGTTTGTTAATTGTCAACGAATGGTATCGGGTGAGAACAGTATTCTACCAGTCAAACGGACTTTTAAGAGCGGCTCCCATGAAGGACGTTATTTCTACCCGCAAGGCAGATCATCCCTCTTTCTCTTTGGTTTACACACATTCAGTTATTTCACTGTTTGTCATTGCTTACTGATGAATCAGGGCAAAAGTGTGAAGAGAATTAATGGTTAAAGTTGTAATTAATTGGGACTGGGCACCCCGTTGCCAGCTCTTTTTGCAAAATTATTGGATAAGCGGATGTATATGCCACTAGTCCAGGTGTAAAAGTCCATTCAACAAATAGAATATGGAATAACCACACTAATTCCTCATGAGCTAGTAAACATTGACAAAAAAGGAATAATAACATTTTGAATAATTTAAAGGTAGCACATGAAAAATTTACTTGGAGTGGCAAGGAAATACCACATATAGGTAGTTATGGTGGACACAAATGGCATGGATTTTGGCTCAAGGATTTGGATGCACGAGAAGCATTCCCTCTCAGTACAGAGTTTAGGCTAGCAAGGTTTATGTAAGCAAACAAGAATATCAACCCGTACACCAAGTTTTATATGACAAACATATTGCAAACGTTATAAGACTTCATACCGTCTTCCTTGTTAACCAAACCCTGTTATTAGAAAATATCTAGACCTTAGAGATACCACCGATGCAAACCAAATTTTCAACAAGCTTTACAGTAGTTCTTCACTAATAGTCTTAACTCATGTGATGCACAAATTTAATCATGATCTACTTGTTAACTCAAAACAATTGACAAGCATCAAGTTATCCAAATTAGTGATCTACAAGATTAAGCAAGTTTTTCCTTATACCAAATACCACATGCAACATTTTCTGAACCAACCAAACACCAATCAATTTATTTAATCAACTCTCCAAACAAATATAAGTGAAGCAAGAGAGTACTTTCTACAAAACAAAGCTAATAGCTCTGACAAAAGATACATGAAAACAAGAGCTAAAAGCTGAACAACGCTAGATATGAATACTCAACAAATATAAGTGAATAATAGGAGTATTCTCATGAAAAAGCGGAGCGTGTCTCTTCCCAATCAAGAATGCTAGGGTCCAGTCAAGCTTTATTGAAAATAAAAGTGCAATACTGAAAATAAAAGCACACAGGCGCTCCAAGAAAAGCACATATGATGTGAAAGAATTAAAATATAGTTTCACTAGAGATGACCTGATAATTTTGCCGATGAAGAAGGGGATGCCTTGGGCATCCCCAAGCTTAGACGCTTGAGTCTTCTTGAAATATGCTGGGGAGATCCATGGGAGCCACCCCAAGCTTGAGCTCTTCACTCTTCTTCATCCTATTATATCACTCTTCCCTCTTGACCCTTGAAAACTTCCGCCACGCCAAACTCAACGTAATTCTCATTAGAGGGGTTAGTACTCAAAAACTTTAATCCACTGGTTCTGTTGTGACACATTGCAAGAACTCAATAAAACATTAGCTACAGCCCTCCACGTCTAGAGAACCTTGCTTAAATCCCAAAAGAGACAATGCAAAAAACAGAGACAGAATCTGTCAAAACAGAACAGCCAGTAAAGATGAATTTTTTCGAGGCACTTACGGGACTCAAATCGAAAAACGTTGAACTAACGAAAGATGCATACATATATCAGGATTACGTACAAAAAATTTCAGATTTAATTCACAATCTGGTGATTTTAGGAATTTCGTACAGTGAACAGCAGAAATCTGTTTCTGCGCAGCAATCAAAATTAAGCATCGTCTTAACATTAGAGCCTACTCTTGGCACAACAATGCGAGAAAATAAAGATACAAAGGAGTTGCTACAGAAGTAAACATCCTCCTTGACTCAATAAAAGAAAAATTGCAAAAAAAAAATGGGTTGCCTCCCATAAGCGATTTTCTTTAATGCCTTTTAGCTAGGCTTGATAGTTTTAATGATGCTCACATAAAAATAGAAAATGAAACAAAAGGAGCATCAAGAAGCAAATTCGAAACACATTTAAGTCTAACCCTCTTCCTATGCATACGAATCTTGTACACAAATAAATTCATGAAGAACAAAGTGACAGGCATAGGAAGATAAAACAAAAATAACTTCAGAATTTTCAACATGAGAGGTGTTTTAGTACCATGAAAATTTCTACAACCATATTTTCCTCTCTCATAATAATTTTCAGTAGCACCATGAACAAACTCAACAATATAACTATCACATAAAGCATGCCTTTCATGATCAAAAACACATAATTCTTATCAAGCTCAAAAATAGTGGGATTAAAACTTTCTAACCCACTTTTAACAATTTTATAACAAGATGATTGATCATTCTCAAGAGGTATGTGATGTAGCCCGACCTACGTCTCCTACAACAAGTGGCCCCATGACAAGAGCAAGAGTCAAAGCTCTCCATGATAAGGTGAATTCACTCCTATCTATGTGTGATCTCGACACTCTTTTGAATGGTTTGCTACTTCATTCGGATACTTTGTGCATACTCAGGAACCACCTTGATGGCGACCCTCAATGGAGTGAAGAATATGACCAAGAGAAGACCCAAGAAGATGGCCAAGAAGGAGAGCGAGGAAGAGAAGCTGGAATTCCTGAAAAAGAGCCGGCCGGTACTACCGCCGAGAAGCCAGACGGTACTGGATCGGAAGCAAACCTAAGCGGTACTACCGGAATTAGTTCCGGTACTACCGGGCGTTCGCACGTCCGGTACGACCGGCCACTAATGTCCGGTACTACCGGCCTGGCGCGTGCCTGCGAGCAGATCTGGGTGTTGACCCATGTATTTCGTCCCCTTTTGGCCTAGACTATAAATAGGACCTATCCATCTAGATCTAGGGTTAGACAATGATTTGGGATTAGAGTAGAGCCTTGCTCCTTCTTCTCAAAGTGTCTCTTTCCTCCTATGGAGATGACTCAAGGCCTCCACATGTGGAGATGAACCAAGGCCTCCTCTTGAGGAGAAGATCCCTGCGTGGATACCAAGGCTCCGCTTGTAGTTGCGATTACTTGCCGATCTTTCATCTTACGGTGATTCTATCGGGTTGGTTGGATTGACCAATTGGACAAACACTCCAAAGAGTAAGGTGTGCTTGGGAGAGGAGGATTGGGGGCTGCCCACGGGGATTTGTTACCAATCGAGTCTTGCCGGGTTGCTACTTGCTATTTACCCTTTGTGTTGTGATTTCCCCTCTTTTGTGTTCTCCGTTCCTCGTGTGTTCTTCATGTTCTTCATCCCCTCCGAACAAATCCGTGAAAATCGGGACCTACCCGCATCATATGGTATCAGAGCTCTAGGTTGACACGGATTTGATTTGTGTTTCCACCAAAATCCACCAAATTTTTCTTCGTTTTTGAGAAATTCGAAAATTTCCACCAAAAATAGCCTTGCCTTGATTCGAGCCGATCTGTCGATTCGTTGCGTTTTTGGTAGATTGTGTCCATGGATCAGTTGCTTTAGGACCCCCTCCACCCTTGTTTGCGTTTCCCTAGCCTTAAATTTGCCAATTTCCCACGAATTTGAGGAATTTTCGAGCTCAATTTCCGCCCAAATCGCGAAGAACAACTCCAGATTTCGAGTCCACCGGTACTACCGGCCAGACTTCCGTACTTCCGGAGCAGCGCGACCGACCGGTATTACCGGGGCAGAACGAGCGGTACTACCGCCGGGCAGGTTTTTCAGAGCAATTTTTCTTATTTTCCTCGGTTCGTTTTGGCATTTCCTCTTTGGTTTGAGTCCTTTCTTGGTGTGCCCTACGTCTACGACATCGACAAGCTTCCGCAGCCACGCATCATCAACGCCAAGCGACGACGCCACCAAGGACTCGACATTCCCCCACCATCATAATCCGTTGTGAGCCCTTGTTCCTTTGGTGTAACTTGACCTATTGGACTAGCTCGGTGATATTGCGAGGCATTGCACGTGTTGAGTGTTTGTCTTCAAGTATTGGCGAGTGTGTATCGTTAGAGAGCTTGGCACTAGCAAAAGAGAAGGAATCATCGTCAAAAAGCAAAAATCAAAAAAAAAAGAAAAAAAAAGAGAAAAGATAAGAATCAAGTGGTGCCAAGTTTCATCTCTTGTAGGTTGCGACAAAGCTAAGACCGACAAAGTGAGTGTGAGTGTTAACTCTTGTGCAAATCCGTTGCCCACAAAAAGCAATTGAGCTAGCGTCCTTCTTGTGTTGGGTGACATTTGAGCACGTAGTCTTCGTTAGGTTGTCTATCTTCGAGTGCTCGCCCTTTGGTCGCCCAACCCCATTTATTCGCTTTTGTGTGTGTTTCTTCATACTTTGTGGTTGGAGTTTCTTTGGTAATTTGATCATTGTGGATTTTCTCTACCTTTGACAATATACATGTCGCCGGGTTTGCTTGTTTTGTTTGCCACTTCATACCTTCCTATCCTCCTAAGTGTGTGTGTGTTGGGTGTTAGAACCGGATACTCTCCTCTCAAGCTACATTATTCTTGGGATATAGTTTGTCTTGGTTTTTCTTTATCACACATCTCACTTGATCTTGAGAAAATGTTTAGGGGAAGTACAAACGGAAGCTCAAGCTCGGATGAGGAAATCCATGGTGGAGTTCGCGGTGATCATGGCTATGTCACACAATCGGAGCTTGTTGGCATGCGACACTTTCTTCGTGACAACCTAGGACGCTACGAGCGCCGTCTTCAAAATCAAGAGAACACCTTCAATGACCGCATGCATGCTCAAGAAGCAAATATGGAGCGGTTGACCGAAGCTATCAACAACCTTGTGCGACAACGAGCGTCTTCACACTCAAGCCGTACAAGAAGCACCTCAAGGTCGACACAAGCACGTCATGGTCGTCATGAACCTCGACAAGAATGTCAACATAATCCAAGGCGCGACGCCCATGAACGACCTCCTCCTCACGTTGAACAACCACATGATCTTCACGCGAACAATGCCAATGCGCATCAAGAACAACCTCACCAAAATGTTGAACGTCGTGAACGCATACCATCACCACCACCGCAACAACGTGATCGTCATGACCCATTGGCAAATGACAATGGCGTTCTGGGTGCGAATGACTTTGGTGAACAAGGACGTCACCCTCGTCATCCTCCAAGGCCACGTCATCAAAATCATGACAATGCGAACAATGTTGAGCAACCCTTCCTCAACAAGAGCTACCTCCCCAACATGGTCCTCGTCAAGAGCTTCCTCATGATCGTCACCAACACCAACGTTACGAGTCAAGTGATAACGAGTCAAGCCAACACAATGGTGATGGACTCAACCGAAAGAGACGTGGACGTGCATTCCCACGTGGTGGCCACCGTGACGACTATGATGATTTGACCAACGTCCGCTTTGACATACCCAAGTTCTACGGCACAAGTGATCCGGAAGCTTACTTCTCATGGGTACTCAAGGTTGACAAGATCTTCCGTGTGCAACGCTACTCCGACATCAAGAAGGTTGCCTTAGCCTCGATGGAGTTTGAAGAGTATGCCCTCTTGTGGTGGGAACAACTACAAGATGCCCGACATCAAGAAGGTTGCCTTAGCCTCGATGGAGTTTGAAGAGTATGCCCTCTTGTGGTGGGAACAACTACAAGATGCTCGCGTCGCTAACCACCAACAACCAATTGACACTTGGGTTGAAATGAAAGAAACCATGTACAAGCGCTTCGTGCCAAGCCATTACACTAGAGACTTATACAAGAAGTTGCAAGAGTTGAAGCAAGGTTTGAAGTCGGTTGACGAGTACTACAAGGAGATGGAAATCTCCATGATGAGAGCCAATGTCAACGAGTACGAAGAGCAATCCATGGCTCGTTTCATGAATGGCCTCAACTATCCAATCAAGAAGATCGTGGAGTTCCAACCATATGCCTCTTTGGTAGAGCTAGTACATCAAGCTTCCAAGGCCGAGCGCCACGTGCTTGAAGAGCTCAAATACCTCAAGACAAAGGCATTCTTCGCCAACAAGCCTTCTTCGTCAACTCCTACACCTTCACAAGCTCTTCCTCAAGCGAACACTCGAGGTCCTCCAAGAGTCTCTACATCGACACCCAAGCGCCTCAACCTTTCAAGAAAGTACCTCCCTCCTCCAAGGCGCCTCAAGGATCTTCGTCCGGCACAAGACTCTTGCAATGCTACAAGTGCGGCGGACAAGGGCACAAATCTTTTGAGTGCACCAACAAGAAGGTCATGATCATCAATGACATGGGAGAGTATGAATCTATGAGTGAAGATGAGTACAATGCTTTGAACAAGGTCGCCACAATGCAAAGTGCTCAAGAAGAAGAAAGTGAGATCTATTGTGATGGCGACAACAACCCTTCCTTGGTTGTGGCAAGAGCTCTAACCACCAATGTTCAAGTGGAAGAAGACCAAAGATGCAACTTGTTCCAAACAAGAGCGGGAATCAATGGAAAGTCCATCAAGGTCATCATAGATGGTGGAAGTTGCCACAACCTAGCGAGCAAAGAACTTTGTGATAAGCTCAACTTGAAGTTCAAGAAGCACCCACATCCTACCATGTGCAATGGTTGAGTGATACCGGAGCCGTCAAGATTCAACACATGGTGCAAGTGTCCTTCAAGATTGGAGCCTATGAAGATACGGTTGATTGTGATGTTGTGCCTATGACGTTTGTCACTTACTCCTTGGGCGTCCATGGCAATTTGACAAGGGTGCTATGCATGATGGAAGGACAATACTATAGCTTCAAGAACAACGACAAGACCTTCGTCCTTCGTCCCATGACACCAAGTCAAGTCATCGCCGACAACGCCAAGACCATTGCAAGGGCACAACAAGATCGTTCGTCTAGTGAGATGAGTGGTGAGCGAGAGACCCACCATAAAGTGAGTGAGAGCCACAAGCCAAATGAGTGTGACACTTCAAAGAGAGTTCCCACAAAACTTACACTATTTGCCACAAAGAGAGAGATGAGGGAGTTGAGAGAGAACCCATCCACCCTACACTATGTGCTCATATGCAAGGGTGAAGTTTCTATGACTAACACTTTCACAAACCTTCCTCCTTCTTTGTTGTCTCTTTTGAAGGACTTTGAAGATGTTTCCCTCAAGAGTGCCACCGGGACTACCTCCTCTACGCGGAATCGAGCACCGCATCGACCTTGTTCCCGGCGCACCGCTACCAAACCGCGCTCCTTACCGCACCAACCCCGAAGAGACAAAGGAGATCGAGCGGCAAATACAAGAACTTCTTGCCATGGGACACATCCGCGAGAGCTTGAGTCCGTGTGCCGTGCCCGTCATCTTGGTACCCAAGCACGACAACACTCTTCGCCTTTGCATGGATTGTCGCCCCATCAACGCCATAACCGTTCGGTATCGCCATCCTATCCCTCGACTTGATGATATGCTCGATGAGCTTTGTGGTTCCGCTATATTCTCCAAAATTGATCTTAAAAGTGGATATCACCAAATACGCATGTGTGAAGGTGATGAATGGAAGACCGCATTTAAAACAAAGCTTGGTCTTTATGAGTGGCTCGTCATGCCATTTGGTCTTTCCAATGCACCTTCTACTTTATGCGTCTCATGAATCATGTTTTGCGTCCTTTTATTGGCAAATTTGTTGTGGTATACTTTGACGACATCCTTATTTATAGCAAGTCTTTGGAAGAGCACACTTCTCATGTTGCTCAAGTTTTGTTGGTTCTTCGCAATGAAAAGCTTTATGCAAATCTTTCTAAGTGCACTTTTGCCACCAACAAACTTGTTTTCTTGGGTTTTGTTGTTTCTTCGGATGGAGTCGAAGTCGATGAAGCAAAGATACAAGCAATTCGGACTTGGCCTTTTCCGACATCACTTGAGGAGTTGAGACGTTTTCTTGGTTTTGCCGGATTTTACCGCCGTTTCATCAAGGATTTTTCCACAATTGCTTGCCCCCTCCATGAACTTACAAAGAAAATGTACCTTTCATTTGGGGCAATGCACATGATTTTGCTTTCAATGAGCTCAAACGGTTATTAACCGAAGCACCACTCCTTGCCCTTCCGGATTTCTCTAAGACATTTGAGATTGAATGCGATGCAAGTGGATTGGGCATTGGTGGAGTGCTTATGCAAAATGGTAGACCCATCGCATACCATAGTGAGAAATAGATGGAGCTCGCTTGAATTACCCCATTTATGACAAAGAGTTATTTGCTTTGGTTCGTGTTTTGGATGTGTGGCAACATTACCTTCGTCCTAAGGAATTTGTCATTCATTCCGACCATGAATCCTTGAAATATTTGAAAAGTCAAACAAATTTGAACAAAAGACATGCTAAGTGGGTTGAGTTCATTGAGTCTTTCACTTTTGTAATCAAATACAAGAAAGGTAAAGACAATGTGGTCGCGGATGCTCTATCCCGCAAGGCCAACCTACTTACACGTCTTGACATTAGTGTCTTGGGTTTGGATGAGATTAAAGAGTTGTATGCTACCGATGCTTTCTTTGGAGACATTTTCGCTCAATGTTCGGAGCACAAAGGAATTGGTGATTTCTATTTGCACAAAGGTTTCTTGTTTAAGGCTAACAAACTATGTATACCCGAGTCTTCGCTTCGTTTGGTCCTTTTGAAGGAATCTCATGGAGGAACACTCATGGGTCACTTTGGCCGTGACAAGACCTACGCCATGCTCCCACCAACTACTATTGGCCAGAATGAAGCGTGATGTGGAACGCCTAGTTCGACGATGTTCTACATGTCTCAAAGCTAAGTCTACTCTAAACTCTCATGGTTTATATACACCATTTGCCTATTCCACATCACCCATGGTCCGATATAGCTATGGATTTTGTCTTAGGACTCCCACGCACTAAAACAAACAAGGATTCCATCTTTGTCGTCATTGATCGCTTCTCTAAAATGGCACACTTTATACCTTGCAACAAGAGCGACGATGCTTCACACATTGCTACTTTGTTTTTCAGGGAAATCGTCCGTCTTCATGGCGTGCCAAAGACCATTGTGTCGGATCGTGACACCAAGTTCGTGAGCTATTTTTGGAAGACTTTGATGGCCAAGATGGGAATCAAGCAACTATTCTCCACCGCATACCACCCTCAAACCGATGGCCAAACCGAAGTGGTGAACCGAAGCCTATCTACACTCCTTCGTGTGTTGATCAAGCCTAACTTGAAGAATTGGGAAGAGTGCATCCCACACGCCGAGTTCGCCTACAATCGAGCACTTCACCGCGCAACAAAGAAACACCCTTCGAGGTCGTCTATGGTCCAACCCCTACACCGCGCTCGACATGCTACCACTTCCACTCCGTGAGCAAGTTAACATGGACTTCGACAAGCGAGCCGCTTACATGAAGAAGCTCCATGAGGAAACAAGAACTACACTCGAGAAGCACAACAAAGACCATGCTACGAAGATGAACAAACACAAGCGCGCCATGATATTTGAAGAAGGAGACCTTGTTTGGCTACACCTTCGCAAAGATCGCTTTCCGGATGCAAGGAAGTCCAAGCTTCACCCTCGTGGAGATGGACCTTTCAAGGTTATCAAGCGCATCAACGACAATGCCTACAAGATCGACATCTCCCACTCCAAACACTTGGTCCATGACACCTTCAACGTCGCCGACCTATCGCCATACCTTGGAACATCAAGCGATGAGGATGACCAAGAGTCGAGGACGACTCTTTTCCAAGGGGGGGGGAGATGATGTAGCCCGACCTACGTCTCCTACAACAAGTGGCCCATGACAAGAGCAAGAGTCAAAGCTCTCCATGATAAGGTGAATTCACTCCTATCTATGTGTGATCTCGACACTCCTTTGAATGGTTTGCTACTTCATTCGGATACATTGTGCATATTCAGGAACCACCTTGATGGCGACCCTCAATGGAGTGAAGAATATGACCAAGAGAAGACCCAAGAAGGAGAGCGAGGAAGAGAAGCTGGAATTCCTGAAGAAGAGCCGGCCGGTACTACCGGGCCAGCAAGGCCGGTACTACCGCCGAGAAGCCAGACGGTACTGGATCGGAAGCAAACCTAAGCGGTACTACCGGAATTAGTTCCGGTACTACTGGGCGTTCGCACGTCCGGTACTACCGGCCACTAATGTCCGGTACTACCGGCCTGGCGCGTGCCTGCGAGCAGATCTGGGTGTTGACCCATGTATTTCGTCCCCTTTTGGCCTAGACTATAAATAGGACCTATCCATCTAGATCTAGGGTTAGACAATGATTTGGGATTAGAGTAGAGCCTTGTCCTTCTTCTCAAAGTGTCTCTTTCCTCCTATGGAGATGACTCAAGGCCTCCACATGTGGAGATGAACCAAGGCCTCCTCTTGAGGAGAAGATCCCTGCGTGGATACCAAGGCTCCGCTTGTAGTTGCGATTACTTGCCGATCTTTCATCTTACGGTGATTCTATCGGGTTGGTTGGATTGACCAATTGGACAAACAATCCTAAGAGTAAGGTGTGCTTGGGAGAGGAGGATTGGGGGCTGCCCACGGGGATTTGTTACCAATCGAGTCTTGCCGGGTTGCTACTTGCTATTTACCCTTTGTGTTGTGATTTCCCCTCTTTTGTGTTCTCCGTTCCTCGTGTGTTCTTCGTGTTCTTCATCCCCTCTGAACAAATCCGTGAAAATCGGGACCTACCCGCATCAGTATGGGACTACTAGATAAAGTCAAGACCTCTCCAATCCCATTTTCATTAGTAGTACAATTAATATTATCAACCAATGTAGGACCATCATCTAGAGCTTTGTCATAAACATTTTCTAAGCAAAACTCTTTAGTACCATGCATTTCGATATCAGGCACAAATAAAGGATTATCATAAGATTTATCAAAATAGCATGGATTATCATAAATAACAGTAGCATAATTATTCTCACAAGTTTTACTCATAGGGAATATTTCAAGAGAATCCACAGGAACATAACATTCATCCTCCTTTGGTAAGCATGGAGGGCAATCAAATAGTGTAAGAGATAAAGAGTTACTCTCATTAGAAGGTAGGCATGGGTAGCTACTCCATTCTTCCTCCTTTTGTTCATCACTCTCCTCCTCTTTTTCATCCAATGAGCTTTCAGCTTCAGCAGTAGTTTCTTCTTCTACAAGTTCCTGCAAATTGTGAGTGCATTCTTGTGCATTAATGAGTCTCTCTTTATAATCAATGATATAACAATTATTGCTGAAATTTTCTAGGCAATAATCAAGAATAAAAGAGACCGTATCTTTAAGTTTATTACAAGCAACACAGGTTTCATAATTTTTCGCCATGAAGGAATCTATTTCAGCAGCTGCCACAAATGTAACAAATTGTTCTACTTGTTCAGCTCCCAAATGAATATAGTTATTCCAATGATAGTTCATAATTAAAACTTCTTCACTAAAGCCACATTGGAATTTAAGATGTTTAGTATCCTGTTCAGAGCAACAATTTATATCATGCCGTTCCAGCAAAATTTCAGCAATTTGATTTAACTTTTTTAACATGCCTCTCATGATTTTACCCTCTCTTGATTCTCTATACTTTATATATAATTCTTTAGCTTCCATAAACATAGAGGTTCCAGCATGTTCTTCCATAGCAACAGTTTTTTTAGATTTTCGGTTTTTAAATTTTTATGGATTTTCGGGTATATAAGAAAAATAAAACTAGACAAAAATAAACTAAACAAAAGTAAACTAAACAAAACACAACTAAACAGAAATAACCTAAGCAAAATAAAACTAGACAAAAGTAAACTAGACAAAACAAAATAAAATAAAAACAGAGAGAGAGGTGGAGAGTACTCCCCAGGTGAACTTATGAGTAGAGCTATGCTCCCGGCAACGGCGCCAGAAAATAGTCTTGATAACCCACAAGTATAGGGGATCGCAACAGTCTTCGAGGGAAGTAAAACCCAAATTTATTGATTCGACACAAGGGGAGACAAAGAATACTTATAAGCCTTAGCAGCGGAGTTGTCAATTCCACCACACCTGAGAAAGCACTAGTAACAAACGTGATGTGAAAGCAGCAGTAATATGAGAGCAACAGTAGCAGTAACACAGAAGCAATTTCACCAGAAAATAGTTGCTTGCGTGGAGTTGACGGGAAAGCAATGATGATGACAGATGGACCGGGGTTCCCAGCTATCTACACTAGTGGTAACTCTCCAATAACAAGTGTTGGGTGAACAAATTACAGTTGGGCAATTGACAGAATATTGAGCGCATGACAATGCATATATATGACATGATGACTACTATGATATTTAATTGGGCATTACGACAAAAGATACATAGACCGTTATCCAACAGCATCTATGACTAATAATCCACCGCCGGGTTGTCATTCGAGTCCCCCGTTGGTATTAAGTTGCAAGCAACGGATAATTGCATTAAGTAAAGTGCGTAATGTAAACAAACACATATGCCCGTGGACATAGCATCGTTGGGTTACCCCTAGTGGCAACAGCACATCCACAACCTTAGAACTTTCTGTCACTGTCCCAGATTAAATGGAGGCATGAACCCACTATCTAGCATAAATACTCCCTCTTGGAGATACAGGCAACTACTTGATCAAGGTAACCACAAGTACCGGAGAGCATGCAAGATCTTAAATAACATATAAGATAGATTGATAATCAACTTGACATAGTATTCAATATTCATCGGATCCCAACAAACACAACACCGATTACATCATATGGATCTCAATCATGTAAGGCAGCTCATGAGATCATTGTATTGAAGTACATGGGAGAGAGAGTACCAACTAGCTACAGCTAGAACCCGTAGTCCATGGGGGAACTACTCACGGAGCATGATGGAGGCGGTGGCGTCGATGGAGAAGGCTCCGGGGGTCAATCCCCGTCCCGGCAGGGTGCAAAAACAGGAACTTCTGACCCCCGAAACTTGGTTTCGGATGGCGGCGGAGCTCTAGAACTTTTCTTGGATATTTGCTCAGGCACTTAGGGTTTTCGCGTCGGGGGGAATAAGTAGGCGAAAGGGCGGCGGCTGACGACCCCCGAGGGGCCCACACCACCCTAGGGCGCGGCAGAGGGGGGAACCGTGCCCTAGTGGCGTGTGGGGCCCTGGTGGCCCCTCTCCGTTGCTCCTTTGGTCCGTCAGGTGAGTTCTGGTAAAATAGGGACCCCCGTGAAGTTTCGTCCAATTCCGAGAATATTTCCAGACTAGCTTTTCTGGAATACAAAAACAGCAGAAAACAGGAACTGGCACTTCGGCATCTTGTTAATAGGTTAGTCCCAAAAAATGTATAAAAGTGATATAAAGTAGATGGAAAACATGTAGCAATTGGTATAAAACAAGCATGAAACATCAAAAATTATAGATACGTTTGAGACGTATCAGTATGCTATAGTACATGCCTTATAAATCAATTATAATGATCAATAGTATTGTGAAACCTCCCACTCTTTGTGGGCACCTTTTTATTTTTAGTTTCGAGAAGAAAAAGTAATTAATTTGGCCAAATAAGCATAACCAAACTTCTTTTTTCAATAGAGAGGATACCTGACAGATCAAGTGGACTAATACACAGCACCAAACAACACCGAAGATATACTTAGTCTCCTGGAAAATCATATCGTTAGGCAAGACACGCATAGTGCCAACTGGTAAGAAAAGTAAAGTAGCAGCATCAAACCAACATCGTAACAATAAGATTAACCAGCATTTTTACTCGAATTTATTGTTGTGCTACAACCAAGAAGTACAGTTTTAGTGACGCACTCCACTTCATTCAAATCTTTAGAATAGTGGATATTTAAACAACAAATAGAGCTTGAATGAATAGGCTGTAGCATCTAGCATAGAAAGAAGTATGGTTGATTTTCTAGTCTACTGTAACCCTAACCCAACCAGAGCATTGATCCCCCTTGAGCGAACAAAGAGGATGAAGCCGGATGCTCACCTTCTAACCAGGACAGCCTTTGTCCAGAACAAACAAACAACCAAGAAAACAACGACACCTTCGAGCCAGTGTCATGGAATAAGTAGACTGTAATCATCACACAGACCCACGCAAAGTTCTTCCCCAATGGATTAGAGACAGATAACCTAAAACCAGTGTGATGTAGTGCCACCAGATCCAACCGAACAAAAGATAAAAAAAACACCTAAGTGAAGATAAAAATAAGCACATGATCGTAAAGCAGGCATAAACCATCGTAAACCTGTTGTTAAATGGAATATATAACCAATACACATGCACAGGAAATGATACTGAATTTATAGGCTCTATTTTACACAATCATAGCAGGATGTGTGGCAAGATCAATGTTGAACCTAAGTATCAACCCGTCTGAGGGCATTGCCATCATAAGCCACCTCACTCACACACGAATAGAAGGCAGTCAACATCTGTAGGCAACAACATCCGGCAAATGCAGGTAAGACGAACCGACAAACAACATCTTGCCGTAAAGAAAAGCTAGGAAATGAATTACCCAACACAAAAGAAAAAAAGCCCAGGCAAGAAAATCATTATACATTCCCACACCATTCCGCACATCTATAACAAATAATGCATATAAAGAAAGACCGCTACCTAAATGCCGCAGTCAACCTCTAACACCAAGCAAACCATCACAGAGAAGCTGCAACTTTCTTCCTGTGAAAGGACATTGTTAGGCATGGGCACATACATACAAAAGCAAAACCTAAATAAAGTCTGGACTGCACTTATATATAGTCTCACTAACATCTACACAAATAACTTGAGCACGGCAGTATATGCATAGGAATGTGGACATGAAGCATCTGTACCTTTGGAGCCTCAGTTTGGGGAACCTTCTGCACTGATGAATTATTAAGATCTTTGTCACCGCTGCAGAAGATAATAATCGCGTGCATCAGAGCACAGCGAAGAAATTTCAAAGAATTAAATTGCAATAGAGAATAGGTTCTCTAGACTTAGAAAGGTGATAATGCAGCCCAACAATATCAGACCTGACTCCACGATGAACTAACACAATATCTGAAAGAAAAAAATGGCTCCCTGATGCATGTAAATTGCATACATGAACTTTACATTTTATTACATGTTATTCCATGTGATTTGCATCATATAAGGGTTATATTCATGATTTATATTGAGTTTTGGGGATAATTAACAACTTCCCCATTTTTCTGGAATTAACCCTGCGCTGTCAGAAAACCCCTTTTTCTATATTTTGATGTTTCAGGGACCCAACCAACGTCCAAATGACCAGAAACTTTACGGGGATCACTTTTTTGGAAGGAACAAAACGTAGGCGCAAAGGAATCGAAGAAACGGAGACCAGAAGGCAGAAAGGGGTGGGCCCACGTGGCTAGATTCCCTGACCGCGTGGGGTCCCCCATCCTGGCCCTCGGGCCTCCGCTGCCGTCGATCTTTCTTCCTGAAGCTTCGTCTTGACCTAAAAACGACTATATATAGACCCCCCAGGGCTTTCGCGAAAGGGAGCGCCGCCGAAACACAGAAACCACGAAACAGAGACCTGGAGCTGAAGATTGGAGGGGGAAAACTCCGGCGGGGCGCTGCCGGTGTGGTCTCCTTCCCCTCCAACAACATCTCCACCGACACCGTGATGAAGAGGGAGTAGTCCACCCCTGGACTATGGGTTTGTGGAAGTAACTTATGTATCTCTCCTCTCTATGAGCTTCACTAATTAGTACCGTATGAGCTGCTGAACATGATTACGGTCATCTATGTAATTCCTTTGTGGTGGATCTTTATTATGAGTTAATACATGTTTGAGATTGCAATGGTTTTGTTTCAGTTATGAAAGTAGATGCATATTATGTACCCCGTTCTTATTTACTTGTCATGATCAAGCATGTTTATGAGAGCATGTGAGGGGGAACGTGTGCATTAGTTGGAGTAACGGGGGTGGCTAGTGCAGTGAACGTGAGAGAAAGTTCTGCGATCCACTTGGGTTTTCTACCTTACTTTGTTGCCTCACTAGGGATAAACAAAAATACCATGCTACCGGAGAGTGGATGTGACCTTGGCCACTATCTCCATGACTAGATCTAGCATGTTCTTATTTTAACTTCATGTCATTGAACTTATTGCTATGCTCTGATTTATTTTAATTACTAAGGTGTTATGATTTAGTTCGCATCTTGGTGGAGCATAAGAGAGAGAACAACTTATACTTGAGATCTCTATGTTAGGACGTGATGCCCATATTATTAATAACTTGTCAAACCATGTCTTGCCATCTTACATGTTAATTTTAGTGTTCCATTGTCTACCACGTTATCAAGAGAGAGTGCATTTGTATAACCATGAACCCCGGTCCATTTTTAATCATAAGAAACACCTTTCCAACACTTTTATCATCACTTTTGTTTGCTGCCATTATTAAATCCGAAAATACAAAAACACTTTTACATCTTGCATTCATCATAAAAAAACCCAAAAATATCATTTATCATGACTACCACCATCCTTACATATTTATTTACCATCATTGCATATTTACTTATTGTTTGCATTGCATATTATTTTATTATCATTCTCACACCTTGTGCTTGACAACCACTTGGTGAGGTTGAGTGCACAAAACAATTTATTTTGTTGCAGGTTATCAAGAGAAGGATAAGGAGATAACACCTGAAATACTGGTTCCCCGAGAGTTCGATATTAAACCCTCGAGTCACCCCTCGTGGGGAAAACTGTCTTCCACTACTACATACACTCTGCACTTGGAGTCTCAACCTAACTGATGGCGTGAATCACACGCTTGTTGGGAGACTCCAAGAGGAAGGTATGATGCAGATCAGCAGCAAGTTTTCCCTCAGAAAGAAACCAAGGTTATCGAACCAGTAGGAGCAGCAACTCTTCAGAAGGTTGTTGGTGGCTCGCACGGCGCAATACGATCACCAACGTGGAATCTGCACACAACACAATCAAACTACTTTGCCCCAACGAAACAGTGAGGTTGTCAATCTCACCGGCTTGCTGAAAACAAAGGATTAAACGTATGGTGTGGAAAATGAGTATTAAATTGCAGAGAATGAAAAAGGAACAGTTTGCAGTTTGTGGTTGTTTAATCAGTGTAAAAGAATGGACCGGGGTCCACAGTTCACTAGTGGTGTCTCTCCATAAAAGATAACTAACATGTTGGGTGAACAAATTACAGCTGGGCAATTGACAAATAGTGAGCGCATGACAATGCATATACATGACATGATGACTACTATGATATTTAATTGGGCATTACGACAAATACATAGACCGTTATCCAACAGCATCTATGACTAATAATCCACCGCCGGGTTGTCATCCGAGTCCCCCGTTGGTATTAAGTTGCAAGCAACGGATAATTGCATTAAGTAAAGTGCGTAATGTAAACAAACACATATGCCCGTGGACATAGCATCGTTAGGTTATCCCTAGTGGCAACAGCACATCCACAACCTTAGAACTTTCTGTCACTGTCCCAGATTAAACGGAGGCATGAACCCACTATCTAGCATAAATACTCTCTCTTGGAGTTACAAGCATCTACTTGGCCAAAGCATCTACGAGTAACGGAAAGCATGCAAGATCTTAAATAACATATAAGATAGATTGATAATCAACTTGACATAGTATTCAATATTCATCGGATCCCAGCAAACACAACATGTAGCATTACAATAATATGATCTTGATCATGTAGGGCAGCTCACAAGATCTAAACATGATGGCACAAAGTGGAGAGACAACCATCTAGCTACTGCTATGGACCCGTAGTCCAAGGATGAACTACTCACGCATCACTCCGGAGGCAGGCATGGCGATGTAGAAGCCTCCGGTGACGATTCCCCTCTCCGGCAGGGTGCCGGGAAGAGGTTCTGAACCCTCCCGAGCTAGGGTTGACGGCGGCGGCGTCTCTGGAACTTTTCGTGGATATTTGCTCAGGCTTAGGGTTTTCGCGTCGGGGGAATAAGTAGGCGAAAGGGCGGCGGCTGACGACCCCCGAGGGGCCCACACCACCCTAGGGCGCGGCAGAGGGGGGCCCGCGCCCTAGTGCGTGTGGGGCCCTGGTGGCCCTCCTCTGTTGCTCCTTCGCTCCGTCAGGTGTTCTGGTAAAATAGGGACCCCGTGTAGTTTCGTCCAATTCCGAGAATATTTCCAGACTAGCTTTTCTGGAATACAAAAACAGCAGAAAACAGGAACTGGCACTTCGGCATCTTGTTAATAGGTTAGTCCCAAAAAATGTATAAAAGTGATATAAAGTAGATGCAAAACATGTAGCAATTGGTATAAAACAAGCATGGAACATCAAAAATTATAGATACGTTTGAGACGTATCAGCATCCCCAAGCTTAGTTCCTACTCGTCCTCGAGTAGGTAAACGATAAAAACAAAATAATTTTTGAGGTGACATGCTACCATCATAATCTTGATCATATAATATTGCAAGGCACATGTAAATGAATGAAGTGATCCAAGTCAATGGTCTATAATTTGCTACCAAATAGATAATGAGTAAACAATGAATCACACAAGCTAAACGTTTTCATGAATAGTACTTTCGAGACAAGCATCAAACAGTTTTGCATAAGTGTTAACTCATAAAGCAATAGTTTCTAATAAAAGGTATTCAATCAACACAAAGGAAGAATTAAGTTTCAGCATTTGCTTCAACTTTCAACATATTTATCTCATGGATATTGTCAACACAAAGTAGTATAACAAGTCCAATACATTGCATATAACGCATGTTGTAACAAAGTTGACACTAGTGTTTGCTTGTGGAAGACAGAAAGAATAGGAAAACTGACTCAACATAAAAGTAAAAGAAAGGCCCTTCGCAGAGGGAAGCAGGGATTAAGTCATGTGCTAGAGCTTTTAGGTTTTTGAAAGCATATAGAGATTGCATAAAATATTTGATACTCCTCCCAACCTTGCTAACACAAGCCATGGCTAACCGAATCCTCGGGTGCCTTCCATCAATCACATACCATGGAGGAGTATCTATTTTTGAGAGGTGTTTGTTAATTGTCAACGAATGGTAGCGGGTGAGAACAGTATTCTACCTGTCAAACGGACTTTTAAGAGCGGCTCCCATGAAGGACGTTATTTCTACCAGCAAGGCAGATCATCCCTCTTTCTCTTTGGTTTACACACATTCAGGTATTTCACTGTTTGTCATTGCTTACTGATGAATCAGGGCAAAAGTGTGAAGAGAATTAATTGGTTAAAGTTGTAATTAATTGGGACTGGGCACCCCGTTGCCAGCTCTTTTTGCAAAATTATTGGATAAGCGGATGTATATGCCACTAGTCCAGGTGTAAAAGTCCATTCAACAAATAGAATAAAGAATAACCACACTAATTCCTCATGAGCTAGTAAACATTGACACAAAAAGGGAATAATAACATTTTGAATAATTTAAAGGTAGCACATGAAAAATTTACTTGGAGTGGCAAGGAAATACCACATATAGGTAGTTATGGTGGACACAAATGGCATGGATTTTGGCTCAAGGATTTGGATGCACGAGAAGCATTCCCTCTCAGTACAGAGTTTAGGCTAGCAAGGTTATGTAAGCAAACAAGAATATCAACCCGTACACCAAGTTTTATATGACAAACATATTGCAAACGTTATAAGACTTCATACCGTCTTCCTTGTTAACCAAACCCTGTTATTAGAAAATATCTAGACCTTAGAGATACCACCGATGCAAACCAAATTTTCAACAAGCTTTACGGTAGTTCTTCACTAATAGGCTTAACTCATGTGATGCACAATTTAATCATGATCTACTTGTTAACTCAAAACAATTGACAAGCATCAAGTTATCCAAATTAGTGATCTACAAGATTAAGCAAGTTTTTCCTTATACCAATTACCACATGCAACATTTTCTGAACCAACCAAACACCAATCAATTTATTTAATCAACTCTCCAAACAAATATAAGTGAAGCAAGAGAGTACTTTCTACAAAAGAAAGCTAATAGCTCTGACAAGAGATACATGAAAACAAGAGCTAAAAGCTGAACAGCGCTAGATATGAATACTCAACAAATATAAGTGAAGAATAGGAGTATTCTCATGAAAAAGCGGAGCGTGTCTCTCTCCCAATCAAGAATGCTAGGGTCCAGTCAAGCTTTATTGAAAATAAAAGTGCAATACTGAAAATAAAAGCACACAGACGCTCCAAGAAAAGCACATATGATGTGAAAGAATTAAAATATAGTTTCACTAGAGATGACCTGATAATTTTGACGATGAAGAAGGGGATGCCTTGGGCATCCCCAAGCTTAGACGCTTGAGTCTTCTTGAAATATGCTGGGGAGATCCATGGGAGCCTCCCCAAGCTTAAGCTCTTCACTCTTCTTGATCCTATTATATCATCCTTCTCTCTTGACCCTTGAAAACTTCCGTCACACCAAACTCAAAGTAGATCTCATTAGAGGGTTAGTGCATAATCAAAAACTCACATGTTCTATAAAGACGCAATATGATTTGTTACTTTAAACATTAGCTACAGCCACTGATGTTATGTGAAGCTCTTCCACCCAAAAAAGAATTTCACTCAACACTAGTAAAAGAGAGAATGCAAAATAAAAAGGCATAATCTGTCTAAAACAGAACAGTCCGCAAAGACGAATTTTTTCAAGGCACTTACGACGCTCAGATCGAAAAACTTAACTAATGAAAGATTCAGACATTCATAAAGATTACGCACAAAAATTTCAGATTTAATTAACAATCTGGTGATTTTAGGAATTTCGTACAGTGAACAGCAAAAATCTGTTTCTGCGCAGCAATCAAAATTAAGCATCGTCTTAACATTAGAGGCTACTCTTGGCACAACAATGCGAGAAAATAAAGATACAAAGGAGTTGCTACAGAAGTAAACATCCTCCTTGACTAATACTGAAAATAAAAGATAATGGGTTGCCTCCCAAAAGCGCTTTCTTTTAATGCCTTTTAGCTAGGCTAGAAGATTTTAATGATGCTCTCATAAGAATAAGAGTTGAAAAACAAAAGAGAGCATCAAGAGGCAAATATCAAACACATTTAAGTCTAACCCACTTCCTATGCAAAGGAATCTTGTAACAAAATAAATTATTGAAGCATAAAGCAACTAGCATAGAAAGATGAAACAAATATAGCTTCAAAACTTTCAACATAAAGAGAGGTGTTTTAGTAACTTGAAAACTTTTACAACCATATTTTCCTCTCTCATAATAACTTTCAGTAGCATCATGAACAAACTCAATAATATAACTATCACATAAAGCATGCTTTTCATGATCTACAAACACATAATTTTTATTAAGCTAAAAAACAGTAGGGTTATCAAACCCACTTTTGACAATAGTAGTATAATTAATATCATTAGGCAATATAGGACCATCATCAAGAGCATTATCATATATAACATTAGGGAGCACATTTTTACTTTCTGCAATTTCCTCTTTTACTTGAGTCAAGGAGGATGTTACTTCAAATTTATCAAAAAAATATTTCAATAGAATCATGACATTCAACAATATAGCATTCTTCCTCCTTAGGTAGGCATGGAGGGTAATTATATAATGTAAGAGTTAAAGAGTTACTGTCATTAGAAGGTAGATCCTCCTTTTGTTCATCACTCTCTTCCTCTTTTTCATCAAATGAGCTTTCAGCTTCAGCAATTTCTTCTTCCACATTTTCCTGCAAGGCATTAGTCTCTTCTTTATGAGGAAAAATCCTCTTGACATGTTCAGTAATATAAGAATTTTCATCCTTATAGTTATCAAAACAATATTTAAGTATAGCAAGACTTTCAGATTTATAAGGGGCATCAATTTTATGCTCAAGATAAGAACTAATTTCAAGTGCACCCTTAAAGACAATAAATTCTTCCATCCTTTCTACCTCATAAGCATTATAGTAACCTTTAACATAAGAAGCTAAGGTTTCATTTTCATTACAAGCACATTGGAAAGGAAAGTGTTTAGACTTCCTATGACAATCAGATTCATTAAAGCAAAAAGATTTGCCAAATATATAGCATAAATTTCTAGCATATTCCTCTAGTTGATTTAACAATTTCCATAAGTACATCCCTTTTTGTGACAAGCGGTAATTCCTATAATATCTTCGTTCATCTTCCGTGGACCCACCTTGCCAACAAGATCTAGTTTCATAGAGATAAGCCATTGATAGCAAATAAACAACTAGACATAATAACAAACCGAAATAAACTAAATGCAAGAAACTAATTTTTTTGTGTTTTTGATAATTGAAAGCAAACAAGATAAAATAAAATAAACTAAGCAAGACAAAAACAAAGTAAAGAGATTGGAAGCGTGAAACTCCCCTTGCAGAAGACTGCTGTCTCCCCGGCAACGGCGCCAGAAAAAGAGCTTGATGGCGTGAATCACACGCTCGTTGGGAGACCCCAAGAGGAAGGTATGATGCAGTTCAGCAGCAAGTTTTCCCTCAGAAAGAAACCAAGGTTATCGAACCAGTAGGAGCAGCAACTCTTCAGAAGGTTGTTGGTGGCTCGCACGGCGCAATACGATCACCAACGTGGAATCTGCACACAACACAATCAAACTACTTTGCCCCAACGAAACAGTGAGGTTGTCAATCTCACCGGCTTGCTGAAAACAAAGGATTAAACGTATGGTGTGGAAAATGAGTATTAAATTGCAGAGAATGAAAAAGGAACAGTTTGCAGTTTGTGGTTGTTTAATCAGTGTAAAAGAATGGACCGGGGTCCACAGTTCACTAGTGGTGTCTCTCCATAAAAGATAACTAACATGTTGGGTGAACAAATTACAGCTGGGCAATTGACAAATAGTGAGCGCATGACAATGCATATACATGACATGATGACTACTATGATATTTAATTGGGCATTACGACAAGATACATAGACCGTTATCCAACAGCATCTATGACTAATAATCCACCGCCGGGTTGTCATCCGAGTCCCCCGTTGGTATTAAGTTGCAAGCAACGGATAATTGCATTAAGTAAAGCGTAATGTAAACAAACACATATGCCCGTGGACATAGCATCGTTAGGTTATCCCTAGTGGCAACAGCACATCCACAACCTTAGAACTTTCTGTCACTGTCCCAGATTAAACGGAGGCATGAACCCACTATCTAGCATAAATACTCTCTCTTGGAGTTACAAGCATCTACTTGGCCAAAGCATCTACGAGTAACGGAAAGCATGCAAGATCTTAAATAACATATAAGATAGATTGATAATCAACTTGACATAGTATTCAATATTCATCGGATCCCAGCAAACACAACATGTAGCATTACAATAATATGATCTTGATCATGTAGGGCAGCTCACAAGATCTAAACATGATGGCACAAAGTGGAGAGACAACCATCTAGCTACTGCTATGGACCCGTAGTCCAAGGATGAACTACTCACGCATCACTCCGGAGGCAGGCATGGCGATGTAGAAGCCTCCGGTGACGATTCCCCTCTCCGGCAGGGTGCCGGGAAGAGGTTCTGAACCCTCCCGAGCTAGGGTTGACGGCGGCGGCGTCTCTGGAACTTTTCGTGGATATTTGCTCAGGCACTTAGGGTTTTCGCGTCGGGGGAATAAGTAGGCGAAAGGGCGGCGGCTGACGACCCCCGAGGGGCCCACACCACCCTAGGGCGCGGCAAAGGGGGCCCGCGCCCTAGTGGCGTGTGGGGCCCTGGTGGCCCTCCTCTGTTGCTCCTTTGGTCCGTCAGGTGAGTTCTGGTAAAATAGGGACCCCGTGAAGTTTCGTCCAATTCCGAGAATATTTCCAGACTAGCTTTTCTGGAATACAAAAACAGCAGAAAACAGGAACTGGCACTTCGGCATCTTGTTAATAGGTTAGTCCCAAAAAATGTATAAAAGTGATATAAAGTAGATGCAAAACATGTAGCAATTGGTATAAAACAAGCATGGAACATAAAAAATTATAGATACGTTTGAGACGTATCACTAACCCATTTACTTTTCACGCAGGTAACCACACGAAGGGCCGTCAAGACCGTTTCTGGCGCCGTTGTGGGGTAACTACGTGAAGGGCCATCAAGACGTTTTCTGGCGCCGTTGCCGGGGAACCATAGCTGAAAGGTTTATTCAAGGATCACTCACATCAAGTCAACTTCATCACCAGCTTGTGTAACAACCTAAGCTTGGGGAGGTTGCACCTACGTGAGCATCATCTTATCCATCTTTACCTTCAATCAATTTATTTTGTTTTGTTCTTGTCTTGCATATCATCTTTATATTTCGGTTTGCATTTTTATATTCAGTTTTGCATTTTTGTGTTGCATTTGTTATTTCAAGTTGCATTAGTGTCATTTTACTTTCAGTTTTGCATAAAAATTAAAAACACATAAAAACTTGTTGAAATGGGAGATAGAACTAAATTGTGTGACTACACAAACACTCCTAATGATCAATTTATTGCTAAGCCTATCACCACACCTGAGATTACTGCAGAGAGCTATGAAGCTAGTCCTAGTTTGTTAAACTTGATAACTAGGGAACAATTTGGTGGTAGTGCTGTTGAGGATGCCTCTATGCATCTTCATGATTTTATTGAAATCTGTGACATGCAAAAGTTTAAAAATGTTGAAAGTAATGTCTTAAAACTGAAGTTATTTCCTTTCTCACTTAGAGGAAAAGCTAAAGAGTGGCTACATTCATTACCTACTGATAGTATTAATTCTTGGGATGATTTAAAAGAAGCTATGATACCACCTAAGCTTGGGGATATCTGGATCCCAAGGTACTAGTAACCATTGGAAAAGAGACACACCATGCCATTTTAGATCTAGGATCTAGTGTCTCTATATTATCTAAAGAACTATATGAAGTCCTTGAACTTAAAAATATTGAGAAATGCTCTATTGAACTTGCACTTGCTGATGATTCCATTAGACATGCTCTAGGAAAAGTAAGTGATGTTATGGTAGAGTTACACATGACTTTTGTGCCTGTTGATTTTCTAATCATGGACATGGGGAATAAAACCTCTAGTCCTATTATTTTGGGAAGACCTTTTCTTCGTACTACAGGTGCCATTATTGATTCAAAGGAAGGGAATGTGAAGTTTCAGTTTCCACACAAGAAGAGCATGGAACACTTCCCAAGGAAGAGGGACACACCAAGGTTCAAGCTCCCTCATGAGCTACGTCCCCTTTGATTATCAAGTAAGTAAGCCTAGCTATATGGCTATAAAGAAAGCGCTTTACGGGAGGCAACCCGGTTGTTTTTGTTTGAGATTTTCTTTGAGTCCTCTTGCTGTAACAAGAGAGTAGTTTGTTAGTTTTGTTTCTGGGATTTTTAATAAAGAACCAAGTTTTACCTATTTTGGGTTTGAAAAGTTGCTATTCATTTTCGGAGAGTTTTCTGCCTGCACGAAGTCTGTGCACGGTTTGATTTTTCATTTTTTATCTGTAACTCCGATTGAGCTGTAATTTGAACTGTAGCTTCAACTTTTCATCCTCTGTATACGTGATTTTTTGCAGATTTTTCTGACGAGTTTAAGTAGGGTAGAAAAATGCGTTTTGCTGCTGCTGTTTTTCTGGACAGATTCTGTCTTGATATTGTTTGATGCATTCTTTGAGCTTTTTGCTTGAATCTTTTTGATTCAATTGAGTTTATGAGTAGGCATACAACATTATATACTCTCTGGACATTCATATGAATTTTTGCCTAAGGATTTTATGCAGCAAGGAACCTATTTGTTTATCACTACTAATATCACCCCACAGAAAAGAAATGGGAGAAACGGTGTTTTGAAGTTTTTTCACAGGGATTAGAGGAGCTGCACCAAGAGCTATCCAAGGATGGTGAAGACCATAAGCTTGGGGATGTCAAGACAACCCCACTACCAACACACTCTCGGTTTGCACACGTCTAACTTCTGTTTTTCGATCAAAGCACTTTATCGTATAAACTTGGAGCGTCTGTTTTTTTTTTGCTTTTGTTATTTCGGTTTTTAATAAGACCACCACTATCATTTATATATGAGAGAGCTACTGGAAGTTTGGGTTGAATTATGTTGGATGCTATTAAATATATTGGGATAGGGATGTTTGAGTTGATTTTAAAAGATACATATAGTTGCATAATTCATGTGCTTTGAATGAATGTTAATTTGCAAGTGTTGTCAAGAGCTATCTTACCATGTTTAGATGTTGAATTTTAACTTTACTTGGTTTAACATGGATTGATTAGTTCTATGGACACTTATGCATGCATTTAGATGGTCAACTTTCTCCCTATTGCTAGCCCAAAAATTACAACAAGTAAAAAGCTTGTTTCCCAACACCTTCAACCAAAGTTTTTCCAGTGAGTCCACCATATCTACCTATTAGCTTTATGCTATTCCAAGTATGTTTATCATGTTATATTGTGTTATCTACATTTCTGAATTTAAATGCTTATGTTATTGATTGTCATGGGAAAAATTGGTTAAAAGCTCTCACGAACTTGATGCACAATTTACTTTTATTGCATTTAATAAGCATGAACCATTGTGATTAAAATTATGAAGTTGTGGGCTTGACAATTGTTTTGGTTGGGAGTTAGCCCATATGTGCTGTCACATGGCAAGCTTTCAACATTGCACTTATTTATATTTAGTTGATGTCATGTACTTTTGTTTATGGATGCCTATCATGGGTGAAATGAATGTGGATACTTAGTAAGTTCAAAGAGTTTGTATAAATGGTTAGAGAAATGCCTGGGCCGCTAATCTAAGCCATGCATCATTCATGGTGGAAATTTACAGCATAACCATAATGTTCATTCAGTGATGCACCTCATAATAAAAAGCTATACCCATAGTAAATAAAAGAGTGCTGAGATTGTTCATTGTCTGTTTGTCTTGTTGTTTTGACATGGGCTTGTTCATGTCAAGGGGCAAGAGGTACCCCAGTGCAGTTCTTGATGATACTATTATTACTTGCAATGACCTTTATTTGAATTTACTTTGTGGACCAAAGTGAGTAACACATGGTGTAGGTACTTGTATTCAAGGGACATGAGACATTCAACCAATACATTGTCAAGCACACCACTCATATTTGCTTTCACTTTAAACATTAATCATTCAAGATGCTATGATAGGGGTAATGAGAGCTCCACACCAATGACTACCACATTGCAAGCATTAACTTAAGTAGAAGTGTTTGGAAGTTAGATGAAACTTATTCATGCTTTACCTCTACTTATTTATCTATCCAAAGTGTCCACCTTTTATATTCAGTTTTCATAAGAAGTACTCTATGACCACCATAGGATGTTTTTACTTTTCATTATGCATACATTTGGTCCATAGTACTTTCTTCTATGTTACACTTTGTGAATTTATCATTGAACATCTTTACATTGAGTATTTGATATCACTTCATAATTTATCTTGCATATTGTTATTCCTTTGAAGAATGAATCATTTGACTCTATGTAGCAATAGTAATCACCTTTGATATCCATTGATAGTATTAAAATGCAAAGTCCATGTTAGTTTTATCACCTTCATACTCGGGACGAGCATGGGTTAAGCTTGGGGATGTTGATGCATGTAAAATGCATACATGAACTTTACATTTTATTACATGTTATTCCATGTTATTTGCATCATATAAGGGTTATATTCATGATTTATATTGAGTTTTGGGGATAATTAACAACTTCCCCATTTTTCTGGAATTAACCCTGCGCTGTCAGAAAACCCCTTTTTCTATATTTTGATGTTTCAGGGACCCAAACGACGTCCAAATGACCTGAAACTTTACGGGGATCACTTTTTTGGAAGGAACGAAACGTAGGCGCAAAGGAATCGAAGAAACGGAGACCAGAAGGCAGAAAGGGGTGGGCCCACGCGGCCAGATTCCCTGACCGCGTGGGTCCCCCATCCTGGCCCTCGGGCCTCCGCTGCCGTCGATCTTTCTTCCCGAAGCTTCGTCTTGACCTAAAAACGACTATATATAGACCCCCCAGGGCTTTCGCGAAAGGGAGCGCCGCCGAAACACAGAAACCACGAAACAGAGACCTGGAGCTGAAGATTGGAGGGGGAAAACTCCGGCGGGGCGCTGCCGGTGTGGTCTCCTTCCCCTCCAACAACATCTCCACCGACACCATGATGAAGAGGGAGTAGTCCACCCCTGGACTATGGGTTTGTGGAAGTAACTTATGTATCTCTCCTCTCTATGAGCTTCACTAATTAGTACCGTATGAGCTGCTGAACATGATTACGGTCATCTATGTAATTCCTTTGTGGTGGATCTTTATTATGAGTTAATACATGTTTGAGATTGCAATGGTTTTGTTTCAGTTATGAAAGTAGATGCATATTATGTACCCCGTTCTTATTTACTTGTCATGATCAAGCATGTTTATGAGAGCATGTGAGGGGGAACGTGTGCATTAGTTGGAGTAACGGGGGGTGGCTAGTGCAGTGAACGTGAGAGAAAGTTCTGCGATCCACTTGGGTTTTCTACCTTACTTTGTTGCCTCACTAGGGATAAACAAAAATACCATGCTACCGGAGAGTGGATGTGACCTTGGCCACTATCTCCATGACTAGATCTAGCATGTTCTTATTTTAACTTCATGTCATTGAACTTATTGCTATGCTCTGATTTATCTTAATTACTAAGGTGTTATGATTTAGTTCGCATCTTGGTGGAGCATAAGAGAGAGAACAACTTATACTTGAGATCTCTATGTTAGGACGTGATGCCCATATTATTAATAACTTGTCAAACCATGTCTTGCCATCTTACATGTTAATTTTAGTGTTCCATTGTCTACCACGTTATCAAGAGAGAGTGCATTTGTGAAACCATGAACCCCGGTCCATTTTTAATCATAAGAAACACCTTTCCAACACTTTTATCACCACTTTTGTTTGCTGCCATTATTAAATCCGAAAATACAAAAACACTTTTACATCTTGCATTCATCATAAAAAACCCAAAAATATCATTTATCATTACTACCATCATCCTTGCATATTTATTTTACCATCATTGCATATTTACTATGTTTGCATTGCATATTATTTTATTATCATTCTCACACCTTGTGCTTGACAACCACTTGGTGAGGTTGAGGGCACAAAACAATTTATTTTGTTGCAGGTTCTCAAGAGAAGGATAAGGAGATAACACCTGAAATACTGGTTCCCCGAGAGTTCGATATTAAACCCTCGAGTCACCCCTCGTGGGGAAAACTGTCTTCCACTACTACATACACTCTGCACTTGGAGTCTCAACCTAACCCATTTACTTTTCACGCAGGTAACCACACGAAGGGCCGTCAAGACCGTTTCTGACGCCGTTGTGGGGTAACTACGTGAAGGGCCATCACTCCCATGATATTATTGTATAGGCAGAGTGGAATATCAAAACTAAAGGAAATGGCACTGCAGATTCAGCTCCTAATATGTCTCAAAATCTCTAAAAAAAAAGAAGAAAACCTGACATCGCAGTTGTCTTGCTCAACCATATATAATAATACTCCCTTTAACAACCTAATCAAGCAATTAAAAAATACAAACATGGAGCATAATTAAAAATTGTTTTCCCATCTAATGTATTCATAGATCTGCTCCCAAATTAAGCTCCTCTACCACATGCGTAAATTTGAAAACTACGTATATAACAAAAACTGGGGCATTGAATTAAAATTTAATCAAGCAATTGGCAGGGACCAGAAACACAACTAAATACAAAAGAGCATTAATTCATGGCCGGCAAGAAGGAAGTAAAAACATGTATAAGGAGAAGAACAGAATCCAGCCCACATGAAGTAAATGAAAAATGGAAAGATGATTACCGTCCAAAAGACAGTAAATCCAAATTAGAAGCTGTTCAACTGGGGCTTGGGATCTCGATCTAGGTACTGGAAGAACATGGCAATAAAATCAATAAACTAGGAAAGCAGAAAGCTGAGAAACATGACCAGATCGGGCGTAATCAGCACGTACCAAACATTTGAAGCTGAACACAACCTGCATCGTCCAATCTCATGGTGTCCATCGCAGCCTGCTGGAGGAAGAATAATGTTTACCGAGTCTTCAGCATATTGTGTAGGTCTGACAATCAACATCATTCACTGTCAAAAAAGAATGCATACAAATCAAGCTGTCGTCTCTCTATTGGGGTTAAATTATATTATATTCACATGAAAGAAAGAAATAGAATGTGTACAACACACAGGGAAAATCAATTTGATGGACACGCTTGAGAAGAGATCAAAGATGGTGTTACCTGATTCCATGGTTGGAGTGATGAGTCGTTGATTCTTGTTGCAGCCTAAATCCTGAAGAAAAAGAGAGAAAGTTGCAGACCAAAACGTCAGATCTGAGCTGCATAAAGGTGAAGAACATGGGAATATCAAATCCGAGCAAGATCAAGCACGGGAAGGAGGGGGGCTTGCATGTACGAACCTGAAACAGAGTCGAACCATGGTCGATATCCGACCGGCGGCGCGTACTCCTCCTGTTGAGTGCCTATGAGGATGGCAAGGCAGAGCGCAGCAACGGCTCGAGCTCGGGGACGGAGAGGAGAAGGGCGGGAGCAAGCAAAAGGCCCTACTATTGGGGGTGGAGACGGTGTCGACGATGGCGGCGGTGTTTCCCTTGTAGACGGCCTCCAGCTCCTTCCCGTGCGAAGGACGGCGTTCCCTGTCGGAGTCTCGATGCGAAGGACGGCGGCGCTGGCACGCAGGGGACGGGACGGAGGGGTGGAGGAGAGGAGAAGACGCAGGGATTCGGAGAGGAGCGAGCGCGAGCGGGATTGGGGGAGGAGAGCGCGTGCGGCGATTGGTGGCTGGCGGCTAGGGTTTCTACCGCGGTGCGCTGCGTTTTTATACCACGCGCGGGTAAGAAATCAACGGCCAAGATCAAATCGAATCCTATAGGACGGTCACGGTGGTCTGAGCTCTGAGAAGCGCCCTGGCCCTAGCAAGGATGTTATCTTTAGATTTTACTAGGGGATTAAGCGCGGCCTTCGCCGCACCCGTGGGCAAAATTTTTGATGTTTTTTTAATCGTAAAAGTGTTGAAATTCATTTAGAAACGATATGGAAATTTGGAAATTATATTAGAAACGATATGGAAAGTTGAAATTTAAATTTTGGTTGTGCATATGTAATTTGATGTGATCCCGTTGATATATTTGTAATTTTTTTGTATGAACATGTTTAAAATTGATGGTTTGCATTATTTAGAATTACTTCAAAATCATATGGATAGGTTGGATTATTTTCAAAAAAAAAAATGGGGGCATTTATTAAATTATTAGTTTGCATTATTTTGAATTATTGCAAAAATCATATTTAGAACTACTTACAATTATTCAGAAAGAAATGTCCACATTTTTGTTGGATTGTTTTCTATTTTTTTAGTTTGGTTTTTTTTTGGACTATTTTCCAAAAAAAAAAATGGGCCATTTTCAAATTGTTAGTTTGCATTATTTAGAATCATTGCAAAATTATATTTAGAATTGTTTGCAATTATTTCCGAAAAAATGTCAACATTTTTTTGCTATTTTTTTAGTTTTTGCGGCTTTGCCGCGCCCGTGGGCTAAAATTTTGAATTGTTCGATCGTAAAATTGTTGAAATTCAAAATTGTCTAGGTTGTGAAGTTGTTCAAATTTTTGAAATGTCCATATTCAAAAGTTATTCAGATCTGGAACCGTTGAATTTTTTTAAAAAATACATGTGTAAATTGTTTAGTTTTTGGAATTTGTTAAAATTGGTAACTTATTTGTATGTAAATTTGTTTTTTTAGTTTGTTAAATATTTGAATTTTGTAGGAATAAACGATTTTAGTATATGCAAAATTGAAATTTGATCGTATTTTGAATTATTTTTTTTCCATATCTGTAGGTTAATACTGTTGTAGTTATTGTTCAAATATTTATAAAACATTTTCGCATTAATAATTTTTTTCGTGTTTGTATATTTGTGTCATATTTTTCTGATGAAATAGCGAAAATAAGCTGATTAATTAAAATTTGTAAATACATAATGGCTTTAGTTTGTTTCCAAATATTTTTCAAATTGGAATGTTCCAAAATGTATGGATTTTAACACAAACAAATTAGATTTATTTTTCTGAACATTTTGATATATAATTCATATTTTTCTGATAAACCAGTGAAAAGATATTGTTTTTGCAAATTTAATGTTTTTCTGGATTTTATATATTAAACCGGGCCCACCTGTCAGGGTTTTCCTATTTTTTAACCATTTTCCGAAATTCCCCAGTCGCTGACAGGTGGGGCCCATGCTGACGTTGTACTGACGTCAGCAATGGCGCGGACGGATCTGACCGCCGATCCGCCGGCGACGGCGCGGCCGCTGCAGTGCGTTCTGGGCCGCGCTGATCGACGCATTCGACGCGCCTCGACGCGGGCTGCCAGAAGGTGGCGGCGCCGCCCCTTCTGGGTCGCCGGAGCGTCGCCGGAGAGCCGCAGACGCGGCGGACGACAGCGAGCATGGCAGCCGCCATTCCGGCGAGATTAGGGCGTCCCAGCACCTGATCTCCGGCGAGGACGGAGAGGCGGAGGCGGCGGAGCTCGCAGTGGCCGTGGATTTGGCCGGGGAAGCGTGGAGCAGCCGCGATGCGCGGCGGCGGCGGCGGCGATCTCGGCGTCGCGGGAGAGAGAGAGGAGGGAGGGGGGCTGTGGCGTTTTTTTTCAAGAAGATCCCTGAAGTGTTTTGTATTTGCGTTTCAGTCCTCCCACCATCACAGACAGGTCCTTCCGCGAGGGGTTTTTTGAAATGTCCGCGGCGACCGGCTGGAACGGGCGCGACCGGCGCGTGACCGGGCGACGTGGCGCGTTCTCATTGGACAAAAATAGGCGATGAACAATGTCGGGCGCGCGGTGGTGGACGTGGCTTCATCAGGGCCGTCCATCGCGCAGATCGGACGGCCGTGGATTGGCCGCGACGTGGAGGGCTGGAGGAGGTTGCGTTTCTTCTGTCTTTTATACTAGTTGCTTTGCACGTGCAACACACGTCTCAAAAATATAAATAACATGCGTTAGATATTCAAAAATATAAGTTATGTTTATTGGATATTGCATGGAAGCAAACAATGGTTCTAATATAATTCACTTACCTCAATTATCAAACAACGGGAGATCGTTGCTTTCAGTTCTTTTGCTTACTTCTAGTTTCACTAATAAGATAAATTTGACAAAATATATGGAACATCACTAACAAAAAGTCTTGTTCAATCGTCAAAGTATTGGCTGGCAAGGAAAATCTAATGTGATGCAGATCTCCAGATTATTCATTACTCAAACATAGATAATAATTGTGCTGATTATAACGATCCATTAAAAAGTTTTACCAATATTGTACAGTACATAAAAGTCATTTCTTGGAACAAAATCAAGAAACAAGTGTGTGTTCCATATACGCCCAGTTCATCACTTGGGTCTATTGATAGCAAGACGGTAATACTTACTGTATATCAAAGTTACAACTTGCTCAAGCGGCTCCTTTATGCCAACCTCGAACCTTTCTTGCACCTTCAAATAAGATATATGTGAAAACCCAGTTAGCCTGCGCTGTGCTGATCCATCATACCAGATAAGTAGATGAAAAGGTAAATGTTTCAGTTATACAAACCTAACTGATTGAGA
Organism: Poa pratensis; assembly: GCA_947311845.1. Lineage (NCBI taxonomy): Eukaryota > Viridiplantae > Streptophyta > Magnoliopsida > Poales > Poaceae > Poa > Poa pratensis. Next base: position 12,973,481 of record CAMZMU010000086.1, read on the forward strand.
ACCTCTGTAAATGTATAAGAAACAAATGCTATTGCAAGGTCCTTGGTACAAAATGTCCAGCCTTCCAACCTGTGGATTTGTATATGTTAGCCATACATAATAACAGCAAGCACGATATAGTAGTGCAAAGTTAAAACAACCGTGTGCAAATCTGTATGAGCAGGTTCAGGCAAAGTCATAGTTTGACAATACTGACATGCTAAATATCAATTCCCCTGCCAAGTAAATCTGTGCAAGTATGTACCGTACTACAGTCTGCATATTGCCTATTCGTTTCAGTTAAGGGACACATTCAGGCAGTAGCAGATCGATTACCTTGAGACGGACTTGGGTCGTCAGCTAGGCCGGGGCAGGAGGGCACATGGAGTCGACGCCGGCATGAGCGCCGATCTTGTTCGACACTCACCGGCAAGCTGCACAGCTCCTCCCGCTGAAGTTCTCTCTGTCTCCCACCAACAAATCACCGGCGCAGCCGTTGCCATTGGACCCGAGGGTGGCGGTGGAGTCCGGCCTGCAGATGGGGAATGAAGAGGAGTAGGAGCGGCCGGAGACGGAGCCATTTGCGGCGCGCGGATGCAGTTGCCGATGGTCCAAGCCCCGAGGACGCCAACAGCCTCTTCCCCATGCCGAGGAAAATTTTCCCTGGGAAAAGACCGGGATCCCCCAGGATTACAGTTACCAAACAAGCCCTGAAGATGAGATTACCGATCACGGTCACCATTTAATAGATGTTGCTGTACCCCAAACCGACCAGGTGCTCGTCGGCTCGGCGCCCACAAATGTATCTACCTGACCTGGAACGAGAGATGGTGAAGCTAAAATGATGTGTCGAATCCGCACATAACAGCCGGAGCATGCCGCCAAGCCGGCCGGTGCGGGTAGCTGCCTTGAATAATTTTTCCATGTCCAGCCGGTCGCCGGCGGGGCCTCGTCGGTGCAACCGTACGGACCGAGCGCCCGTACGCGGCGCGTAGTGCAGGGTGATGAGACAAGAAAGGTGGGATAAATGGAATTCATGTCAGACGGCGCCGTGCCGAGCTCCGTGGGTGCAGGCAGGTACACGTGATTTAATGGTATCATCAATTCATCATCTGATCATCGTAGAGGGCGGATTGGGGCCGTACCCCGTTACGCTGTCAGCCCATCACCAATTCATTGCTACTTAGGACACAGGAGGAGTGGATCTCGCCGACGACGTGCGTGCGTACTGTATGCATTTACTGACGAAACTTCTTCTTCTTCCCTGATCCTGACTTCGTTTAATCTACTCTCAGGATGGGAATGGGCCGACCCGGACCTGACCTTGGACCTGGCCCCTCTGGCCCCAGGGCCAATTTGTGAGGCCACGAGTCGACCCACAGAAAAATAGTAAGTGGCCTCGTTGGCCCGATGGGTATTTTGGGTCGACCCAAATTTAAAATATATTTTGTCTTGTGAACAAAAATATGTTCAAATTAGGCCCGTATAATACAATCGGACTAGTTATAAGAATTAATGTTACGGATAACAGTATCGGGTGCTATTTATATGCATTTATACGAGAATAATCAAAGTAGCAAAGCAAATCCGGCTTCCTTCTGTGTATCTACGCATGCATGCGTACGTGTGTGCTTAAAGAAAAAAAATGGTGTGTTCATACGGGATTAAGAAACAGAAACAATCAAGTCTCCCGCTCGATCGTGGGTATGTAGGCTACGAGTATGGCCAAAACAATTTATTTTTTTGATAAAGAGAAGGCCAAAACAAATGAGTCACCTTTACTCTGTTTGCAAAAAAATGTCACATTTACTCTCATTATAACTAAGCATTAGCTGAAAATTATAGTCCGTATTAAGATTGTGGCCTACGACAATGTCGACGTGATATAGATCGCAAATTCGCAACTACATCGCCTTGTCAAAAAAATAAGGTGGCCGGCCCTGCTGACCCAACGGGTCACCCGGGGCCGGCCCTGCTGACCCAAATCTAGTTTGAGGCCGACCCGCAAGACCCATTGGCCCTGATTTTTTGGGTCGGGTCGGCGACCCGGCGGGCCGACCCGGCCCATTCCCATCCTGAATCTACTCATATACCCACGGACGCATCCACTGCTAAGCATATCCATGTTCTTTTCAGGGTTAGTGCTAATCCGTGTCGACCCGGGCCCCACGGCGAGCACGCACCCTTTTTTTTTCTCTCCTCTCCGCATTATATTCTCCCCATGCCATGCATATGCATGCCCCCTTGTCCTCCGTGCGCGGTGTGTTGCCGTGTAGTGGGGGCACGAGCTGCTCCGCCGCGTCTGCTGCGCACGGCAACGAACATTACCGCGCAGGCATGGCCTGCGACGATGCCATTCGATGCTTCCTCCGCCGGGAAAACTGGCGCCGGTAAAAGGCCCTTTTTTCTTCTTACATTCCTTCCGTGGGCTCGCGCAGCCGTGCGTGCGCCGGGTGGAAATCGCTGGAGTTTGCCTCCGATCCTTGACATCCTACCTCGGTTGGTTTGGTTACTTGCGGGGCCGGCCGCCATCGGACACCTGAGCCGCAGCAGCAGCGCATGCACTCCTGGACGCGACTCGCAGGTTCCCTGCCCGTGAACTGTGACCGAGCCGAGAAAGGATGCAATGGAACATGGGAGCCGAGTCGATTTTGACCGGAACTCTCCGTCTGTGCTGGTTTTAGTTTTCACTCCTTTTGTCACCAGTCCTGGCGCGATCCTAACTTTTGTCGCCTGCCTAGCCTAGGTGGAGCTGCAACGGTTGCGAGCAGGATCGGCTCGCTGCCAGTATGATCTCCATTTGGCCCATTGGCGCTTGAGCACGCTAAATTCACAAGTACCGTACGTACAGCCACGGTTTGTAAATAGCTGAAAACAGTTTCGCAGAACGAGCATCTCCAAACGACTCATTGGGAGTCCGGACGTCAAATCGCCCACCACCGGCAACCCCTAAAGGGTCGGGCCGAGCGAAATCGTGACTTGGAGGCCCTCTCGGGGGTGCCGGACATGGCCTCCGACAGGGGGTGCCGACGACGAGGAGAACAAGATGGTCATGGCCGCAGTTCTAGATGCCGCAGTCGAGGCAAACGCGGCGCCGAAGTTTGGAGGATCAGTGAAGGGGCGGAGGGCCAACAAGGACCGTCACAGAGCAACTGGGCACATGCTCTTGTTCGCCGACTACTTTGCACAGAAACCGGCGAACTTGCCTCATGAATTTCGCCGGCGCTTTAGGATGAGCAGGGACGTGTTCAGGAGGATCGTGCATGGCGTTCGGGAATGCGACGACTACTTTGAACTGAAGAGATACTGCACCGGCCTTCTTGGGTTTTCATCTCTTCATAAATGCACGGCGACCATACGGTGCCTTGCTTACGGACTTCCCGCCGATGCATTGAATGACTATCTCCGTATGTTTGAGTCCACCGCCGTCGAAGCCACCTATAGGTTTTGCAAGGCAGTTGTGAAAGTGTTTGAAGTGGAATATCTGAGATCACTAAATGAGGCAGACATGGCTCGTCTCTTGGCACAAGGCTAAGAAAGAGGATTTCCAGAAATGTTTGGAAACATCGATTGCATGCACTGGAACTGGAAGAACTGCCCGTTCGCTTGGCAGGGGATGTATAAGTCAGGACATCACAGAAAGTGCAGTGTCATACTTGAGGCCGTCACAGATTATGATCTTTGGATCTAGCATGCATATTTCGGCACGGCCGATGCCGCCAATGACATCAATGTGTTCCAACGCTCCCCGGTACCAAAACACGCGTCAACCGGGTACCTCACACGGAAGAACTACAATTAAGAAGCAAACGCACAGAGGGAGGGGTCAGCGTGAGTTTGCGTACGTGCTCACCCGTCGACCATGCATTTGCCGCCATCTTTGTTGTGCATGGTGTCAAGGAACTGCCCTGAATATTCTTATCATCAGCAGTCCCGATGCAGCAGCAGCTAGCCGCCGACGAGGGCTCTGGAAGGACGACCACTAAACGGACTCGCTCTCGCGTCCCCGCCATGATACCTACCGAATCGATGGACGTCGCCCACACGGATCGCTCGGCCAGCGCCATCCAAATCCGCGTGCGGATTGACCACTGGTCCATTTGGACGGCCGAGGATTCTATAAGAACGGAGGCAAGGCCGGCACAGCAGCAGCAGAGCAGCCACTGAGGTCCGTGGAGCTGCGTACGTCCGGTGCGATGGCGACGACAGGGCCGGCATGGTCGCTGCTCCTGCTCGGCTTGTGTCTCTGCCTCGCGTCTCGCGTGTGCTCGTCCCAGGAAGCCGGGCTCACCGGCGGCGGCGGGTACCGCGTCACGGCCGTCGCGGTGTACGAGGGAGGGAGGCGGCTCCGCGCCGAGGCTGCGGCCCTCGGCGGCGCGTCCACGGGCGACGTCCCGAGGCTCGACGTGTACGCCAGGTGCGTCTTAATTACAGTTACCGAGTCTCTTGTTGTCTTTACGCGCAGCTAGTGACATACTACGACGTCGCGGGAGAGACGTCGGCTTCCATGGATTCCATCGTAGGCGTTGTCGGATTGCTCGCGATCGAGCGTAACGTCGAGTAGATATATACTAGCTAGCCACTTTGGCGATTTTCGATTCCGATTCTGATGCCAGCCACTGCACTAGGAAATCTGGTTCCTGCTCTTGGTCTGGCTATCCCAACGTACTAGCTAGAGAAAAGATGGTCCTATCCCAACACTTGTGCTCTGCTCAAACCTCACGCATCGGCATCGCTCCGTCTAATTATCAACGAACATTCAGAGGCTCAGAGCAAAGCAACTGCACTACTGCACGCGCATATATCGTCGTGGACACGGCACGGCTTTTGGCCCATGCTCGTGCGCCGTATAACGCATGTCGATCTCTTGGCCGGATGGACAAACGAAAGCTAACAAAGCGGCTTGTCAAAGCCGGCGAAGATAATGTGGTCACATTTGATCAAAATAAGATAATTAATGTGGTCACATGCATATTCTCCCATCAAAAGATATATGTGCGCATGGTCCGTATAGTAGACTTTTGTCATTCACCGGCTTGTTTTCAAACATAATTGCCATGTACCTCCATCACCGGTCAGCATCGAAATTCTACCGCTTAGCTCAACGGTGGAGAAAAAAACCCACCTAAAGTGGACTTTTCTACCAATTAAATGTTTTATACGCCCTAACATGTGTGTGAGAAGAGCTGTCCTCTTCCATTATCTGAAAAATGTTTGTACCATCTGTTTGGTAACAACCATGTGTTGGTAGTTTTATGTGCCTAGAGAAGAAAATGCTTACAGTGATCTGGTTGGCTATTCGAAGAAGAAAATACTACATGGATGATTTTTTTTCGATAAAGTGTATTTTGTTAAAGCTAGAATACCTAACCTCTACGGTAACGTTACGTCGAAGAAACATCGAGGACACACATGCAAAACTTATATCACCAAAGAAAGAAAGAAAAACATGATAAGAATCAATTTTCAACTCTTCATGTTTCTTTAGCTACACTGACCAGGGTTTCGGTTACCGGCCGGAATACCGCGGTAACCGGCCGGTAACCGGATTTATCGGACCCCCTGGAATTTGTCTATATCGGAAGGAAAATTCCGGAATGGTCAATTTTGGACCAAATTCGTGCTCCAAAAATTTGAATTTGAATTTTTTTTACGTCTTTAAGTTTAAATCGTGAATTCGAGCCGGAATTTTTGGCCGGTAACCGGCCGGTATTTTCCGGTAACCACGGTTACCGGAAATATCGGCCCCCTCCGGAATTTTTTTCCAGCTGGTTACCAAAACCTTGACACTGACATATTGATAAGGGGCCTCCAAATTACATCGTCATTGACATATTAGACCACTACTAAAAGCCAGAGGACGTTCACCCAGAGAGAAAAATCAGAAAAACCCAAGCAATGCCTTGAAGTCCAGACCTAGTCTATGAGGCGTGTGCGTTGTGCTTTGTCTTGAATAAGTTCCAAACAGTTATGTACGTTATGCAACTCTAATTATGTGCATAAAACACATACACCTCTAAATATTGTATGCCAATATAAATACATCCCGGCCAGGTTTGTATTTTAGAAAGCATGAAAATTCCTATAATTTACTTCATTGGTCCGAACAAAGGAATCCATTAGGGAAGGTTTTGAAATGCACATTGTTCTCTCTTTATCATAGAAGTGGAGCTCCAAAAGTAAAGCCGAATGGTTGATGAAGGACTCACATAGTAGGAAATTTTCAACAGCTAAAATCAGGATCCTAAGAACTAAAATCCAAATATCTTTTGAATTTGAATGAAAAAGGCCCTCAAACATAAGCATTATAAATCCCCCCACAATTCTCGAATCACCTGGCTCTTATATTTTAAAAAAAATTAAATAAAAATAACCGAATTTCAAATTTATTTCCACATTTTGTTTTGGTTCAGAAGAAAATGGCGTCCAGGTTGAAGCATAATTTTTTGCATGCATGGCTTCGCTGCACACCTTTTTTTTGTGGGTTTTTTTTTTTTTTTTGCGGATACTCGCTGCACACCCTTGCTTGCACATATATGTTTGTTTTACTTTTCATATTTGGGAATGATGATTCAACCGCCTTTTTGAATTTATTGTATGTATTACATTTATACATGGTAATATATCTACTACCATGTTTTTTTTACGCCGTGTGTGTAATTACTTACAGTTCCCTTGTCTTTCTACTGAAGCTACGACGCTTACAAAAACAAAACAACCCAAATTTAGTAGTCCCATGTGTCCACCAGTCCCACAACTTCAAGAAAAATATGAGTACAATGGAAAGACAGATTAATTATTGTTATCCAGATCTTCTGTCTCCTGACATGATAATACGATTGCCTTGCAATTAAACATCTTGTCAGGAATCTATTTATAGAAACAGACCCACTTCCACCGAATTTTAAAAAGTTATCCAGAATTATGTGTGTCATCTTATCTGCCGGGGATTTTGTCAACACCATGTTATATCCAGCTTTCTATAAAACTTACTCCATCAAAACAGTACTCCCTTGTGTAGCCCACTGGTCACGCCAAGGCAGCGTTACAGAAAGTGCATGGCCTTTTCAGTTCATTATTAGTCCAGGAAGAAATATTAAAAGAAACACGTCGCCGTGCTGTTTCAGTTCAGCTCCATCCTGTAATATTTTTTCCCAGCCCGATTGCGGATCGAGAGTGTGAGTCCACGCCGACAAAATCGCTATCGATCGCTGTCCGATTGATTGATTGTTTCTATCGATCGCCACTGCTTACTTATATTATAGTACTAGCAATCCCGTCTCGTATTGATTATTCAGCTGGCCCGTTGCCGGCCTCCTTGCGCTGCTGCACAGATACACCAGTGTCTTCTCCTTGCTCTTATGGCGACGCCGGGCTCTGCGCCCGCTAGTTGCCTGCTCCTCCTGATCCTCCTCCTCGCCGTCTGCCCCCTCGCCGTGCCGTCGTCCGGGTATGACGTCGCGTCGGTGGCCCAGTCCGGGAACGTGCTGTCAGCGCGGCTGGAGCTCGTCGGCGAGAGCAAGACGACGGTGCTTGAGCCCGATGTCGAGACGCTCTCCCTCACTGCAAGGCAAGTACGATAGCATGACCTAACCATCGATAGGAGTTGTGATGAGTTTAGCTTTGTGATCACTGACCACTTTTGATGATTCATTGTAGAGCACTGTAGGGAGTACAGAGCTGGGGTATTTGGTTCTGAGTGGAATTAGTACTGCTTCAGATAAAAGATCACAATTGTTTGTGATTTCTTCATGTTTCTTTACGAGAGAGCTGGTTTATGAAATGACTAGGATTACGTACCAGATAGTGAGTGCTACAGGGGACTGTAGGAGTGTAGGGCAAAAAGAGTACTATACTTAGCAGAGACCAAAAATAGTGTTAAGTGCTCTGACGATCATAGTGTTAAGTGAGTGCTACAGGGGACTGTAGGAGTATAGGGCAAAAAGAGTACTATACTTAGCAGAGACCAAAAATAGTGTTAAGTGCTCTGACGATCATACACGATCACACTGGGATTCGAACCCAGAATCTCCCGATCCGGAGGCGAGCGCCTTATCCATTAGGCCATGCGACCACTTTGATGATCAAATCGTACTATTTCGTTCCAATGCTGTGCTTACCATTCTTATTTGTAATGATGCCGGTGGCAGCCTGGAGACGGACACCCGGCTGCGTGTCCGCATCACCGACGCCGACCACCCGCGATGGGAGGTGCCCCAGGACGTCATCCCGCGTCCCGCGCCGGAGGACGTCTCCCTCGACGACACTCAGCGCCCTGGCAGCGCCGCCTCCTCTTCACCGCCGCGCGACACCCAAGTCCTGTCCGCCGCGGACTCGGACCTCGTCTTCACCATCCACGCCTCCCCGTTCCGCTTCACCGTGACCCGCCGCTCCACCGGCGACGTCCTCTTCGACACCTCCCGGCGCCTCGTGTTCAAGGACCGGTACCTGGAGGTGACGTCGGCGCTGCCGGCGGGGCGGGCGTCGCTGTACGGGCTGGGCGAGCAGACGAAGCGCACGTTCCGGCTGCGGCACAACGACACCTTCACGCTCTGGAACGCCGACATCTCCGCGAACAACTTCGACGTCAACCTCTACGGCTCTCACCCGTTCTACATGGACGTGCGGCCACGGGGTGCCGCGCACGGCGTGCTGCTCCTAAGCAGCAACGGCATGGATGTCCTGTACGGCGGCTCCTACGTCACCTACAAGGTGATCGGCGGCGTCCTGGACTTCTACTTCTTCGCCGGCCCTTCCCCGCTTGCCGTCGTCGACCAGTACACTCAGCTCATCGGCCGCCCTGCCGCCATGCCCTACTGGTCATTTGGTACTGCGACTCTGACTCTGCACATTACTCTGTTTCTTGCGTTTCCATTGCAAATCGTGACCACGCTGTTGCTTGCAGGGTTCCACCAGTGCAGGTACGGGTACGTGAACGTGTCTGACCTGAAGGGCGTGGTGGCCGGCTACGCCAAGGCCAAGATCCCGCTGGAGGTGATGTGGACGGACATCGACTACATGAACAAGTTCCAGGACTTCACCCTCAATCCGGTGAACTTCAGCTTCGCCGAGCTCCGGCCGTTCGTCGACCGGCTTCACCAGAACGGCCAGAAATACGTCCTCATCCTAGACCCAGGGATCAGCATCGACCCGACGTACGGGACGTTCGTTCGTGGGATGCAGCAGGACATCTTCCTGAAGCGGAACGGCACAAACTTCCTGGGCAACGTGTGGCCGGGCGATGTCTACTTCCCGGACTTCATGAACCCGCGCGCCGCCGAGTTCTGGTCTCACGAGATCTCCCTCTTCCGCCGCACCATCCCCGTCGACGGGCTGTGGATCGACATGAACGAGATCTCCAACTTCTTCAACCCGGACCCGCTCAACGCGCTCGACGACCCGCCGTACAAGATCAACAACAACGGCGAGCACCGCCCCATCAACAACAAGACGACGCCGGCCTCCGCCGTGCACTACGGAGGCGTCTCCGAGTACGACGCGCACAACCTGTTCGGCCTGCTCGAGTCCCGCGCCACAAACCATGCGCTGCTCCGGGACACGGGCCGCCGCCCCTTCGTGCTCAGCAGGTCCACCTTCGTCGGCTCCGGCCGGTACACGGCGCACTGGACGGGGGACAACGGCGCGACGTGGGAGGACCTCCACTACTCCATCAACACCATGCTCAGCTTCGGCCTCTTCGGCGTCCCCATGGTCGGCGCCGACATCTGCGGCTTCAACGGCGACACCACCGAGGAGCTCTGCGGGAGGTGGATCCAGCTCGGCGCGTTCTACCCGTTCTCCAGGGATCACTCGGCGATCGGCACCGTCCGGCGGGAGCTCTATCTCTGGGAGTCCGTGGCGGCGTCGGCGAGGAAATCGCTCGGGCTGCGCTACCGGCTGCTCCCCTACATCTACACGCTCATGCACGAGGCCCACACCACGGGGGCGCCCATCGCGCGGCCGCTCTTCTTCTCCTACCCGGAGGATGTCGCCACGTACACCGTGGACAGGCAGTTCCTGCTCGGCCGTGGCGTGCTCGTCTCGCCGGTGCTCGAGCAGGGCGCCACCACCGTCGACGCATACTTCCCCGCCGGCCGGTGGTTCTGCCTCTACGACCACTCTCTCGCCGTCGAGACGCGCTCCGGCGAGCACGTAACGCTCCCGGCGCCGGCTGACACGCCGTACGTGCACGTGGCCGGCGGCAACATCCTGCCGCTGCAGCAGAGCGCGCTGACGACTGCGCAGGCGCGCCGGACGCCGTTCCACCTCCTCGTCGCGCTCGCAAAGGACGGCACGGCTACGGGGGACCTGTTCTTGGACGACGGCGAGTCACCAGAGATGGGCGGGAGTAGAAGCGAATTCAGCCTGGTGAAGTTCAGCTGCGCGACGTGGAGCGATGGCATGATCAGGTTGAGATCGCAGGTGGTGCACAACTCGTACGGGCCGAGCCGGGCGCTTGTGATCAGCAAGGTGGTGCTCATGGGGCTCCAGTCGCCGGAGCCGCCCAGGAAGCTCGCTGTATATGTCAATGGCACGGAGGTGGAGGCCAACTCGGCAATCAGCACCGGTTACAGCAGCAGAGGAGGGTTCGGCGCCGCCCACGTCAGCGGGCTATCGCTCTTTGTCGGGGAGGAGTTCGAGCTCAAGATCGCCATGTCCTATTAAACTTCCTGGGCGGCATTGGTGTATGACTGTTTGAGCATTGGTGTATGACTATATGTATAAGATTGGACTGAATAAAGATGAGAAATTGAAGCCCAAATATATGGCACCACCAACTGGTTGATCGTTCTATCTGTACATTGACTGTCATATGTGAAGCAATTCCTGCGTCACAAATGGTCAGTGTGCACAAAAGATAAACATTGTTCTCCTTTTTTTTTTTGAAGGGAAGTACTGCGTACAAACAAAGGAAATACAGAGAAAGCTCACACACGCAGTACACGACGCCCGTACACGACGCACGCACAACAGCAGCGACCGCTCCAGCCGCCGCTGAACCACCAACGCTCCAGCCGCTCCCCGTCGCCGACGACCGCCGGAGAAGAAGAGGGCAGGAGAAGCCGCAACCAGGAGAAGAGAGGACCACCTTCGTTGAAGACGACCGCAGAACCCGCTCGCCGCTCAGCGACGAGACCTTGCTCGATGAACAGACACGGCCAGGCCACCCCGATCTCCAGATCCGCCGCCGGCCGCCCCCGGGACAGCCCAGCCGCGCCAGATCCTCCACCTTCCGACCTTCAACCCTGCACGAGAGACAAGCACGAGCGCCCCCAGAAGGAGCTCCTGTACAGAACCCGGAGACTTCGTCGACGACGGCGGAGCAGACGCCATCGAGGCGAGGAAGAAGACCCGGGACCAAAAGCCAAAGCATGGCCGCCACCACCGCCACAATGACCAAGCGCAGCCACCACACCACCTTCACTACCTCCCCAGCGACGCCGCCGGAACGGGGAAAGGAGGGGAAGGACATAGCCCTATACACCGACGCCTCCGCCACCGTCCTCGGAGCCGCCGCTTGGGCACGCACACCTAGAAACACTAGGACTAAACTAAACGCACGGACGGGCCGGGGCTCCCCCCCCCCCCCCCCCCCCCCCCCCCCCCACCTCACGGTGCCGAAAAACGGCGACCGGAGGCGGAGGGGAGCAGCGAAGCCGCCGGCGAGACCTCTCCTTGTCATACTTGAAAAATAATCATGAGCACTCATTTGATGGCGCAAGAAGCTTTTTATTCCTTTATATAATATTGTTGTATACAATCGATAATACCGGGGAATATTATTTGCGGCTACTATCTATCCCTTTCCGACAGAAAGGTTTTAATTTGGCTACTATATAAATCACTAGGATTATCTATGTCAATACCTGACACCTAGCTCTTCAATTACGCAGCTACCGCAGTACCGCACCATCATCATCAGAAATATTTGTAGTTTCCTCACCACATCTAGTCCAGATCAGACGCAGGCCGCTCATGAGGAAGCTGCATGCTGGAGATATCCTCGCGGGGAAGATGACCCAGCTCAGATCCTTCTCCCTCTGCCTGGCCTGCTACCCCGAGCGTGGAATCGTTCTTGAGCAATGGTAAGGTACACTTCCTGTTCTTCCGGAAGACGAGGTAGAGAATCGCCGCGATGTATATGAGCATGCCGAGGAACCCGAATATTCCAGCAAATACTTGGGAGACGGTAGACAACCCGCTGTGGATGAGCAGCTTGACAAAGCTTGTTACCAGGAAGAAGATGTTGATGACCATGATAAAAGAACCGATTCCCCATGTTAGCACGGTAATCTGCATTGGAGTGCCAATTAGATGTAGTGTGTAATGGGCTCGCTGCAAAATCGTTGCGTGTATCAAGTTATGCGATGAACGACTTACGAATCTTGAATTTGTGTGCGGCCCCATCTTTGTTTTGCTGCTGGTGAATTTAAGGAGTGGTACAAGAGCAAAAGGAAGTTCAAATGACAGTATCATCTGCATATAAAGCGAAAAATTAATATTCTTAACGTAGACTTTGGAAACGAGAAATGTGTGACTTCCATGAGCGCCGAAGTATCTTATCAAGATTATCAGCAGGGTGATGGTAAGAACAGAGTTTTAGTGATTACCGATGCAATGATAATCAACTGCCCAGCTGCTGAAGAACCACCAATTAGTGACACAATAAGACTAGGTACAATTGCCAAGGACCTCGTTAGAAGGTTCCGTAACCAGGGCGTCATCCGAAGATCAAGAAATCCCTACATTAAGAGATGAGTAAAGGTTATCTTCTACTAGATGACGATTCATACATCTGGAATATGATCTTTTTTATTTTACACATAAAAGACATAAAGAAAAAAGTAAGGCAGTCTCAGTCATATTTTTTGCCTAAGGCTTACTAATATCCATATCCAATTTAGCCACATTCTAATTTAGCATCCATCATTAAGCTTGGACTAGAAATGGTAGATAGACCGCCATGTTTTCTAACTTTCCTGTCAGTTCCTTCACAATCTGTTTACGCAAGAAAAGGTGGAATAGTAATACCAGCATGCATTAAAAACAAAACAAAATTATTATAATAATTGTTTTGAACATCAAACCTACATAAATATCAATAAGATCTGCTAACATTCAAATAAGATAGTAAATGTCGTTAACAATCACACCCATGCTTAGTTTGTTACCTCTGTGATTAACATTACTAATATACTTTGAGTCTTCATACATTAGAAAAAATATAGTGTGCCAATTAAATTTGCAGTTTGCAAAATATGGTTAACAATACAAGAATAGTAATAGAAGAGATACAAAACCTGCATAACATATTGTCCCGCATAAGTTCCCGTAATTGTAGAACTCTGGCCAGATGCCAACAAGGCAATTGCAAATACCTTTGAGCTCCAATTTCCGAGGACATTCTACAGCAACAGACAGAAGGGATACTGGATCAGAATGTATACTGCAAACAAGTCTTTTTTTATCAGCAAGACGTCATGTTTTTTATCAGAAACCATTGCATATTTGTCATAATAGGGAAATGCATAGGGAGGTTTGCATAACGCCTAAACAAATGCTCGACTTAGCACATGATACATGCAGCAATGTCGTTCAACAAACATCCATCTAATTAGCAGTAAACTTCTGCCGTAACCATACAGAGTTTCTAGCACAAAGTGAACAATATATCCTACACTGTCAGCTAATACAACAACACAAACACCATAACCATCTGACCAACCTTTAACAAGAATGAAGCTTTGTTAAGATCTAGATCATTGCAATTCATCCGGTCTTCAGGGTTTAAATTATCTGAACTGCAGACTGCACCACTAACAGATATGATAGATATGTTGATCAGAAAGGCCACTGTGAGGGCAAATGCGCTTTCAATCATATAGAACCTACAGGCCTCCTGCAAGAAAGTGTAAAATGAATGTATGTTATCTTCATGCTTGTATTTCTGCAATTGGTAACAGATGTGCTATGAACAGTTGAACACATTAACTTTAAAGAGTCAACTTAGTAGAGTTCAGCAGCAAGGATAGATAAATCCACGTACACATAGGATATCTAATTAAGATTGTGATGAACACATTACATTAAAGATTGTGGTTTACTTTACCTTGATGCCATGAACAGATCGTGGAACTTTTCTTGATAGCACCAATGCTGAGTGGAGAAAAAGATTGTGCCTGAAATTTTAATCAGAACATGAAAATGTCTGATGTACAATTAAGAAATGTTTGAGGGAATAGGGTGGATAGAAGCTTACGGCATCACCATGGCACCAAGTAGTGAGATAGCAAGACCTGTAGCTCCATTTCCTTTAATTTCAGGAACAAAAAGGCCCCGCACAACTTCTGAAGAATTTGGTTTAGAATACCCAAGTTCAACTAAGAAGCAAGTTGCTATTAAGAATACCAGGAATGCTATCAGAAATTCCAGTTTACGGACCTGCACAAGCACACAAAAAATCAATATGCAACATGATCAACAAGACAAATACAAACACTGCTTGTGAACTAGTGCAACACCGATGATCTGCTAGTTGAAACTTTGTGCTAACTGACAGGAGAGCACATTTAAATAGTAGTATTGAAATATCACAAGTGAAAATAAGCGCTTCGTATTTTCAAACAAAAAGGTTTTTTTTGCATATGGAATCAGACATGGAAAAATACCAACTGCTGAAAAATATTGAGAAAGTAAAAGGAAATATTCTTACCCCGTATTGTTGTAGGAACAGGAGCATCAGAGTGCTGAGCCCAGTTATGAGAACACCACACCATATCGGAATTTGGAAGAGCATGTTCAAAGCAAAAGCAGTTCCAATTACTGAAACGGTTCAGGAACCACAAAACCGATTAGATAAATTTACAAAACATAATCACCATAAAAGTTGCAAATGTCTTTTACATGAAACTTTAACTGATAGTTTCCACATCACAAACTGATATTTTTAATTTGATTTGGTTTATGGTATGACACCACCTGCAATATCACAAAAAGGTCGAATTACTGAATCCAGGTAGCTCTGTACTTCAGTTAAAATCGGCAGAAGGCCAAATTTGTAAATTTAATACCTTCAGGAATGTCGCATGCAACTACAGCCAGTTCTGCAAGGATCCATAATATGAAGTTTGTGACCTTGGGATATTCAGCCCTACAGTGCTCAGCGAGATGCTTCCCTATCATATAATGGAAGTTAGAAAAATATCAGAAACATTCACATGGAAAGCAAAAATATATGCTCAATGAAACAAGGATAAGTGCTAGTGCTGCAAATCTCGTAATACTGACCAGTCACAACCCCTAGGCTGGCTGCAAGTGATTGGATTACAAGTGCAGCACAGGACGCGATAAGAATGATCCAAAGAAGCTGCCACCAAAAGAAGATAGTTATGATTCGTGGTAGAGATAATCATGAATAGCTGAATGGCAGATGAAGGAAGTTCAGTCCATAGAGTTCCATACTTTAAAGGAAAGATAGGATGGACAGTACCCAGAAATATGCTAGAGACAAGAGAAATAAGGACCCACCTCGTATTTGTAATGTGCTCCAGCCTGTAGATCCGTCTCGACTGCAAGATCAGAAAAAATTATTGGTCATGAGCTGACAAAAGGATAGCCAATGAATACACGAAACGAAATTCACAATAAATCTTGCTAATCTTACAATTGCCAGGATCAATGTACGCAATAGAGACAAGAAAACCGGGCCCTATGTACGAAAATAAATTCTTCCAGCTGGTTTTCTGCAATAGCACAAAACAACAAATAGTTAGTTTTCTTCATCTGAATCCAGTATCAAGTAATAGTTCGCAAACAAACTGATTTTGGCACATCAGGTTAAAAACTGCAAATTCTACAACAGATGCACATGTAAGAATTATTTCGTAGCAGGAAAGAATGAGCCTGCCTAGTAAGCATGGAAATTAGTTGCCATGGGGATTTTTTTCTCTTTCTTTGTCAAAACCAATCAAGAACTATGAACTCATCATGCACATGCACCATACCTCAGGAATAACAATCTGATCAACATCTATGCTGTCAATAAGAGGAGTGCCGGCTCCATTGGAGAGATTATTGTTCCCGGCGCTAGTCATAAATTGTGGCTGCGACGAGCATTGCCTCGGGCCACTCATCTCACTCTCTCCCAATGACCCTCAAGCTGCTGAGCTGCAAACACAATGCAACAGGGGGCAGTTATTTATAGGTACGCTTTGCAATGACGCTAACTCACTCGCTTAAGTACCACGAATATGCCTAGTGAGTAGGATAGCGAGAACAATAGCCACTAGCACAATAAGATAAGAAAAATGAACATCGAGACCCGAGAACAGTGGACTGCAGAAAAGATGCAACTACAGAGAGACTGTGTGTGTACACAAAAGTAGCAGTTTCAACCAATCTTGATCCGGCAATAGGGGCGACGCTCGAGCCAAAGACGTCTACTTTAGATGGGGAGATAATATTCTTCTGGGCAAATTGGACGGTGTGGAGGTAAAGACACTTGAATGTGTGATTACCAACGCAAGCATCAGGGAATATAGAAATAACAACAGTACCTGATATCTCCCAGCAGTGCCCAGTATTGAAATGCAAGCTTCAATTCAACGTCCCTTTATCCCATACATGCATACAGCTAAACGAATGGAACAGGATCCTACGGGCATGTGAAAGGGGGAACGTGGCAAGAGGGAAGTAAAATAATGGAAAGCGGTTTAGAGAGGGTTAACGATAAGTCGGCATGACCATGAGGTCATCAATCTGAGACGGCACGAACAAAAGAGATGGAGTAAGCCATGGTGGTTAAGGTATCTGGCTAACACAAAGCGGGATGCGACCTAGCTAGATTGCGGACCTAAAAATGGTTGCTTTTGTGTTTAAGGTGTAATCACAAAAACAAAATTAAGATCGGGGTCGTAGCCTTTGCATGCATGCATCTCTTTTCCAAGATTCCTATAGCAGCAAGAAATTCCGTCTCTACGGACCATTCTGCTAGAGGCAACCAACGGGGAAGAAGAAATTTATCACCCGCGACTCGCGAGGCCAGCACAGGAAGTGCAGAACTGGACCAAAAAACAGAGAAGATGAACACAGAGCGCGGCCAGATTGGTCGCTCGCGCGCGGCGGCGGCAGCGGCGAGGAGGAGTTCCGTCCGGGGCGGCGTGGCCGGGAGAGAGGGGCGTACCTGCTGTCGGTGGGGCGAGAGAGCGGAGCAGTGGGTAGCCGGAGACGTCGTCGCCGCCGCCTCTTCTTCTTCTTCTCCCCGCTCGTCTCTGACAGGAACAGAACAGGAGTCCCCGAGGCTTCTCGGTCGCGTGGTCCAACGGAGTCCAATCTTAGCACGTTTTGTCTGGCTCGAGCCCATCGTTCGCCTCCCGGCGGCCGCGTCGTTCGCCTCCCGGTAGCCGTCGGATCAAGCGGCCGTCCGTCCGATCAGCGCCGAGCCGTGGACCGGCCGCTGCAGGCGCAGAGAGGGACCACAGCTGAGAAATCTTCGTGAAAAAACAAAATCTTGGAATGAATGTAGTGCTGTCGCTGTATTTAGTGTCACCTTCAGTTTCTGTGGAAAAGAAATCAGTGATACACCTATTTGTGCAGACCACTTGACAGTACTCAGCACAGTCTCCTAATTGTCCTCGTTGGCTTATTCCATCCAGCCACCATACTTTCGGTGGACAAAATATACATTAATTTATATTATCCATGCATGAACAGATTATACTCCTATAAAGAAAAAACAGATCGGCTAGGACTAGCCCTTACGCCATTTTTTAGGTATTGCTTGTTTAAGAAAACTAGAAAGATACCCCGCGCGTTGTAGCGGGAATCTTATATATATATATATATATATAGTATAAAAGAAAAGATATTTGATGTATGAAATGGAAAAGATTCTCAGAAACTTGGAGTATTTGATTAGCCACAATATTTGAAAATCTAAATTTAGCCAATATGAAATTTCGTAAATTAAACCGCTAAAAATTAATGATGTAGAAAATTGCATGACTAAAAGAATTTATAATGTTAATAGCTTCCATCTATGGATGAATATCACTAATAAATATGGGATGACATGGATAAATGAATGTAGAAAATAGTGGATGATGTGGTGATGACATGGATAAATGAATGGCTTGAATAGTGGATGAGGTGGACACCTTGCATGTAGAGATAGACTAATTTAATGCATGTTAGTGGAATTTTGCTTTATAAGAGCATAGATGGAGAAAAAACATTGGATTGGAATTAAAGTGCTAATGGAGCTTGAGCACTATGTAGCTCTTTTTTTTCCAAAATTCAAATTTGGTATTTTTTTAGTTCCAAAAAATTGAAACAAAAATCCTACATGTAGATAATATCGAGATCTATTGGTGTGCCAATTTTCAATCCAAATTTCATATTATTTTAGACTGCACAAAAAAGGTAAATCTCGTAAAATTTCAAGTTTTTAAACAATGTACTGTTCACAACACCTAGATCCACTCAATTCCATTTTTTGACCAGTCTAAAATACAACGAATTGAAAAAATTGAACATTTGCACACTTGTAAAGCATATCACTATCTATATCCGCGATTTTCCCGAATTTTAGTAACTTAGAAATACAAACTTTGAAAACCAGCAACATGTAATTCGGGCTCCAGAGCGCCTCTCTTTGAGAACACTATATTTCTTACAATTTATCAAAAATAGCGTATTTTTAATACTATTTAATCACATAAAGGATTTTTTTAACCCTAAAGTGGGCTAGCTATTTTAACTATTTCGGGCCGGGTCACGCTTGGACCTGACCTTTTTAGGCCCGGACTGACCCGACCCGACATATGAGAAGGTCTAGTCCAACCGAGCCCAATCCAAGTACTATGCTTTGTCTGGTCTGACCCATGTTGAGTTCGGCATGCGCCACTACACGGCGCGCCACGTCATTGTCTTCCCAGCAGTTGTCGGATCGAAGTATGACATTGCTAACTGTCACCAACCTCTGCGACTGTGGTCGACTCATGCAGCCGTCATGGAACAACCTCTGCAGGGTGCAGGTAGAGACAACAGTGCTTCGCAAAAAAAAATCTCGGTGTCAATGTAGTTGCTGTCATCATGTCGGCATTGGCAGCATCCTTGAGTATGTTGTCGATTTGTAAGCATATACTAATTAGTTAAGCTATCGCACAGTGTATCAAAATGATTCTCTCAATTAGTAAGTATATCTTTATTTGTTCTGCTCGACTTTATTCGTTCAAAATGTGTGTACGGGATCATGAGCTTCGAGGATTTTGTTTCTCTTTCCACATGTCATGAGCTCCGAGGGTGTCATTCCTTATCACGACTCCTTTAAAATGGCAATGTGCGGTCACAGGGAGCCCGAGTTGACTTCCTTACCGCTGTCAAATTAATATCTGCAGGACGTAGCAGTATGGTCAAGGCGTCCTCGCGTCGCCCCCTCCAGGCGACCAAGGAGGCGAAACCCTAGCCACCCGCTGCCGCCGCCCCTTCCCCTCTCCTCCCTCCCTCGCCGTCCCCGGAGGCGACCGTCGGACAAATGTCGCACGCCGCCGATGAAGGGGGCGGCGGGGAACTAGCTCCAGCGGCCCCGTCCTGCAGTTTCGGAGGAAAGCTGCAGCCCGGTCTGCCGCATCCTCGCGTCCATCGCCGACTGCCTCCTCGGCGAGCTCTCCCCCGCACTCCCCCGACCTCTGGCCCTCGAGCTTGCCCGTGGCGGCCTTCGTTTGGTGGCGTGGGCCGCTGCGGCGGCGTCGTGCTGCCCGGGCCCGCTTAAGCCCAGATGGGCTTGGCGGACGGCGGTGGTCCTGGTTCGTCGCTGGCTCTGGGAGTCCCTGCCGCTCCTTGCTAAGCGTGTGGTCGCCTCGATGCTCTGTGCCCCGGTGGTCCGGCCGTCGATCCCGGCCCCGGGGGCGCCGTCGGCTTTGACGGCGCTCGACCGTGCCCTCCGGTGGCTGCGGGGCGCCGTTGGGGAGGGCTGGTGTCGTGGCTTCGCAGATGGCGCCATGGCGGTGACGTGCTCCCTACATGGGGGGGCGTCGTGGCTGGGTCTTGAGCCCCCTATGTCTTGCCATCAGTGTCTTGCTGGTGTGCTCCATGGTTCTGCAGATGGCGGTCATGGATGCGAGGTGAGCCGTGGCAGTGGTGGTGGTAGCTTCTCCTTGCCGGTTGCTAGGCCCTCGCGTCAGATCCTTGTCGAAGTCCTATGACGTGTCTGGCGTGGGTGATCTTCGTGCGTGCTCTAGGCTAGCCCACCCTTCGGGTAATCGAACCCAAATGGGGTTGGGATTGCACTCGGTGGTGCTACGCCCTGCGACTACGGCGGCGACCCCACGTGCGGTGAGGGTATCTCCGATGCCCTTCAACTTCAGCCGGCGACACACAAGCGTCGTGGCGTCGTCTTACCACGCGCGACCTTTCGACCATGCCCCCGACACAGGTGGTGTCGGCGCGCTGTGTGGCCTCGGATACGCGTTGGTGTTCGATTACGTCGATGGTGCAGTGTCGTGGCTGAGTCTCCGCTGTCATGTCCTGGGATCCTCCTTTGTGATCGCAGTGCTTGAGTCATGATGAGCCTCTCATCAATCAACTGTCTTCGAGTTTTTCTCGGAGTAACCCTCTCTTGTGTGTTGTCGGTGTGCGTTCTTTTCTTTTATTTCTGTTCTAATGTATCCCCCTGTAAACGCTGGTTCATTTGAACCTATCTTGTAGAGGCTGCAAAGTCTCATAGGCAACATTTTTGAGTAATGAAGTTCAAGCTGGCTCAGGACTAAGATGCAATTTGGCGAAGAGCTCGGCGTCGCCAATTCGATGCGAGGGTCTCGATCTGCAGCCTATTATTGCACTCTTGGGCTGTCCAATTAAGGGTTTCCGATCCAGTACCTGGGGCTGCCGCTCACTGTGGGGAGGCTATCGAAAGTGGATCTGCAGCCGGTGGTGGATAAACTCGCAGGTCACATTCCTACGTGGAAGGCATCCCTTCTTGAGAAGAGTGGCAGGTTGATCCTGATCAACTACACCCTTTCCGCGACGCCAATATACCATATGCTCTCCCTGGACCTGCCGCCATGGTTCTTTGTGTGTGCGGACAAGCTGTTCAGGGGTTTCTTATGGTCAGCTACCAAAGAGGTGAGGAAAGGTCAGTGCGTGGTCACGTGGAGCACTGTGTGCCTGCC
Source organism: Poa pratensis (assembly GCA_947311845.1). Lineage (NCBI taxonomy): Eukaryota > Viridiplantae > Streptophyta > Magnoliopsida > Poales > Poaceae > Poa > Poa pratensis. The sequence goes on from CAMZMU010000086.1 coordinate 12,994,630, forward strand.
AAAGGAGATGGGCGGACTCGGCATCATGAACTTGCGGTTGATGAATCACGCCTTGTGTGCCCGATGGAGATGGCTGCAGACAGATGTGGGCAAGCCTTGGCAAGGTCTTGAGTTCTCGCTTGCCGATGAAGCAGAGGACATCGCTCGATCCTGTACGAGATGCGAGCTGGGAAATGGTGCTCGACTGTTGTTCTGGACGGACAGATGGGTTGAGGGACAGAGCATCGCACAGCTGGCGCCCAATTTAATGGAGTTCGTCAGTCCGGCGGCGCTGAAGAAAACGGTAGCGGAATCACTGCCAAATCGGGCGTGGGTAGTGGAGATACGAGGCGCCCCTTCCATTCCGGCCATTGTGGAGTTCATGAACATCTGGGAGCTGTTGGCTGAGCGGCAATTGAGCGAGGAAGAAGATAAATTCACTTGGCTCCTCACGGCGAACGGCAAATACTCCTCGAAGTCAGCATATGAGGCGTTCCTCATGGGCAGAGAAGGTTTTCCCTGTGCGGAGGAGCTTTGGTCCTCAGGAGCGCCACTCAAGCACAAGCTGCATATGTGGTTTACGCTCAGGGGACGACTGTGGACGGCGGACAGGCTTGCTCGCCGGAGTATGCAGCATCCGTCGGTGTGCCCGTTGTGTTGTTAGGAGCAGGAGACGGCTGAGCATCTGACGGTGCAAGTTTCTTTTGCGAGGGAGGTGTGGTACTCCATGCTCCTACCCTTGCGTTTGCACCGTTTCACGCCAACGCCGCAAACTACGCTGTCAGAGTGGTGGCCGGCGATCTTCATTGCGACACCAAAACTGAGAAGGAAGGAGGTGAACTCGCTGATAGTGTTAGTGGCTAGGTGCCTATGGTTAGAACGTAACAGTAGGGTTTTTGACAAGATTGCTTCCATGCCGTGGGTGGTCTGTAAGAGGATCAAGGAGGAACTTGAGCTATGGCGGAAAGCCAAGCTCTGTGGAGGGGACACGAATGGGGGTGAGTAGCCCCGTGTGTGCGTGGCCGAGGAATCGACTGTGATTGCCTCTGTAACTCTTGTAAATCGATTTCCTCTCTGTCTTAATAAGAAAGATGCGCAAGCCTTTTGCGTGTTCTTGAAAAAAAAAACATCGTACACATTCGTCTGACTTGTATTTTGCCTCAACCGCACCTCGGTAGTTTGGATGAAATTTCAAGCACGATCCGGTGCTCTTGATGGAGATGTCATTGGCAGAAAGGAGCACAACTTCTTCTTTTTTATCAGGAAGGAGTACAACTTTTTTTTTTTTGAGAATTACGAAGGAGTACAACTGTACAAGGGTAATGCTCCTCTCAACACAAGGGGACAAGCCCAAATGGAGTGTTCCATGCAACAAACCGTTAGCAAGCAGCTGGGCCTTGAGAGAACAGGCTCGCGTGGGCCGAGAAATCCATCCATGTTAGGCCATGAAGCGGCACGCCTCATAAGGCCTGGAAAAGGCGCCCGGACTTGGGAATCTCCCATTCACTCATGAGCCTATCCACTTTGTTAAAAAAAAAACTGATAGGAGCCTAGACTTGGATTAGTTTTCCTGGTTTCTTTCGGGTTTTTTCCTGATTGGGGCATACTTTTGATTGTTTTGAGAAAATAACGAATATACTTGTACGTACTCCCTCTGTATCAAAATATAAGACTTTCTATGCAGAAAAAGGCTAGAAAGTCTTATATTTTGATACGGAGGGAGTAGTAATTAGGGTCATGTCTACGACATGTACAACCACTATACTATGCGGAGAAGTCGTGGATCTTAGTAACTGGTGCACCACGGCCACTCTCTCTCACACACACACGCACACACGCTCGCCCGATGTAACCGGTGCACCCAGAGTTCTTGTGCAACCGGTGTGCACAAAACTGAAAACAAATATTAAAAATTATGATAAATTCTAAACAAAATTGAGGACATAGACATAGGGTGTATCTAACATGTCAATTGTCATGCATTTACAGTTACAAATTCAAATCACAACTCAGGAAAAAAAAATAACAAATGCAATTGTGGTAATGTTAACAAGCTCAATTCGCAACCCATCTAGTTAACTACTATTCACAACATAATTGTCTTTTTTGTTTATCGAGCTGTGATTTAATCGATAAATACAACATTATGATACGATGGATATATATTGTGTCAATGTGTACAAGTACATTGTGGCGGTGATGCCATGTAATGTATGGGTGGGGGGCGGCGACTCGTTCAAATATATAAGACAGAGCTAGGTATTTGCCTATTGGGCATGTTTGCACATTATTGAAGCTAGAAAACCATGTGCTATTGCCTCCACATAGCACACGGTTCCTCACCAAAAATTGTGTGTAGTCTTTTATTTCTATTTTTTAAAGGTAATAAAGGTTTGTGCAGTAAGTAGAAAGAATATTATATTAATGAAATCTATACATAGTTGCACACACAATACCATGTTGCAGACTTCATTTTGGTGTTTTGGGTTTTTTTTTTCAAATTTTTAACCACTTTTCATTGTTTAAAAGTTTATGCGCAATTATTAAAAGTAATAATTTGAACTACGTGTATCTGAAACAAAGCAATATCAAGAAGGACGATAAAAGATTCAAAAGTTTTTTATGAAAAAATGTGACTGGTATTTACGTGCCATTTTGACTATAATAGAAGAGAATATAATAATATGTGAAATAGTCCTTAAAATATAAATTTGGCATGGAATCATATTATGGGTACAAGGTAATACCATAAAATGTACGCATGATTTGGAACAAGTTTGATAAAAGATGGTTCACAAAATGAGCTCTTCACGTATGATTTTAGTGGGTTTTTATCCTAATGACCAAGTCTATGTCCGTATCACATTATCATTAATCATGATGACTTTAAAATTGGCACATAACTTCATTTTGCCATTGTAAGTAGTAATATTAATTTTTTATTCATATTTGCTTTGATAGTAAAAAAAAAGGGATTTTGCCAAGCAAGTACCAAAATATTATGTTAATGACACCTAATATTTTGCCCGCAATGCCATGTTGCAAAGTTTGTACTCGAGTTTCTTTTTTCGCAATGTTTTTATATTGTTTAAATGAATTTATGCTCTGTTATTGAAAGTAATTAAAAATTGAATTAATATATGACAAATAAAGTTCATAAAATACATTGAGTACAATATTAAATTTTAGGTGATATCAAGAAGGGAAAAGGATTCTCAAGTTCGCAAGGAAAAGTTATGGTGGATATTTGCATGTTATTTTGAATGAAATAAAAACATGTAAATATTGTCCTAAAAATTGAAATTTGGCATGGAGTCAAATGAAAGGCACAAAGTGCCACCATAAATACTTTCACACATGATTTGGACAAAATTTGGTAAAGCATGGTTCACAATAATGGACTCGTCAGGTATGAAATTTCACGGAATTCCACTCTAATATCCAAGTTTATGTCAGTGACAAATCTACATTTATCATAATGACTTTATTTATTTATTTGACGTGGATAATGACTTTATATTTGGTATGACTATTATAGTTAGTTTTATTAATTATCATTCCCACTTTCCATGAAAAGAACTTGATCTTCTATTTCTTTTATGGCAAAAGGAAGAAGATTTTATGAAGCAAGTAACAAAAAATAAAAGCACAAAAAAGCATGCATGTTTGGAGAAACCTGCTTGCACTCATAGTTGTAGATGCACCCATTATCCCAAAATCGCATTTTAAAATGTTAACAATTCAACAAAAAATGGGTTGTACATTCTGATAGTCTATGTTCATAACGAAAGTTTCACGAAAAGAAGACATTTTTCGTGGCCCATGTAAAAAAATCCGACGCTCCAAAATAATTTATCACGAGACATTTTGTCTTTTTTACATAAGCATAACAATGCATTTATCAAGTACTGTTGTGTGTATAAGCAATGACTTTTCCAGATGTAAATCCAAAAAAATTGTTTGAATTTTTAAATTTTAGAATACATTTTTCATAACGGGTGCATCCAGGACCAATGAGTCAGTGTCGTGTCCCGCATGGTCGTTCCATGCATGTTACCGTCGCCCTAAACTAGGTATATCATGCATGAGCTTTCTAGGCTCTCTCTCATAGGCGGGGACAAAGACTCAGTCCATCCATCCATCGACCTCTTCTTTTTCACCCTCCTTTCCGGGATATTCTCTCATTGGTTTGGGGGCCACATGGCGCAAAGGTGTGTCCTCCAAAGGGGAGGCCATGACTTTAACATGAAAGCTTCACTTTACAACTCCAGCCTGTAGCTTCCTCGTGCACATTGCTAGGGATATCGATCGATGCATGCCTTCATGCCCCGCTGTCAACTCCTCTTTGCAAAAGCAGCCAGCCTCTCCAAAATTATACTATCTCATTCCAGCGTAGGGTAGCTGCATGATGAGATTAGATATCTTGAGAAATCTTCTTCTGTGGCAAGTGTGGTCTCAAGATATGAGTATATGATTAAAGATTCAGTGCGTAATGCTGAATTCATTATATAATTTGATGTGCGGAAGTAGTTGCAAAAAAGTTGTAGCTGGCCACAAGAGCAGTCTCACTTCATATATAAATACCAGACAGTGTGGTGCAAAAAAAACAGTAGACAACAAAGTTAGCTGGCACGTGTCTGTTTTCTCCAGCAAACTTGTGTTGGAATGGATGATGACCGCGTGGAATATATTTAGCCGATTGTGGTTAATTAGTAGGTAATGCTCTCTATAATCATATTTCGTGGATGTTTTCCTGTAGAGACTTGCAGCTCAGGGATTTGTGCCGAATCAGGGCTCTTTTGATTCAAAGGAATTTCATAAGATTTTTGAAGGATTTTATTTTATAGGAATTTTTCCTACATTGTCGTTTGATTCACATGATTGGTTCTTATCAAGGAAAAAAATAGCGTGCTATCAAAAATAGCGTGGCCCTCCTCTAGAAGCTATATAAGATATAGCGTGATATAACGAAGTTACATACAAAATAGCGTGATGAAAAAATGCGAGATATAGCCCAAATATTAAGAATTTCAGCACTAAAAACTTGTGCAAAGCAATACATGAATAACCAGGTAACCATATTCTGGCACAAATAAAAATATGAGGCTTAAAAACATGAAAAACTAATATACTAAAAGACAAACTGTTCTAAACTTTAATCAGAATCATTGACATCATCTTTAGAATAACTATAAGAACCACCAGATTGCGCACCATCATCATCACCTAACGTTATTTCCAGGCTTTTTGTTAGCGTAGCTATAACGTTACCACGTTAAGCGTGGTTTAGCGCGTATAAAACGTAAATAGCGCCGTAGCGTCAACTTTAGGCTAAATATAGCGTAGCCTCTCCAAATAAGCTATATCGTGCTATTAACGGGGAAATAGCGCGCTATTTTTTTCGTTGGTTCTTATAGGAATTTTCCCATAGAAATCATTACACTACATCCCATATGAATTCTACCATTCACTCTAACCACTTTTTACAATTCTTTCACTTTTACTTTTTCATCAAACACAATTGTTGTTTCCAAAGGATTCAACTAGACATGACATTTCAATCCTATGATTTTTCTATTCCTACACCATTTTTTTTATCTTATGGATCAAAGGAGCCCTCATGCATTCGTCTTGTCACTAACATCTTCTTATGTTTCCTCCTGCACTGTTTAACTACTTTTTTTTTTCATTGTCATCAGTTTAGCTACTTCTTTGCTCTAGTAAGAGCATCCCTATCGGATCCTAGAAAATCGCACCCCGTAGAGCGGTATGACGCGGGCTCAGGCGGAACAGATCCACCAAACTCGACTATCTACTCCACCGAGCCCGCGTCATTCCGCGCAACCGTTTTTGGAATTTAGCTCAAATTTATGATTCCAATCAACAAACTCTCAATAGAATAAAATACAAATCAAATATAATAATGTTTAAGCATCAGCATCACACAATACAACAATGATCCATATTACAATAATTGTTCAAATTCAATACTAAAACAAATAATGAATCATACGAAATGGAATGAATTGTTCAAATCACACATGATACAAATGGGATCAAACTAAGAAAAATTATTTTTTAAGACTAATTCCCATACAACTGACACCGATGATCAACGAGACCATTACAAAGCTGGGTGTGTGTGACCCCGTTCTCAATCCGCCGGTATGTCTCAAGAAATGTTTGGTTCTTGTCCGGGTTCCTGCTAGGCTTGGCATGGCTACTAACAATGTCATAGATAAGTTTCAAGTTTAAATCTCTCCCATATTGACAATCATGTTGTGTAGAATCACACATGTCGTTATGATATTTCGGAGGGGTTTCTTATCCCAGAAGCGAGCATGACCTCAAACAATGGTAAACAGAGCTTGAAATACACCACAGGACTTGTCAATATCTTTCGGTGTTTTTTTTTAGTTTGGGCGTAAACATATTATTTTATGCCTTGAGGATTTGGATGGTCTTCACAAATGTTGACCATCGTGGAAAGATACTGTTGGCTAGATAATACCCCCAGGGTATAGTCATGTACGTGTAATTGCTAGCCTAAGCATCTCCACTAGCAAGTCTAGAAAAATATGTGATCTCTTTAGAACATTGATATCACTAACAGAGAACCCAACAAATCAAATAAGCAATGCCAAATTCACAAAAGACAATTTGGCCAAAAGAAGATGGACAGGCTGTAAAAAATGTGTCTTTTGCGATGGAGACGAGTCTGCTGAACATCTTTTTATAAAATGTACCTTTGCTAGAGATATTTGGAGATTGGTACATTTTACTTTTAATGTCTACCCTCCAACTAGTATTGCTAACTTGTTCGGTAGCTGGTTGAATGGGATAGATAAAATGACAAAAGCTCGCATTCGGATTGGTGTTGCGGCCATTCTGTGGGCTATATGGAATTGCCGAAATGATATTATCTTTAATAAAACATCGTCTTTCCATTATTTGCAGGTGTTACACAAGGCTTTGTACTGGATCCATTCCTGGTCGTTCCTGCTTCCTGTGGATCAGCGTGGCCTTATGGATGCTGGATGTACCCGTATGATGACGGTCGTGCGGGCTATCTTCACTCGGGCTGGATGGTTTCATCCTAGAAGGCTAGATGATTAGTAATCTTCTTTTTGAGTGGTTGATCTTTGTAGCCACATTGAGCGATCCATGAATTGTAAACTTTAAACTATTTGGAGATTAATAATTGCGGAAGGCTGTGTGCATCTCTTTGATGCAGAGGCCGGGGATCCGCACCCCCTTATCTAAAAAAAAAAAAATGCCAAATTCACAAGTCCTGTAAAGTCACTGCTACAACCATAATAGAGCAGTCACACACTGGTGCCTAGGAACTATAGTCTACCAAAGGAAAATCAGAAATTAACAAATTATGCTTTATCTTTTGCCGAGTCTAAAGGATTTTCCCCCCACAACTCAAACATGTATTCCCTCCGTTTTAAAATATAACATGTTTTAGCCATTGTAAACATTCATATATATACAAATGTATCTAGACATGTTTTAATTTGTATCTTCACTCGTATGCATCTAGACAATATGTACAACATCTAAAACATTTATATTTAAAAACAGAGGGAGTATGTAGTGTATTACTATAATCAAGAATAATAGGATAATAAAACAACACGAAAAGCCAAAGCGTGTAGGCTGGATGCGTAGGAGGAATGATGAGGGAGGCCGCATGCCTTGTATGAAGGATTCTGCACATGCACGCGAGTCCAGCGACATAGGGCGGCCGGCCGGCGTCCGGTCGAGTCTGCGACATTGCATGCATGCAAGCGTGCTTGTTCATCATGTCATGCAGACCAGGGTACGTCCCAGACAACAGTCCGTCCAGACATGGCCCCCGCAGAATCCGACCACAGGACGAGTGCCTCCAAATGTTCTTTCCTCGCTGACTGCACGCTGCACCCCTCGTTGACCGAATATCCCTGTTCTGTTCACATCCCGTCCAAAAAGATAACATATATACACTGTAGTAGCGGCCTCTTCTATGATTTGCATGCTGGTTTCCTTGTTTATCACTCTTATCTTCTTCTCAAAGAGCATTTTGTTCCCATTCACAAATGTGATACTCCAACATAAACATTACTCATGCTGCTCATGCATGGATGAAATCCACTCTAGCATTGAAAATGATCTTGTATATATAGAACTTGTGGGTGCGATCGATTTTTCACGGGCGTCAAAGTTGTATGTTCGTTTTGGGCGGCGGGCGTGAGTGTGGAGCCGGTCTGAGTGGCAACCACTCCAATTTTGGAGAACATTCCCTCGTCCTCCCTTGGGCAGAAAGGACCCAAGAGCTACGCTCCATGGCGTTCCCTCCAAGCTTTTCACCCATATCTTCACCTGACACGGCCACCGTCCAGCCTCCAACTCCAACCTAACCAAGGAAACTTACATATCCTTACGTCTAATTAATCAATCCATGCTACTACTACAACTACTAGCTTTGTTTTGCCTAGTAATCAATTCTTCACTTGCATGGCAAGTGATCATGGCCACTCGCCTCGATCCTCCCAGTCACTAGTCAGCTACAAGTCAAAAGATGTGAGCAGTGAGCTTTTCCTCTGCTGGCATGGCAGCTAAAATATATACTTGTCGCAGCTGGATCCTAATTAACAACGAAATGGCAATATAGTAGTAGGAGCATGAAACAGTTGGGGCAGGAATGACCCAATGTTACAGCCAGCTTGTCACTTTGTCACTACTCATGTAGCTGGATAACATAAATGAAAGAAGCAAAGAGTAAACTGACTAGTACGCATTGGCCTAACAACAACTGTATATACACTGATCTGTGCTCCTGGAGTCAAACGCGGCCGGCGAAAGCAAAGTAAATTATTACTACTATGCGTGCTTAATGCTCAGTAAGACTGTAACCAGATCGATGTGTACTGAATATACAAACAGTGGTGTTGAAAATCCACTGCGTTGTGTTCCTAAAAAAAATCCACCTAACAGTGTAGAAAAAATAAGAGTTACCAGCATGCAGCATGGTCCTGATTCGTCTTACCAAATTGTGGCAGAGACAGTCAGGGCAGCGGTTGTACGCTGGAGGGAGGGACATGATCTTGTTTGGTGATTGGTATGGCGAGGCTGGCGCAAAAGAATCTGGAGCGCATGCCGTCCAACTGCTCCAGACAAAACCCCACTTCTGTCTATCCATCACAAGTGAGAACCTCTAGAGAGAGAGGGTGCATGCTCTTATCCCATGTGTCTTCCCCTTCCTTCCTCACTCACTCACTGAGGAGAGGCTGAGATGATAGCCTGTGCAGTAGCGGCATGGGAATAATGGCGATTCCTCTGCTCTCTGTAGTCTCCATCTAGAGCCAAAGTCCACAGTGTATACAGTACCGATGAGTGTATTATACCACTGGTGGCAATATCTCACTCAGCCAGCTTGCAGGGGTGTGAGCTGATGAGCTCTCTAACCAATCTCCTTGATAAAAAATTACATAACACTAAGTAGGATCTTTGTTAGTTCATTTTCTCAATGCAATTGTTGGTTGGTGCTTGGTGGCATGCTGAGGAGAGTGCACCAATTTTGACTTTTGAGCTGTGCTAGTTGCTACCACATATTTATAACCTCCACTCGTCTCTAGTCTAGTAATAAATATCCAGTGATATTCTGCGATTTATAGTGCACCAACAAACCAATACCAGTATGTAGGAGTACGAGTAAGTAAAGTGACATGAAAAAGTGTACTACTTTGATTAATTAAGCTCCCATGCATGATGATGCATCCAAGCCCGATGTACATAATGCATGCACGTGTCTCTACTGTTTTGTTGACTAGCGGTTACCACTATCAAATTAGCAACCCTTTTCTTTCCACCCTCTCCTCCAGCTTTCTCACTAAACAATCAAAAGAAATAACCGTCGTTGCGTTTGGTTTGGTGGTTAGTCCAGCAGTAACATCACCAAGACAGGCACCCTCTCTATAAAATCCTTCTTCTCCCCCTTCCCTTACCTTAACTTGCACCACACCCACCCTCCCCACCCATTCCCCTGGTCGTCGTCGCCGCCGCCACCGTCAGCAACCCCAACTCCGGTCAACAGATCTCCTCCCTGTCCCTGTGTTCCCCAAGCCAAAGCTATCGACACAATTTCTCTCTTGTTTTCCACTACTTCAGCTCCTCTAGTTGCTGCTGCTGATGGAGACGTGACCTTCATCGGCTACAGTTCTTGTGGAGGTTTGTTTGTTTGATCCATCGATGATGGAGCAGCTCAGCTCGTCCTCGTCGTGCGTGCCTGGCTCCCTGTATGCCACACATGTAGCCCAATCCCTGGCGTGATTGGATGCTGTGGGTGGCGTGCAAGGAGCCAAGCATGCATATATACCTAGCTCCGATCCTCTCTTCCCATCTTAATCTTCAGGTGTATCGCTATACGATGTTGTTAACTAGCTAGATAGGTGTGAGTACTGTAGTATTTTGAAGGTATAATTGATGCTTAGCATGGATATATATATTTCACAATATGCACGCATGCTATGGATTTTCAGTTGTTTGCTCTGGGAGTCTTGGTGATATACTAGCTAGGTATATACTTGATTGATTTCCATGTCTGCTTTGGCTTTGAAACTGTTTGTGGAAAATTTGTCTTGAGAGTTCAGAAAGTCCTACTAAGTTCAAGCTTGATCCAGATCAGTGCGATATGTTTAGCAGCTGTTTCATTTTGACATTTTGGTCCCAAAACAGTTATGTCCTTAGTTTCTAGCTAGGTATATACTTGATTGATTTCCATGTCTGTTTTGGCTTTGAAACTGTTTGTGGAAAATTTGTCTTGAGAGTTCAGAAAGTCCTACTAAGTTCAAGCTTGATCCAGATCAGTGCGATATGTTTAGCAGCTGTTTCATTTTGACATTTTGGTCCCAAAACAGTTATGTCCTTAGTTTCTATTTTCCTTTCCTTTATGATGAATTCCTAATTGCCTATGCTTATCTTGGATGTAATTAAAACTTGATTGATGCATTGCATGGCTTCCGATTTCGCAAATAGAAGTGGTGAAAAAAAAAACATTTTTACTCTAGAGAGTGTATACGAGCAGCATTGTTACTCTTTTATATTTTTATCTTACTTTTTTATGACCCTCACGGAACCATAAGTGATGTTCTATCTAGCAATCTATTTTTTCTGATGATCCACATGAATGCTGTCCCCAGCATTTCTTGTAGTCTTATTCTCTACTTTTGATGCGGTGGAAGTAGGCAGCCATCATACATGTCGACTGTTACTTTGTAATTTAGTCCTTTCTGTGCTGGCACTGTGTGGAAACGTATGATGATTTGATTTTATTCACTTTAGTATAACTGACGTATTTAACATTTCTGCTACAAAAGACTCCATGTGTGATGATGCATAGCAAGCTTCAGTTTCTATTTGTTTGTTTGACCGTCAGTTATTTGTACAACATTTTTGCCAGCTCATTGTTCTCCCAATAAAATGTGTTGTTCATATTTACGTTCTTATCATATAAGGTCCATGTTTTTTCTTTTTGCAAGATTCATTTCTTTGAGTTGGCGTTATTTTCAGAAACGTTAACTGTGTTACTATTTTCAGATGTGTGGGGACAATTTTTTAGAAAAGTAAAGTGCTGTTTATGTAGCCATGCACCAGTAACATAACCGGCTGGGATGCTTCCTGGATAAGTTGTGTTTGGTTTATTCGGAGCTCGTGCATACATAATGCGGTTTGTCCAGATATTCAAAACAGGTCTGAATTGTTTTTGGCATATTCGCCCTCATTTCCTGTATAATTCGGACAAAAGTCATTTTGTAATGTGGCATTATTTTCCAGGCATGTTATCCCTATGCTGTGCATGTCACTGATAGTGATAAACATCATGCATGGTTGCTTGCTTGTGCTGTGGTGATAAAATCTACTCCGTTTCAAATTATGAAATTTTAGATATTTCAATCCGAGAAGAAGTTGCAACAACTTTTATTTTGGAACCGAGGTAGTAGACAATGTACATCACTATAATCCGGCTGTTTCCCCAGGGTGTTAGTTGGGCACTCGACAGAGGCAATTATTTGTCATGTGAGTGGCGAAAGAGACTCCAAAAAACCAAACAAGTTACAGTGCACTACAGCAAAGAAGCCATCTTGCCATGTCAAAATAGTGCTAAATATAATGTACAAAGTTTTATCAAAAACATGTTCTTGTATTTTGCAAGTGTGAGAAAGAGAGGTGTTTTTGTCAAACAAGTACAAAAAATATGGTGCAAAATGGCATCTCTAATTTCACACAAATAGAACATATTGCATGGTCAATGACCAAATATATCGAATTTCCTAGCTTTCGAGCTACTTCTGCACATTTATTGGTTGATATTCAAAGACTAATTCAATTTTGAAATATAATGTGTGGTAGTATATTCCTAAAATTTTCTAAAATTCATTTTAAGGTAACCGTGCATAAGCGCATAAGGCTAATGGACTAGTGGTAGCCGTGCATAAGGGCCAGGTCCCGGGTTTGATTCCTCACTTCTACCTTAATGACAAAGCCGGGGTGGAGTCCCTCCTCCGGTCTTGTTATTTTTTTAAATTCATTTTAAGGTAACCAATGTGGATATGCCTTTTGAATGTTACCCTTACGATATATCATTTAGGGGGTTTCTGTAATGATTTGCACATGAAAAAAATCTAGGATGCTTTTTAAAATTTACTTTGAAAAGACCTTTTGATGAAAATGACATTTCCTAGTTCAAATTTTAGAAATGAAAGGTTTCCCACCAAATTTATTGATATGGTTCGAAAGTAGGGGTCAAGATCGATAGGGAGATTTGTTCTTATTTCTCTGCACATCAAGGTTTGTTGTAGGTGATTCTCTTTCACCCTTGCTCTTGGACATTGTTGTAGATGTATTGGACATCTTAATTGATAGACATCAAAGTCAAGGTATGTTAGCTGAACTCTCTTCAAATTTAATTGAATGAGGAGTGTATATTTTGCAATATTTAGTTGACACAATCATATTATTTGAAAATGATCTAGTGCAGACACGAAAATCCTAAGGTGATTCTCTATATCTTTGACCAAATGTCAGGTGTCAAGTTTATCTTTCACAAGTGTCATGTGCCGTACGTCCGTACTGGGCATGCAAATGATAATACTATTAACCCTTTGAGAAAATCTTAACTTCTAACTCTGGCAAGCTTCCCATCAAATATGTTGGGTTACTAGTTGATAATAAATAATAGGATCATCTCACTATAGACCCACCGAGGATAAAATGGGAAACAAGATGAGTCCTTGATCGACCAGGGAAATTAATGGCAATTGGAGGGAGGGTTTTTAATTAATTCGTCCCACTCTAGTGTGCCATTATACATTCTTAATTTTTATAAAGTGCATGAGCACTCTAGAGAGGGGATGTATACAATTGGAAACTACTTTCTGTGGTGTGGAGACAAAGAAAAATAAGTACCATTTTGAGCTTGCGAAGAGATTTCCCCGCCAAAAGATCAAACTGCCTAGGGATTCTGGATTTGGAAGTGATGAATATTTCACTTTTTACCAAGTGACTTTGGAAATTGTTTAGTGAAGTTGGACCACGGAATAGATTGTACTCCGAAAGTATCTGTAGCATCGAAACTTATGTCACATGTCTCTTAGGCCTTCTGTAATGCATTGTCTCTTAGCATGTAATTCTAGGTAGTAGTGTATTTGATCTATTTTGGGGCATCCAGAGTAGTAACTTGTACAAAAACAAACCCATGTTCTCTTACATACAACATATATGAGTGTTACATTTTATAGTTTGATCATGTGACTTGTTGGATGTTGCATGGTTTCAACTGATGAATGTACGCTCTCAATTCTCACACAATGTGATATTTTGTTTTGTGCATTATGTTGGCATTGTCAAATGCCCAAGGTGGAATTAGGAGGTGATCGGTTTGATATGCCTGTTTGTCGACCATTTATGTTGCAGTTGCCACAGATATTCCATCATGTTATTTGGGCATGCGAATTACCATTCTTATTGTGCTTTGGTATCACGATTGCTTCAAAGAGATAATAAAGTTGGGCGATGTCAACGAACACATCATTAATTAATTGTCTCTGCTTGTTGCTATCCACAAATTGTGTCTGATAGGCCTTAGGATCATTTTGAAATCACAGTACTGTGCATTTATTCTTGTAGGACTAATACTGTTTTTCCTACTTGTGGATAACTTTACTTTGAAATCTAAACAATGTTGAATTACTACATTGTAATTTTTGTTAAACATTACTCCTGGTCGCTTCAACCATACAAATTCATGAAGAAAATTGTTGTCGTGTTCATAATTTGTGAAGAAAAGCAGGGCGATTTTCCCACTTATGTTGCCTTCCAAACATCCTTATGTGTGTCTGGTCGCGACCTTACTGGTTAGAGAAGGTACGTGGTAATAAACTCGGCTCCAACCCAGCTCTTCCAAATATTTTTAGCCATTCGGATTTGGTCCCCTTGAGATAATGCTCATTTGCTCACCCATTATGTGTTACTCGGTGTATGTGAAATGATGCAACTGTACTTCCATTGTTGTCATGTTGCTTTCGATGAGCTAATTCTTGACAATCAATCAATATTCTATGGTAATGAGCGGACAAGATCCTGTTAGTGGATTTTGGTAATGGACGAGCATCCATTATCCAATCTTACATTTTCCAATCGCTGATATATTGATGCAATCGTTTGTTGTACTAGTAAGTAATTGCTTGATCATAATTCTTTGTACGTACCTGATAGGGTTTTGGTAAATAGAAGCTAGATTTTTTTGTCATGTTCATAATGTTCCCCGAGTGTGATATGTGTTTGCTAAGTGTCTCATATATTAGACTCTGTAAACACGAGGGCCACGTGGCACCACTGTTCTGTTACCCAGATTTAACAGTCTTTGCCAAGTGTCTGGAAAAACACTCGGGAAACAACCGTTTACCAGGAGGGAGTCAACCGATGGCCATATGTCGATCATGACACTCGTTCTTTGTCGAGTGGCCTCGGCAGTCGGCATATATTAAGGTCAAAATCTTGCTCCAAGTATTCTTTAGAATACCATATCTAATGTAACATATATACCACCTCTTTAACGCCTTTAGCTTACCTGCGCACTAATGCAAAACTTCAAACTTCTTAGACCATTCTCGCGGTGTACTTTCATACTCATAACATGCTACTAAATTACTTTTTTTTTCTAGAACATTACAGTACACAGTCTGAACAGAATATGGCATACGGCATACGCATCTGTTCACGACACTACCGTGCATGCATGCATACGTATCTCTTCTCTACTATATAATACGAGTAGTGTTTCTTCCTCCAAAATTTCGTCCGTTTTTTGGTACGTCGCATTGGTACGTCGCGTAAGTAATTTTTCGTTTTGTCCGGGAGGAATACGGATCGTATCCTATCCTGTCACCTACCAGAAAAACCGGATCAGAGCCCGGTCGATCCAGCCCTGTCGTCCGCCTATGGTGTTGCACGGCCCATCAGCCCAACGAATTAGAATTGACTGTATACTCTAAAAACAAATCAGCTCTTCCGATGGTACGTAGCGCCGGCCGCGCGATCTGGACCGTACCACACGCAGTGATCAGTTTATATGCACGTGATTACGTGATGATGTCACTCAGTACCTGACATCATCGATCATCGAACAACCAAATTGAGTTCTGCTTTGCATATATCCGCATTGAACAATTCATACAACAGTGGCGTACACTTAAAAACAAAACATATGTATTGGATCTCGGTCCCCGTCGACGGGAGGACTCCGTTCCCCTGATTTTTGGGTCAAGGTTTGGTGGGGCGGCGCTCAGATGGCGGCGGCGACGTCTTTTCCAATAAAGTCTCCCCAGCTTCAGCCTCATCTCGGCGGCGACGTCGAGAAGCTTGTGGGAGTGGTGTGTTTCTCAAGGGCTTCTTCTGGCGGTGACGATCTCCGAATCGTCGTGGAGCTTCATCGACGATTCATCCTTCTTCTTCGGCACCGGGACGGAAGTGGTCTTCTTGACCTGTTCGGCGTCCCGTCCGCAACCAACAACGTCAGGCCGACTCAGGGAGGAGCGGCAGCGGCGGCGCGTCGTCGACACGGTCTGGAGATTGAAGATGAAGGGCATCTCAAGAATCTCGTTGTAATTTTCGTTTTTGTTGAGGTGTTTTGTACGGTTCGTTGTTTTTTAATGCCAGGGTCCTTTTTGCAAAAAAAAAAACATATGTATTAGTATCTATATATTTGTAGTGAAAAGTGAAAATTGATTTACCTAACACGGTGCCATCCTTCTAAACATATACTTACAATATTAAAAGTATGATTATATTTCTAGGCGGCGAGCTAGAGACGACCTTAGGATGTGAAGAGTCGGACGGTGCGCATGCAGAGGTCTTCGAAAAACTGAGCCAGGCTGCAGCGGGAGCGAAGCCCGCTGATTCACCGAGTGTGGCATTGGTACCGTGCATCGGGGTCCCAAGCTGGACGAGCGAGTTGAAGGCCGTTGATACCCTAAGGCAGCGCAACGCATGTTGATGGGTCGTGCCCAAGCTGGCCAGCGTAGGTCGAGGGAGGGGGAGGGGGGTGGAGTGGGAGGAGAGGCGGCTGCAACGAGCAAGCAGCGAGGTGGAGCCAACGATCAGATAACATAAATTGGAAAAGATGTGTGATGATGAAAGATGGAGGGTGGGAAGGTGGCCTGCAAGTAGAAAGCGTCGCGATATGCAAATTTTATCGGAGATTCGGTTCAATCAAAACGTGATTGTTCGATATTCGTGTGGCTTCCAAATAATTATAGGAGTACTTAATAAAACCAACCCGTAGCAACGCACGGGCACGTTTCCTAGTACGAAATAATACAGCTACAGATACGTTCGTTCGTCTCTGTAGAGAGAGCAGCACGCGTGCAATGCCAGCCCTAGATAGGCACCTAGCTAGCTAGCTAGTCAGCTCCATGCCATGGCCTTTCTCGGGTGGTCGATGCCAAGCCAAACACAAGAACTTTGTCTCGCAGGCGCTGTCTGGTCCGGTCGATCTGCTCTACACAACCTCATCTATCCAGCCGGCCCACTCCGCTCCCTGAGCTGAAAACCGCATGTCCCCAAGCTCCCGGGGTCAAGTCGAGCTCGTGCTTGTTCTCTTGTACTAGAGAAAGAAAGGGTGTGTTTGGTTTCCTGCACCGGTTTCGGCCTCCTTGTATCCGTGGCCCAGCAAGGTCTGGGCCACGTTGTGCATGTTATTTGGTTGTCCACAAAGAGTCAGCTAGGCCTGTTTCCCCGAAACCAATTTTTTTCTGGCTGTTTGGTTGCTAACGTTCTAGCGTTTGGTTGCACGTTTTTGGGTAGTTCTGCTCACCTTGCATCCCCTAGTGGTGAGTTTACGGGTTCAAGGTTCACATAGGATCATTCAAGCATTAGGCGAAGAGCAAATATGCAATGACAACGAATTGCACGATGATGATGAAATCTTTGAGGCGGTCACACTCGATCTGTGTTTGAGATTCGGCCGCTCCAACATTGGTCACTGCTGCTTTGCGTTCTTCAGTAGTCGTGATCACAGGAACGATCTCTGGGAGGATGTTCATGGAATAAGCTTGCTCTGTCTGCTCTCGAGTTGCAAACCTTTTGCAGCTACCGTTGGGGAAACCGTCAAGTTGAGCCTTGGTAGCGTCCCAGGTATCGAAGACTCCAGTCTTCCTGCCTCTAAAAACCACATACCACTAAAGAAGTGAAGAACAAGTTAAGATCATGGTAATATGAAAGAAAGCAAAGCATGCATTGATGATCGCATGCCCTAACACTAACCCAGCACATCTGTTGTGCTGCATCCTATGGTGTCAACCTACCACCACATCAAAATAGGGTGTAGTACTACCACCGCAAGTTCATCTACTGAGGGTTACCATAGGTACCACCTCAAGTACCCAAAATATACAGGCCATAAGAAGTTTTGTTGTCCTACCTATCCAAAATATACATCATGTCATCATCATCATCATCATCATCATCTAGCATGCTTGCACCACCGCCACCTCCTAGTCCTGGTAGTAGTGCTTGTTCAGGAAGTTCTGGAGCCAGAGCAGACGGTGATCCTCGGATGGGCTTGTTGAGGTACTCTGCGTCTTTTGGATGATCCTACGCAGCAGAATACCATGTTAGTCAGATACACTAAGACGAAAGGGATGAATGTGTTAGACAGATAGACAGTTAGATAGGTGATGAACCATGGCCTTTGAGGTGATCTGCCTCCAAGATGGTACTCTTCGTGTCTTCATCCCACTGTGCGCCGCTAAGGTCCTTTAGCTTGCTGATCATGATCCACCGTGACCTCCACTTCCTCAGATGGTCATACACCTGCGTGGAGGTCACCTCCTGACCACAGAACTGGAAAATTAGCTTCGCAACAGTCCTCAAGTGCACATCCTTGAACCCTTTGTCAGCACGCACGCCAGTCTTGAAGATTTCGACCATCTTGTTCAACAGGAAGGTGTACAAGAAGGGAGCCCACTTCATAGTCGTCCCCGTCTTGTTCTTCTTGTTCCTCTCCTGCCCGTACTGCAGATCGAGGTGACCTCCCGGGAGATCGACCATCTGGGAAGACAGTCGACTGCCATGGAAGTCCTCCTCTTGGGTGACTAGCACCTCAAACAGTTGAGACTGAGAGTCAGGGACCATGGACAGGGCGAGCTCGCCCTGGCTATCAACCAGGGACTGAGTGAACTCGTCGGTGATATAGTCCTACAAGGGTAACGTCCAAGAGAAGAGTATGAAGATGTACCACAACATCTACCACAGCATAAGAATCAACTCAAATATAGCATGCTAAGAGCTAGAACCACTACACTGAACATGAACTAACACAACAAAAATCCCTCGAACCAGTTCGTTTCTACTTCAAACCAAGCTAGATCTACTCCCATCTGCTAGCTAACAGAACATCGTGCACATGTAGACATGGTTACAAACCGATTGCTCATAGATCTAAGCTAGAATACCTAGGGTTCGACGGAACTTACCGGCATGGTTGCGGCCGATGCAGATCCTAGCAGCTCGTAGAAGAGGAAGCAGCCGCACGCCTCGTCGCCACCGCCGGCCGGAGTTGTAGCTGCCGCCGCTTACCTGCTCGTGCAGATCTTGGTAGGCGGCCGGACTAGAGAGCTCGAAGGTGGGGGGGGGGGAGGGGAATGTTGGGGCAAAACTAGGCGGTGAGCGAAGGGGAAGATATAGAGGGGCGAAAATGAGGGCGGTGAGACGAAAAATCTCCCGCCGCATTTTTGCTTGCGTGCGCGGACGAGCAGGGGCGAAACCCTCGCACGAGCTCGCACGAGGAGGGCGATGGTGTCGTGGGTTAATCTCGGCAGATGTCAGTGCGATGACTTCGTAGGTGTGGGATTTGAGCGAGTCAAGCGTCTCCGAGCTTTAATATCACAGGGCACGAGGAAGAAAATGTTACCCAGGTTCGGCCCTCGATGCGAGGTAAAGACCTACTTCCTGCCTATCCTAGATTGGAATTGATATGAATATGGTGTTACAAGGGTTTGCAATCGATGTGTCGAATTGCCTTGAGTTCCAGGGTTTGGAACTTGAGAGCTTTTTTGTTTCACGTCCTGTGAGTCTCCTTATATACACGGAGACTCGCTAGGTTACAAGGAAAACTTCTCTCGTTAGGAAAGCATTAGCCGGAGTCCTTCTTGGAGATTTAATCTTCTCTGTGTCCTCCAAGCCAAGTCATATCTGATCTTCTAGATCTTTCCTTCACCGTGTCATGATCTTGGGTCGGCCCATCTTTGTGTAAGCCCATTGATGGTGCGGCCGTGAACTCATGTTAAGCCGCATTTCACCTGATGAGTCGCGGGTTAAGTATTCCCCCGACATTAGCCCCAAGTGTAGCATGAATTTCACCAAACAGGGAGTTGCGCCTTGTAAGGCACATGTCTTGAATATTTGGGCTAAACTTCTGCTTCCTGACTTGATTTTCAGCATGGCTCTTCTTCTTTGGTCGACTCAAGATCATGTTGGATTGGCCTTTGTTGTAGTAATAAGCCAGCAACTTTATTGCTTCAATTTTTTTTAAATGCACACCAATAGCCCTCAAGGATTGAGTTGATTATGTTTACGATCACTTCAATGCTTCTTCAAGGCCGCAACGATCATTTCCTGAAATTTTCAATGCAGCTGTTTCGTTGTTGCATATCAGAATAATATAATATTATTTCAAATAACTTCTTAAATGATTGCGTACTCTTGGCAGTACATAAATTGACCTGTAGGTAGGTCTTTTTGATATATCAGATATCCTTTAAGTGGGCCCTCACGCAACTCAGTATTTCCTAGGTCAAATGTGTGTTCAGGGTCGAGAACGTCCATGATAGGCATTCAGACTCGATTTACGTCACATGCCGGTACTTTGGTCACATAGTGCATGCTGCATCCGACTTAAGGCTATGCCATTAGTTTGGCTGTTTCAAGGTAATAAGCTTAGTTCATAGAGCCTAAAGCCCCGAAGAAACAAATAATTAAGAAATAGAAGACTCAGCTGCTCAATATGAGGCGAAACGACCATCTTCTGTAAACCAGAAGGGCCGGCTTTTATTTCATAATCATTAATGATACGGTACAATCAGCTCTAGGTAGCTTTGAAGTTGATACACAACTCTAGTTAGTTGTAGGGATGATACTCAGCTCTGATTAGCTTTGAAGATGATGCTCAGCTCTGATTAGCTTTTATGTATAATATGGTCGCAACTGGGCGACATTCCATTGCCGAGGTAGCTCGAGATGATCCTCGAAATCTTGGCGAGTGCTATCTTCTTCTCTTACATCCAACAGGTAATATGACCCATTGTGCAAATTTTTGCTGATGATGAAAGGCCCTTCCCATGGAGAGGATAATTTATGCATCCCCTTGTGATCTTGCTTGAGTCGCAGTACCAGGTCTCCTTCTTGAAAAGTGCGGGTCCGTATGCGTCGAGCATGATATCTCCGCAAATCTTGCTGGTACACCGCTGACCTTGATGCAGCTAAATCTCTAACTTCTTCTAAAGTGTCCACCGAGTCTTGCCGAGCTATCTCATTTTCTGTCTCGACATAAGCTGCGACCCTTGGAGAATCATGTATGATATCGCTTGGCATGACTGCTTCTGCCCCCATAGACCATAAAATATGGCGTATATCCCGTAGATCTGTTTGGGATTGTTCTTAAGCTCCATAGCACAGCTGCCAGTTCATCTACCCAACATCCTGAAGAGGCTTCAACCTTTTTAATAAGGCGCGGCTTAATTCCATGGAGGATCTCCTGGTTGGCATGCTCTGCTTGTCCATTGCTTTGTGGGTGCGATACTGATGCAAGGTCCAGTCTTATTCCATTGTTAGCACAGAAAATCTGAGTGGCTCCTTCCGAAGTGTTGCTGCCATTATCTGTGATGATGCTGTGGGGGTTTCCAAAACGGAATATAATCTTTTTTTAAGAATTTGACTGCTGTCTCAGCCTCACAATCTCCAACAGGTTCTGCTTCAATCCATTTGGTGAATTTATCCACTGTGACTAGAAGGTGAGTTTTTCCATTGGAGGATCTTTTGAAGGGTCCAACCCTGCCGAGCATATCTTTGGCATCCGTCACATACTCTGACAATCTGTTCAGCATCTGCCAACGCTGTAAGCCAGAAGAAACCGTGTCTAAACGCCTTTCCCACCAAAGATCTTGACGAAGCATGATGGTCACAATCTCCTGCATGAATTTCGTGCAAGATTTTTCGTCCTTCTTCTGGTGATACACATCTTTGGAATGTCTACTAGTACAGAACGACACATCGGAAACGGGCCAAAAACCCCATCGGCAAAGGAGAAAGGGTCCGTGTCCCCGACCCTGTCACTGATGTGAAGATCTCAGTGGCAACGGAGGAGATAAACCGTTTCTGATGTATTTAACATTAGACACGGAGTTTTGCTAATAACCGTTTCTAATAAGGGTTACAGGAAAACAAAAAAAAACACGGTGACAGGCTGTGCCGTCGATGGAGCCCCGCTCGATGCGACTAGACGGCCGCCCGGTCGTCACCGTATTCCTGTACGCCCTGCTTTACAAAAGTTCATCAGTGCGCGTGGCTGGAGCTCTGCTCCTATGTCTTCACGGCCGCCAGATGAACATCTACCGTCTTTCCTGCTGCGCAAAATGTACTGCTCCTGGTGACGGCACCGTGTATGGAGCCCCGCTCTTAGGTCTTCACGGCAGCAGCATCGTCACCAAGCATCCACCAAGCACTTGAAACATCGAATATTCTTAGTTAAAAACAGCAAACAAAGCTAATAAACAGAGCCAATAAGCAGTAAACAAAGCAAACCGAGCAAAATACATAGCTGAAGAGCTAACTAACAGAGCAAACCAAGCTAAATAAGTAGCTAACATAGCAAATACATAGCTGAACAGAGCTAACTAACAGAGCAACCCGAACTAAATAAGTAGCTAACATAGCAAATACATAGCTGAACAGAGCAAACCGAGCTAAATAAGTAGCTAACATAGCAAATACATAGCTGAACAGAGCTAACTAACAGAGCAAACCGAGCTAAATAAGTAGCTAACATAGCAAATACATAGCTAAACAAAGCAAACCGAGCTAAATAAGTAGCTAACATAGCAAATACATAGCTGAACAGAGCTAACTAACAGAGCAAACTGAGCTAAATAAGTAGCTAACATAGCAAATACATAGCTAAACAAATCAAACCGAGCTAAATAAGTAGCTAACATAGCAAATACATAGCTGAACAGAGCTAACTAACAGAGCAAACGAGCTAAATAAGTAGCTAATATAGCAAATACATAGCTGAACAGAGCTAACTAACAGAGCAAACTGAGCTAAATAAGTAGCTAACATAGCAAATACATAGCTAAACAAAGCAAACCGAGCTAAATAAGTAGCTAACATAGCAAATACATAGCTGAACAGAGCTAACTAACAGAGCAAACCGAGCTAAATAAGTAGCTAACATAGCAAATACATAGCTAAACAAAGCAAACCGAGCTAAATAAGTAGCTAACATAGCAAATATATTGCTGAACATAGCTAACTAACAGAGCAAACCGAGCTAAATAAGTAGCTAACAGAGCGGTCATTTACCTTAGGCGAGGCGGGGTCGCTTTTCGTCGTGGATTGCGTCCCAGGCGTCGGCGCCGGAGCCACTGCCAGAGGAGACGTCAGAGGAGACCTTATCCTGCTCGAACACCGGAGCGTCCTCCTCCTCCTCCTCATCCTCCTCCTCCGCCGCCGCCACCGCTGCCGCCGCCGCATCTGGCCCAGGGCCCTGGCCAGGGAGAAGAGAGCGGTCTATGGCCGCCCGGAGCCGCGTCTGGAACAACGCCTCCTCGGCGGCTTCTATCGCGTGCTCGGCGGCGGAGATGCGGATAGCTCTCTGCATCGCAGACGCCCGAATGACACCCTCGGCGCGCTCGCGCTCAAAGGAGGCGCGAGAGAGGAGGAGACCGACCTCCAGATCCTTGTCCGAGGAGGACGATGAGGACGAGATCCGGGCGTCGGTGGCCGCCGCCGCCGTGGATCCGGATGGGATTTGACGGCTCAGAATGAACTCGCGCCCGCAGTCGCCGGGGATCTCGCCCCAGTTGTAGGGGAGATCCGGGCTGCGCCTCGGAGGGTGGGAGGAGGAAGATGCTCCATCCTGACTTCCGTCGGCGCCAGAGGGGTTCGCCATCGATGGGTGAAGTAGGAGGAGAGCGTGTGCGGCTAGGGTTAGGAACTGGGGAGAGTGAGACTGAGAGAGAGAGAGAGAGAGTGAGATACAGTACTGGAGTGGGAGATATTAATACCGGCACCGCTTAATGTGCCTTCACATGGGAAACGGAGATAGACCGATCTCCGTTTCTGATGTGGCAATATCAGCAACGGAGATATTCTTTCCTCCGTTGCCTATATATGAGCAACAGAGATCTTTCAGCCTCCGTTACCATTGTGTCGGGCCCATCGACCGACTAGCGCGCGCGCGTGGAGCTCATTTTTCTGTCGCCTAACTCTTGCCGTTGCCATAGAGGGGTATCCGATGTGTCGTTCTGTACTAGTGCTCCCTGAGACACTTCGCTTATACAGCTCATTGTTTATTATTGTGTAGGCCTTGGATCGCCGTGTTATTTTTCGAGCCTCTACTTCATATTCTAGGAGCTCTCGACTAACGCCGACTCAACTTCTGGCTCATTAATGTCTATTTCGGGTTACTTTGTGTTGCCATCAGGGCGTGATTGTGAACGCACAAGAAAAACAACACACAAGCAGAGGACTCACAAACAACAACACGCATGCAGAGTAGAGCACACCAACAACAACACAGCAGGTACATTTAGTACCAAAGGACGTCTAATACTCGTGGTAATCGGGTAGTACAACCGAGGTTCCTATCGTATGTTTTTCCTATGGGCCTTGGTTAAATATGGTTGATGAAGTCTTCACTTTGTCGCCTTAGTCTTCAGCGGGAAAAATTGAGATTGTCGAGGTAGTAACTGAGTGGATTTGTTGATATTGAGTTGAGGTCTTCGGAGGTCTCTTGCTTTGTTGATATCGATAATATTGGTATTTGCAGATCAATCACCTCGATGTGGAATGTTGAGTACTTGTGATGGAAGCTTCCTCTTGTAAGTGCTAGCTAATTAGGTCTCACTTGGGTTCATCGTCAAGTATTTTGAACGAGTAAGAGGGATTAGAGAAATCCTTGGAAAATCTTAAAATAGAGGTATGAGTCTCAGAATTATTTGAGAAGGTGAGAAGAGTGGAAGTTATTTTTGGACTTCCTTAGATAAAAATATGTTTTTGGCAACAATATATTTTTAACAAAATATTTCTTTCCTAACTAACGTCCATGCTAACTAAGGTCTATTACAGTCAGGATGGCTCTGATACCAAGTCTGTGAGGACCCCGGATTAGGTATCCGAGATACTCGTTATGTTTCCTGCAACAATCCCATGATCAGTCTGTTGTTGCACATAACTCGAATTGGTATAACAGAACACCCATAAATACCGAATAAATTTACTTACTTGATTGAAGCCATAACTTCATCAGGTACTCGCAGCGGAAATCATCAAACAACGTGGAGCCCAAGTCATTTGCCAACCCTACAGGCAGCTGACTGGGAAGCGCCCTAGTTCGCATGACGTCGTTGAAATCTTCTTCTTCAAACTGTTCCTCTTCAAAATCTGGCTAAGACAATAGCCAGGGACGAAACCAATATGAGTACATTTGAATGTACTCGCAAACTACCCCCGGAATAAGCATGCACTACTATTTTTATTGTTTAAATAAAACTTTCTTTGCTTTTAAAACTCCACCTCCGTATTAAAAAAAAAGAGGAGGATGGACTTTTGTTTAATAAACCTTTGTTTGAAAATTCCTATAACTTTATTTGAAATAGGAAAGAAGGCTTTAGAACTTTTTCCCATAAATCAGTTTTGTAAGAAGTCGCTTTTAAAACTTTTTCCCGTAAATACATCCTTGTTGAAAAAGGTAAGAAGTCTCTTTAATAAACATTTTCCCGGAAAATCACCATTTGGTTTATTTCTCCAAAACTCCTCCTTTTTCGACCATAACCCTTCATGGTCATTCACTCCCAACAACCTCATACCAGCCCTTCGGTATAGTTGCCTAAAACATTTTCCACTTTCAAATCACAAAACTCTTCACTTCCCGACCATAGCCCGTCATGGTCAAATCATTCTCCAGCAACCTCATACCAGCCCGTCGGTAGAGTTGCAGATACCACACATCTCCATTTTATTTTCAAATCTCAAAACTTTGCAAAACTTGCACATGGTCAGAGGACAGCCTCCCAACTGTCCATATCCGAGGACTCGGCTATTCGAATAGTTTTACCCTCTGCAGAGGTAGCACGCTTTTCTCACACCCATCCGGTAACTCATCGTGTCAGCCACGTCCCGCCATACAAGGTGTATGCGAAGTTGAGTCACCGACCATAGCCTGTCCTTTGCTCATGCTAGTATAGGACCCTACCGCTACGAAACTTTCCAACACACTTAACCCAGCCCGTCGGAATCTAAGTGTGAGGACTCGTAGTTCTGCCCGGCGATTTATGGTGGAACCTTCAATCCTCTTTCTCCAATACACTCATACCAACCCTGTTGGCAGACTTCACTTAAGAGGACCCAGGTCAGGGGGTAGGTCACCAAACCATCCCCTCATGGAACGAGGTCATCCTCGTTGTTGAGGCATCCCATACTAATATGAGCAAACTATATGACTACGCCCTTTTCCCATATGTGGGTAAATGTGGTCGCATAGGTTATTGGCTGGTCGTCATAGTACAAAGACACAATGTGCATTTTTCATAAACATCTCCATTCTCCATTTCTCCACTTCAACACCGACATCTCGGCATTCCATAACCACACAAGTATTTTCAAAGGAGTTTTGAGTAAACAATATTTTTCCCATCCTATAGTTTGAAAAAGAAATTCCAGCTAATGTCTCCATATAGGGTGTCAAAATAATATACTTATATTTTGGAAAAGGGTTTTCAAAATCATATCTTTTGTGGCAAACACCACATAAATCACTTATGCTCTTTATAAGTAAAACATGTGAACCAAAATAGATGTATGTAGATGCAAGCTCAGAGAATAGCTTGCCTTGCTCGGCAAAGTGATCTCGGTCTTGATCTTCAGGTTCAACAAATTTCCCTTCCTCAATAACTCCATTCCAAAGACCACTCCGGTAGCGTTTATATCTAGCGTCGCAAACAGGAGAATAACACAACAATCACTAAGCAAACCAAACCACAAGTGGTATACAGACAAGTAACAAACCGTAAGCGTCAAACTAATCGTTCGAGTAACAACTAGGATCTACACTTACGAGGGTATTATCTTGATCAGTAATCTATCACCTACACACAAGCTAGGTCCATCGATCCCAAAACTATCTCGGGCAAAGGATAGCGACAAGCACCTCCCTTTGGAAGGGAAATACTTCAGACAAAAGTTAGGTCACCAATTAGCCTCTATAAGTGGAACCATCACACCATGCTAGGGTATGATAAAGTGAAACACTAGGAACCTAGCAAAATTAGATTTGCTCCAAAAATCATTACTGATTAATTTATAAAATATTTTTAAATATGCCCTTTTGTTAGTTTATTTTAAACATCACTATAAAATAATTATCCCTGTTTGGAAACAAGGTGGAATATAAAGGTTATCACTTGCTGAACATTTTAATAGGTCAAACATAATTTTTGGATCATTATTTTTAGAGTTAAAGATTTTCTAAAAGCATTTTCTTTTCTGCCTTTTTCTTTATTCTAATAAAACATCAAATAAACTAATTTATTTGGATAGGTGAATTACACCAAAAGACAGGCTTTATTTTTCTGAACATTTTGGTACCTTATTTGTAATTTTTGGACAAGTAGTCTAAAAGATATGGATTTTTGAAGTTTAAACAATTTCTGTCTTTTCTTTTATATTCCCAGAAACTTCAACCGAATCGTTTTGCACTCAGGGCTGGGCTAGCCACAGTCGCTGACAGGTGGGGTCCAGGCCACGTAGGCAGCCACGTAAGCGCAAGGGGCCCACGACCAGGTTTGACTGCGGTGAGACGCGGACTGGTGCGCGCGCGCGGGTGGTCACCGGCGGCGACGAGCACGGGCTCGGCGGAAGGGGACGCGCGGGGATGCGCTACTGGACGTTTTCGACGGGCGCGAGTACGGCGAACCTATCCACGGCGGCGCCGCCACCTAACTGTCACCGGATACGCCGCATCGACAGAGACGAACGACGGCCGGCGGCGAGCTAAGGCGGAGCCACTTCTAAGCGACGAAATAGAGGGAGAGGTGGGGGATGGAGATGTCCAGGAGGTGCGCCTGCTCACCCTCGATGCGTGGGTGCGATCCGTTGGTGCTGAGGTGGACGGGAACGGTGGCGAGCTTGCTCGAAGCGCGGCGGCCGGAGAGGAAGAAGATGGACTGTTGCCGTCGATTCGCTGCTCCCCGCGTCGATTCCTTGCACGGAGGGGAAGAGGACGACGCGGCGAAGCCTCTACTGGTCTTCGATCTGCTCCAGGTGGTCTATAATGGCGGCGGTGCGGTGGCGCTCTCGAGCTCGGCTTCGGCCATGGTGAGGAGCAGAGAGGGAGAGAGAGAAGAGCAGGAGAGCAGAGGAGCGGCCCCGAGGTCTTCTTATCTCCTCGCAGGGGAGAGGAGAGGCGCAGGCGAGGCCACGTCGGGCGGGCAGGAGGAGCGGGAGAGAGGGGGGGGGGGGGGGGGTCCGGGCGGCGAGCGCGGCAGGGGAACGCCACGGCATCGTGCGCACTGCTGCTACAGGAGGACGATGGTACTTTTACCAAAAACCCCTGGCTGCTTTCTTTTCTATTTCTTTTTAAAACCAGCAGCTGTTTAGGGATTTATTTGAGGCACTAAAACATTTTCTAAAAATCTGAGAAAATTCATGTAGCCTCCCATATATATGTAGAAGCTCCACAAAAATTGGCTTTTGAAAATAAAATGTTTTGAACCACATTGGTTCATAGGGTTTGAATATATTATTTTTGGATAAAACCAATTTGACAAATGGAAATATCTTTGTAATTGGAGATTAGATATTTTGGGGAGAGAGTAATATGATAATGAGATGGTTATCATCTCATTCCTGAATTTTATAAGATAAATTAATTGTTATAACAAAAATAGAAAATTAGGTAGAGAGGGAAATTAAATAGGATTATTTCCTTTAATCAAGATTTTATTTTGAGGGTGTAAGTAACTATAGGGGTCTTGTTTTGTTTTCAAGTCACACTCCATCATTGTGATCAAGTGTGTTTTATTTTAGTGTTGAGCACAACAGAGGAATTATCCTCACAAGCAACAAACACCACAAGATCCACATCACAATCAAGTCTACACAATTCAAACCACAAGAATTAATCACACCACCATTTACCTAATTCACAATACTATCTTATAAAAATGATCACACTTAATTATGACAAGATGATGTTTAAAACTATCTCAACTCCACCTTGGTATTTTTGAAAAGGGTTTTGAGCAAGACAAAATATGTGGGGTAATATATTTCCCACTTGTGTTCTTTTTTTAAAAGGAAGTGATAATCAAAGTTTATAAAAAGGGGAGTGGCAAACAAATGCAAAATATCAAGGTTAAAAGATAGATAGGGATAGCATATAGATCTCCACATTTTTGGGAACACATAGTTCTGGAAATACTTTTACTTTCTCAAATAATGGGTATTAGTTTTGGGTGTTGCTAAACCAAGTATCATTCAAATGGAGTTGGCCAAAATAAGAATGGAAAAGATACATGGAATATTTTTCTTGTCATGACATGATCACCAAAGTTAATAATATTTTCATCTTGGTTGAGTTCTTAGGTTTAATATTTACTAGTCAAACAACTTAAACAACAGGTCACACAAGGTTCAACACAGCAATGGGAAGGAAAACACAATCATCAGTAAAACATTTCAAAAAGTTTTTGTTGGTTCTGAATTTTGGTCTTGTAAAACTAAGTTTTTTCTTAGTTCCAAAATTTGGTATGTTACAGCTCTTCCCCCCTTAAAAATAAATCTCGTCCTCGAGATTTGCCCGGTGGTAACAGGGGAGTACGAGGGCACGGGTTTTGGCTGGCTATACTTCTGATGTCGTTGCTTCTTTAGTATGGTCACCATGTGAGATCTTGACAAATTGATGTTGCGAGGCTTTCTTTGTCGATGATCTTCTGTGCTGAGTTCAGATCCTTGATGATAGGGTTTCCTTAACGATCGAATCCGATGGATAGTCGTGGTCGGCTGTTTTCAGATACGGTAAGGTTAAAGCGCAAGGAACTAATTATTAATATGTTCTTGTATACCTACTGCAGGTCTTCCCCCCTTAAAAAGGGGTTTTTGAACGGTCATGATGAGGGTTGCATCTGGAGTTGACTTGGAGGCATTGTTCTTCTTGGGTAGCTTGATGATCTTCGTCTTGGTGTCACTCCTCGGTGCTTGGGGTTGGTGCAGATATCACTTCCTGGTATTGTCTCCTTACGAGGGTCGCAGGTGGGGACGCGTTGTTCTCAGGATGCGTCAAGTCTGAGCTCTTGACTCTCTCTGGTTTCTAGTTAGTAGAGGGATGTTATAAACTCCTAAAGGCATCTGAACTTGATTGGTGGTTAATGTTGCTAACAGTAAGTGCTTCTGTTGTTTGATTCTTCTTTGTGACTTCCGGTAGATCTTCTTCACGCTTTTCTTCCTTCGGCTTGGCAGGAAAAAGGCTGATCCTGAAAGACTTCTTTGGTTCTGGGTCTTGACAAGTAAGTTAGAGTGCACCAGAATAGTTAGGGTTTCCGGGAAAACTTTCTGGTTGAGGTGCTTAAGTTAGTTTTCATGGGAGTTGGGTGTTATACTTTGAACTCCAAACTTCTTATACCTAAGGTCCAAAACAACCAACTTTACATAGGCCTCTAATTCTCGAGTTTTCAAAATACCATTCCAACATCTCTGGTAATGCCACTATTATCAACTAGTTAATTGAATCATGGCTTTTGCCCAAGCTAAAGCTATTAATCCACCAACATCTTCTTCGTGCATAAACTCTTTATCATATTAGTTCAATCTATCGGATATCCATCAAACTTTTTAGGCATAGTCCCCATTATATTCTATCACAAAAAATCATAGTGGTCCACCAATTATTTCTTGATTAATTCATTCCCCAGATAGGCATATCTCAAATTATCTGGCTCCTTCAGATTGCCATTTTCCCACGATCATATCATCAAAACTAAATAAAGCATCCAGCAGTCATGTGATCATTCCATCAAGAATTTGACCCACTTTCTAACCAAATTCAGATTTCATCTCGACACTTTCGGGCCTTGATCTCTTAATCAAAGATAAATGATCTTTCTAAGAATAATCCAAACAGAGCGTGACAATCTCTGAAAACTATTATCTCACATAAAATGTCTTGCTACTAGACCAAGTCATATTGATTCCTAGAATCCGATAAACATTCACTTGTCCTCCACCAATTATTTCTTGCAAACAACGATCTATTCATTTGCTAAATCATCTTTAACCACTTCCTATAATTCCATAAGAATTTAGTACAAGGGTCACTTGCCTAAGAATCACCCTAAACATTCCAACATCGGAGTATTCTTCTTAATTTACTTGCTTCTAACCAATCCAAACATCATTTTATCAGCAAGTGCTTCCTAAAAATCCAATAACTTTCACCTTTATTTCTAAATCTTAAATCAAGGGTCACGTCTTCTAGCTCCAGATAACCACCAATGGTTGGGGACCACAACTGGTTAGCCCCAGAGTATTAATCAAATATATCATCTATCCAATCCCAATTAATTTATCGATCCACTCCAAGTTTTCACTTCTATTCTAAACCTCCAAATTTTTTATATTACCGTCATCATCCACCAAATTTTGATCTTATCGAGATACTTTTGGCTAATAACTTACAATTCAACACCCTTATATCTTCCTAAAGTCTCCTTTCTACCAACTAGTTTTGAGTCGGCCTCTGGCACCTCTTAATGGTCCCTAGAAAAATTTAGTGGGGAACCTTAGCACCAGTTGTTTTTCAAAAGGTTACCTTTTTCTTTTCTTGTTTTCGGAAATCACATCCTTGGGGAAACACTATAAATTTCCATGTGACTTTCTTATTTAGAACTTGAACATTTCTTAAGTTATACACTTGATTTAAGAAAAATATTATTGTCCTTGATTTGAGTTCTAACATCATTTGCTTCACCCCTGTGGTGAAGCATCCCCTTAGTCCGGGCAAGCTTTCCATTAGTTAGTTGTACAAAATTGTGGAGGTCTTTTATAACATCAATTGCCTTAGTCTTACGAGAAGAATTTGTTAACAAGGTAGCTAGTCTTGTCATCAAACTACTTTTCATATTCCAGAGGCTGGATTACTGGATTATCCGACA
The DNA here is from genome assembly GCA_947311845.1 of Poa pratensis. NCBI lineage: Eukaryota > Viridiplantae > Streptophyta > Magnoliopsida > Poales > Poaceae > Poa > Poa pratensis. The sequence continues at coordinate 13,026,576 of CAMZMU010000086.1, forward strand.
TTCCGTTTATTTGTATATGACACTCAGTTGTTTGAGCATACAAAAGCGATTTGTTAACAAGTTCATGAGGCTTGTTACCAAACTACTTCTATATAACACGAACATTGGAATATCACACTATTTCTAGAGAGATTTATAATAGTAGATTCTGACATACGAGTTTCCAAATACTCAAGGATAGTCTGTGATATTACTTTTTCGCCAACTTAAGAAATCTCTCTTCGAAGTCCTCTTGTCGTAGTTCCTCCTTCTTGCGGTCTCTGAGCTCGAATCTTCATAGCAACTCGTATATACTCCTTGAGTTCCTCTAGTTACCAATCCTAAATGAGTCTCCTTATGGCCTCGTCTCTTGTCAAGGCTTGCAGCCCTAGAAGATCAGTTGGTACTACCGTGGACTTGAGTCAGATGTTAATCTAAAGTTAGATACGATAAGTTAGTGTAGTATTCTTGTAATTCACAAGTTAATTTTGCGAGGTGATACTTGTGTCTTCGCGAGGTTGGCTTTAAATTGCAGTTTCCTTCGAGATCATGACGCACTTGCTCCAGATGGTGCATGAAGGCCATTATCTGATTTGCCGGTTAGGTTGCAAAAATCTCAGGCTATTGGTTAAAGATCGGGGTTCTTTTGTATCTTACGAAACTATCAGTTCTTATCGGGAGACGGTTTAGACAAGAGGAAAATATCTTGAAAAGATTTTCCTAAGCGGGTTTACATCTGCAACAAGGTGCAACTATGGCGAAGAGGTCAAAAACGGTTTTTGTTGGGTGACAAAAGGAGTTTTACAAAAAAGAGAATTTCGGGTTACTTTGTGTTGCCATCAGGGCGTGATTGTGAACGCACAAGAAAAACAATACACAAGCAGAGGACTCACAAACAACAACACGCATGCAGAGTAGAGCACACCAACAACAACACAGCATGTACATTTAGTACCAAGGACGTCTAATACTCGTGGTAATCGGGTAGTACAACCGAGGTTCCTATTGTATGTTTTTCCTATGGGCCTTGGTTAAATATGGTTGATGAAGTCTTCACTTTGTCGCCTTAGTCTTCAGCGGGAAAAATGAGATTGTCGAGGTAGTAACTGAGTGGATTTGTTGATATTGAGTTGAGGTCTTCGGAGGTCTCTTGCTTTGTTGATATCGATAATATTGGTATTTGCAGATCAATCACCTCGATGTGGAATGTTGAGTACTTGTGATGGAAGCTTCCTCTTGTAAGTGCTAGCTAATTAGGTCTCACTTGGGTTCATCGTCAAGTATTTTGAACGGTAAGAGGGATTAGAGAAATCCTTGGAAAATCTTAAAATAGAGGTATGAGTCTCAGAATTATTTGAGAAGGTGAGAAGAGTGGAAGTTATTTTTGGACTTCCTTAGATAAAAATATGTTTTTGGCAACAATATATTTTTAACAAAATATTTCTTTCCTAACTAACGTCCATGCTAACTAAGGTCTATTACAGTCAGGATGGCTCTGATACCAAGTCTGTGAGGACCCCGGATTAGGTATCCGAGATACTCGTTATGTTTCCTGCAACAATCCCATGATCAGTCTGTTGTTGCGCATAACTCAAATTGGTATAACAGAACACCCATAAATACCGAATAAATTTACTTACTTGATTGAAGCCATAACTTCATCAGGTACTCGCAGCGGAAATCATCAAACAACGTGGAGCCCAAGTCATTTGCCAACCCTACAGGCAGCTGACTGGGAAGCGCCCTAGTTCGCATGACGTCGTTGAAATCTTCTTCTTCAAACTGTTCCTCTTCAAAATCTGGCTAAGACAATAGCCAGGGACGAAACCAATATGAGTACATTTGAATGTACTCGCAAACTACCCCCGGAATAAGCATGCACTACTATTTTTATTGTTTAAATAAAACTTTCTTTGCTTTTAAAACTCCACCTCCGTATTAAAAAAAAGAGGAGGATGGACTTTTGTTTAATAAACCTTTGTTTGAAAATTCCTATACTTTATTTGAACAGGAAAGAAGGCTTTAGAACTTTTTTGCATAAATCAGTTTTTGTAAGAAGTCGCTTTTAAAATTTTTTCCCGTAAATACATCCTTGTTGAAAAAGGTAAGAAGTCTCTTTAATAAACATTTTCCCGGAAAATCACCATTTGGTTTATTTCTCCAAAACTCCTCCTTTTCGACCATAACCCTTCATGGTCATTCACTCCCAACAACCTCATACCAGCCCTTCGGTATAGTTGCCTAAAACATTTTCCACTTTCAAATCACAAAACTCTTCACTTCCCGACCATAGCCCGTCATGGTCAAATCATTCTCAGCAACCTAATACCAGCCCGTCGGTAGAGTTGCAGATACCACACATCTCCATTTTATTTTCAAATCTCAAAACTTTGCAAAACTTGCACATGGTCAGAGGACAGCCCTCCCAACTGTCCATATCCGAGGACTCGGCTATTCGAATAGTTTACCCTCTGCAGAGGTAGCACACTTTTCCCACACCCATCCGGTAACTCATCGTGTCAGCCACATCCCGCCATACAAGGTGTATGCGAAGTTGAGTCCCGACCGTAGCCTGTCCTTTGCTCATGCTAGTATAGGACCCTACGCTACGAAACTTTCCAACACACTTAACCCAGCCCGTCGGAATCTAAGTGTGAGGACTCGTAGTTCTGCCCGGCGATTTATGGTGGAACCTTCAATCCTCTTTCTCCAATACACTCATACCAACCTGTTGGCAGACTTCACTTAAGAGGACCCAGGTCAGGGGGTAGGTCACCAAACCATCCCCTCATGGAACGAGGTCATCCTCGTTGTTGAGGCATCCCATACTAATATGAGCAAACTATATGACTACGCCCTTTTCCCATATGTGGGTAAATGTGGTCGCACAGGTTATTGGCTGGTCGTCATAGTACAAAGACACAATGTGCATTTTTCATAAACATCTCCATTCTCCATTTCTCCACTTCAACACCGACATCTCGGCATTCCATAACCACACAAGTATTTTCAAAGGAGTTTTGAGTAAACAATATTTTTTCCCATCCTATAGTTTGAAAAAGAAATTCCAGCTAATGTCTCCATATAGGGTGTCAAAATAATATACTTATATTTTGGAAAAGAGTTTTCAAAATCATATCTTTTGTGGCAAACACCACATAAATCACTTATGCTCTTTATAAGTAAAACATGTGAACCAAAATAGATGTATGTAGATGCAAGCTCAGAGAATAGCTTGCCTTGCTCGGCAAAGTGATCTCGGTCTTGATCTTCAGGTTCAACAAATTTCCCTTCCTCAATAACTCCATTCCAAAGACCACTCCGGTAGCGTTTATCTAGCGTCGCAAACAGGAGAATAACACAACAATCACTAAGCAAACCAAACCACAAGTGGTATACAGACAAGTAACAAACCGTAAGCGTCAAACTAATCGTTCGAGTAACAACTAGGATCTACACTTACGAGGGTATTATCTTGATCAGTAATCTATCACCTACACACAAGCTAGGTCCATCGATCCCAAAACTATCTCGGGCAAAGAATAGCGACAAGCACCTCCTTTGGATGGGAAATACTTCAGACAAAAGTTAGGTCACCAATTAGCCTCTATAAGTGGAACCATCACACCATGCTAGGGTATGATAAAGTGAAACACTAGGAACCTAGCAAAATTAGATTTGCTCCAAAAATCATTACTGATTAATTTATAAAATCCTTTTTAAATATGCCCTTTTGTTAGTTTATTTTAAACATCACTATAAAATAATTATCCCTGTTTGGAAACAAGGTGGAATATAAAGGTTATCACTTGCTGAACATTTTAATAGGTCAAACATAATTTTTGGATCATTATTTTTAGAGTTAAAGATTTTCTAAAAGCTTTTTCTTTTCTGCCTTTTTCTTTATTCTAATAAAACATCAAATAAACTAATTTATTTGGATAGGTGAATTACACCAAAAGACTGGCTTTATTTTTCTGAACATTTTGGTACCTTATTTGTAATTTTTGGACAAGTAGTCTAAAAGATATGGATTTTTTAAGTTTAAACAATTTCTGTCTTTTCTTTTATATTCCCAGAAACTTCAACCGAATCGTTTTGCACTCAGGGCTGGCTAGCCACAGTCGCTGACAGGTGGGGTCCAGGCCACGTAGGCAGCCACGTAAGCGCAAGGGGCCCACGGCCAGGTTTGACTGCGGTGAGACGCGACTGGTGCGCGCGCGCGGGTGGTCACCGGCGGCGACGAGCACGGGCTCGGCGGAAGGGGACGCGCGGGGATGCGCTACTGGACGTTTTCGACGGGCGCGAGTATGGCGAACCTATCCACGGCGGCGCCGCCACCTAACTGTCACCGGATACGCCGCATCGACACAGACGAACGACGGCCGGCGGCGAGCTAAGGCGGAGCCACTTCTAAGCGACGAAATAGAGGGAGAGGTGGGGGATGGAGATGTCCAGGAGGTGCGCCTGCTCACCCTCGATGCGTGGGTGCGATCCGTTGGTGCTGAGGTGGATGGGAACGGCGGCGAGCTTGCTCGAAGCGCGGCGGCCGAGAGGAAGAAGATGGACTGTTGCCGTCGATTCGCTGCTCCCCGCGTCGATTCCTTGCACGGAGGGGAAGAGGACGACGCGGCGAAGCCTCTACTGGTCTTCGATCTGCTCCAGGTGGTCTATAATGGCGGCGGTGCGGTGGCGCTCTCGAGCTCGGCTTCGGCCATGGTGAGGAGCAGAGAGGGAGAGAGAGAAGAGCAGGAGAGAGAGGAGCGGCCCCGAGGTCTTCTTATCTCCTCGCCGGGGAGAGGAGAGGCGCAGGCGAGGCCACGTCGGGCGGGCAGGAGGAGCGGGAGAGAGGGGGGGGGGGGGGGTCCGGGCGGCGAGCGCGGCAGGGGAACGACACGGCATCGTGCGGCACTGCTGCTACAGGGGGACGATGGTACTTTTACCAAAAACCCCCTGGCTGCTTTCTTTTCTATTTCTTTTTAAAACCAGCAGCTGTTTAGGGATTTATTTGAGGCACTAAAACATTTTCTAAAAATCTGAGAAAATTCATGTAGCCTCCCATATACATGTAGAAGCTCCACAAAAATTGGCTTTTGAAAATAAAATGTTTTGAACCACATTGGTTCATAGGGTTTGAATATATTATTTTTGGATAAAACCAATTTGACAAATGGAAATATCTTTGTAATTGGAGATTAGATATTTTGGGGAGAGAGTAATATGACAATGAGATGGTTATCATCTCATTCCTGGATTTTATAAGATAAATTAATTGTTATAACAAAAATAGAAAATTAGGTAGAGAGGGAAATTAAATAGGATTATTTCCTTTAATCAAGATTTTATTTTGAGGGTGTAAGTAACTATAGGGGTCTTGTTTTGTTTTCAAGTCACACTCCATCATTGTGATCAAGTGTGTTTTATTTTAGTGTTGAGCACAACAGAGGAATTATCCTCACAAGCAACAAACACCACAAGATCCACATCACAATCAAGTCTACACAATTCAAACCACAAGAATTAATCACACCACCATTTACCTAATTCACAATACTATCTTATAAAAATGATCACACTTAATTATGACAAGATGATGTTTAAAACTATCTCAACTCCACCTTGGTATTTTTGAAAAGGGTTTTGAGCAAGACAAAATATGTGGGGTAATATATTTCCCACTTGTGTTCTTTTTTTAAAAGGAAGTGATAATCAAAGTTTATAAAAAGGGGAGTGGCAAACAAATGCAAAATATCAAGGTTAAAAGATAGATAGGGGATAGCATATAGATCTCCACATTTTTGGGAACACATAGTTCTGGAAATACTTTTACTTTCTCAAATAATGGGTATTAGTTTTGGGTGTTGCTAAACCAAGTATCATTGAAATGGAGTTGGCCAAAATAAGAATGGAAAAGATACATGGAATATTTTTCTTGTCATGACATGATCACCAAAGTTAATAATATTTTCATCTTGGTTGAGTTCTTAGGTTTAATATTTACTAGTCAAACAACTTAAACAACAGGTCACACAAGGTTCAACAAAGCAATGGGAAGGAAAACACAATCATCAGTAAAACATTTCAAAAAGTTTTTGTTGGTTCTGAATTTTGGTCTTGTAAAACTAAGTTTTTTCTTAGTTCCAAAATTTGGGATGTTACAGGATACCGCTGCTTGGAAGTTGTAAGTACTTCGCTTACGTAATATACTGGCCGTTGAACTGGGTATTCTTTCCCTGGTTCCTGTCTTTCACAACCACCACTGCGCTTACCGCACGTGAGTTTACGGCGATATATAACAGCATGGGCTCTTTATCTTTAGGAGCCGCTAGAACTGATGCATTCGCTAATTGACTCTTAAGGGCTGTGAGGGCCTCGTCAGCTTCCGCATTCCAGACGAAGGTATCTGACTTCATCAACAACTTGTATAAGGGAAAAGCCTCCTCTCCCAGTCTTGACACAAAGCGACTCAACGCTGCAATGCATCCTGTAAGTCGCTGCACATCTTTGAGGTTTTCTTGTTTTTTCAGCTCTGTGATAGCTTTTATCTTTTCGGGATTCGCTTCCATGCCTCTTTTTGATACTATAAACCCTAGGAGCTTCCCTGCTGGCACTCCAAAGACGCACTTTGTGGGGTTAAGCTTCATGTTGTATTTCCTCAGGTTGGTGAAGGTTTCTTGGAGATCACTGATGAGGTCCTTTCCCTTCTGCAACTTGACCACAATGTCGTCCACGTAAGCGTGTACGTTGCGACATATCTGCAAATGCAATTAATTCTGTATGCACCTTTGATAAGTCGCGCCTGCTGTCGTGGATTGTCACGTCAGGTGTCATAGATGACTTCGTAGGTGTGGGATTATGCGAGTCAAGCATCTCCGAGCTTGGGATCGCAGGAACAAAGATCAACACAGATTTACCCAGGTTCGGCCCCCTCAATGTGAGGTAAAAGACCTACTTCCTGCCTACCCTAGATTGGTATTGATATGATAATCGAGGTGTTACAATGGAGGCGATCCGATCTGGTACTCGCCGTATGAGCTAGGGTTTGGGCTTGATAGCTTGACCCGCTCTAAGTCCTGCGAGTCCTCTTTATATACACAGAGGCTCGCTAGGTTACAAAAGGAAACTTCCCCATAAGGAATACATCCACAGAGGCCTACTCGGAGACTACTTGGTCTTCACGTCCTCCGGGATATGTCTTCTAGATCTTTCCCCTTATGGCGGTTCAATATTGGGCTTGCTCCCAAGTGGGCCTTTGTCCGTGCGAGTAAGTTAAGTCGCACTGGGCCGCGGGTTAATCCAGAAAGTATTCCCCCGACATTAGCCCCCAAGCGTGGCCTGAACTTCATAGTATTTCTTGATCTTGAATGCTTAGGCCGCGCTTTTCCTTGTTTCGCGACTTATAATTGTGCAAGTTTGGCCTTGACTCGCACCTGGAAGATCATCTGACTTCGTGAGCTTCTTTGTTAGAGTATCCTGATAGCTTCAGAACTTGATGACGATCTATCTTCAAATTTTTGATGATAATATGATGTAGCCCCCAAGGATTGAGAGGATGTTATGTGGTAATCATCTCAATTCTTCTCAGAGAACTCTGAAGGTCATCACCTGTAACTTGATATCATGAATAAAACAATTGTTAAGTTACAAGTAATTGTAATTGGTGTTGCCGTACTATAAGCAGTACATCGACCTCTAGTTAGGCCATCTGAATCCTTAAGTGGGCACTCGCGCGACTCAGTATTTCCTAGGAATGTGTGTTCAGGGTCGAGAGCGGCCATGATAGGCAATCAAGCTCGATTGACGCCACACCCCAGTACTTTGGCCACATAATGCGAGTAGCAATCCAACTTAAGGTAAATTTGATAATTGCCAATAAATCGGCTGTTTCAGGGTAACAAAGACCCCAAGAAACATAATGATATTGCCATGATAGGCTAAGCTATGATAAGCTTTGATTATGATGACACATAAGGTCGCGCCTAGGTGGCAACCGAGTGTTATACATAGGGTTGGATCGCGCGTAGGTGGCGATCCATGGTGATACATGGGGTCGGTCGCGCCTAGGTGGCGACCAGAGATGATACAAAGTTTACGGCCGCGCCTAGGTGGCAGCCGGTTTCTGATACAAGGGTCGATCGCGCCTGGGTGGCGATCAGATGTTGCATAGGTCGCGCCTAGGTGGCGACCAAAGTTGAAGTTCTAGCCCTGAGTGGCTGTGATGATACTCAGCTATAAAGCTGGAAAGGATGATGCTTGGCTCTGATTAGCCTTTTCTTATGTATAGTACGGTCGCAGGTGTGCGACGTTCCAAGGGCGAGGTGCCTCGAGACGATCCTCGAAATCATGGCGTTCGCTGCTTTCTTCCCTTACATCCAGCAGGTAGTACGACCCATTGTTTAGCTTCTTGCTGATGATGTAGGGTCCTTCCCATGGAGAGGACAGCTTATGCATTCCCTTGTGATCTTGTTTAAGTCGCAGTACTAGGTCGCCTTCTTGAAAGGTGCGGGTTTTGATGCGTCTGGCATGATAGCGTCGCAAGTCTTGTTGATATACTGCTGACCTTGATGCTGCCAAGTCTCTAACCTCTTCTAATGTGTCCACCGAGTCTTGCCGAGCTATCTCATTATCTGTCTCGATGTAAGCCGCAACTCTTGGTGAATCATGTATGATATCGCTGGGCATGACTGCTTCTGCTCCATAGACCATGAAATATGGTGTAAATCCTGTGGATCTGTTAGGGGTTGTTCTCAAGCTCCACAGTACTGCTGGCAGTTCTTCCACCCAACATCCTGGAGATGCTTCGACCTTTTCAATAAGGCGCGGCTTAATTCCATGGAGAATTTCCTGGTTAGCTCGCTCAGCTTGTCCATTGCTCTGCGGGTGTGCTACTGACGTGAGGTCCAATCTTATCCCATTGTCTGCGCAAAATATCTGTGTAGCCCCTTCAGAGGTGTTGCTCCCATTGTCTGTAATGATACTATGGGGGTAACCGAAGCGGAATATGACCTTCTTCAAGAACTTGACTGCTGTTTCAGCCTCGCAATCTCCCACAGGTTCTGCTTCTATCCACTTTGTGAATTTGTCCACCATGACTAAGAGGTGAGTTTTTCCGTTTGAAGACCGTCTGAAAGGCCCTACCATGTCAAAACCCCATACGGCAAAAGGCCATGTGATGGGTATTGTGCGAAGTGCTTGGGCTGGCATATGATCTTGCCTAGCGTATCTTTGACATCCATCGCACACTCTGACAATTTGCTCTGCATCTGCTAATGCTGTTAACCAGAAGAATCCATGTCGGAACGCCTTTGCCACCAAAGATCTTGACGAAGCATGATGGCCACAATCGCCTGAATGAATTTCGTGCAAGATTTTTCGTCCCTCTTCTGGTGAGACACATCTTTGGAATGCTCCTGATACGCTGCGCTTGTATAATTCGTTGTTGATGATTGTATAGGCCTTTGATCGTCGTATGATTTTGCGCGCCTCAATTTCATCGTCCGGCAGCACTCCGCGACTTAAATATGCCATGTATGGCTCTGTCCATCCTGGCTGTTCATGCAGGGCTGCGACTAAAGTTGAATCATCCTCTGGCTCTGCAATGTCAATCTCTGCTGGAGGTTTGACTGATGGATTGTGCAGTTCATCCAGGAAAACATTGGGTGGGACTGACTGTCTGTTGGATCCAAGCCGAGACAGGGCATCCGCAGCTTCATTTTGTCTCCGATCAATATGTTCAACTTGGTATCCAGTGAAATGTCCAGCAATTCTGTCCACCTCTCTCCTATATGCAGCCATGTTCGCATCCTTGCTGTCCCACGTTCCGGAGACCTGCTGTGCCACCAAGTCTGAATCGCCAAAACAGCGTATGCGACTGATGTTCATCTCCTTTGCTATACGTAGACCATGAAGCAGTGCCTCGTACTCCGCCACGTTATTTGTGCAGTTGAAGTGTATCTGTAACACATACCGCAGCTTGTCTCCCTTGGGAGATGTCAGAACAACTCCAGCCCCCGAGCCTTGCAACTGTCTTGACCCATCAAAATGCATGGTCCAGTATTTGGTTTCTGCCATGCTAGGAGCAACTTGGATTTCTGTCCAATCGTTAATAAAATCTGCAAGGGCTTGCGACTTAATTGATGTGCGCGGCTCGTAACTGATGTGATGTGGTCCCAACTCGATCGCCCACTTAGCGACTCTTCCAGTAGCTTCTCGATTACGAATGATATCTGCCAATGGTGCTGAACTCACCACAGTTATTGGATGCTCTTGGAAGTAGTGCTTCAGCTTGCGACTCGCCATGAACACTCCAAACACCAACTTCTGCCACTGTGGGTAACGCTGTTTGGAAGCTGTGAGGACTTCGCTCACGTAGTATACTGGTCTCTGGACAGGGTATTCCTTTCCTGTTTCTTGTCTCTCCACAACCATGACAGCACTCACAGCGCGGGAATTTGCCGCTATGTATAGTAGCATTGGCTCTTTATCTTTTGGAGCCGCCAGAACTGGAGCATTTGTCAATTGATGTTTCAAGGCTGTCAGAGCTTCGTCGGCCTCTGCGTCCCAAACGAAGGTGTCTGATTTTTTCAACAGTCTGTACAAAGGTAGTGCTTTCTCTCCCAATCTTGATATAAAGCGACTCAAAGCTGCTACGCAACCAGTAAGCCGCTGTACATCTTTTATCTTTTCTGGCTTTTGGAGATCCATCACGGCCTTTATCTTGTCAGGATTGGCCTCAATGCCTCTTTCTGATACTATGAATCCCAATAGCTTTCCTGCTGGTACTCCGAAGACGCACTTTGTGGGGTTGAGCTTCATGTTGTATTTTCTGAGATTTGTGAATGTCTCTGCCAGATCACCAATAAGATCCTGGCTAACTTGCGATTTAATCACAATATCATCCACGTAGGCATGAACGTTGCGACCTATTTGCTCATGTAGGCAATTCTGAATGCATCTTTGGTAAGTCGCACCTGCGTTCTTCAACCCAAAGGGCATGCTGACATAACAAAAAGCTCCGAAGGGTGTGATGAAGGACGTCTTTTCTTGGTCCTCCCTCTTCATCTTGATTTGATGGTAGCCTGAATAGGCGTCCAAAAAGCATAACAGCTCGCACCCAGCAGTTGAATCAATTACTTGGTCGATTCGGCAAAGCAAATGGATCCTTTGGACAAGCTTTGTTAAGACTGGTGTAATCAACGCACATTCGCCACGTACCGTTCTTTTTCATAACCAATACTGGATTTGCCACCCATTCCGGATGGTATACCTCTGTGATGAATCCTGCAGCCAGCAAGCGAGCTATTTCCTCTCCTATTGCCTTTCTCCTGTCATCATGAAAACGCCGTAGTGGCTGCTTCACTGGTTTAGCCGCAGGGTTCACTTTGAGGCTATGTTCTGCTAATTCTCTTGGTACCCCTGGCATATCTGACGGCTTCCATGCGAAGATGTCTTTATTTTCCTGGAGAAAAGCGACGAGGGCCTTCTCCTGCTCTTCTTCCATGTGTGCTCCAATGCTAGTTTGCTTGGATGAGTCGCCAGGAACAAGATTTATCTGCTTAGTGTCCTGGGCCGCTTTGAATTTCATTGGTGGCTCGGCAGATGGCGTGGTAACCACACTCATATCGTTTGGGTCCACCTGCGACTTATAACCTTTTAGTCTTCCGCGGCACAGGCGGATTCTGCGAAAGCCGCATCTCCTTTCTCACATTCTATTGCTTTTTCTCTATCTCCGTACACTGTGATGACCCCTTTTGGTCCTGGTATCTTCAACTGTAGGTACACGTAGCATGGCCTGGCCATAAACTTAGCAAAGGCCGTTCTTCCAAACAAGGCGTGATATGGGCTTTGGAATTTTACCACTTCGAAGCTTAGGAATTCACTTCTAAAGTTCTCTTCTGTTCCAAAAGTTACCCCTAGGGTTATTTTCCCCACTGGCCGTGCGGACCTTCCTGGGACAATGCCGTGAAATACTGTTGACGTGGGCTGCAGGCTGGAATCCTTGAGTCCTAGACGCTGGAAAGTATCGTAGTACAAGATATTAATGCTGCTTCCTCCATCCATAAGCACTTTGGTCAGCTTGTATCCTGCAACGTATGGTGCCACAACCAGTGCCAACTTGCCAGGTTCCCGTACTGTGGCGGGTGGTCGTCGCGACTCCAGGTTACCGCGTATTCTGACCACCTTAACCAAGCGGGTGTTGCTGGTATCACGGCGTTCACCTGCTGACTTCTCGGCTCAATTTCTCTTCTCTTTTGGAGGTATCGATAACTATTGTGTGATACTGCCCCGTCTGCCTGGGGTTACTCGCGCCGTGCTGCCCAATATTTGTGTTATGAGCCGCACTAGGGTTTCCTTCATGGGAATTCCCCCCGTTGTGTTGGCTCTCTTCTTTCCACTTTTTGTAATAATGGCATTGCGCCTTGGTATGGTCCGCTGGCCGTCCATCACCTGTCGCATGAAGGTCGCATGGCCGGTTGAAAACTTCTTGCATATTGATTGGACGGGAGCCGTATCCTCGACCCCTTCCACGCTGGCCTCTGAATCCTCCACGCGCATTGGCGACGAGCCCTGAGTGACCATCTTCGCTTTTGCGTTTGTTTTGACTCGTGTTGTTGTGGCTCGTTTGCTGCTGCTGGGGCTTGTTGGAGTTTTTCTTTCCTTTTGCAGCAACCTCCTCTTCTTCTCCGTCTGACGCGTCTCTGGTTTTATCTGAGCTGGCATATTTGTTAGCCGCAGCCATCACCTCGCTGAGGCTCTTGACTTTATCCTTCATGCGACCCAGCTTATGAATCAGCGGCTCAAACTTGCAGTTTTTCTCCATCACCAGGACGGCTGAGCTTGGTGGTATATTATCTGAGGAGTGTATTATTTCTGCCACCCTTTTCATCCAATGGCGACTTGACTCGCCTTCCTTCTGGACACAACGCTCTAAATCTTCTATATTGCAGAGTCGCTTGCAAGTTCCTTGGAAGTTCTTAATGAAGGCATCCTTCAGTTCCTCCCAAGTATTTATAGAGTTGGGAGGCAAATTTTGCAGCCATATGTGCGCTGCTCCTTCTAGCATCATGTTTAGGTAGCGTGCGCAGATCTCTTCAGATGCGTTTAGGATGCTCATGCCCATCTCGTAATTGTTGAGCCAAGTGGTTGGATCCATGCTGGCGTTATAGTTTGCCACCTTGCGTGGCCCTTTGAAATCTTCAGGAAAAGGTTCCGATCTGATCCTTCAGTGAAACACGCCGGTCCCTTGAGTCGCGAGGACAGGGCTGTGGGCGCGCCTGCGGGGTTATCTGCGGGCCGCTTTTGCATCAATGGCGCATTCGCCTGCGCTTCTGCGACTTGCTCCTGCTGCCTCTGTGCGACTCCTGACACGTCTCTGGTGGCCTGCTTGGACGCTTCTTTCTGCTAATCCTGTGATTGGCTGGTACGAGGGGCAGCTGTGCTTCGGCTTCCGCCCTATTGGCTTGTTGCAGGACTGCCGTACTTAGCATCTGAATCGCGCGCCGCGCCTCAGCATTGACCGGGTCATCGCCTGTTGGTACCATCTGAGTCAAGATATTAGCCGCAGCATACATATTATCGACAGGGTTCTGGTAATGGCCCTGTGGGGTGTGAAACCTCCTTGGTTGTTGCTGGGTCTCTTGATTTGTTGGTACCCTTCCTTCCGCAGTCGTCTGGATTCCCGTCCCGCGGCTGGAGTGAGCGGGATTTCCACTGTTGGTTGAGTCGCGCGCAGCTGTGTTTGCGGGTCAACCTGTTGTTGAGTCGCAGCCAGCGCGGCTACTCTCTGCCGCTCCTGTTGGATTCCTTGGTTTATCTGATCGAGCCTGCGGCGCTCTTCTTCCATCCTTCGAACCTCATACAGGAGCTCGGCCCTGGCGGCCTCAATTTCTGTTGCACGGAGGGCGGCGTTCGTGGCTGACACAGGGACAAGAAGTGGGTTGCTTGGGGGTGCCGATGCCTCGGTTTCTCCAGCAGTTCCTGATGCGCCTGCTCCTCCGGCCATGTAAACCGCGACTTGTGCCATCTCTTGATCTGGTGATGATGTGATTTCTGGTGGGTAACCCCAGCAACTTTCTTCAAAGGCAGGTATGATGGACCCAAACTCTTGCGAGTCCATGCTTTCCACGGATTCTTCCCCGTCATCGGCGACTTCTTCTACTGAATCGCCTTCTGGACCGATCTAACGGACCTGCCACCGATGAAGCCGACGAAGACGTTGATGGATCCGAACGGGATGACGTGGCCGGTCTCCAAATAATCTGCTTCCGGCCCCCAGCTTGAATCGTCGATGAGGGGTGTGCCATTGACCGTGATGATACGGCCAACAACAAGATCTTCAGCTCCCTTCATGGATCCTGCGCGGAACGTGACGCTCTTGACCGCAGGCCCCACGGTGGGCGCCAACTGTCGTGGGTTTGTCACGTCAGGTGTCATAGATGACTTCGTAGGTGTGGGATTATGCGAGTCAAGCATCTCCGAGCTTGGGATCGCAGGAACAAAGATCAACACAGATTTACCCAGGTTCGGCCCCCTCAATGTGAGGTAAAAGACCTACTTCCTGCCTACCCTAGATTGGTATTGATATGATAATCGAGGTGTTACAATGGAGGCGATCCGATCTGGTACTCGCCGTATGAGCTAGGGTTTGGGCTTGATAGCTTGACCCGCTCTAAGTCCTGCGAGTCCTCTTTATATACACAGAGGCTCGCTAGGTTACAAAAGGAAACTTCCCCATAAGGAATACATCCACAGAGGCCTACTCGGAGACTACTTGGTCTTCACGTCCTCCGGGATATGTCTTCTAGATCTTTCCCCTTATGGCGGTTCAATATTGGGCTTGCTCCCAAGTGGGCCTTTGTCCGTGCGAGTAAGTTAAGTCGCACTGGGCCGCGGGTTAATCCAGAAAGTATTCCCCCGACACCTGCGTTCTTTAACCCAAAGGGCATGCTGACTTAACAAAAAGCTCCAAAGGGCGTAATGAAGGATGTCTTTTCTTGATCTTCCTCCTTCATCTTGATATGGTGATACCCTGAATAGCCATCTAGGAAGCATAATAGCTCACATCCAGCTGTTGAATCGATGACTTGATCGATCCGTGGTAGAGCGAACGGGTCTTTCTGTCAGGCTTTGTTAAGGCTAGTGTAATCAATACACATACGCCATGTGCCATTCTTCTTCATGACCAGGACCGGGTTTGCCACCCATCTAGGATGAAATACCTCGGTGATGAATCCTACGGCCAATAGCCGAGCTATTTCTTCTCCTATTGCCTTCCTTCTATCATCATGAAAGCGTCGCAATGGTTGTTTTACTGGCTTAGCCATTGGGTCCACGTTGAGACTGTGCTCTGCTAACTCTCGCGGCACCTCTGACATATCTGATGGCTTCCATACGAAGATATCTTTATTCTCTCGAAGGAAAGCAACCAAAGCCTGTTGTTGTTCCCCTTCCATATGCGCTCCAATGCTTGCCTGCTTGGACTGATCTCCAGGAACAAGTTCTATTTGTTTCGTATCTTGCGCCGCTTTACACTTAATCTGCGGCTCAGCTGATGGTGTTCTAATAACACTCATATCATCTGGGTCGATCTGCACTTATATGTCTTGAGTTCTTCGGCGGCGCAGGCTGACTCTGCGAAAGCCGCATCCCCCTCTTCACACTCAATCGCCTTTTCTATGTCTCCATGCACTGTGATGACCCCTTTGGGCCCTGGTATCTTTAATTCCAGGTACACGTAGCAGGGCCTTGCCATAAACTTGGCGAAAGTTGTCCGTCCAAAAAGTGCGTGGTAGGGGCTTTGAAACTTCACCACTTCGAAACATATGAATTCGCTAGGGAAGTTCTCCTTTGTTCCGAAAGTTACTCCCAGGTTATTTTTCCCACTAGCTGGGTCGATTTTCCTGGGACAATCCCTTGAAATATTGTTGACGTATGCTGCAAGCTAGAATCTGAAAGCCCCAGGCGCTTAAAGGTATTGTAGTACATAATGTTTATGCTACTTCCCCTTTCCATGAGTACCTTGGTTAGTTTATACTCCGCCACATAAGGAGCCACGACCAATGCAAGCTTCCCAGGTTCTCGGACCTGTGGCGGGTGATCCTCGCGATTCCAAGTCACTGAATGTTCTGACCATCTAAGCCATTGGGGGGTTGCTGGAACTACGGCGTTCACTGTTGGCTTCTGCGACTTAGCTTTTCTTCTCGCTTGGAGGTGTTGATAACTATTGTATGATACTGTCCCGCCTGCCTCGGGTTCCCGCATTGTTTTGTCCAACACCTGGGCTTTGAGTCACGTTGTCGCGATCACCTCCATCACGGTTTCCAGGGTTTCCTCCGGACGGTCGACCTTCGTCTTTCCACCTTTTGTAATAATTGCATTGTGCCTGGTCTGCCGGCTTCCCATCACTTCCTGTGTGGAGATCGCATGGTCGATTGAAGACCTCCTCCAAATTGATCGGTCGGAAAACCTCTACCACGAGTCCCTCCTCGGTGGCCTTTAAATTTGTCACTGGTGTTAGCCACGAGCCAGACCCTGCCTTTTCATTCTTTCTTTTGTTGTTGTTGCCATTACTAGCGTTGCTTTGATACTAGCTAGGCCTTGCTTCCACCTTTTTTGCTCTTTGCTGCGCTGCCTTCTGCCTCGTCATCGGAGGAATCCTTAATTTTGTCTGAACCAGTGTACCTATTGGCTGCATCCATCAGTTCTCCCATGTTTTTGACTTTGTCTTTCATGCGCCCCAGCTTATGAACAAGCGGCTCAAATCTACAATTCTCTTCTAGCACCAGGACCGCATAACTCGATGGTATTTTCTCTGATGAGTGGATTATCTCTACGACTCGCCTCATCTAGTGGCGACTTGACTCCCCTTCTTTCTGGACGCATCTTTCCAGGTCCTCAATGGTGCAAAGTCGCTTGCACGTTCCCTGAAAGTTTTTGATAAATGCCTCCTTCATCTCTTCCCATGTATTTATAGAATTGGGAGGCAAGTTCTGTAACCAAATATGAGCCGCGCCTTCCAACATCATGTTCAAATACCTTGCACATATCTCTTCCGAGGCATTCCATATGCTCATTCCCATCTCATAATTATTCAGCCATGTAGTTGGATCCATGCTAGCATTATAATTTGCCACCTTGCGTGGCCCCTTAAAATCATCCGAGAAGGGTTCTGATCTGATCCTTTCGCTGAAGCACACTGGTCCTCTGAGTCGTGAGGACAAGGCCGTTGATGTGCCCCTTAGGGAGGCAACACCGCGGGTTGTGCCTGTTCTCTTGGTGCGGCGACTTGTGTTTCGGCGACTTGTGCCCTGGTTGGCACGTTAACTCGCGTTCGTTGTCTTCGCGCCGTGTTTGAACTATTTTCCGGCGGCCTACTATGGACGCTTTCTTCGGCAGCTGCCCTATCAGTATTTGGGACCGGATGTGGCCGTCCTCCACGGCCTGACATATTGGCCTACTGTAAAATGGCGGTACTTAACATCTCTATGGCACGCCGTGCCTCGATGATACGTCTCAAACGTATCTATAATTTTTGATGTTCCATGCTTGTTTTATACCAATTGCTACATGTTTTGCATCTACTTTATATCACTTTTATACATTTTTTTGGGACTAACTATTAACAAGATGCCGAAGTGCCAGTTTCTGTTTTCTGCTGTTTTTGTATTCCAGAAAAGCTAGTCTGGAAATATTCTCGGAATTGGACGAAACTACACGGGGGTGCCTATTTTTCCAGAACACGCCTGACGGAGCGAAGGAGCAGCAGAGGAGGGCCACCAGGAGGCCACACGCACCTAGGGCGCGGGCCCCCTTCTGCCGCGCCCTAGGTGGTGTGGGCCCCTCGGGGGTCCGCAGTCGCCGCCCTTTCGCCTACTTATTCCCAGACGGGAAAACCCTAAGTACCTGAGCAAATATCCACGAAAAGATCCAGAGACGCCGTCGTCGTCAACCCTAGCTCGGGAGGGTTCAGAACCTCTTCCGGCACCCTGTCGGAGAGGGGAATCGTCACCGGAGGCTTCTACATCGCCATGCCTGCCTCCGGAGTGATGCGTGAGTAGTTCATCCTTGGACTACGGGTCCATAGCAGTAGCTAGATGGTTGTCTCTCCACTTTGTGCCATCATGTTTAGATCTTGTGAGCTGCCCTACATGATCAAGATCATATTATTGTAATGCTACATGTTGTGTTTGCTGGGATCCGATGAATATTGAATATTATGTCAAGTTGATTATCAATCTATCTTATATGTTATTTATGATCTTGCATGCTTTCCGTTACTCGTAGATGCTTTGGCCAAGTAGATGCTTGTAACTCCAAAAGAGAGTATTTATGCTAGATAGTGGGTTCATGTCTCCGTTTAACCTGGGACAGTGACAGAAAGTTCTAAGGTTGTGGATGTGCTGTTGCCAATAGGGATAACCTAACGATGCTATGTCCACGGGCATATGTGTTTGTTTACATTACGCACTTTACTTAATGCAATTATCTGTTGCTTGCAACTTAATACCAACGGGGGACTCGGATGACAACCCGGCGGTGGATTATTAGTCATAGATGCTGTTGGATAACGGTCTATGTATTATGTCATAATGCCCAATTAAATATCATAGCTATTTTTCGTCAATTGCCCAGCTGTAATTTGTTCACCCAACATGTTAGTTATCTTTTATGGAGAGACACCACTAGTGAACTGTGGACCCGGTCCATTCTTTTAAACTGATTAAACAACCACAAACTGCAAACTGTTCCTTTTTCATTCTCTGCAATTTAATACTCATTTTCCACACCATACGTTTAATCCTTTGTTTTCAGCAAGCCAGTGAGATTGACAACCTCACTGTTTCGTTGGGGCAAAGTAGTTTGATTGTGTTGTGTGCAGATTCCACGTCAACAGTCCAGACTCCCTTCGACAGCTATTTTTCTGGCGCCGTTGACAACCTTCTAAAGAGTTGCTGCTCCTACTGGTTCGATAATCTTGGTTTCTTTCTGAGGGAAAACTTGTTGCTGACTACATCATACCTTCCTCTTGGGGTCTCCCAACGAACGTGTGTTTCACGTCATCAAGCTATTTTGCTGGCGCCGTTGCCGGGGAAACAGCAGTCTTCTGCAAGGGGAGTTTCACGCTTCCAATCTCTTTACTTTGTTTTTGTCTTGCTTAGTTTACTTTTATCCAGTTATGTTTTGCTTGTTTATTTGGAAACCCATAAAAATTATAAAACTGAAAATCCTATAAAAACTTTTGCTATGGAAGAATTTACTAGAACCTCTATGTTGATGGAAGCTAGAGAATTATATAAAGTATAGAGAATCAAGAGAGGGTAAAATCATGAGAGGCATGATAAAAAAGTTAAATCAAATTGCTGAAAGTTTGCTGGAACGCCATGATATAAATTGTTGCTCTGAACAGGATACTAAACATCTTAAATTCCAATGTGGCTTTAGTGAAAACGTTTTAATTATGAACTATCATTGGAATAACTATATTCATTTGGGAGTTGAAGAAGTAGAACAATTTGTTTTACTTATGGGAGCTTCTGAAATAGACTCCTTCATGGCTAAAAATTATGAAACTTGTGTTGCTTGCAATAAACTTAAAGATACGGTCTCTTTATTCTTGATTATTGCCTAGAAAATTTCAGCAATAATTGTTATATCATTGATTATAAAGAGAGACTCATTAATGCACAAGAATGTACTCACAATTTGCAGGAACCTGTGGAAGAAGAAATTGCTGAAGCTGAAAGCTCATTGGATGAAAAAGAGGAGGAGAGTGATGAACAAAAAGAGGAAGAATGGAACCCATGCCTACCTTCTAATGAGAGCAACTCTTTAATTCTTACATTATTTGATCACCCTCCATGCTTGCCAAAGAAGGATGAATGTTATGTTCCTGTGGATTCTCTTGAAATATTCCCTATGAGTAAAACTTGTGAGAATAATTATGCTACTGTTATTTATAATAATCCATGCTATTTTGATGAATCTTATGATAATCCTTTATTTGTGCCTGATATCGAAATGCATGGTACTAAAGAGTTTTGCTTAGAAAATGTTTATGATAAAGCTCTAGATGATGGTCCTATATTGGTTGATAATATTAATTGTACTGCTAATGAAAATGGGATTGGAGAGGTCTTGACTTTATCTAGATGGAGTCCCATACCTTTTGAGAATGATCAATCATCTTGTTATAAAATTGTTAAAAGTGGGTTTGAAAGTTTTAATCCCACTATTTTTGAGCTTGATAAAAATTATGTGTTTGTAGATCATGAAAAGCATGCTTTATGTGATAGTTATATTGTTGAGTTTGTTCATGATGCTACTGAAAATTATTATGAGAGAGGAAAATATGGTTGTAGAAATTTTCATGGTACTAAAACACCTCTCTATATGCTGAAAGTTCTGAAGTTGCTCTTGTTTTATCTTCCTATGCTTGTCACTTTGTTCTTTATGATTTATTTGTGTACAAGATTCCTATGCATAGGAAGTGGGTTAGACTTAAATGTGTTTCGAATTTGCTTCTTGATGCTCTTTTTGCTTCATTTTCTATTTTATGTGAGCATCATTAAAACTATCAAGCCTAGCTAAAAGGCGTTAAAGAAAAGCGCTTATGGGAGGCAACCCATTATTTTTATTTCTGCAATTTTTCTTTTATTGAGTCAAGGAGGATATTTACTTCTGTAGCAACTCCTTTGTATCTTTACTTTCTCGCATTGTTGTGCTAAGAGTAGCCTCTAATGTTAAGATGATGCTTAATTTTGATTGCTGCGCAGAAACAGATTTTGCTGTTCACTGTACGAAATTCCTAAAATCACCAGATTGTTAATTAAATCTGAAAATTTTTGTGCGTAATCTTTATGAATGTCTGAAACTTTCATTAGTCTAGAATTTTTCGATCTGAGCGTCGTAAGTGCCTTGAAAAAATTCGTCTTTGCGGACTGTTTGTTTTAGACAGATTATGCCTTTTTATTTTGCATTCTCTCTTTTACTAGTGTTGAGTGAAATTCTTTTTTGGGTGGAAGAGCTTCACATAACATCAGTGGCTGTAGCTAATGTTTAAAGTAACAAATCATATTGCGTCTTTATAAATTATGTGAATTTTTGATTATGCACTAACCCTCTAATGAGATCTACTTTGAGTTTGGTGTGACGGAAGTTTTCAAGGGTCAAGAGAGAAGGATGATATAATAGGATCAAGAAGAGTGAAGAGCTTAAGCTTGGGGAGGCTCCCATGGATCTCCCCAGCATATTTCATGAAGACTCAAGCGTTTAAGCTTGGGGATGCTGATACGTGCATTTTATATCATCATTTATATAACTTTTAGTATCATACTAGAATGTTATTTGCATGATTATATGATTGTTTCTACATGTTTTAGATGATTTTGGGGACTTTCATACAAAGTCCCTATTTTTGGTATTTAATTTCTGGGAGGCAGAAAACGTCATTTTTCTTGTCTTTAATGTTTCAGGAGCTACAGGACCTCAAATAATAAAAGGAAAAATACTGCGTCAGTTTTTCATCGGGAGAAAGGCAGAGGGAAGAAGACCGAAGAGAGGAGAGCCACGAGGGCCAAATGGGGGTGGCCCACGCGGCCCATGTACCTGGCCGCGTGGGACCCACCAAAAGGTGCCTTGGGAACCTCCTCGCCTGGGCTTTTTAGCAACGCCTTCGTCTTGCCCGAAAAGTAACGCCCTAATTTTTCCAAGTCCATCCGAGGTCGCGGCGGCGGCGAAACTCCTGATCCCTTCCGAGGGGGGTCAGATCCTGCTGCTCCGGAGCTCCGGAGAAGGGGGAAATCATCGTCATCGTCATCACCTCTCCTCCTTGGCGTGGGAGGAGGCCTCTACATCATCACCCCCATCAAGACCAGCACCATCACCATCCTCATCACCGTGATCCACTCCGTTCCCCTCGCAGTTTGAGAGTTGCTATACCCTAGATACTTGTCTTGTGCTACTATTCATGTTTGTGATTGAGTACTTGTCATTATTTGGTGGTGAAGTTATAATTTCAGATTGTGTTGTACCACTTATGCCACTGATTATGATCATGTTCGCACGTTGTGAGTAGTTCCCGTATGTTCCTGAGGGCATAGGATGAATTGGCATTGATTTATATATGACATGTGTTGGTATTTTGTCAAGAGTTTATCTTTTTTGTGATTCTATGATGGTGTTGTGCGAACGTCGACTGCACAACACTTCACCTATATGGGCTCATAGGAGAACACCGTAGTGTAATGAATTGATGGAGACTTGGGAGGACACGTAAACCTGAGACCGAGTCATGAAGTTATATTATGAGGGTATTAGTATCGGGGACCTTAGAGTGTAATGCTATGGTGGGACTTTAGGTCTTAATAATTCTTGTGCAGTCATTTGCTTGGCCACATGATCCATCATAAGGGGTTGTAGTTTATTTATTTAGCTATACCTAATTATGGCTCCGTCCAAAGAGGATTAAAACTTGACAAGATATTCA
Organism: Poa pratensis; assembly: GCA_947311845.1. Lineage (NCBI taxonomy): Eukaryota > Viridiplantae > Streptophyta > Magnoliopsida > Poales > Poaceae > Poa > Poa pratensis. The sequence continues at coordinate 13,049,038 of CAMZMU010000086.1, forward strand.
ACGTGTTGTTTAATAAATCTCTATGCCTAGCATCATCCATGCCGCCCTCAGGAACGTTTGCCACATATAAGTTACACATCACTTGAGCTTGTCCTTTTGCCACATAAGAGGATTGGGCTTTCTCTCTTTGAGAGCTTTCACTTGCTACTATCTGTTATCTGCTTGCAATTATACAACTGAAAATACCAAAATCACCTGCATCTTTTATTGTTTTATTTATCAATCTTACTAACCAATACCTTCAGCTCCTCGTGGGTTCGACAACCTTTTCTAATTGAAAGGTACTACAATTGATCTCCTGCACTTGGGAGCCATCAAGATACTTTTCTGGCGCCGTTGCCGGGGAGCGTAGCGCTATTGGTAAGAAGTTTGGTAAGGAAACTTGAAAGCTGTTTATCTCATTGTTACTATGGCATTTATGAATCGTGCCTCGCTGCATCTTGCTCTATATGAAAGTGCTTATGCCACTACTGCAAAGGTGGTTGAAACTACTGTGTCTGAGGTGCCTGAAGTGGGATTTAAAATTCCCATGGTCATGTTAAAAGAGTTATGAAAAATCCATTTACAGGAGATGGAACTAAGTCGGCACGCGAGCACATGGAAATAATTGAGGACATATGTGGCTTATTCAGACTACCTGGTATTTCAGAGGATCAGGTAAAAAGGAAGCTATTGTATTTGTCTTTATCTGGTAATGCTCGTGATTGGTACAGGTCTCTGGATGAAGAGGTCCAGAATGAATGGAGTATCTTGAGGAAGGTTTTCTTTCTTAAATATTTTACTCCTAAAGAAGCTTATGATTACCGTTGCTATATATTCAATTTCTGGCCACATCTGGGAGAGAGTATTACTCAAGCGTGGGGGAGGTTAAAGGAACTCCTTCGCAAGAATCCATGTCATGATCTTACAAGGAAACTTATATTGATAAACTTTTATGTGAGACTACCTATGAAGCACAAGGAGATTCTGGATAATTCATCTGGTGGAAGTTTTACTAATAACACTGAAGAAGAAGCATGGAATTTATTGGAGACTATTTCTGAAAATACTAGCCACTGAGATCTTGATAAAGGTAATGAGCCATATTTTGATTATGAATATTCATGTGTAGAGAATTTCTCTACTTCTATTCTGTTTAAAAATCTGAGTGATACTTTTGGTCTTGATCCTTATGTTATAATTGAAATAGCTAAAGGTTTTGCTGATCATATCTGTGTTCCAAAAAGTGGATTTGAAGTTTATGTTGAACCTGTTAAACAATCTATTGTTGTTCCTAAAGTTATTAAACAGGTTGAACCAATGTCATCTGTGACAACTGAGGAGTATGTTGAACCACCTCCATTTCCAAACCAAGTTAAGGAGAATTTACTTAAAGCTGTTACTAACAAGAGTAAGAAAAGATGTTCTCAGCCTTATGAACAGGTGGAAGTCAACACTCAAATTTCTGTTATCAAGCAACTAAATGAAGAAGACCCAATGGATGTTTATCTATGTGAAGATGCTACCAAAGTCATCAAAGGTAATTCGGCCAAAGTTGGGAAACCTGTGTCATTCCATATTCTCTTTATCTTGAGATCAAGCCTGATATTGATCCCATTGTTATGGAAGAGACAGGTATGACAATTCAACTTGCTAATAAAGATTATATTAGTCCATTTGGAATTGTTAGAGATGTTGAAGTATTGATTGGCAAAATAAAATACCCTGCTGATTTTATTGTGCTTGGTTGTCCTCAAGATTCATTTTGTCCTATCATTTTTGGTAGACCTTTCTTACATACTGTTGGTGCTGAAATTAATTTGCCTAAAGAGAAAGTGTTTATTAAATGTGCTGGTGAGAAACTTGAATTTAACTTTTCCAAATTTGCTGATAAACATGTTGAGAAAGAGCCAATTCCTAATAATTTAATTGAAACTCTTGCTCATATAGCTGTAGCTTCAACTGATGTTGTAGAACGTTATATGCTTAATCAAGATGAACCATTTAATGATGAGGAAAAAGAGGCTTTGGAACAAATATTATGGCAACAACCACCACAATTACAATTGCATATCCCACCTGATAATTTAGGAGTGCTGCCACCACCTAAAGGGGATCCTAGTTTTGAATTGAAACCTTTGCCTGCAAATCTGAAATATGAATATTTGGATGAGAAGAGCATATATCCTGTCATTATTAGTGCTAACCTTTCAGCTGAAGAGGAAGAGAAATTACTTGATGTGCTAAAAGCTCACCGACCAGCCATTGGATACTCTCTTGATGATCTTAAAGGTATAAGCCCCGCTCTATGTATGCATAAAATTAATCTGGAGGAAGATGCAAAACCTGTTGTTGATTTTCAACGCCGCCTCCATCCAAAAATGAAAGAAGTGGTAAGAAAGAGGTAATAAGACTTATTGAAGCTGGTATCATTTATCCTATAGCTGACAGTAAGTGGGTTAGTCCTGTTCATTGTGTTCCTAAAAAGGGTGGAATGACTGTTGTTCCAAATGAAAAGGATGAACTTGTGGCTCAACGTACTGTAGTTGGTTATAGGATGGTTATTGATTTCAGAAAATTGAATAAAGCAACTCGAAAAGATCATTATCCATTGCCATTTATTGATCAAATGCTAGAAAGGTTATCTAAACACTCTCACTTTTGCTATCTAGATGGTTATTCAGGTTTCTCGCAAATTCCTGTCCATAAGGATGATCAAGAAAAGACCACTTTTACTTGCCCATATGGTACTTTTGCTTACAGGAGAATGCCATTCGGTTTATGTAATGCTCCTGCTACTTTTCAAAGATGCATGAATGCTATATTTGCTGATTATATTGAAAAGATAATGGAGGTTTTTATGGATGATTTTTCTGTGTATGGTACTTCCTTCGATAATTGCTTGTTCAACCTTAACAAAGTTTTACAGCGTTGTGAAGACCAACACTTGGTTCTTAATTGGGAGAAGTGTCACTTCATGGTTACTGAGGGTATAGTTCTTGGGCATAAGATTTCTGGAGAAGGAATAGAAGTTGATCCAGCAAAGATTGAAGCTATTGAAAAACTACCATATCCAAGGGACTTCAAAGGTATAAGAAGTTTTCTTGGGCATGCAGGTTTTTACCGTAGGTTCATTAAGGATTTCTCCAAAATATCAAAACCTCTAACCAATCTTCTGCAAAAGGATGTTCTTTTCTCTTTTAATGATGATTGCATTGAGTCCTTTAATATTTTGAAGAATGCTTTAATCACTGCTCCCATTATTCAACCTCCTGATTGGAACTTGCCTTTTGAAATTATGTGTGATGCTAGTGATTATGCAGTTGGGGCTGTTTTGGGCCAACGTGTTGATAAGAAACTGAATGTTATTTATTATGCTAGTAGAACACTTGATGCTGCTCAAAAGAATTATGCTACAACTGAGAAAGAATTTTTAGCAGTACTGTTTGCTTGTGACAAGTTTAGACCTTATATTACTGATTCAAAAGTCACAATACATACTGATCATTCTGCTATTAAATACTTGATGAATAAGAAAGATGCTAAGCCTAGACTAATAAGATGGGTACTTTTATTGCAAGAATTTGATTTACACATTGTTGATAGGAAAGGGGAGGATAACCAAGTTGCTGATCATCTCTCTAGGATGGAAAGCATACCTGATGATCCTATTCCTATTAATGATAGCTTTGTTAATGAACAACTTGCAATTGTTAATGTTTCTAGTGCTAAAGTTGCATCTCCTTGGTTTGCCAACTATGCAAATTTTATTGTTGGTAAAGTTTTGCCTCCACACTTCACTTCTCAACAAAGAAAGAAATTCTTTTGTGATCTTAGACATTATTTTTGGGATGATCTTTTCCTCTATAAGAAAAGTGTGGATGGTATTATTAGACGTTGTGTACCTGAGCATGAACAACAGGCTATTATAAGAGATTGTCATGACAGTCCCTATGGAGGGCATCATGCAGGAGATCGCACAGGAGCAAAGGTATTACAATCTGTTTTCTATTGGCCTACTTTATTTAAGGACTGTGCTGAATATGTTAAATCTTGTGATAAATGTCAAAGAGTAGGAAACATTGGTAGGAGGAATGAAATGCCTATGAATTATTCATTGCCACTTGAACCATTTGATGTGTGGGGTTTTGACTTTATGGGTCCTTTCCCAGAATCAAAGACAAAGCATACTCACATTTTGGTTGCAGTTGACTATGTTACAAAGTGGGTGGAAGCAATTCCAACCAAAAGTGCAGATCATGCCACAGCAATGAAGATGCTCAAGGACATCATTTTCCCCAGGTTTGGTGTTCCTAGGTTCTTAATTACTGATGGTGGTTCTCATTTCTTGCATGGTGTTCTTAGAAAAACTTTGGCAAAATATGATGTTAACCATAGAATTGCATCTCCTTATCATCCTCAAACAAGTGGGCAAGTTGAATTAAGCAATAGGGAAATTAAACTCATTTTGGAAAAGACAGTGAATAAGTCTAGATCTGATTGGCCAATTAAGATTAATGATGCTTTGTGGGCTTATAGAACTGTTTTTAAAAATCCTATGGGAATGTCTCCTTATAAAATGGTTTATGGAAAAGCTTGTCACTTACCTGTTGAACTCGAACATAAAGCTAGATGGGCTATTAAAGAACTGAACTTTGATTTTAAAACTGCGGGAGAAAAGAGAATTCTTGACCTAAACCTACTTGATGAATGGAGAAATGAAGCTTATGAAAGTACCAAGCCCGGAGTGGAAGCCTTGCAAGGAAACTGTGGAGAAGAATCTCATGCAAAAACTTGGAGAAGCTGCGAACAAGTTTGAACAAGCCTACAATCTTATGATGAGCATTATTGGAGATCTTGAAGAAAATTATTATGAAGATAAGAAGAAAGAAGAGAGGAAGTTCTAGCAAAACGTCAAGCTTGGGGGAGTTCCACCTAGTCTTTATCTCCACTAGTTTACATATCTATCTAGTCATGGTGTGTTTTGCTTTTATCGTTTAGTTATCAATATCTCTTAGGCGTGTGTGAGCTCATGGAGCATTATCATGTATCCCTATCCTATGGTTTATCAATGAATATTAAAGTATGGTGTCATCCATAATTCTCTTGTTTGGAGATTGATGGGTAACACTCATGCAAATGAGCGTGGCATATTTAGAATTTCAATCACATCTTGCCTTGAAATTAATTAACTTGAGTATGTTGGACAATTATAGAATTATCTCAATATAGAAGAAGTAAAAAGACTTGTGAATTAATAGTTTGAGGTTAAGATATAGTCTTGTAGGATAAAAGTTGAGAAGACTTAATGAAAAGGATATAAAACACTCTTGTTACAACCTAGTATCTTTTGAGCAAATTAATGATCATGGATATTTCAATACTTATGCTCTTGAATGTGAATGAAAGGAAGGCACCTGAAATTTCAGCTAGCCATGGAAAGTGTAAGAAAAGGGTTGTGTAGAGCATGGGAACTTGATTGAGATATCCATGACTAAAGTTTGCACTAGTTACTAGTCAAGCAAGAGTGATAACAATTTTTATATCTATCTGTCTTTTCATTTGTCTTCTTTTGAACTTGTTATCCAATGAGAGTTTATCTTGTCTTTGAATTTCAGCAAAGTATAAAAGATTATAATGCTTGCCATTAAGAGCAAAAGCATGTGAAAAACAATATGATTCGATTGTCCAACATACAATGGTTATTTGCCTTCAAAAGTAAGGGGTGATTGCTAGAGTTCTACTTATGTTGCCCTCATATGTATGAGTTTTAGATCATTAATCTTATCTTGCAATTGAATATGATGATGATACAATGCCCGTATTTATTTATCAACCATAAGTCCATTGATGCATGTAATGATCTATGTCCTTACTTACTCGAGGACGAGTAAAGGTTTAAGCTTGGGGGAGTTGATACGTGCATTTTATATCATCATTTATATAACTTTTTGTATCATACTAGAATGTTATTTGCATGATTATAAGATTGTTTCTACATGTTTTAGATGATTTTGGGGACTTTCATACAAAGTCCCTATTTTTGGTATTTAATTTCTGGGAGGCAGAAAACCTCCTTTTTCTTGTCTTTAATGTTTCAGGAGCTACAGGACCTCAAATAATAAAAGGAAAAATACTGCGTCAGTTTTTCATCGGGAGAAAGGCAGAGGGAAGAAGACCGAAGAGAGGAGAGCCACGAGGGCCAAATGGGGGTGGCCCACGCGGCCCATGTACCTGGCAGCGTGGGACCCACCAAAAGGTGCCTCGGGCACCTCCTCGCCTGGGCTTTTTAGCAACGCCTTCGTCTTGCCCGAAAAGTAACGCCCTAATTTTTCCAAGTCCATCCGAGGTCGCGGCGGCGGCGAAACTCCTGATCCCTTCCGAGGGGGGTCAGATCCTGCTGCTCCGGAGCTCCGGAGAAGGGGGAAATCATCGTCATCGTCATCACCTCTCCTCCTTGGCGTGGGAGGAGGCCTCTACATCATCACCCCCATCAAGACCAGCACCATCACCATCATCATCACCGTGATCCACTCCGTTCCCCTCGCAGTTTGAGAGTTGCTATACCCTAGATACTTGTCTTGTGCTACTATTCATGTTTGTGATTGAGTACTTGTCATTATTTGGTGGTGAAGTTATAATTTCAGATTGTGTTGTACCACTTATGCCACTGATTATGATCATGTTCGCACGTTGTGAGTAGTTCCCGTATGTTCCTGAGGGCATAGGATGAATTGGCATTGATTATATATGACATGTGTTGGTATTTTGTCAAGAGTTTATCTTTTTTGTGATTCTATGATGGTGTTGTGCGAACGTCGACTGCACAACACTTCACCTATATGGGCTCATAGGAGAACACCGTAGTGTAATGAATTGATGAAGACTTGGGAGGACACGTAAACCTGAGACCGAGTCATGAAGTTATATTATGAGGGTATTAGTATCGGGGACCTTAGAGTGTAATGCTATGGTGGGACTTTAGGTCTTAATAATTCTTGTGCAGTCATTTGCTTGGCCACATGATCCATCATAAGGGGTTGTAGTTTATTTATTTAGCTATACCTAATTATGGCTCCGTCCAAAGAGGATTAAAACTTGACAAGATATTCAACGTGTTGTTTAATAAATCTCTATGCCTAGCATCATCCATGCCGCCCTCAGGAACGTTTGCCACATATAAGTTACACATCACTTGAGCTTGTCCTTTTGCCACATAAGAGGATTGGGCTTTCTCTCTTTGAGAGCTTTCACTTGCTACTATCTGTTATCTGCTTGCAATTATACAACTGAAAATACCAAAAACATCTGCATCTTTTATTGTTTTATTTATCAATCTTACTAACCAATACCTTCAGCTCCTCGTCGGTTCGACAACCTTTTCTAATTGAAAGGTACTACAATTGATCTCCTGCACTTGGGAGCCATCAGATGCCCAAGGCATCCCCTTCTTCATCGTCAAAATTATCAGGTCATCTCTAGTGAAACTATATTTTAATTCTTTCACATCATATGTGCTTTTCTTGGAGCGTCTGTGTGCTTTTATTTTCAGTATTGCATTTTTATTTTCAATAAAGCTTGACTGGACCCTAGCATTCTTGATTGGGAGAGAGACACGCTCCGCTTTTTCATGAGAATACTCCTATTCTTCACTTATATTTGTTGAGTATTCATATCTAGCGCTGTTCAGCTTTTAGCTCTTGTTTTCATGTATCTCTTGTCAGAGCTATTAGCTTTCTTTTGTAGAAAGTACTCTCTTGCTTCACTTATATTTGTTTGGAGAGTTGATGAAATAAATTGATTGGTGTTTGGTTGGTTCAGAAAATGTTGCATGTGGTAATTGGTATAAGGAAAAACTTGCTTAATCTTGTAGATCACTAAAATGGATAACTTGATGCTTGTCAATTGTTTTGAGTTAACAAGTAGATCATGATTAAATTGTGCATCACATGAGTTAAGCCTATTAGTGAAGAACTACCGTAAAGCTTGTTGAAAATTTGGTTTGCATCGGTGGTATCTCTAAGGTCTAGATATTTTCTAATAACAGGGTTTGGTTAACAAGGAAGACGGTATGAAGTCTTATAACGTTTGCAATATGTTTGTCATATAAAACTTGGTGTACGGGTTGATATTCTTGTTTGCTTACATAACCTTGCTAGCCTAAACTCTGTACTGAGAGGGAATGCTTCTCGTGCATCCAAATCCTTGAGCCAAAATCCATGCCATTTGTGTCCACCATAACTACCTATATGTGGTATTTCCTTGCCACTCCAAGTAAATTTTTCATGTGCTACCTTTAAATTATTCAAAATGTTATTATTCCCTTTTTGTGTCAATGTTTACTAGCTCATGAGGAATTAGTGTGGTTATTCTTTATTCTATTTGTCGATGGACTTTTACACCTGGACTAGTGGCATATACATCCGCTTATCCAATAACTTGCAAAAAGAGCTGGCAACGGGGTGCCCAGTCCCAATTAATTACAACTTTAACCAATTAATTCTCTTCACACTTTTGCCCTGATTCATCAGTAAGCAATGACAAACAGTGAAATACCTGAATGTGTGTAAACCAAAGAGAAAGAGGGATGATCTGCCTTGCTGGTAGAAATAACGTCCTTCATGGGAGCCGCTCTTAAAAGTCCGTTCGACAGGTAGAATACTGTTCTCACCCGCTACCATTCGTTGACAATTAACAAACACCTCTCAAAAATAGATACTCCTCCATGGTATGTGATTGATGGAAGGCACCCGAGGATTCGGTTAGCCATGGCTTGTGTTAGCAAGGTTGGGAGGAGTATCAAATATTTTATGCAATCTCTATATGCTTTCAAAAACCTAAAAGCTCTAGCACATGATTTAATCCCTGCTTCCCTCTGCGAAGGGCCTTTCTTTTACTTTTATGTTGAGTCAGTTTTCCTATTCTTTCTGTCTTCCACAAGCAAACACTAGTGTCAACTTTGTTACAACATGCGTTATATGCAATGTATTGGACTTGTTATACTACTTTGTGTTGACAATATCCATGAGATAAATATGTTGAAAGTTGAAGCAAATGCTGAAACTAAATTCTTCCTTTGTGTTGATTAAATACCTTTTATTAGAAACTATTGCTTTATGAGTTAACACTTATGCAAAACTGTTTGATGCTTGTCTCGAAAGTACTATTCATGAAAACGTTTAGCTTGTGTGATTCATTGTTTACTCATTATCTATTTGGTAGCAAATTATAGACCATTGACTTGGATCACTTCATTCATTTACATGTGCCTTGCAATATTATATGATCAAGATTATGATAGTAGCATGTCACCTCAAAAATTATTTTGTTTTTATCGTTTACCTACTCGAGGACGAGTAGGAACTAAGCTTGGGGATGCTGATACGTCTCAAACGTATCTATAATTTTTGATGTTCCATGCTTGTTTTATACCAATTGCTACATGTTTTGCATCTACTTTATATCACTTTTATACATTTTTTGGGACTAACCTATTAACAAGATGCCGAAGTGCCAGTTCCTGTTTTCTGCTGTTTTTGTATTCCAGAAAAGCTAGTCTGGAAATATTCTCGGAATTGGACGAAACTACACGGGGGTGCCTATTTTTCCAGAACACGCCTGACGGAGCGAAGGAGCAGCAGAGGAGGGCCACCAGGAGGCCACACGCACCTAGGGCGCGGGCCCCCCTCTGCCGCGCCCTAGGGTGGTGTGGGCCCCTCGGGGGTCCGCAGCCGCCGCCCTTTCGCCTACTTATTCCCCCCGACGCGAAAACCCTAAGTACCTGAGCAAATATCCACGAAAAGTTCCAGAGACGCCGCCGTCGTCAACCCTAGCTCGGGAGGGTTCAGAACCTCTTCCCGGCACCCTGCCGGAGAGGGGAATCGTCACCGGAGGCTTCTACATCGCCATGCCTGCCTCCGGAGTGATGCGTGAGTAGTTCATCCTTGGACTACGGGTCCATAGCAGTAGCTAGATGGTTGTCTCTCCACTTTGTGCCATCATGTTTAGATCTTGTGAGCTGCCCTACATGATCAAGATCATATTATTGTAATGCTACATGTTGTGTTTGCTGGGATCCGATGAATATTGAATATTATGTCAAGTTGATTATCAATCTATCTTATATGTTATTTAAGATCTTGCATGCTTTCCGTTACTCGTAGATGCTTTGGCCAAGTAGATGCTTGTAACTCCAAGAGAGAGTATTTATGCTAGATAGTGGGTTCATGTCTCCGTTTAACCTGGGACAGTGACAGAAAGTTCTAAGGTTGTGGATGTGCTGTTGCCACTAGGGATAACCTAACGATGCTATGTCCACGGGCATATGTGTTTGTTTACATTACGCACTTTACTTAATGCAATTATCCGTTGCTTGCAACTTAATACCAACGGGGGACTCGGATGACAACCCGGCGGTGGATTATTAGTCATAGATGCTGTTGGATAACGGTCTATGTATTATGTCGTAATGCCCAATTAAATATCATAGTAGTCAACATGTCATGTATATGCATTGTCATGCGCTCACTATTCGTCAATTGCCCAGCTGTAATTTGTTCACCCAACATGTTAGTTATCTTTTATGGAGAGACACCACTAGTGAACTGTGGACCCCGGTCCATTCTTTTACACTGATTAAACAACCACAAACTGCAAACTGTTCCTTTTTCATTCTCTGCAATTTAATACTCATTTTCCACACCATACGTTTAATCCTTTGTTTTCAGCAAGCCAGTGAGATTGACAACCTCACTGTTTCGTTGGGGCAAAGTAGTTTGATTGTGTTGTGTGCAGATTCCACGTCAACAGTCCAGACTCCCTCGACAGCTATTTTTCTGGCGCCGTTGACAACCTTCTGAAGAGTTGCTGCTCCTACTGGTTCGATAACCTTGGTTTCTTTCTGAGGGAAAACTTGCTGCTGACTACATCATACCTTCCTCTTGGGGTCTCCCAACGAACGTGTGTTTCACGTCATCACTCGACGTTGGCTGGGTCATCCCCAACTGGAATCATCTGGGATAAGATGTCGGTTGCAGCATATACGTTGTCCACAGGGCTGGGGTAGTGCCCTTGCGGAGTATGGAACCTTCTGGGTCGCGGTGATGATGGCGGCCTGACCCCTTCGTTGGCCAGTGGCCTTACCATCCTGGTTACTGGGATCTCTTCTGTTGGCGTCGGCAAGCTGGCGGCGACGATCCCGGAGTGGGTGGAAATTCCACCGTAGGATGAGTCGCGCGAACTCGTGCTTGCGGGTTAACCGCTTCCGCGTGAGTCGCGGCGTGTGTGATGTTGGTCGTCACCCTACGACGCTCCTCCTGAATTCTTCGGTTCTCCTGGGTGAGCCGATTGCGCTCATCTTCTATCCACTAGACTTCATACAGGAGCTCGGCCCTGGCGGCTTCAATATCCGTTGCCCTTACGGCGGCGTTCTCGGCCGATACTGGGACGAGTAGCGGGTTGCTGGGAGTGCTTGTCTTTCGACTTCTCCTGCGGTTCCTGACACACTTGCTCCTCCAGCCATGTATATCCCAGTTGTCATTGTTTCCTGATCTGAAGCCGAGGTAATGTCTGGGGTGTAACTTGTGTATTCTTCTTCAAAGGTGGGGATGATAGACCCAAATCCTTGCGAATCCATACTTTCCACAGACCCTTCTTCGTCTCCACTCAGGACTCCGGCGACTTCTCCTTCTGGGTCGCTGTCCCGAACTGAAGCTGTTGGTGAGTCGAAGATGTAGCCGACGAAAACGTGGATGTCGCCGAACGGGATCACGTGCCCAGTTTGCACGTAATCTGCCTCCGGCCCCCACTCTGAATCATCGATCAACGAAATGCCGTCGACCATCCTTACTTGGCCGACGGCGAGATCTTCCATCCCTGGCATAGATCCAGTGCGGAACGTGACGCTTTTGACCGCATGCCCCACGGTGGGCGCCAACTGTCGTGGGTTAATCTCGGCAGATGTCATTGCGATGACTTCGTAGGTGTGGGATTTGAGCGAGTCAAGCGTCTACGAGCTTTAAGATCACAGGGCACGAGGAAGAAAATGTTTACCCAGGTTCGGCCCCTCGATACGAGGTAAAGACCTACTTCCTGCCTATCCTAGATTGGAATTGATATGAATATGGTGTTACAAGGGTTTACGATCGATGTGTCAAATCGCCTTGAGCTCTAGGGTTTGGAACTTGAGAGCTTTTTTGTTCCACGCCTGCGAGTCATCCTTATATACACGGAGGCTCGCTAGGTTACAAGGAAAGCTTCTCTCGTTAGGAAAGCATTAGCCGGAGTCCTTCTTGGAGATTTAATCTTCTCCGTTTCCTCCAAGCCAAGTCATCTCCGATCTTCTAGATCTTTCCTTCACCGTGTCATGATCTTGGGTCGGCCCATCTTTGTGTAAGCCCATTGATGGTGCGGCCGTGAACTCATGTTAAGCTGCATTTTACCTGATGAGTCGCGGGTTAAGTATTCCCCCGACAGACGGTGTTCCCCATTTTACACTGTGGGAGGGTGGCTCTAAAAAAAGGCCAATTTGGCCGTTCCTCCAGGGCCAGGCTGAGCGGTGCTTTAAGGTTCGTGCGGGCCAACAACGCGGACTCGGCCCAGCTCATCAAACGGCCATTTTTGTACCCAGCGGGCCTAGCTGAGGGGAATGCAGGAAACCAAACATGCCCAAAGTGTGTGGAGGGAGAGAGAGAGGGCGGTAGAAAGAGTTGCTGGCATTGTCCTTGTTGTACAACCTCTGTCGGCTGGCCGGTTCCGAGGGTGTATAGCGTGGTCGAAGGAGACAGAGGCGAAGAACACACGTACGGAAAAGTAGAAACACATGGTATAGGCAAAGCTTTCTTTATTTATCTTTTTCTGTAACCAGTACGTACTATATTGCCTTGCTTATATGGGGGGAAAGGATAGAAGGATAAGACCCACTTAACCCTAAACGTGGGGAGAGCCCACCGTAATGGGCTCCCGCACGCACACGTATGGGCCAAGTTTCCCAACACTCCCCCTTGGGTTTTATCCGTATAGCCATGCCTCAAAACTCCGAAAATCTCAATGGGAAAATATGGAGAAAAGCACATGGTATACTTTTCTTTGTTGCACGAATTGCTTCATTAAAAACCTTGTGTGAGAAACTTCATAAAAACTCACTAAAGGGAAAAAGAGTACAACTCACTTAACTTTTCAGTCAAGTACTCAATCATCGGGATCGAGATTTCAGCGATGAGCTTGTGAAGATTCTCCCTTGAACCTTGCATCTCCCTAAGTCTCATCATACCCATTCCTCGAACACATCTCTCGAAAGAAGATGCTGGTAATGATTTAGTGAACAAATCAGCAAGATTTTCACACGACTTAGTATGCAAGATTCTTACTTCATTCAACTTTTGCAATTCATGTGCGTAGAAGAATTTGGGGTCGATGTGCTTTGTGAGATTGCTCTTCACATAACCCGTCTGGACTTGTGCAACACAAGCGGCATTATCTTCATAGATGATAGTTGGGGTTTGGACAGTGTTCAGCCCACATGTCAGCTGGATGTGGCCGATCATCCGTCGAAGCCATACACACTCTCGTGATGCTTCATACAATGCTATGATTTCCGAGTGGTTCGTCGAAGTTGTTACTAAAGTTTGCTTAGACGATTTCCAGGAAATTGTTGTTCCACCACAAAGGAAAACATATCCAGTTGAGACTTGCAGTATGTGGGTCTGACAAGTACCCAGCATCAGCATATCCTACAAGCGTAAGATCTTGATTCCTCAAAAACAAGCCAAGATCTTTGGTCCCTTGGAGGTATCGGAAGACGTCCTTGATGCCTTTCCAATGTCTATTGGTAGGCTCAGAACTGTACCTAGCAAGCAAATTGACGGCGAACGCAATGTCCGGCCGTGTACAATTCGCGAGGTACATGAGTGCGCCAATTGCACTCAGGTAGGGGAATTCTGGTCCAGAACTTCCTCCCCCTCTTCCTTAGGCCTGAACGGGTCCTTGTCCCGCTGTAAAGATCTCCCAATCATGGGGGTCTTAGAAGGATATGCCTTATCAAATCCAAATCTTTCTAACACCTTCTGGGTGTAGGCAGACTGGTGCATTAAGATCCCAGCAGGGGAATGCTCAAGTTGTAGACCTAGACAGAACTTGGTTTTGCCTAAGTCCTTCATCTCGAATTCCGACATCAGGTAGGAACTCGCTTCCTCAATATCCTCAGGTGTACCGATTATGTTCAAATCATCCACATACACCGAGATAATACAGAAACCATCTTGTGATCTCCGTATAAAAACACATGGGCAAGCTTCATTGCTCGTGTAGCCCTTCTGATGAAGGAAATCGCTTAAACGATTATACCACATCCTACCTGACTGTTTGAGTCCATACAGTGACTTCTTAAGCTGAACACTGTATAAACTTCTATTTGCTCTACCTTGGTTCGGAACAGGTATACCTTCGGGTACCTTCATGTATATGTTCGAATCCAAGTTACCATAAAGGTAAGCGGTGACAACATCCATAAGTTTCATTTCAAGTCCAAGTTTACTGCCATTGAGATCAAGTATCTAAAGGTAATTCCATCCATGACAGGTGAGTAAGTTTCCTCAAAGTCGACACCTGGTCGCTGAGAGAAACCTTGAGCAACGAGCCTTGCTTTGTACCGTACTACCTCGTTATTTTCGTTTCTCTTTCGAACAAAAACCCACTTGTGGCCAACAGGGCGTATGTGGGAAGGAGTTAGACAAACAGGTCCAAACACCTCTCTTTTGTTAAGAGATACTAACTCGGCAGTTATCGCCTTCTGCCAATCTTTCCAATCCGACCTCTTCTTACAATCAGCAAGCGTGTTAGGCTCGGGGTCAGGATCTATGATTGAGGCAATTTTAATGGCAAAATATATGTCGACATTTGCCATGGCTCGATTAATTGACTCACCAGAATTAACATAGTTAATGGCCATTTCGTCATGGGGTGCATCAGGCACATTTCCTTCCTCCACCGGATTTCCCAATCCAGGAGCAAGGTCCTTTAGCTTTCCCGCTCCAATGTGTGCGCACACATCTTCGCTGGGTATTTCCGATATAGGAAAATTCAAGTCCGGAATTTCGTGCACTGAAACTTCCGTGCTTGTGCCAGGTCTCGACTGGCTCCCCTCTTGAGGGGAAGGCTGTGATAAATCTCTCTTTTTTTTCTTCGGGCGTCCCCGAGTACTTGGGATTTGAGAACCGATTCCGCGTCCTTTTAGGCCTAAGGGCGGGAGCGGGTATACCCTTATCTTTCTTTGGTATTTCAACCCTTTCCGGTGCATTGCGCAGGCACATGCGACTTTGTCACAGTCTTTAGATCACTAAATGATCAGGCAGTTGATTCGCTAGGAATGCAAATCTATTATCTTTTGGACTTCTCTATTGACTCAGCAGTGCGCGGGTCATGAGCGTGGATCCCCGTGGCTTGCCACGTGATTTCTCGACTTTCATCATCAAGGGATTGATTATCTCCCCCTAAAGTCGGGAAAAGATCCTCGTCAAAAATGCAATCAGCGAAACGGGCCGTGTCGCGGGGTCCAGAAACCTGATTATGGACACAGTCTCATAACCAACGTATATCCCCGACTTACGGAGCGGTCCCATCGCTGATCGCTGAGGGGGTGGTATTGGTACATATACCTGGCAACCGAACCTACGAAGGTGGGAAATTTTCGGTGCCGACCCTTGCGCAAGCTGCATAGGAGAGTGGATGTTGTAGGCCGATGGTCGAAAGTTGATGAGATTGGCCGCGTGTAACACTGCGTGACCCCAACATGTAGTTGGTAAGTTACAACCCTGAAGGAGCGGTCTGGCAATGAATTTAATTCTTTTAATCAATGCCTCCGCAAGTCCATTTTGTGTGTGGACGTGCGGTACAGAGTGCTCAAGTTTGATTCCCGTTGCCATGCAATAATCATCGAACGCCTTGAAGTAAATTCACCGGCATTGTCCATTCGAATAGACTTGATACGATAATCAGGGAATTTATTCCTCATTTGTATGATCTGTGAGATCAACTTTGCAAAAGCATGGTTCCTCGTAGACAGCAGGCTAACATTGGACCATTTAGAGGAAGCATCGATGAGCACCATGAAGTACCTAAACGGCCCCGAGAGGGGCTGAATAGGACCGCATATGTCCCCTTGGATACGTCCAAGAACGCGGGGATTTCATCCTTCACCTTTAGGGGGATGGTCTAATGATTAATTTCCCCGTAGCGCATGCGGAGCACACGAAATCATCAGGATTCGGGAAATTTTTGACATTAACACATGACCATTCGAGTTGTTAATTATATTTCTCATCATTCTAAGACCGGGATGGCCTAACCGATCATGCCAGAGGCTGAAAAGTTCGAGCTTCTAAAAACAGTTTTAAGGGTAGTGTACACAGGCGGTGCTACAATCTTGGTGTAGTACAACCCTGTAGCGAATGAAGGAAGCCTTTCGACAACATGTTTACCATTTTCGTCGTGCTTTGTGATGAGTAGGTATTCCTTACCATTGACATCATCATGGGTCTCAATATGGAAACCGTTGACACGAATATCTTTGAAACTTAAGAGAGTACGAGTCGATTCTGGGTACAACAATGCGTCATTGATGACCAAAGTTGTTCCCATGGGGAGTACGATAGTTGCTCGTCCGGAGCCAACTACATGCGGACCGCATCCGGCGATCGTCGTAATATTCCCTCAATTTTAGTAATGGACTCAAAGTACTTTGTTTCTCTCAAGATGGTATTAGTGGTGCCGCTATCGGCAAGGCACGTTTCCTCCATTCGGGCGCCACACGTGTTCTAAAATATAGCGTCTAATTAATAAAAATGAAGCGAGGAAGAAGCTACATTAATACATAAACGCACAAATATTTCAGAACATAACACAATAATCTCTATTAAATGATGGAATAAATGATGAAAACAAATTCATCCAATCGCCGATGAACTAATAAATGTTGGTGAAACAAATATTATTGCTCTCATAGAGCTTACAACCAAATTGAAATAAGTGTATCAAATTTATTGCCATAAAGGAATCATGAAATAAATGAGGGGAATTTAGGTGGATTCCGCAAAGTATCCATCCACCTCAGCCCTAATCTCGAGCTCACTCATCTTCTCTTCATTAGCGAGCATCGCCGCGGCAGAGTCGATGTCCAGCTGTGGCGCTGGAGGGGGCACGGTGTGCGCAACCTCCATGGACACGATGGCGTTCGTGGGAACCGCCACATGTGCCTCCACAGGCGCCTCGCTCTGCGCCACCATGGGCGCGGCGGTGGGCGTGGGGATCATCACGGCCCCGCTGCGGGTGCCGGTGGTGCCTCCACCTGGACAAGGTGCGTCTCGCGCGCCTTCTTGGCCTTGTACGCGTCCACGACGTGCTTTGGGGCACGACACTGCCTTGAGAAATGGGTCTTGGAGCCGCAACGGAAGCAATCCTGGGGCCTTGCCTCCCCCTGACCCGCCTGATGTTGCTTGGCCGGGTGGGGAGGGTTAGGTCCCTTCTTGCCTTTCTTGCCACGCTTCTTGAACTTGGGCTGGCGCACCTTGTAGGCGCCGGCATAAACTTCCTGACTTGGACCCCATCCGAAGGCTGCGAGTTGAAGTTCTTTTTGAGAACCTCATCCTGCGCCTCAGCCACCTGGAGGGCGTCAATAAGCAGAGCATACTGCGTGAAGTTCTCCTGGCGGTAGTTCCGCGCACTCTGGAGAGTGATGGATGGAACGTGGAGAGAGTCTTCTCAATCTTCTGACTTCCGTGGTAGTGGTACCACAGAGGTGAAGTTGAGTACAGATCCGGTGTAAAGACGAATTGTAGTCTCCCACCGTCTTGAAGTCCGCAAACCTCAGACGCATCCATTCCGCCTCCACCCGTGGCTTAATGGTGTACTTCAACCTAGCGAAACCGTGCCTCGAGGGCGGTCCACAGAGCTGAAGCACTCCGTTCACCATGTACTCGTGTTTCAGCGTAGTACACATATGATGGCGGAGGAAATGCAGTGCTTGGGCGTTTTCCGCGGAGTGATGGTGCTGGGGGCCGTCGGTCCCGCATCCAATGCTCCCTTAATCTTCCGGCCCTCAAGGACGAGTACCACGTCCGAGGCCCAGTCAAATAGTTCAGCCCGTTCTGAGCCAACTCCTCAAACTCCCGGCTCTTGATTCCGGCCATCTGCGATTTATGCAAAAAGTATATCAGATTACAGCAGGTAATCGATTGCATAAAGCGATGTTGATACAAAAATTCAATAAGACGGCGTTCCAAAATTTAAAGGACATGCTAAAAAATGCTCTACTAAGTATTAAAACAATTAATTACTGTAGTAAAACATGATATAAAAGCATGTATATAGAGATATTATGCTAAGCGCAATCATAACGTGAAAAATGGCCCTAAAAATGACTTTCCGTAGCTATTTTATGCCCAGATATACAATTTCAGCAAAAACAGACTATTCCAGGGACTTACAGATAAATTATTCATCAGGAATAAAATTATACAGAAAACTAGAAAAGTACAGGTGCTAAAATGTAAATGTTTTGCGCAGACAGTCCTTCGGTCCTGCCCATAACGGCAGCCGGCCGAAACTGGGCCAAAAAACCAGGCTGAAGCCCACCACCAGAACAACCCGCCACACTGCCCTTTTTTTTAGGCAAACAGATGCGAATGGGCCGAAAACGGCCAACCAGCCAGCCACGCAGCTGGCCAGCCGATGGATCGATCGTGCTAGGGACTCCAGCGTGGGTGGCGGCGGCCGCCGGTCGCGCGGGCACGGAGGACGGCGACGAGCGGCCACAGCGGGCGGCGCTTGCGGTGTGCTTGGGTGCGGCGGTCGGGGCAGCGGCGGGGCGACCAGCGGGGCCGGCGAGCACGGCCGAGGCCGACGAGCACGGGCCAGCGGGGCCGGCGAGCACGGCAGCAGCCGGGGCGGCGGCCAGCAGGGCCGCGCGCTCGGCGGCGGCGGACGTGACATGCGTCCTTCCCGGAAAGCGGCGCGCGCGGGCGGGCGTGCAACAGCGGCACGGCGACAACCTCGCGCGGGAGGGTACGGTGATGCGCGTGTGGCCTCGCGCCTGCGATCATGGCGACGTCCTCGCTCAGGCTAGGACGCGGTGCGGTCATGACGAGTACGGTCGGCATGGTCGCGGCAAGTCATCTGGACTTTCGCGCGAAAAGGCGACGTCGGCGCAACATAGAGTGCGCTCGGCGTGCTGCCTGGCGGCTCGGCCGACCTTGGCAACATGCGACGAGTAGCTGTACGGCAGCCAACGACGACTTTTATGCCGACAACGAATTCTCGGATGTCAATTTTCATCGTCCGTTCATCTGGAATCGAGACGGCGCATCGTACATCAGGTGCACTGCGGCGGTACCGTGACCATCTGGGTCGCGTCTGTACCGACTCCCTACGGCGACATCAACAAATCCCCCATGAATCCGAGAGTATCGACATTGGTCGGCGACGTATTCGTCAGCTCAACTCTCGAGAGGGAAATCGACACCGTAGGTAACATCTAAAAATTACGGTAGACGCAAAAACGGAAAGGAAATTGCGATACGAATCCATTTTTGCGATCGGATTATGTTTATACCTTTGCGAACGATGCAGGAGCCTGCTTGACGTAGGCTCGACGCCGGCTCGGCGGAGAGCTACATGCTGATAACGTGTTGTACAACCTCTGCCGGCTGGCCGGTTCCGAGGGTGTACAGCGTGGTTAAAGGAGACAGAGGCGAAGAACACACGTACGGAAAAGTAGAAAGACAGGGTATAGGCAAAGCTTTCTTTATTGATCTTTTTCTGTAACCAATAGTAAAATATTGTCTTACTTATATTTATATAGGGAAATGATAGAAGGATAAGACCCACTTAACCAAGTGAGGCTCCCGCACGCACACACGTATGGGCCAAGTTTCCCAACGGTCTGTCTATTGAGCAAGGTTGCTACTTGCTAGCTAGGGCGGCACGACATGCATGCGCTCGGCTTTCTCTCCTTCCAATGCCTGGGAGAGATGTCTCTCCGGCCAGCCCAAAGGAAAAAAGAATTCCCTGTCTCGTGCTTCGCTCTTATCCTAGTGCCGGCTGCCCTACTCTGGCTCGGGCATGCTACCACTACTCACCCCGGGCGTTCGGTCTGTTCGGTTTGCTCGGTCCGGTCTTTTCGGTCATCCAAAATTTCGGTCATCTAGAAACGCTACCCGAATTACGGCCGGTCTTTTCGGTCTTTTTGTATTCGGTCTTCGGTCTTTTCGGTCCGGTCTTCGGTCATGACCAAATAGACCGAAAAAAGAAATAACAGCAACACAATCTCTTGTTATATTTAGCTCATCCTCATAGTTATATTCCTTCAGCTCATCCTCATGTTCAAATGTCATCTACAAAAAGACAGCAACACAATCTCTTGTTTAGATGCCAATACAGAAACATATAATCATAAGCATGCGTACCACTAGCAGTCTAGCACTAACAGAGTAGTCTAGCATTAAGCCTGATCTAGCACAGTCCGGCAACAAAATTACAGGGAAACAAGAACCAAGCTTGTTGTGTGCTTGGCATGCGTACCACAATCTCTTGTTCTAGTAGACATGGGAGGAGGCGGAGAATGGATAGAGGTCGCTGGTTCCAGGCGGCAAGATGGATGGATACGTAAGCGTACCACAAAATTCAAGGGAAACAAGCGGCGGGGATGGAGTTAGATCATGGAAACGAGCGCTAGTGCTGAAATTAGGGAAAAGAAGTAGGGAACTAGGCCTCGATGGGCTGTGCTACATGCTAGAGTATACGAGTTGGGCCTGAATGTCTAATTCGCATCGCTCGTTCGGTCCCTTCGGTCATTTCGGTCCTCAGCTCGTGATAACCGAACAGACCGATATTATTTCGGTTACTTGATTCTCAGGACCGATATTATTTCGGTTACCCGAAATTCTGGGTATTTCGGTTTCGGTCCCGGTCTTTTCGGGTTCGGGCTTCGGTTTCGGTTTTTTGTGCCCGGGGTGAACCACTACTCCCAAATAAGCCGAAAGGGAGTATGTGCTAAGCTTAACCCCAAGCTAGCTCAAGGTAACAATTGCTAATCGATCTCTTTTGATTTGAGCAGCCGCTAATTTGGTGCTAGTTTGAACCAAATTAGCTAACGAGATTGTCTTTGACACGACAGAGGTTCTGAACACGTGTATGGAAGTAGGGAGTGAGGCTCATGAAGAAAAATGACCATCCTAAAAGTTCCTGGCTAGTCTCACTGTTGATTTAAAAAGATTTCCGTGAAAAGAACGGTGATGATTGTTAAAGATTTTCTCTTATGTTAGTTGTTCGATTCATATATTGAGTTTTATGGGAATAGTTACTGTGTGATTTTTAGTACTATACTTATTCTGCATAAAAATCTGAATTTTTTATGTGGTGCAATCTATTACCAATTTATAATGTAGAATATTCCAAAACTTTAGCTTTCTCTTTATGGTTTTTCCAATCATGTGAATTAAAGAGGCCGTAAGCTGTTTCTAGCACTCCTTGTGTACATTTCTTGTCGCGGTTCAAGTTAAGAAACGTGGCCCGATTGTTCGACTGAGCGCAGCTGTTAGTCCATCAAGGAGACTAAGGGCTCATTTGATTCGCTGGATTTTTATAATGTTCGAATAGGAAAATGGAGGATTGAAATGACATGTACACTTCGTTCCAAAATGATTAGAGAACTACTTCATCCGATCCTTATATTATAATATTACAAGGTGTATAGTTCTTAAAATCAAACTTGACTACCTTTGACCAAGATTTTTGAAAAAAACTATCAATATATTAAATACTAAAAAAATAAAAAAAAAAATATACTTCATGAAGAATCTAATGATACTGATTTGACATTGTAAATGCTAATAATATTTTCTAAAAACTTGTTCGAAGATCATCTCATTAGACTTAAAAAACAGTACACCTTGCAATAAGGAACATAGGGAGTACATCGTTTTGGATTCACAAGAATCGGTAGATAGCGGTAAATTTTAACAATTCCCGTGACAACAGACTCGGAGGTGGATAGTCGGGAATTGGCGGGGTAGCATTGATGTGTCGCCTTCCCTGAGTCGTCGCCATGGCGCTGGGTAGGGTAGGAAGGCAAGGTGGACCGCTGGAGGGGACGAACAATCCCCTGACAACGGACGGGAGGTGGATCGTTGTCAAGCGGCAAGGTAGCATCAGTGTGTCTCCTTCCCAGAGTCGTCGCCATCATGCTGGGTGTAGGAAGGCGAGCTAGACCGCTCTAGGGGGACGATGGTTATATGAAGAAGAGATGAAAGGATGTGTGGTTTGTGTTTGGCTGGGCGAAATTTTTAACAATACCAATTGCGAACTCACCGACATACACAAATTTTTGAGAAACATGCTTATTTTACTATTGAGAAAAAAATATAATGATACTAGTGGAGAGAAGATAATATTGATAAAGATGAGTAAAAAGTTGTAGTAGTATGTGCGATAGAAAACAAAAAAATTCTCTCACATGCAGAAGCAACATACAAGATCTCATCTAAGGAGATGCAAGTAACGGGGAGGGTAAGGTCATCATACCCTCGAAGAACACGCGTGTTGGATGTTTATGACAACGCAACTCGATGAAGGGGTTGTGAAGTTCAATCGATCAGCACCGCAAGGGACGACACCTCTGAGGCTTGCACACGTACGGCTCGGTGATGTCTCCTTCTTCTTGATCTAGCAAGCTCGAGAGAGAAGTAGATGGGATCGGTCCAGCAACACGACGGCATGGTGGTGGTGGTGGAGATTTCTCTCGGGCAGGGCTTCGCCAAGCTGTTGCGTGGGAGGTGGAGGACGAGCAAGGAGGGGGGGCGGCGGCCAGGGTTTGGGGTGGCCCACCAATGCACCGCACCCTCCATTTATATAGGAAGGAGGTGAGGGGGGTGCGCCCCACCTCTAGGGCCGGCGTCCAAGGGGGAACTTGCCTCCCAAGGCGTCGCCTTTAGGGTTAGGGTTCCCCCCACCCCCCAATCCTTAGCCGCATGGGCCTTGGGGTTTGCTGCAACTGGTCCATTTAGGGTTGCTGCACCACCCCTTGGTCCATGTGAACCCTGTGGGTATGTGGGCCCCACCATGGGACCCATCCGGAACCTTCTAAATCATTCCAACGTTATGCCGGAAAAATCCTGAACTTTTCTGGAACCCTGAAATCAACTTGCCTTGTATAAAAGTTTATCTCTGGACTATTCTGAAGCTCCTCGTGATGTCCTGGATCCTATCCGAAACTCCGAACAATATTTGGTCTCACCATAATAAATATTACATAGCTATTATAGTGTTACCGAACGTTAAGTGTGTGACCCTATGGGTTCGAGAACGTGTGCACATGATTGAGACACCTCTCCGATCAATAACCATTAGAAGGACCATGGATGTCCATAATGACTCCCACAAATTCAACGAAGATCTTTATCGGTTTGAACCACTATGTCAAGGATTGAAACAATTCGTATTCCATTTCCTTTGTCACGTGATATTTTACTAACCCGAGATCTGATCGTCGATATCACTATACCTATTTTAATCTCGTTACTGGTAAGTACTCCCTACTTGTTTCGTAATACAACATTCTTTGTGACTAACTCATTATTCACGTGATTGCAAGCGATACCGAATGTGCGTTATCGAGTGGGACCAAGAGTATATCTCTCCGTCAAACGGATGGACAAATCCCAATCTTGATATGTAATTCAACAAGTACTTTCCGAGTACCTGTGTAATCCCGGCCGGAAGGAGCAGGGGCAGGCGCGGCGGCGGTGGGAGTAGCAGGGTCTGGTCGAGCGGCGCTAGGGATTTGGATGGGAATTGGGGAGGGGAAATTTTGGTCGATCGAAACGAGTGAACGGCCGATTCAGTCCTAGAACGAACGTGGCCTGAGTATTGGGAGCCAGGAAGAGGAACATGCGGATACGGGCGTGGCCGTCGCCGGAATTGACGAGGCCGGGCGGCGGGCGGCTGTATGCATGCGTTGTGGCGTTGGTGGTTTTTGGATCGGGCGTTGGTGGAGATCGTGGACTGAAGGCGTAGTGCGAGGGGATGTGGGAAACGTGACTCTGTAAGTAAGATTAGGAGATAAGGTTAAGCAAATCTGCGCGGTTATTTTTTTTGAGATCGCTGGACCTCGTTCTTGCCCCACCTACAGCTAGCACTTCGGATATGTAGGGTTATCGTTTTTGTCCCAGTAGCTAAGATGGTCGCCGTGGCTGGTGTCAAAACCGTTGTCTACAACACGCTCCATTAACTACCATGTACAAACAAAATGCGCATGACAAACATTCACACGAAGGAACAACATCATAGAGTTGTAGGAGGTGCAGTACGCTGCATTGGTGTAGGTCGCGGTCAGGGGCGATCTAAATATATTTTGGGCCAAGGACAAATTAAACTAAATTTAGTCATACTAAACTTTTATGCTTATTTTTACTTAGTTTAGTCATGTATATTATAATCTTAACGACTATAGTTGTATATCTATTAGCTTTCATAGTTAACCACTTTTGAATGTTACTACTATTAATTAAATCATTCTTTATTATACAATTATAATATATATCAATAAAAGTTGTGTAATCAGAAATTTAAATATTGTGTCCAAAAAAAATTCTCGTTGATGCATTTTGGATAATAACATAACTCATATAGCGTAAATGTATATATGTGTATATGTTCGTGTGCTCGAGTCTATTTCAATATCATTAGTATGGTACGCTCTAATAAATAAATATATTACTACTTGTTTCTGGTGTATGATTAGGTAAGCACAGTTATTTAAATTTTCAGAATATATATTTAAACATCAACAGTGCATCTTGCAAATTTAGTTACTAAGAAGTTGAAAATATAAGTAGGATTTCTACTTGGTATTGAAAATATATATGATTTCATTATCAGATATGCCCTTGTGCAATCTTCTTGACATCATCTGCTGATCTATTTCTCAAAAAAAGGTGAAACACAAAATTAGACATGAAAACCTCATTAACAAAGTTTTGAGTACAACATGTAGAACATCCTCATGACATGACTAACGGTCTAAATAAAACTCATGGTTGTCGATCTGATTGGTTTGTATCCATGTGCTACACAATGTTGGTCGACTTATTAGGTATTTAATATTTGCTTGGAAGTAATGGAAAAGTATAATTGTTACAAATGTTTCAATATTAGAGGCCCTTTTATTATGGGGCAAGTGCCATTTGCCATGTGTGCCGGGGGGGGGGGGGGGGGGGGGGGGGGGGGTTGACACGTCAAATGTCATCATGTGATGAATTTCGTAAGGAGTGGAGTAAGGTAATTAAGAACTTCCATGTCTAGATCCACGGGAGATGATGTACCCAGTTTCGGCCCCTTGCGATGGAAGTAAATACCTACTTCTGCTACATTGATATTGATGATAATGATATCTCGAGCTACAATGTGCGAGTTGCGCTATTTGGAGTCGAGAGCTAGGATCGTAAAAATGTTGTCCTCAAGGGACGCTCGAGCCGGCCTTATATACATGCGCCGCTTCAGCTTTACAAGGTAAATCACCAGTTTTAGTAGTCCGGAGCTTTACTTGGAGCCTACTAGTTTTGAGATGTATCTTCCAAGTTAATTAAGGAGAGAATTCCTTATTTGGCCCTTTGTTAAATTTGTGTTCCTTATTTGACCCTAAAAAATAAGTTCTTCCTTATTTGACACCTTAGTTTCATTTTGTTCCTTATATGACCCTTCTGTTTGTGCCGTTATGTTTTGCCGTTAATTCTTGTTTCGCTGGACCAAAATACCCGTCCTAACTCTAATCGATCGAACCAGCTACCAAGACTCGATCGAACCCGAGTCGAACCAAGTCGAAACCTAGCTAGCGACGGCCGGCGCGGATCCTTGCGACGGTGGCGGCGAGGGCGCGGATGCGGCGGCGGACGCAGCTGCCCCGGCTGCGGCGGCCGGCGTGTGCGCGGATGCGGGCAGGGCAGGGAGCCGCATAGGGGCCTTGGGATCTATGCTGTCCGCCGCCAGAGCTCGGATTCCTAGCGGAGATACCAGCTCCAGGATGCAGAGGTGGGCAAGAGTTGAGCGGGGGTGCCGGCGCGAGCACTGGGAAGGGGCAGTACTCGGATTGGGCAGGGGCCAGTCGTTGGGGGAGATTGAGAGATGAGTGAGGTGGAGTAGCAGAAATCACAGCCTCGCCGCCGGCCAGATGAAACTGCGGCCTGGTCGGTGAATTGGAGCAGCATGGAGTGAGGAAGCTAGTCTCAGGGCGGCCGTCGTCGAGAGAGAGAGCTGGGCTATCGGTGCGCAAGTGGCCGTCTGAAGCGTCTCGCGATGTAGATGATTGACGCTAGCTTATCGTACAGTATTTTTTTTAAATTCCGCTAGCGACCAAGTAGGCGTCTCGCGATTTAGAGCAGAGACGCTAGCTATTAATTATATTTTACTGATACTTTTTATTCGTTTAAGCGCCCACTTAGAGAGTAATTTTGTCACATAATTTATCTGGGGTAAATGAGTCTTTTTACATTCCCATTTAACACCGTTGCTGCTTAGAATGCACTAAAGGGTCATATAAGGAACAAAACGAAATTAAGGTGTCAAATAGAGAAGAATTTATATTTTAGGGCCAAATAAGGAACACAAATTTAAGAGAGGGCCAAATAAGGAATTCTCTCTTTAATTAAGGCCTCAGTCTTCTATGGTGACTCCATCTTTGACTCGTCTGAATCTTGAGTTGGCCCATCACGTAAGCCCAATGAGGGGTGCGGCCGTGATCTGGCCATGGGCCACCTTTCTTTTGTGGGCTGCCTCGCTTCGTGTGCCTACACAGCTGGGCATCGTCCGAGGTCCGACATTAGCTTTGAAATTAGCTTGCACGCAGCATTGGCCTCATCTTCAGTATAAGTTGCCGTAAGCGAGTCGTCCTAACAAAGCCGTAAACTAGACGTGCTTGGTAAACTCCTGAAACGAGTGAAAAAAAAACCGATAGTGAACCAACGAGTCAACATGGTGAACTGCCATGTCTTCATCGACGTTCGGTCGCGCCGGCTAAAGCCCATAGGGACAGTGTCACTTAATCGACTCGAAAATTGCTTGTCAAATAACCGAGTCGAGGTTTAACTCGGGAGTCAATACAGTGGCGGCGCCAGGAAACTGACACTGGGTATTCACCCCCAAAATTTTTTTTTACTCTAAATATACTATATGACCCCCAACCACACAACAATAGCAATATAAGGATAAAACAACAGTAGCTTAACATCAATAGCAATATTTCAATTCATAAGCCCATAACGACATGAATACATGGTACCTTTTGATTGATAAAATGATGATATTCCATATTACAATATAACTTTGCGGTCGCCTTTTTGGAAGCGATTGATGATATCCTCATCCTTTACTTGGTTGAAGAATTCTTTCTCAGTAAATGTAACCAAACAATGGTTCAAATAGTCATCACCCATTTTGTTCCTTTGCTTATTCTTTAGAAAGCTCATTGAAGAGAATATCCTTTCAACCTTAGCTGTGGCTACTGGCAGAATCAATACCAACTTAAGAAGTCTGTAAACAATATGATAAAGTTCATGCTTCTTTGTCTTCACAAGCATAACTGAAAGCTCACACAGATTGTTCAAGTTTTGAAACTTTTCATCTCTACGCACATTAGTAACATACATGTTTAGTTGCCAGGGGAGTCTTGCCAGTTCATCACTTGTAAAATCAGAAGCATAAAACTTTGTAGCAAGCGTAACCAACTTCTTTTGATCATAAGCAACAAATAGATTAACTGGACTAAATGCTGCCATGCAAGTAAGTAGCTCTTTGTTTACCTCATCAAATCTGCCATTCAACTCACTGATTTGCCTATCAATGACACCCACAAACATATCAATCTTGAATCGGTGATAATTGGTCACACCATTACATAAACCCCTTCTAGGCCGACCAACGGGAGAGTAAGGACCCTCCATTTCAACCACTTTGATCTTATGTTTTGTACAAAAAGATGTGACCTTTATGAGAAAATCATCCCATCCAGGATCAGACCGCAAAACCTCTAAGTAAAACTTTGTGTCCTCAACAAGCTCAATAGCACGAACAATATCTTCGTCTTGCTTTTGGAAAGCTCTAGACAACACATCCGCGTATCCAAATATTTCTTGCATCAAGTGTGCCATGAAAACAAACTCAAATGATCGAAATGTTGTCTCTATGGATAGAGCCGCTTGTGCCTCTGCAGCATGGTACTCATCGCCAATCTTTTTAAGGACTCGTCGTAGTGCACCATACATAGAGATGACATGGTTCACAGTTCTGAAGTGAGAGCCCCAACGTGTATCACATGGCCTTCCCAAACCCATTTCTTGATTTAGCCCGGTCCCTGTTTCTACTTCTTCCAATTCCAATGCAGCAATGAGTTCTTCAGCTTGAGCTATCCGAAGCATTCTCATCTTTTTACAAGACATGCCAAGAGCACTTAACAAGTGCGCAAGCTGCTGAAAGAACCAAGTACAATCACCACTCTCCTTTGCAACAGCAACAAGAGTTAACTGTAGTTGATGGGCAAAACAATGAACATAATAGGCAGAAGGGGACTCATCCATGATCAGTTTTTTCAGGCCATTAGCATTACCTTTCATGTTACTAGCTCCATCATATCCTTGCCCACGCGCCATCGAAAAGGTCAAATTGTAGTTCAAGAGCATTTTCTGAATTGCAACTTTTAGTGTCAAAGAGGTAGTATCTTCAACATGAGCAAGACCAAGAAATCTGACAACCGCCCTTCCTTCTTTATCAACATAACGCAAGCAAACAGCCAACTGTTCATTCTGATACACATCACTAGACTCATCTGCAAGTATTGCAAAATGACCACCATCAAGATCTTCAATGACTAGTTTAGTAGTCTCTTGTGCACAACATTTTATCACCTCTTGTTGTATATCATGGTGGATCATCCTGCAGTTCCGTGGAGCATTCTTGAGAACAACCTTGTCAACCTCTTCAAAATTTCCTGCTAGCCAATTTAGAAGCTCAAGGAAATTTCCTTTATTTAGTGAGTCTTCACTTTCATCATGTCCTCTAAATGCCAAGCCTTGCTGCAACAGATATCTCACACACTTGAGTGTCCATGTCAAACGTTGTTTATACAAAGCCTTGTATTGTGAGGTGTTTGAAGCAATAGACTCTCGAATTGATGTTTGTGGTGTAGTGAACCTATCATACTTCTCCTGAGCTTGAGCATGAGCACTTGTAACCTCACCTTCATGTTTCGTCAACCTCACCTTCATGTTCCAATTATTAAATCCTTTATTCACAAAAGCATCTCCACCAGGACATCTTGCTTTATCCTTGAACAAATAGCAAACGAAGCAGAAAGCTCTATCTTGTTCCACACTATACTCAATCCATGAGAATTCTTTAAACCAAGCATGACAAAAACGACGCTCACTTCCACCTTTATTTGTAAACACAAACTTATGATTCTTTGGTTGACATGGCCCCATCTCAATATATCTCCTTCTCACTTTATCTTGGTCATTGACATCATAAAATGAGATGGGAATCCGCTTCCCAGGATCATGTTCAAGTGCCTCTAAATCTATTTGCATTGGTTCATCATCTTCATCAATAGATTCATCATCTTCTACTTCTACATGAGGTGTCGAGGTTTCTCCTCTACTCTCTGGTTCTTGCCATACCACCATTTGCAAATTGCTCTCAAGATGAATATCACTAGATGCAGCTGCTGTCTGATTTGGTGTGGATGATTCATCAGTTTTCCTTTTCTTTGAAGCCTTTTCCCACATCGCAGCTATGCTACTGCCAACAACCCCCTTTTTCTTCATCTACATTACAACAAATCAAGTTACTAGAAGTACTGTAAGCAAAGCTTATGCCTAATGATTTGGCATTCCACTAGTGGAGAAGAAACATATTTTCACAAGATAGCAGTTACAGAACAGGCAGCTTTAACAGAATTCATCAAGCTGCTAAGTCTAGACAAACTACAACATAGCTAGGAGAGACATCTCACGGGCACAAACAATGCCTAGTAGCAGTATTAGCCATGCCCAGTAGCAGTATTAGTCAATCCGACGAACTACTGAACTAGCGAAGCAATCCGCAAAAAATAGGGGCGAGGCCGCCGTACCTTGCGCGCTGGTGCGTTGGGCGGAAGAGGAAGAGGGGCCGGTGCGCGGGCGGCCGGGGGGCGGGGGCGGGGGCAGGGCGCCGCGGGCGGGGGCGCAGGGGGCGGGGACGGAGCGCCGTCGCCTGTCCCTGACTGCATCGGGCGGCGGCGGGGGCGGCCGACGGCGGGCTGCGGCGGGGGCGGCCGGCGGCGCTTCTGTCTTCTGTGCGGGCGACGAGCTAGGGCGAGAGACGGAGAGAGGCGAGGAAAACGGGCACAGACCACAGAGGAGCGAGTTCTAGCCTTCCAGGCGAGCAAGTGCGAGACGAGGCACGACATGGGCCTTCGTGGGCTGGGCCAAACTAGTAGAAATTTTTTATCGCTCCAGAATTTTGGGTATTCACGTGAAGACACCGAATACACGCTGGCGCCGCCATTGAGTCAATAGATCTTAATTACTCCCTCCGTTCCACAATATAAGATGTTTTAGTTTTTTTACACATTCACATATGTACAAATGTATCTAGACATGTTTAGTGTCTATGTACACTTATTTTGGTATGAATGTAGACAATATGTGTAATACCTAAAACATCTTATATTGTGGAACGGAGGGAGTAGTTATCTTTGTGATGATGTAAGCTTGCGTCACAAGCATCTTTTGGATTTGTCCGATAGCTACTATCTAGCTATTGTAATGCGGGCCGTCAGACAAGGTGACCCATCCCACCGTCTCGTGACGAGGTGATGATCTTGATGTGGGTTTTTCCCGCTCTTTCTTCGTGCGAAACACAAAGCATCTCCTTGAATACATGGCGGGACTAAAATATCTCTAGCCAATCTTGTTCCTATTAAATTGGGATTAGGGTAGTTTCTCACACCGGTAATCCCGATAATCACGGGATTTACGCCATCTCTAGATGTGCGGGATATTTTGATCGTGTAGGTATCCCATCCTGTTCTCTCTCATTCTGTGCCCCCAATGTGCCGTTGCCCTACCACTGCTTGTGAAAAAGCTCTGTGCTTTCCCATTGTTTCCGCCTTCCCGCCAAGATTATGTGTGTCAAGGGCAAGGGAAAGGCCGTGGCGGAGGCCTCAACCATGGCCCCCCGAAGTATCTTCTGTAATTGGGAGGGGTCTTGGGTCGACGATGAGGTGCTGCGAGATTGGTGAAGAAATGCCAGCTGCCAATAAAGGAGATCTGCCATTTGCGCGCCCCCCACATGGAGATAGTTTTCTAGCTGGAGGAGGATGAGGTGGTGATGTTCGTGGCCCACATCGACCACGGTTTAACACCTACAAGCTCCAAATACTTCCGCGAGCTGATGAAATTTTACAAGCGCCGGATTCACGACGTGGTGTTTGCCTAAGATTGAAAATGTGAGACAGTGAAGCACGTAGCAGGCGACGGAATGCTTCGGGGAGTTGGAAATAAGCATAGATCCGGAGATTCCCAAATAGGTCAACCTTTTGAACTGCCTGCTGAATCCATTAGCAGGCAAGAGACAACTTGGCAAACTGAAACATCTTTCTAGCCAGAGGAAAAGAAAGGATAATGTTGCTCCTCAGAAAACGCGAATAGTGGCCTTCGTAGATGGTAAATCAAGTGTATGTGTTACAAGGCAACTAGCATTTTGTCATGGAAGATAAACTTTTCTTCAGGAGGATAGATGGGGCGATTCAGGTGAGATCCCATGTAGATCTAACTTTCTATTCACTCCTGGGATCCGAGCGGTCCGGGGAGAGCCACCAAGGCTCCTCTTCTCTTGAGAATCCATGCATACCACATATTCCAAGGATTAGGTTTTCCTTTTTTCCAGATAAAAAATGGAAGTTCAAAATTTAAAGCGAAGAGACTTATTTTCTAAAAAGCAGCCCACCCGCTTCCATATAACAATATTGTGGCAACGTAGACCTAAGTGGATTTATTGGATCCTCGGGAACCATCACAAGTATGGGCGGCCTCCTCCCACTGCTTGGGAGCTCAAACCAAATTTCACGTTCTATTTCACTACCCACTGGGGTTTTTTTTTCACCTTTCCCTCACGGTACTACTTCGCTGTCTGTCACCCAGGAGTATTTAGCCTTGCATGTATTCCAGGTTAAAGTCGTCGAACTTCACTATTTAAATTAACTTCCGGTAGAACACTTGCAAAACGTCTTTTTGTCACACAATGTTGTATATGGATGAGTATAGATGGGATAAAGGTGATTTTCCTAATCAGGTATCCTCCACAAAATGAGTGCTTAAGAACATCTCCACCGGCATCCCCAATTGACCTCCCAAAGGCCCAATGGGGGTCCGGACGTAAAAAACGACCACAACAACACCCCCAAATGCCCGGGCTGAGTCAATTTTTGTCCGGCACCCCCCAAGACCCTCCAAACTTGGGGGCCTCTTCGCGGGTGCTGGACATTGCCCGGCTATGCCCTCCGACAGGCCTGGCCCACTCGTCGTACACACAGCTCAATGCACCCATGTTAATAAGGGTGTGTAGGAGGCCATTCCGCCTGATTAATGGTGCACACTCGCCGGGCAGTTTCCCAAACAATGCTACAGGACGCGAGGCGAGGCGATGAGACGGCGACACGCCTGCCACCACGCGTCGCAATAATGCTGGCGCCAGCATGCACGACAGTCCACGCGTCGGCGTCGCGGCGCTACCACACAATGGATTTACGCCGGCGCACCGCTCACCTCCCTCGCCATGCATATAAACCCCACTCTCCACGCCACAAAATGCCGCACCCACAACCTCGCATGCATCGACATCACCCACCGCATCCCCATCTTCAACCTTGCCGTCGTTAGCAATGGTGAACAAACTACGAGGCAGTCAGCTCAGCACCCGAGGGCGGCCGCACTATCAACATCAACGACGCGTGGGACCTTTACCGGTACGGGCTGCTCGTCCTGCCGAATTCCCGCATGCCAAAATGGTGCAACACGTCCACCAACGGCACTGACGCTGCTGGAAACACCGGATCATATCCGGCGCGCCATCGCCCGACACCAGAGCTGGCTCTCGCCGGAGCAACGAGCCAGCTCGGACTACGAGGACAACAACTGGGGCCGCAACAACAACCAGGCCGGTGAATGAGGAGCGCGCTCACCGCCGCGTCGTAGAGGAGGAGGCCCAGGACGATCCCCACCGCAACCCCAGGACGGAGCCGGTGGAGGTGATCCCGGCGGGGCACTACGTGTTGTCCCTGCTGCGGAACAAGCACGACGGCGACAACCCCGACTTCCTGGCGGTGCTCGCCGACTCGGTGGCCACCATCAAGCGGGACTCGCCGGGTCTCATGGTTATCCTAGCGAGCTTGCGCAGATGGACGCCTCCTCCTCCTCAGGCGGCGCCTGCACCAGTCGTGTCTTCTCCTCCTCCACTTTCGTGCTGCTCGACGACAAGGACGACAGTGTCGACTGGGACGACCTCGAGTAAGCCTAGGGTTAGGTTCAAATTTAATAAAAATCTTTTGTAATCTATAATCAAATATTAATGAAATTTGAACCTTTTTGTTTATTTGCATTCGTTAATTTTTTATTTTGTTTGGGGGCACCGATGGGGCAAGACCCCCATCGGGGGGGGGGGGGGGGGGGGGGGTTTTACCGGACACATTTTTTGCAGCTCCCAGTGGAGATTCTCTAAGTCATTTTCTATAGTGAAAGAACCTCTACAAGGCGAACAACTCCTTTTTTGGCAAAGATCGACAAAGAGCTTTAACGACACTAAATGGCCTACGCCGACAGAGAGTTTCGTGGTGTATTGTCCACAACAGACTGGGAGGTGGATCGTTGGCAAGCGGCAGGGCAGCATCGTTATGTTGCCTTCCCCTGAGTCTTCCGCTAGCATCCCTGGTAGCATAGGGATGTGTGGTTTGTGCTTTCTAGAAAAAATTCTTTTCTTCAGACTTACCGATGGCATAGCGGTAAATTTTCACAGTCCCAATTATAAATTAAATGACAGACACAAATTTTGGAGCAACCTGACTCTTTTACTAGTAAGAAAACAAAAATAAATATATTAGTGTAGATAAGATGATATTGCGAAAGGAAAGTAAAAAATGTTAAGTGAAGAAAGAAAAAAGAATGACATCACACAATACTCTTGACTCCCGGCAACACTATTACAGAGACATAGGGTGACAAGCCGCTTGGCAGAACAAGCCAGGAGTGGAGAGTGCTGGTGCGCTAGCTATGCGCATCAGCGATATATTGATCAACATCATGCTATTTAAACAGGTAAATATGTCCCTAACGGAGTGGTATGGGACTAATCGCAAACAGTGGCGTCGACCATATTCTTAGCCCACCTGGAGCTACCGTTTCTGGTCCTCGTCTTCAGCCAGCGCCACTCCAGTGTAAAATATTTGGGCCCGGGGCAGAAAAAATAAAATAAAATATATACAAAAAAATTATACTTCTCTACATCTTATTTTTAGCATGTTACAATATTAAAAATATACTCCCTCCGTCCAAAAATAAGTGTCTTAAATTTGTCAAAAAGTGGATGTATCTAGACATGAAACATGTCTATATACATCTGCTTTTGTACAAACTTGAGACACTTATTTTAGGACGGAGGGAGTAATTATCTTGTTGTTCTCATAGTCTAACCACATAACAAGCAATATTACTAAATATTAGGTTGTGTGTTTTTCGCTTGTACTGAATATCTTTAAAGATAATAAACTGTATTTTGTAACAAAAGTCAGTTCTAAAAATAATGTTTTCTAAAATGCATAATCTACATATTATAGTAAATATCTTTAAAGAGTATTATTTAACAAATATTGAATAGCGGTTTCTAGTAATGTATGATTAAGTAAGCATTAATTCGTCTCAA
Source organism: Poa pratensis (assembly GCA_947311845.1). NCBI lineage: Eukaryota > Viridiplantae > Streptophyta > Magnoliopsida > Poales > Poaceae > Poa > Poa pratensis. The sequence goes on from CAMZMU010000086.1 coordinate 13,084,009, forward strand.
ACGTATCTCTAAGTTTTGATTGTTTCATGACATTATTATGCCAAAGCTATATGATTTTGCCATGAAATTATATCATTCTATAGTATTTAATTGGACTAGCCTATTAACCTAGTGTCAAGTGCCAGTTTTCTGTTTTCAATTGCTTTTGCATCATAAAAAGGGCCAAAAATCAAGTCGCTGGGAAAATTTGGGAAATAAGAGAAAACACCGTAACTTTTGTACCTAATCTCACTATTGATCATCGACTCTTGTAAGATAACAGACTTCTTGATTTAAAAACAAATACGTGGAAAGGATAGGGAAGATTGTTATAAGAGTATCTCTTATGTTAGTTGTTTGATTCCTATATTGAGTTTTATGATAAAAGTTACTAATATTTTTTCTTTTGCACTATGCTCTATCCCTTACGGAAATTCGAGTTGAATCGTATTTCGTAGAAATAAACATTTTTTTCTTCTGTGGTGCAATGAATTACGTCTTAGTGCAAATTCATTATGTAGAATATTCCAAACCTTTAGCTTTCTTGTATGTTTCCTTCACAATCATGTGAATTGAACAGGCTGTAAGCTGTTTCTAGCACTCCTTATGTACATTTCTTATCCTTTTTCAAAAGCACGAACTTGACAGGAAGTACTTCTATTTCATCTTGTCATGAAATCAAGTATAGCCATGGGGCCGCGATTGCACACACACCGTTTAGTTCATCCAAAAAACCTAACCATTGAAAGCGAGCAGTGGTTAGTTCCAAAATCCTAAGAATTGAAAGCAAGCAATATGTTTTGACCGATGCAACACGTACATCTGTGTCGTATTCGATGATGCTCTAGTTAGCCATTATCTTTATTCCTAATAGCATCTCTAGCTGACCCCTTAAAATGGGCGGAACTGAGAAATAACCACCAGTTTACCGTTTTGCACAAAAAACGTCTGAAAAGACGTTGCATCAGACCCCAACCTTTAAATTTTTTGAAGTGCTGCGGAAAAATCACCCCTCCAACCTGAGAAAACACGGATTCTGCCATCCCATTTCGCTGGAGCCGAAATGCAGGCTAGAGCTTGCATCTCCTGCAGCTACCGTAACGCTGAAAGACGGTGGCTTCTTCGTCACGGGCCCAAGCCTGAATGCGCTCAAGGCCACAACCTCTGTAGGCCACCGAGGACATCGATTACCTCGATAGGGGACATGGCCGGAGCATCCACACCGTGCCAGGAGGCGGATCCTCACCCACATATAACACAAGCATACAAGGAGAGAGGCCCAGCTGTCATCGTCCGCCCCTAGGGTCGGGCCTTCTCCTGTTGAAGCAATGGAGGGCTTGCAGGAGAGAGGGTTGGGGCCACAACACTAGGGTTCGCCCCAGTCACCCCTAACATTGACCCGGGTGCAGCAGAGTCGGTCTAAAGGCCGAGCAAAAAGGCTACTATCCAAGTCCCTAACAGAAGGAAGGTTCCAAATTCTGAAGTGTACTAATAACCACTATTTTTAATCTAATTTGTCAAAGAGATTGTTGAATATCTCTTAAAAGGGTAATTTGCAAGAGCAAGCCCATACCACATACTTAGGAACAAACCAATCTAATACGCAACAACAAGTTTTGTTACGTTGATAGTCGCGCTCCGAAGGAAGTCCTATAGTTTGTAGTACATACATGTTATCTAAATTTTCATGTTTCATTATGTGCATGAATCTCTATTTTAGGAAATGAAAGGAAAACTCTTATAGAGCAGATGATACCAAGTGGAGGTTGGGCGAGTATATCGAACACTCAAATACTATTTCAATACCAAGTACAAAGAGCACAAAGGTTGTCAACTCAGTACTAAGCCCACCGTAACTTGCAAGACACATTTGACCACAAATGGGTAAAGAATCATGCCAACGTTCAATTTATACTCTAGAAAGTTCTATATATAGACTTATCTAATGACACACTATAAACCTATATTACGATACTTTTTAGATCATATATTTTAGAGATATGTATTACAAATAAGTAAAACTATATAATTTATCAACTATTATAAAATAATTAATGGCAGAAATTATGTTTCAAAATATATGTTAAATCTAGCAGAAGTCTACCTCTCAACTATACAAAGAGTGTGCAACTAACATTTAACGATTTTATTACATGGTTAACAATGTCAAATAAAAACATGAAGGTTTACACATTAAGACGGTAGGATGCTAAAAATAAGTTTGAAATAATTAAAAATGTTTATTATAAATTATATTAAGCCGTTGGACAAGTACTGGGTCCCCGAGCCTGTGCCACGGCTCATGAGGGAGTCACTCCCCTCCTTATATGGGGTAAAAATGAAGTGTCACGCCGGCTTGTCGTCGGCCGCGGTGGCTAGCTTGTACCGCGCCGTGAGCGCCACATGGTCAACGTCGTCGATCCAGTAGATTCAGGGGGATGATCTTCCGGTCCTGGACCCAGTGACACAGCAGATTGAACAAGTAGAGTTCCGAAAGATGGGTGAAGAAAGGTGGGGTCTACATGGATGGGACGCGAGTTGCAGCAAGTCTCTAAATAAATTTTTACCACCAAATTTAAAACTAGATTCAACCCTTCTTTTTTATGGAGACATGAAGGGATTTGATCTTCTAATCTCTTGGATACGCACTAACCTAGATGACTTGGCAAATGCAATTAAACACGTTGAAATGAATTAAATGCACCGATTTGACCGTGTGCTACTGTATCTGTTGTTGTGCCAAACCCTGGCGACTGAAGGTTTAATCACAAAAGCCCCGGCACAAGCCAGCCTTCCTTGCACTGCCACTGCGTAACCAGGCAGGCAGGCCCAGGTCATTTCTTGCTGCCGCCAAAATATCCCAAGAAGTCAGACCACTCTGCCAGTGCCACCGCACGGGCACCGGCCGCTCGCGCCGTCCAGAATACACAGCACAACACGTCAGGGCACAGACGCACAGTGCCGCTGATGGCAAGTGCTGAGGAAACACTTGGCTCTGCCATGGCAGGGCAGCCCGTCATGTCAAAGTTTTAAATAGCGGGCTATTCCCTTTAGCGGCTCCGACAGAAGTTAAGGCTATAGCTCCGCTATAGCAAAGCTAATCTCATTTAGCGTTTTTCTTAAATAATAATAATTTGTAAAAAATAAACCTACAGTCAAGTATCATATATTATATATCACATATAATTGACCTACACATTCACAAATATCTTAAAACCAAGTATTAATTAGAATTATCAGCTCAATAACTAAGCTTTGCATCAATGCGCCATATATATACAGTAATAACAGGATGAAATAATAAGGTAGATGGATGTGTTTATGGTACTAACTTGTGTCCCATCTGAGCCTGTAGCGGTTTAGCGGGCTAAATGAATTCAAATTTAGTGCTACAGCGGGATTTAGCGGGTTATTAGCGTCGTTTTCAATTTAGCGTTAAAAGTGTGTAGCGTTAGCGGGAGGGCTCTCCAAACGCTATAGCGGGCTATTTAAAACTTTGGGCCATGTTCGGACAGACGACGTCTTAATTTTTTGAGTTTTAAAGCAGTCGATTCTGCCGTCCGATTAGATAGAATAGAGTGTTATGTACAGATGTTTATCGGCAAAAAGCCGATGCTTATTTCATTTTAAAAGTACAGCAGCAACCTACTAAAATCTAGCCTCCCGGGTCCCTAGAGTGTGCAAATGCACGCTGCTGTATCTCCTCCCAAACTAGGTGCGCCACCGCTTCCGGCTGCAAGGCGGTGTTCCGGAATACCCGCCTATTCCGCTCCTTCCATGTTCCCCACATCGAATATATGAAAGCTCCGCTTGCCTCACGCCTTCTTTCCTTAGGGATTCCGGCGGTCATGCTGTCCCACCATCCGTCCAGGGTATGTCCCAAAGGTGGCGGAGCCAAGCCGATGTTTCCACTCCACCCGAAGATTAGCTCCCGAATTCTTGAAGTGAAGCTGCAGTCGAGAAGCAAGTGCTGCACTGTCTCGGGATGGATCATGCAAAACTTGCATATTGGGTGATGGGGCCATCCACGTAAGGCCAAGTTGTCCGCCGTGAGTAACTTGCCGTGAAGCGCAAGCCAAGCAAAGTAGTCACACTTTGGCTCCGCCTTTGCCCTCCAAATCTTGGCCGCGCGAAAGGGCGGACAAGTTCCCACAAACTGGCACCAGTAAGCTGATGCTGTGGAGTAGATTCTAGAAGCTGTCCACCGCCAAGTGATCGCATCAGGCCGAGGCTGCAGCACCACCTCCTGCAGCACCTCCCAAAGCTTGGTGAACTCCATGAGCTGTGAAGGCGTGGAGATTCGAAACAGCGCCCTCATCCAGTTCTGATTCCTGAACTCCACAAGGACGACATCTTAACCGAACACATCTTCCTATCCTTATCTCAACACATTTCTCTATAAATGGATCACCATGTGAGGTCATTCACAACACGTAAACACAGACAAAAAAGATTCATGGCGCCATCCAAATGGCACCTAGCGTTCTTCCCCGTTGTCGCCCTAATCGCCGTCATGCCGCAGCCTTCGACGGCCGTCAAGGCCGAGCCTACTACTTCCTCCACCACCGGTGTAAAGTCATCAAACTGGCATATCTCGAACTTGTGCCCGCTACCATCCTGTTTGTCGTTCCGCCGATATTCGGCCCACGGTCGCAAGTGCACCGGTGCCATCAACCCCATCTAAGCCGCAGCAACTATCTACCTTCGATTATGGGGTTGATATTGTGCAAGGACTTCAATACCAACAAAACAGACCCGACGCCTCCATATATCTCCAGGCAAGTGTTGTGACGATTATACTCCATTATTGGTAGATTCTGGAGTACATGCCCATCTAGCAAATAGAGCATGATTTTAGTTTGAACTTTTTTGAACCGAACGGTAGGAGCTCTGCCTTTGCTTTATAGATAGGGGAGAAAAAACAACATGTGTTGTTACACAGACTCAGCCTGGGAACAGGCGTACAAAGAGAAGACTCTGAAAGTTACAGAACCTCAAACTCTCTATGTGCAAGCATGTAGCTTGCAATCTCGTGCCGAGCAAGAAACGCGACGGCGGCCGGCGTTGTCTGCACTCCTTGGAAAATACGCCTGTTGCGTTCGTTCCAGATGTTCCACAGGATGTAGACGGCAGTGGTTAACAAAATCTTCAGTTCTTGGCTGGAACTCTGATTCAGTTTCGCCCACCAATCTTCCAGATTATGTACATGGTTGAGAATGGAAGGTTTTTACGAGATGGTTGCGGCCGAATGAGCTACGTTTACCAAGGTGATACACCTATTGAGGTGTGGTAAAATAAAATAAGACATCTACGTCGTTTCCTAAAAAGATGGGCAAAAAATAAAAGTGGAAAATATAAAAGAGAAAAAGAAAAGTTGTTGCAAATCATTGATGATTTAGATATTAAGGCAGATACCACACCTCTTACAGTAGCCGAACGGGAAACTTTGAGAGGTGCAAACGATCACCTTTCTACTCTCCATCGTGATGAGGAGACAATATGGGCACAGAGCGCAAAGGTAAAACATGTGCAAGAAGGTGGCAATAATACGAAATATTTCCATCTCATTGCTAATAGGAAACATAGAAAAAAATTCCAGCTTGAGCAAGACGAAGGAATCATTGTACGGGATCAGAACCTAAAAACCTACATATCAGAATACTACAAAAATTATTTGGAGCATCGGAACCAAATAATATTTTAATGGATGAAAGTTTCATCCAAGATATTCCATGATAACTCAAGATGAGAATAACATTCTTACATCTAATTTCTATGTGTACGATGCTATATCTCAAATGGAGCTAAACAAAGCGCCTGGGCCATACGGGTTCCCCCTGAGTTCTATCAATTTTTTTAAGTTATTAGGAATGATTTAATGGCTCTGTTTTTGCAGTTTCAACAAGGGAATTTGCCTTTGTTTAAGCTGAATTTAGGAGTCATTACGTTGCTTGCTGAAAAGGAAAATGTGATTCAAATCCAGAAATATAGACCAATTTTTCTTATGAGTGTCAGTTTTAAAATATTCACAAAAGTAGGTACTAATCGTATTACCGAAATTTCTCATAACATAATAATGCCTACTAATCGGCATTTATGCCAGGGAGCCAGATTTTGGAGGGTGTAGTTATCCTCCACGAAACCATACATGAACTTCGAAGAAAGAAAATGGATGGTATTCTATTTAAAATTGACTTTGAGAAGGCATATGACAAAGTTAAATGGCCTCTCCTTCAACAAGCTATGCGTATGAAAGGTTTTGCATAACAATGGTGTAATTGGATTATGAAGTTTGTTCAGGGAGGAAGTGCGGGTATGCGGGTATTCGCGTAAATGATGATCTAGTCATTATTTTTAAACCAAAAAGGCCTACGGCAGGGGGACCCGTTGTCTCCTATGCTTTTTAATATAGTTGCCGATATGTTAGCCGTTCTTATCGCTAGGGCGAAGGAAGATGGTCAAGTAGGTGGTCTCATTTCCTCATTTGGTTGAGGGAGGACTATCTATTTTACAATATGCATATGACACTATATTATTTATGGAACACGATTTAAAGGCGGTCAACATGAAACTAATCTTTTGTATTTTTGAACAATTATCGGGGCTCAATATAAATTTCCACAAAAGGGAGATCTTTTGTTTCAAAAAGCTAAGGAGGTAGAAGATCAGTATAAGCAAATTTTTGGTTGTGAATCTGGTTCTTTACCCTTTAAATACTTAGGAGTGCCTATACACTATAGAAAGCTTAGGAATTCTGAATGGTACCCAGTAAAATGTCGGTTTGAAGGCAAACTGGGCTGCTGGAAAGGAAAGATCTCTTGTACGAACATCGTCTAGTCCTAGTAAATTCAGTTAGCTTAACGATGTTTATATTATCATTTCTCGAAATACCCATGGGGGTAAGAAAAATACTTGACTTCTATAGATCATTATTTTGGCAAAGTGACGAGAATAAGCGAAAATATCGGTTAACTAAATGGAACATTATATGTAGGCCCAAAGAACAGTGTAATACCCCAGCATTTAGGAACTAACGAAGGGTAGAAATAGGAATTTGTGCATCTGCATGCATGCATCTGAAAACCTGAGCAAATTGTTTTGCAAACTAAAACCCTAGAGTGATCGGAGTCTGTTTATCTTTATGATTTAGGGTTTAGATCATTTTAGGGGAATTCGGTGAATTTCGACATGACCTCGAGGTAATTTGCTTGTTGAAGGAATTTGAATTCAAATTGAGTATTCAAATAAATTGAATTTATAAGTAATTCAAATAGAAACAATAAAGTAATATATTCAATGCATAAGTAAATAAAAGTATAGTGTTTGAATAATTTAAATCTTTACAACAAAAAAATTGCAATACAAAGAATTATAGAAAAACAAAAAGAATAATTTTATTGATTAAGAACAATAATACAACGTCTATACAATTAAATTACAACAAACTGAATTACACAAAAAGGAAAATTACAAATATTTCTAAACTAGAAATTCTTGTATCTTCTTCTTCATTTGATCTCAGCTTTATAATTATTTTCCTGCAAGACAAAAGAAAAGCAGTGACAGAAAAATACAAAGAGGGGTTAGGGTTAGTAATACTCTTAGTCTAGCAATGTAATGCATTGCTAATTACATCATCGAGTGGTACTTAGGGACTAAGTGCAGCATCTGTTCTTAATCCACAAATTTTAGCCTCAGATCAACCTCATTGGCTGGGCAGCAACAAAATCCACTTGGCAAGTAAAAAGAATGCACCACTAGAGATAATACCAACCAGCCGAAGCACCCAGGTTACTAGAACCTGGGGAGGCACACAAGCTAGCAGCACATTGACTTCTGTGTTACTGTGCTGTCAACAGCACACAACCTCACCACCGGAGGGATAAGGGCAAGGAGGAGTCGTAGCAAGCAAGGAGCAAAGCTCATTTTCACTCACTCAAACACCAGCTCGAGTTCATCTCTGTTCTGAGCTCAGTTCATCACAAAATCACTCACACCCAAATATTTCACCACTGGATCCTTGCCAAAAGCAAGAACAAGATGGGATAGAAGCACAAGGTCAAGCAGAGCAAGGCGGGAAGGCCAGGAGCTAGGGAATAGCAAGCTGGAGCTGGAGGAGCAGGCCAACAAGGTGAACAAGGAGGAGATCCACAAGATCTGTAGATCAAGCAACCAGAAGAGCCACAAGCAACACAGCAACACCACCATCACACCTGATAACAGGTTACCCTATATCTCTAGCACAATGATCTGCTAGATACACATGAGTGGGGTGTAGTGTTTTTCCCTCAGATAGGCATAGAAGTGCTATGCTAGTTCATCACTGGGATTTTTAAATCAAGCACAACATCTGTTCTAAATAAATTTGGGCCTCAGCCTGTGCATCATAGGCAAGGGGATTTAAACCACACAGGAAAGCAAAGGCTTGCAAGCAAATATTGCTTGAATTCATATCTCATTAAAGCACAAATCCAATAGTTAGATGCTGGGCACAAAACCCACAAGGGGAGAGGCACCTCAAGCACATCTGTGCACTAACCATACCACTGGAAAGTATAAATACATTTCCTAAGCTAAAATCATCAGCTAGCTTCTGTGTAGCTCAATAGAGGCATCACAGCATGCTAAGCTAAAATCTTTAGCTCTAGAAACTATTCTACACTTACACAGAGCACAGTCAGAGCATCATATCAAATAGAATCCATCAGAGGCACATCTCTGAACCCTGGGTTCAGAGTAGCACCTTCTTAACATACTGTTACTGACAGTAAAATGAACCTGTCAATTGACAGAACCACCAGCCCGAAATCACATCCAGAGCCACTAGCAAGATTATCTCTAGTAAACACTAAAGAAGTACTAGAGCATCATCCAGTGTTCATCACAGGAGCAGCTAAGCAGCTCAACACCTAATAATCAACAACATGTCTAAATCACTGATACAGATTTAACATCACAACGCAAGGCTCGAGGGCTAGGGGAGAGAAGAGGGAAGTGAGAGAGGAGGGAGCTTACCATACGCCCATGGCCGTAGCTCTACGGCGACGGGGCAGTGCCCGTGTGGCCAGTGAAGAAGGACCATGGGGAAAGCGAGCGCTTCACCACACCACCACGGCGGCACAGAGGGTGCAATTCTGCACCAAGCCGTGGCAAAACACCGCTGGGCAGCACGAGCACGGCGGAGCCGCGCCATCACTGCAACCCTACCCCAGGGTTCGGTCGCGCACGGCCGCATCAGGCGAGGGGAGGTAGATTGACGCGGTAGGAAGGAGAAGAAGGGAGAGGCGCATCTCTTGCGCTAGGGCACGGCGGCAGGGAACGCCAGACTTCGCCGGAATCAGGGTGCGACGGCGACGGCGACCAGGGGCACGGGAGCGTGCGAGAGCGAGAGATGAAGGGGAGAGGAGAAGGGGCTCGGGTCGGTCAACGATCGAGCCAGGCCTGGATTGGGTTTAGTTCAACCCATTAGGCCCAGGGCAAAATTGTCCTTTCACCATTAAAAATTAATAATCAAAATTCTAAAAAAATGTTTTACTCATTATAAATAAAAATTTAATGATAAAAAATAGTTAAAAATACCTAATAGAATTACAAGATTTTTAATAAATAATTGAGCAATCTTAACTTATTTTACCTAGATTTAAAATATAATATAAATTAGCATGTTATAAAAATTATTTAAAATATCATTAAAAAATAGTAGAATATTAATTTTCTCAGTAATAAAATAAACTTATTTTACATAAGCCACTATTCCTACTATTTTCAATACAAAGACCAATTAGTTAAATATTTTCTTCCACCATTAATTAATTCCTAAATGGGAAATAAAATAAAATAAAGATAACTTACTTTACTCAAGTAATAACATGAATTTATCTTAACAATTATTTCTATTATCTATTAATATCAAACTGAAAGTTTATTATTTAAATAATTCCTTTAATTAGACATTGAATATTTAATAGAAATTAAACATGTTAATAATATTTTAAAATTCCAAAGAATGAATTTTTCACCTTTTAAATGATTACATATCATTCTTATGCATAATAGCATCATTTGCTTCTGTAAACATTGTCCTTACCAGACAATGATGGTATTTTGTAGAACCAGGAGGTCAGGAGCCACGTCCAGTATCCGACTCCACTACCTTTCAGTCACAAGGCAAGTTCATTACTTGCTCATATCCGTTGAAGTATCAGTTAAGAAACTATTTGCAAAATCCTTATATATTATCATCTCTACTCGAAAGAAAAAGCATAAAACCCTATCTTCACAATAATATGACTATTTGGTTGTCTACTTAAGTGTGGATACCCTATTATGGCTGGCAGGTGGAACTATGGTATGATGTGGTTGGTGGAGGTTCCATTTGCACGGGAAAGTATTACATAGGATCTAATAACCAGTGCCGTCAGTATTCTAGCGCCGTAAATGACGCGTTAACCATGAGGCCTGAAATGGGCCAGGGAAGTCATCTGTGACCTTCTTCCTTTCACATGTCAACGGACAGCCAGAGCCGTACGCTGTATATCTTGCGGGACTATATGCACATGGGTGGGACCCCTTAATGCCCACGGACTCTGGTGTCTATGATGGTCTGCAAGGGGAACCTATGTATCTACCGTGAGAGGCAGAGTATCAGGGGTGATCCTGCTATGCATGAATTGGGTGGGCATGTGGGGTTGGTGGTGAAGCACGACGAATGGCTTGGATCATCAATCGGGCCCCACACCAAAGGAAGTGTGGACAGGAAAGTACGCCTGATTGTGCAACATGATCTTGATCTCTTATGGGTAAAGCAACGCACCTCTGCAGAGTGTAAAAAAGTGTGACATGTTACTCCCTGTTCCGGGAAGGAGCTGCGAACGCTGCAGGAAAGGGACTCCATGAAGTTCTAGCACATGTGAATAGTTGGCGGGCATAGTTTTCGGAATAAAAACAACCTTTTGAAGAAATGTTTACAAAATAAAAACTGCATTAGCTTGAGACTCTTTAGAGTCTAAGGCTGTAGTTAGTGCATCAAACTTTCCACCATATACAGTGAACTTGTTGAGTAACGCTGGTTACTCATTCCTTCCTTTTAAATCCCCTGCTTAGACTGTGAAGAACTGGACGACGTAACGCTGAACCTCATGGGAGGCCAGGTGGGCATCTACTATGAAGAACCAGACCTTTCGGGAGGAATCGAAGGAGTGGATTATGTTATTCGCTATGGGGTCGAAAATGAAGAGGAGGAGTCCGAGTGAAGTTAGATGGGACTAGTAACCAATATATAAGCACGGTTGAATCGAGCAGCTCAAACTTTAATAATAAGCTGTTGAGTTCCCATGTACGCACTAATTTTCTTCTTGTTGGTTTTGTATAACACTAAGATTGAGGTGACCACTTGTTGGGATCAATCTCACTTATGCACGACTTGGTTTTCTGTAATAAAGGTTGTATAATATGTGGACCCGCAATGTTTCTGTTGTACCACTCTGAGTGATGTAATATTTGCAGAACGGTGTTCTGTAAGTGTTATGTCAACGACTTGCGTACTACAACATGCAGTGGTATGCTGGGTCACCGCAAACAGGGAGACTTAGGAGTTGAAGTGCTTGACTTGAAAATAAATGTTTACTCAGTAAGTGATTGTTTAAACTTTTAAATGAAGATGGGGTATCACAAGAATTTCTTCAGAATAAATACCTACATAGTAAAACTCTAGCTCAAGTTGAAGCACAGCCGACAAATTCTCCATTTTGGAAAGATCTTATACGGGTTAAAGAAGAGTTCTTTAATAGAGGTTTTTCAGAATTGGTAATGGGAAAATCACAAGGTTTTGGGGAGACACTTGGTTGGGTAATACTCCATTACAACATCAATATCCATCATTATATAATATTGTTCTGAAAAATATTTCGGTCCATGATGTGTCAAATAATGCGGCCCCACTTATATGACTTTTAGAAGGCACTTATTGGTGATAAATGGGATAAGTGGTCTCATTTATGCCTTACACTTATGAATATTACTTTGTCGGATACCCCTAATTCGTTTGATTGGAAACTTACAAGCAATGGTCTCTTTACGGTTAAATCTATGTATGCGGATTTGATGAATGACCATATAAGGTATTTGCGTACTTACCTATGTAAGTTAAAAATACCGATTAAAATAAAATTTTCATGTGGTTCCTTAATAGAAGGGTATTGCTCATGAAAGATAACCTAGCTCAGAGAAATTGGCAGGGATGTACTAAAGGTTCTTTTTGTGGCTGCAAGGAGACGGTAGAACATTTGTTTGTCTCTTGTCAATTTGCTAAACTGATTTGACGTGTTATTTTTTGTTCTTATAATATCCCACCCCGACCAATGTTACTAATATGTTTGGGAATTGGTTGAATGTGATAGATAAAAAGACCAAGGCTAGGATTCATATTGATGTTTCAGCTATTTGTTGGTCTATGTGGAATTGTCGGAACAATCTCGTTTTTAACAGTATAAGGAATTTTCATGCCTTACAGGTTATCAATACGACGGTGCATTGGATCCAGTTGTGAGCTTTCCTGCTTCATTCGGACCAGCGGGAATATAGGATGCAGCCGGCTCCTGTTTGTGGCAAAGGATATTTTCTCCCGGCATACGTGACAACATATTAGTCGACTTTAGTAGTTTGCTTTATGTTGGTTTTTCGCTGGTTGATACATGTCCCAACCTTATGTGATCGTTCAGATGTAAACGTTCGATACTCTTAAAACTCAGTAATAAAAAGTTGTGTGCATCACTCGATGCAGATGCTGGGGATTTTCCCCATTTCAAAAAATAGTTCATTAAGACAACTTGTTTACAAAGAAATCAATGGTCAAAACGCCACACCGGGGCCATGCCAATCTTGCCCATGTTGTTTGATAACACACTACTGTGAGAGGTTTTTTTTCTTAGGAATCGATCACTACTGTCAGGGCCGATCCCCCTGCTTCCTCCACCACCGGTGCAAAGCCATCAAAGTGGCATCTCTCGGACATACTACCATCTTGCTGGCCGTTCCCGCCGATATTCGGCCCACCAAGCACACCGACGCCACCAACCCCATGTAAGCCGCTGCCAAAGGAGTGTCTACCTGCGATGACAGGGATGCTGCCCTGCAAGGACTTCATCACCAACAAGAGTGCCCCGGCGCCTCCTTACCCAGGCAAGTGCTGTGACGGAGTTAAGTCACTCATGGAAGACGCGCCCGTCTGCCTTAGCCATTTAGAAGATGGCGAGTTCGACAAGTTCATGTCGGCACCCATTGATAAACTAAAATTTGTTGATCTCTTGGATATCTGTCACAGTGACGGTTCGATGGCTATAGTTGCGATGGTAAGTTACTCGTCTTGTCGGTATATAAATAATTTTGTTGTATTACTCTGCACATGGGGAGATTTTGATATTCTTATGGATCTGATTGCAGGACCCGTGCCACCGGTGAGGGCCAAGCCGGAGCTAAAAGAGTGTCTGTCCCCGATGATGGGGATGATGCCATGTAAAGACTTCATCACCAACAAAACCGCACCGGCGCCTCCGTATCCAAGCAAGTGTTGTGACGGGTTTAAGTCGCTCATGGAAGACTCGCCCGTCTGCCTTTGTCACTTATACGACGGAGAGTTCGACAAGTTCATGTCGGCACCCATAGATGACTTTCACTTTCTTGATCTCTTTAATATCTGTCATACTGACGATTCGAATGACTATAGTTGCGATGGTAAGTCATTCGTGGTCGGCATTATAAATAGTTTTGTTGCATTACTCTGCATGTCTTTAAATATAGGGTGTTTTGAATATTCTTATGAATATGACTGCAGGACCCGTGCCACCGGTGAGGGCTCCACCTACCCCTGAATCTGCTCCGTAATAGGGCTAATCAGGTAGCTTTTTTCGTCCGGGTAAATTCAGTCATATCATGGCTGCATGAACTGCGTATTTCTGGATTCTAATCTGACTTGTCTTTGTGCGTTTTGCAGAGCCTTCGTTCGTAGCAGCATTAAGAGTCAAAAACAGATGAAGCGACGATGGTGTCGTACGTCGGTCGAGATCCGTTAGTAGTACGAAGTATTTCTTGGGAGATAGAGTGTAGTGCTATTAGGGAGAGATTATATTATATGTAGCTTCATTGGAGTCAATGTCGCAGTCGTTTTTTTGAGAAATTATGTTTGTTATGATCGACGTCCATTATATATGACGCATCGAGCAGCTGTATTTTCGCGGCGTCGCTCCGTGGTTCCGGCAAGTCCGCAGAGTTTGTTAAGGTTTTCATAGGATAGTGACAGTACCGCCGGACCGGCCTCGAACCAGGCAGAGGCAGGCCCAGGTCATTTCTGCCATTGCTAAAATACCCCAAGAATTCACAGTCCACTCTGCCAGTGCCACCGGGCGGCACCAGAATACATGCAGGATCATACCCCGACAGTGCCGCCGATGGCGAGTGCTGAGGAAACACTCTGCCTGCCATGGCAGCGCGTCACGATGGAACGACGCCTGCGCGGTTTGCCGGCAGGCACGTCGTACGTCGCTCTGCCTGGCCTGCACGCAGCAGAGCCACTAATCTGATCACGAGACACACAGAAACCTGGAGGATGCGGAATGTGCAGCGCACGCACCCTTGCGAACACGTCGCCGTTTCTTCTTTCAGAGAGAGAAGTGAACGAAAGCATGAATGGAACCCCTACCAAGTTACAGGACACACGAATCATGCAGACACACAAAAAATGAAGCAAAAAATCTGGGCTACGCTACGGCGCTGTGTATGTATGTAGTATGCACAGTTTTCCCTCTGTACGGTCTTCGTGTTTCCCCGTCAGGCACGGTCCGATATCGCGGTGAAGGTGATGGAGGTGCGGGTGGTGTTGCCCGCGGACGACGACGACGACGGCGAGGAGCGCGCCACGACGGAGGTCAGCAGCGTCGACGACGTCGCCTGGCTCCTCAGCTTCAGGTCCCTAAAGTCCCGGATCACATCTGGCTTGGTGATCTCCTGCGAGTCCACGTCCGTCTCGCCCCGCAGCATCCGGAGGACAGACGACATGTCGGGCCGGCGCTTCGTCACATTCTTCGTGCACAGGAGCCCGACCTTCAGGAACCTGCAGGCTTCCTCCACGTCCAGGTCGTCTCCCAGCGAACTGTCTATGATCTCGTGCAGTTTGCCCTGGTCGTAGTATGCCCATGTCTGCATAATAGATGGAGAGAATCGGTGATCAATATAATCTTGGTAATTCAGAAGATTTGAACCCTGCCCAGCATCTGAGGACCTGTTTGTTTTGCCGTGGTACTAAACTCGATGAAATGGTGGCTAAGCAAGGAAACACATTGTAGACTGAGCTATGTTCAAACTCTGTAAACTATGATGGAATTCGACGATAAGAAGAACTGAAGGGGAGAAGTTATTTATGTTGTGGATTGTCCACAGCCCAAACAAAGAGGCTTTTCTGTTGTCTAACTGAGTAATAGCGGCAAGCTGTTTGAATTTTGAACAGGGTAACGTACCTTCTCAAGAAGAATCTGGTCTTCATAGGGTAGTCTTGTATCAGTGTTGCATCTTCCACTGACTATTTCAACAAGCAGAACACCAAAGCTGTAAACGTCTGATTTCCGTGTCACTTGTCCTCGAATGGCGTATTCAGGAGCCAAGTAACCTCTGCAACAAAAACTTTTACGGTGAGGAAAGCAACAGGGGGGGCGGCTACCTCATCTATGTGGCATTACATACTAGTTCTGATTTTTCTTTTTTCGATCTTAATACACTTTTACTAAAAACAGTATATGTTTGCATTTGTATTTTTTCAATAGATAAGAGGCTCAAGATATAAGGCCCTTCATTGATACATTTTAGAGGTCCTTTGTTGAGATTATCAAGATAAGTGGAGGTACATCTGTGCAAGTCTAATTTTCAGTGCCTCCCCTAACCAAACATAGTTTGAAAGATCAGCCAAACTAGTATTTTCGTTTAATGACTTAACATGTAGCAACACACACAGGCACGAGAAAAAAATTTAGAACTTACATTGTTCCTGCAACTCTTGTGCTAATATGTGATACATCTGAAGGCAGAAGCTTTGCTAAGCCGAAATCGGAAATCTTGGGGGTAAGATTTTTATCGAGAAGTATATTGCTTGCTTTGATGTCCCGGTGGACAATGTGAGGGCGGACACCATCATGGAGGTATGCTAGTCCCTGGGCAACGCCAATGCAAATATTTACTCGCGTTCTCCAGTTAAACTGGATGCCGCTTTTCTGAGAACCTAAAAACAAGGACAAGAAGGATTATAGCATCTGAAACATCTTCGGGAGCAAAAGAATACAGAGGAATAAGTAATGAGAATCTACCTAAAAGGGTTTGTGCAAGGCTATTATTTTCAAGATAATTATAGACCAGGATCTTGTGGCTTCCTTCCACACAACAACCATAAAGTTTGACAAGATTTTCATGGGAAACATCAGAGATTGCAAGGAGTTCACTGAGAAACTCCTTCGCGCCTTGCCTA
This sequence comes from Poa pratensis, assembly GCA_947311845.1. Taxonomy (NCBI): domain Eukaryota; kingdom Viridiplantae; phylum Streptophyta; class Magnoliopsida; order Poales; family Poaceae; genus Poa; species Poa pratensis. The sequence goes on from CAMZMU010000086.1 coordinate 13,100,495, forward strand.
GATTGTAAAGAGAGCACCTTTACGGCAACAGCCGTTCCATCCTTGAGTGTTCCCTAAAATAGTAAGTTAGCGAATTTCAAGCACTTGCTGTGATCAAGTTCTGAATCTAGTAGATAAAAAATACGGTATTACCTTGTACACAGGTCCGTAACCACCCTCCCCGATCTTATTGGATTGGTCAAATTTTGCCGTTGCCTTAGCTAACTCCTTATAGCTGAATCTTGTTATATTCTCAGCTCCAGATAGGTCTGCAGAAGGTTAAATGTTAGTACAAATGAAAGCAGATTGATGAAGCGGTGAGGAAGTGATATCATATTCCGAGTACTGATATCCCATAAAACTGTAGGAAGCTATTACCTTCATCCCATGGATCAGTTTGTTGCTGGGGCCCCCTCGTCCTCTTGAAAATGCGAGAAAAACAACTCATTACCAAGTTGTTTCAATTCTCGAGTCACAATAGAAACCCCTGTACTGTGGTTCACTTAATAGAGATATCCGTTTAACATCGATCTAACCACAGGCCCATAGTTTATCATCCTTCTAGTTCAAGAACAGTAATCATATCCAGGAACATAGTTCAGCACCCCTTCAACAGCAGTAATCCTATCCTGAAACAGGAGAATATGAACATAGGTTCAGGTTATCCATAGAAGTAGTATGTACAATGTATGACGACCATGCTCAACTAAAGATTTCCTTTTTGGCAAAACTAACATCTCTGAGTGAAAATACATGTCGTTTAGGAATCCTGCCAGTCAAACATTTTTAAGTTTTGCCTATGAATGTTGAAAGTGTTAACAACATTGATAAGCTACATTATGAAATGCACTTTGATAATGAATAAATGTTTTAGTAAGACAAGGTATTTACAAAGATATCAAAGGTCAAAACGCCACGTCAGAGACCATGCCAGTTTCCTAATTGGCATGCATTTTGACTGGAGGCAGTATGCACAACATGGGAGGAAGTTGGATTGTAAATAGTTAAGGTACTTTGGTAGTGATAAAAGTTAAAAGGCATACTTCACGTTCAAATATTGCCCAGATTGTTTGATGACATAGTAACTGTGGGACATTGTAGTTTCATTCAAAAAGTTCAGGCACACTAACAGCTCGTGCACTATGGGATAAATTAACAATAGAGAAAAAATGGTAGAGAATCTGATCCAAAGAGAAATACTCCAGATTTACATGTGCTCCAGTAAACTGCCACCGAAACCACTAATTTGTGTATGATAGATCGCTATGTGCAGCATAGTATCAGGAATACTTATTTACAGTTTACATTAGCCGTTTGTGGGGTTCCTATATCCAATTAACTACACCATACTTGCTTTTCTTGTAACATGAACCTGAGTACCTCCATTAACCCAAGCTGTGTCTGGAGTTTCAACCACAAGAAACACAATTGACAGATGAACACAGGCAATCAAGATTCCACAAACAACCAATCATTTGAGTTGGGATGTTGCAATTTGACACGCAGTAGGTGAAACTTAAATAAGAGACAGTAGCCTAGGCCACCACAACATTTGTCTAGTTCAAATCGTCTCTTTCATCAATCAAAGCCAGGACCGGTTCCTAAAGTATCGTACGATCTTCAGGACAAAACGAAAAACAGCATACTACATGTTAACCCTACCTCGGTTGCATCAATAAACAAAGAAAATATGTGCCCCAGACACGTCATTGATTCTTTTCCAAAGCAGAACGGTAGTAGTAGCACATGGAATTGGACAGGCTGTCACTTACATGATTTCTGAAAGCTAGCAATGCAAAGATTGGGTCGACTCGCAGACACTGTATTTGTCACGAGTTCTGTAGCATTCAGCATTTCACATTTTCTACGCTACTAAATCTCCCCACGTCCAACCAAAATCGAGCGAAAGTTCCAACAATTGTGCGTTACTGAATACCGGGGTCAGCTAGAAAATTTCTTCACCTCGAAGTTCAGGAATCACAAACGAGCATTCAAGCAAGCACAAGAGGTGCTACAGTCACAGAGCGGCCGGCCAGGTCAATTATGTAACCTACTCTAGCGATATTTCCTTAGATTTTTCCTTTGTGTTCTTATCAGATCGTAAGCACTTCACTCTCAACAATCACCTTCCCTTCAGTCGCCCAACAAATTCAGAAACAGAGAGCAAGAAAATAAAAAATCGGATCTTCGATGACAGGATCCATGAAGAAAAACAAGGCTCACCTGAAAACCGCACAGGAGCGCGATCCCCGACGGGGTGTCCAGTCCACCCGCGCACCGGCGGAATTCCGCCCAACAACAGCCGGACGAACGCGGCGAGAATCCGGCCAGGGGCCAGCGGCGGATCCGACGAAGCGGGAAAAGCAACGAGGCTTAACAGCTCCGGCTGCGGCGGCGCACGGCGAGAGAGAAGAGGAGATTGAGACGGCCTCGGGAGCTCCTGTGGCTTCTCCAAGGCGATGGTGGGAAACGAAGAGCAGAGCGAGAGAAGAAAGTTAGGCCATCTCTTAACGAAGTCGTAGCGCGGTCAAGACCGTTGACTTCGTAAAGCCGCCCGGCCCAAGCCGGGAAGACGGGCTTGGGCCCGGCCCGGCCCATCCGCGTGGGCGTGACGAGGCTGTGGCAGGTCGAGGTCGATCGACGTGTTGACCTAGGCAAAGCTGAAGTATTTCTACTCGATATCACCGGTTTCCAGCCTCTGGCCATTTGTTTCCAGAAAAGGACCGGCGATCACTGGTCGATAGGGACAAAAAAGATCCAGGGCTTAGATAGATTTGCCAGCTGACCAGCTCCCCAAGCTCACAGTCACAGGGTCCGTTTCGAATTCAATCTACGCTAGCATTGCCAATAAACTACTCTTTATGTTCACTAATGTAAGGTATTTTAGTATTTTCTTAATTCAAATATATTTAGACTTATTTTGTACATTATTCACTCATTTTAGTATTTATGTAGTCAATATTGAAATACTAGGTAGAGTGACTTACACTAGCAAACGAAGGAGAAGATATATTCTCTCCGTACCCAAATATAAGACGTTTTAGAAATTCTGGTAGAGCCCAAAACATGATGAACCTCACAGCGTATGCACCTCGTCGCCAGGTGCTCCTCGATGCCCCGGTGCTCCTCGCCTCGTGCAAGTACTCATTGTCGCCCCAGACTATATATCCTCGCCCACCAGGTGCTTCTCGCCTACGCCTAGGTCCTTGACCAATAGCACGTCGCCGACACCAACAACATCACATCACCGGACAAGCAGTTCTTCATGCTAGAGCGCCTCCTCGACGGAAAGATCAACAACATCATCAGTTCTTCCTGTTAGAGCGCCTCCTCGCTTGAAAGATCACCAGCTCTAGAACTTCTAGCGCCTCCTCTCTGTGAAGATCACCAGTCCCTCCTCAGCCCAGCAGTTATTCCAGAACTAGAAAAGAATATGGTGCTCCCATATCTCAAATGCACTCCACCAACAGAAGAGGTTGGAAATATAGCTCGAGAAGGACAAGATGCAGGTATGAGCTGCAGTTGCAGTTCTAGTTCAATATTTTGAAAATAAATTTGCAAGTTACTATTGTTCAGCTATTAGTAATTGTAAGATCAACTTTGCTCAAAATTTCAGTAATTGTGCAAGAAGATAACAAGTTTCAGCAATTTGCTTGCATAAGTTTGAGTAGTTTGCTTGTACACAATAGTACATACCGACAGTCCGACACTAGTAATACCCCCCCCCCCCCTCGAAAACGACAGTGAGAAGACCCACGATTAATCTTAATTGCGTGTGGCCAACCAGAAATGGGCAACTTGTGCGGAGCTGACATGGGAAATGATTGGTTTAAAATGCCTGTTACCAATTAATTGCAATAGACAATTGAAGTTCTTTGTTACCAATAATTATCTATATTCTAACATTGGTCGATTATAGCGCTTGTCTCTATATACAGCCGCAAAAAACTCTGAGGAAACCCTATCCATCGCTTTGTTGCCACTCTCTCCCCACATGTGAACACATCGCGGCGGCGACGCTCAAGGTGACCAAGCTGCTTCCTGCATCCTATACCCATGCAAGAGAGCGCATCCGCCGTGTCAAGGAACGGTGGCTTCTCGTCCTCTTTTCCTCTTTGGCTAGACCTGGTCGCACCAGGTAGGAGATGGCATAGAAGTAAAGATCGAAGAGAATCCCGTAGGATATGGGTGGATCCAGCCGACTCGGGAGCGTATTTCTCTCCTGCTCACTCTTAGCGTGTTTTACTTTTTATATTTTTTGACGGGCTACGAACGTTGTGTGTTGCCTTCGAATCTGAATGCTCAGTGCACACATTATTTTGTTCAGCTTTCTTTGCGCTAGTAACACCACAATTTGGTGTTGAGATGTGGTTTCTTCTTTTGGCACACTGATCTGTTCCATAAAAAAACATATGTCGAAGCTATGGTATGGATAAGTGGTTATCAGAGGACAACCTTTCATATAATGATAGCTCTACCATGATCAGTACTCTCCAGAGCCAAAGAAATCCCGTATACCGGAGTACCTCATCGAGAGGATGCAAAAACAAAAGGAAGCGAGAACGACATATAGCTTTAGGGAAAGGTTGTGTGAATACAGTACTCTGAAATTCTTTTTTTCATGATCTTGTATAGGGGAGAGGCGATCAGTTTTAGAGAGCGCACTCGCGTGATTACTGACACCGATGACTTCTTCCCTCAAATCAACAACCTATTTTGCAACATGGCTGACAACGCGAACGAGTGCGGTTCTGCTCCCGCTGCACCGTATGTGATTTTGCCTTCTCTGTTTGAGATCCGGTTAGAGTTTTTGTTTCTACTTTTTGGTTTAGATATGTTATTTTCACCATGTCTATTGGTTCGTATGACTAATTTAATACTCATGAATATCTCATGCTTTATGGATTAAATCATATAATAAACTGCTCTTATTCGCTAGAATTTTCATAGTTGGAGTTCTCCACAAAAACATCTTCACCTTGATTTCTTTGAGTCTTCCCGAACATTACTCTCAAATATCTCTTCCTCTTGTAATACTCCAGTATCTTCTAGAGGCTCTATTTTGATTTCTTGATATTTCGAAAAAAAGCTTTCTGATATTTGTAGAATCGTCTAGAAGTATGAGGTGCTTATTGTCAACATGGTGAGACCGGAGTATGTGATAGTCCCCTCAAGCCGGTCATGTCAACTCGTTAAGGAAACGAGTTCAAGCCGATTGCAGAGCTTTCCGTCCACCCTCACGTCCTGTCTACCTTGAGCCCTTGTCTCACGTTTATTCTGCGTCGTTCGCTGGAGAACTGGAATTGGAGAACGCAACCTGCATTGACAACCATCCACGCACGCGAGAAAAGAACACGGTCGTTATCCGGCACAAGCTCTGCTGATGGAGATCGGTCTAATCCCTCCCTAGCCAGCCGCTCACGGTTCCTCCTCCTTCTCGATGCACCGTCGTCTAATTCTTAATTAAATCCCCTGAGGATCTAGGATCGATCAAGGTACTCCTAAGTCCTAAACCCCTGAGTAATTTGGTAGTAGGGTCAATGGTTAGTCGATGTTTCTCTAGGATTGACTGACCGAGCGACGGTGTGTCTGCTAAACGCGCCGAAACATGTGATTAGCATGTTCAAAGGCAACGACCGGCCAGCGACTTGATTCCACGTACACCGTGATCCAGTGTGGAAAGATCGGTGGAATTTTGAACAGGAAACAGCTATATTTAGTCAATGGATGAATGCAGTTAGTCAACCACCGATTGAAAGACTGCATAGCTCTCATGTACAGACAGATCGAGAGACGTAATGGTGTGGATAAACAAGCTACTTGTGCCCTGTGTCTGCAGATGACTTCTCTTTGACGGAGAACGGCCTGCAGGAACTACTATTTGCTCCGTCCCTCTGTTACTCTGTACGGTCTGAACGTTCAGACTTCAGACTAATATAGTACCCGGAAGGCTTAGACTCGGTGAGCGACTTCTCGGTCGCGGACCGGCAACCTAGAATAGCCGAGAAGTTCCAGCGTGTCTCACGTATAGTACGTCGGTAGATATACGTATTACTCGGCCAAGTGCATTACATTACACTATATATAAAAGACAGAAGAATCGCTGCCTCCTCCAGCCCTCCACGTCGCCGGCAATCCCTGTCCGTCCGATCTGCGCGACGGACGGTCAGGATTCGACCACGCCGCCTCCATTCCCGCGAGTTACTGTACACGCTGATTTTTGGCCAATCAGGTTGCGCCACGTCACCGGTCACTCCCGGTCGCCTGGCGCGCAGATGGTCGCCCACCCGGTTGCCGTGTCATTTTGCAAAGAAGCCCTCCCACTTTTGCATATTCGCATGAATCCGACGAAAATTTTACGTACGCCCCCTGCTAAGGACTAGATTGCAATTACGAAAACATGGAGGACTCCCGTGTAAAAATAACAGCGAGGCCTCCCTCTCCCTCTCTCTCTCCTGCGACCGACGCGCCGCCGGCGGCCGCCGCCTCCACGGACCTCCTCTTCCAAATTCCTCCCCACGGCGAGATGCGCCGCCGTCTCCTCCGCCTCCTCTCCAAGCCCTGCGTCCTGCGGCGCTGCGTGCGCCGCGGAATCGCCGCCGCCGCGGTTCGCATCCGCCGTCGCGTCCGACGCCCGTCGGCGCCGTTCCGGCGACCAAACGGCGGCGGCGCCGCCACCTCCAGACGCGCCGCGACGAGCCGCGTCCGACGAGCCCACGCGCGCGTCCTGGAACGCGCCGGAGCGTCGCCGGCGACCACGGCGCCGCCGCGGCCGTCCCGGCCAGATCTTCCCCTGTGACGTCATCACGACGTCACGGGGGCCCACCTGTTAGATTTTTTGCGATTTTTTTTTCTTTTTTCTTTTTTTGTTTTGTCCTTTTTTTTTTTGCTTTTACATTCCCCCCCCCCCCCCCCCCCCTTTTCCTTTTTTTCCCGTCCATATTATTTAAACAAATCTTAAAAAAAATTAAAAATTGCAAATTCAATAACTTCAAATATATTTGGCAGAAAAATATTAAAATATATCAAAACGGTTAAAAAAAATGCTAGCTAACTACGCCGTACGATCAAAATTTAAATTTGAATACCTCAAATTTTAAAATTCCCTCCAAATTCAACCATTTTTGCGAGCACTAGAAGAATTCAAATCCGAATAATTCAATGATTACGCCATACGATCAAAATTTAAATTCAAATACTACAAATTTTCAAATTCTCTTCGAAAACGCCCATTTTTGCGAGATTTAACAGAATTCGAAACCGAATAATTCCACCAAATTTCAAATTAAAACCCTCTAAAAAAACTACAATTCGTTGAAGTCCACGGGCGCGACGAAGTCCGCGCTTATCCCCTAGTTTATCAGGATGATGACAGGCGGTTCAACATCCTGACAGGGAGAGCGTATCATGTGGACCCAAAAAAATAACTGAGCAGGAAACATATCCATCTGTACAGGAAAGCAGATAATACATACTGGATGCTAGAATGGGGCAGTGGCCCAATGGCGGCGAACCCACTGACCCGAGTTCGGCCCCGTCGGGGGTAGATAATGTATCATTGCCAGACTAGTCCTGATAGGATTTCCTTTTTTTTAATACTCCCTCCGTCCAATAATAATTGTTATTGGACGGAGGGAGTACATACTTAGTTACTTACTCGATGCAGTAAACACGAACTGAACTGCTAAAAAAACACGAACTGAACTGAAAGCAGTGAATACATGACACAAAGTCGTTTCACGGAAAACCGACATTTTTTGTGACTTGGATAAAAAGAAAAAAATTGGTGCTAAAATAAGGCTTTTCATGACACTTTTTTCGTCTTTTTTCACAAGGCACAAAATATATCGGTTTTTGATGAAACGACTTTGTGGACACATAGAATATAAATACCTATCCGCGAAATTTTATTTCAGATTTTTTAACATTGCCAAAGTGAATTTCCGAGTGTAATTCGTCTAACTAACGATGAAACAATGAGAGGTACTACTCGGTTCAGGCCCAATTTAGTGTTTTCCGCGGAAGGCCCAACATAGAAAACAAAAAAAAAGTATTGCGCTATTACGCGGCCCAATCTATTCAGGCAAGGCTGAAAAAACGCCAAAGCGGGCAGAGCCCATTATTAGAGAGATAGTCCACCACGGCTCAGTTCTAATGAACACGCACGAGTTTTGTCTCACATCGGCCGGCTAGCTCGAACTGCTTTGCCCCGCGGAGTGAGAAAAAAAAGGTCACACTCGGACACTCAGTCCTGTCACTGCTCCGGTGAGTTTTGGTGGAATCCGCCACCGGGATGATCTGATGTTGTCCCTGAAAACAATGAACGAAAATAGTGACAAAATAGAGCTTCATAGAGGCTATGTGCGTCACACACGAGGCGCCATGTTTTTTTTTGGACGCGGCTACACAGTGCGCGGGCACTGTTTAGTCTTACAGGATGCCCCACCCCGAAATAGAATATAGGCATGTGACCGTTTCCGCGTATGGCAGAAAAAGAAAGTTCTGGTCCGCCCCACGTTCCCTCCTTCCCCAGTGTGCGTGGAGGGTAATTTTACCTCTGCCTTTCCCTTAAATCCAGGTCGTTCCCCACGCCCAGTCCGACACGATTGCCAGGCAGTGACAAATAGAGAAATCTTGCTAAATGGAAGAAAACCAAGAAATATCAGACCAGTAAAAATACATCCCACACATGCCAGAAGCAAAACTCAAGAATATATCTGCCTCCTCTTTCGTAAACTACTAGTACATCTCCTGAAATTTGACCCCATGTCATGACATACAGACCATTCCCTAGCTCCCTATTAAAAATTGAGGAAAGCGAAACTGAAATCCCCAAGATGCTGGTAGATGTAAATATACCACTTGCTTTGACACTAAAAGCTGAGACTTTAGGCTGGCATCAGGAGCTCATCAAAAGTTCAATCTGATTTCAGTCCATTGAGCTCTTCACTTGCAGTACAATCCTTTGTGAAAATGTGCAGAAAAACATCAGTAGCTTGACAAACTCCTATTGTGTTTCAAGAGATTGGTATAATGATGACAAGACTAAGTTCTAATTGCAAAAGAAAGAGTTATAATACATTGTGTTTAAGTGGCGACATTTTCCTTCAAATCCTTGTAGGTCTTGCAAAAAAAAAAAGAGAAATACATCAAGAAATAAGATCCACTGTAAGTTATACATCAAGAAATACATCTTCCAACTTAGAAAGGATGAATAATGAGTCGCAAAAATACATCCTGGTTACGGAAAAATGAAGGTAGAATTACTTCTAGAAATAAGATCCACTGTAATTTATACATCAAGAAATACATCTATCCAACTTAGAAACGACGAACAATGAGTCGCAAAAATACATCCTGGTTACAGAAAATAAAGGTAGAACTACTTCTAGAAATAAGATCCACTATAATTTATACATCAAGAAATACAACTATCTATCTACGCGGACATGAAAGGACGAACAATGAGTCGCAAAAATACATCCTGGTTACAGAAAGGTAGAACTACTTCTAGAAATAAGATTCACTGTAATGTATACATCAAGAAATACATCTATCCAACTTAGAAAGGATGAATAATGAGTCGCAAAATACATCATGGTTACAGAAAAATAAAGGTGGAACTTCTTCTAGCAATAAGATCGACTGTAATTTATACATCAAGAAATACATCTATCCAACTTAGAAAGGATGAACTAGAACTACAACCACATAAACAAATGCTGAGCTACGTCAGGTTTATGTGAAGAAAAATACATAGTAACTAGGAAAAATAACATCCTGTACTGCAGTTGCACAGGCAATGAATGTAATAAAATAGCTATAGTTGTACCGAGAATGATGCAGCCCAGCAGCACAGCGATGCCCGACCACGCGCCGCCAGGAACGTGACGAGGATGCTCCAGGCCCTTCTCTCCCACTCGTCCATCCCCTTCAAGCTGGGCTCGGAAACGGGAAACCGCCCTCCCGCCCCTGTCGTGGGTTTGTCACGTCAGATGTCATGGATGACTTCGTAGGTGTGGGATTTGCGCGAGTCGATCGTCTCCGAGCTTGGGATCGCAGGAATAAAGATCAACACAGATTTACCCAGGTTCGGCCCTCAATGTGAAGTAAAGACCTACTTCTTGCCTACCCTAGATTGGTATTGATATGATATACGAGATGTTACAATGGAGGCGATCCGATCTCGGTACTCGCCGTATGAACTAGGGTTTTAGGGCTTGTCCCTGTCTAAGTCCTGCGAGTTCTCTTTATATACACAGAGACTCGCCAGGTTACAAAGGAAACTTCCTCCACAAGTAATATATCAACTGGAACCTACTTGGAGACTAATTAGTCCACACGTCTTTCAGGATATGTCTTCTAGATTCTTCTCCTTGTGGTGGTGCGATATTGGGCTTGCTTTCATGTAGGCCTTTGTTCGTGCGAGTAAAGCAGGTCGCACTTATCAATATGGGCCGCGGGTTATTCCACAAAGTATTCCCCCGACATTAGCCCCCAAGATTTGTTAGGACTTCACGGTGAGGACCTTCTGGTTACTTGAAATGGTTGTTGAGCCGCACTGTGAGCGTTCTGGCCAATCTCTGACTGATGCGATTCAAAGCTGCGATTCATTTGTGCGACTCATCCCTTTCGTATGGAATATTCTGTTTCCTTCAATTGCGGACCGTTCCTCATTCTGCGGCGCAAATTGTTCCATTGATTTCGGGCACCCAAGTTATAAGCTGCGGCGGCCTAGGTCAATATTCACTTTCCTCTGCTCTCTCCTCATTCCTAGCCGCGCCGCCTTCTTCCTCAACCGAGCTTAGCCCCTGATCCAATCTCCTCTCGCAATGGCGCCTAAGGCAAAGCCGTCCGAGGATAAGCGCAAGATCTCCTGCAACTAGGAAGGATCCTGGGTGACGGAGGAGGTCCTTGCGGATCTAGCCGTCAAGGGTTTCTTGCCGCCGAATGAGAGCAACGTCTGGCGGGCGCCAGGTGACGAAATCGAGCCGCGCCCCAAGCCCAATGAACTAGTGATGTTCGTGGAGCACGTGGAGCGTGGATTCACACCGCCCGGCTCCCTCTTCTTCCGCAATCTGATGCAACGCCTGGGCCTCCGTCTTCACGATATCGGGCCTAACTCAATGCTCGAAGTGAGCAATTATCATGTACTGTGTGAGGACTACCTTGGCGTAGCCCCCAACATTGATCTGTGGCTGGCCTCTTTTTCTTGCAACAGCCAGCTTACTTCCAAAGGTGGCGCCTATGTTCAGGTCGGCGCCATCTCCCTGCAACGCCACATAAATTCTGTTCTTCCCAAGCTAGCCCTGGCGAATCGGCCCAGGGCTTGGCAAAAATCTTTTTTCTACTGCCAAGATACTTCGCCGGAGGGCGAAACTCGCCTCCCTTCCTGGTCCAATACCACCTTCGTGCCTACTGAGGCCATGAAGTCCAAACCTCAGGATGCCGCCACATCCTTTATCAATGAGTCACTGATCAAGGTACGTGCCTTGATCGGTCATGGCCTTACTGGCCTTGATCTTCTCTCCTGCTGGACAAAGTGGCGCATCCAACCAGTGAGTCCCCGACAGCGGTCCTTTCTCGAGTGCTCTGGCACCTCTACTGATGTTGATCGCGTCAAAGCTGCTGACTGGGAACCTGAAGAATGGGTGGAGTTCGTCGCCCGTGTGACCGAGGAGAAGAATGTCTCCTTCGACAAGGTGGGGCTTGCCCCTTTTAGTGCTAATAACAAGCCTTTCGAGTTATCTTTTCTTCTCTAGACCTTTGTCTTTGTAGCAGGATTGCGTTCCTTTTTTATACTAAAATTGTAACAGCCCCAAAATTTGTGTACCAAATTTTCACTTTTGTGTCCTCATTTGCATCATGGCATGCATGTATCATGGCATCAATTTTGCATTGCTAAACCACACACATATTATTCTTGGCAATGTTGAAAACCAAAATGCAAAAGTTGTCCCAACAAATTGCACAACATGTGATACTCAAACTTGCAAAACAAGAAGTACCTTGACATTGTATATTTGTCGAGGAAGTTCCAAAAGTTCCCAAGTTAAATTTGGGCAAACTATTTTGATTTGAAAATAGAATAAAACGAGGGCAACTCAAAATTGCCTGTGGGCAATTTCTATTTTATTTTCCCTACCAAAAGACTTCCAAATAATCTGTAAAATTTAGGGGAGCCTCATAGTAATATAAAGAGGCTACACAAAAATTTGCACAATTTTTGAAAATGTTTAAGTGCCCCAAATAATTCAATTACAGCTGCTGTACTTTTTCCCAGAACAGAGGAGGACTTGTTTGTGATGGAATTAAAACGTCCAGGGGGTTATCTGCAAAGCGACGTCGTCTCTCTCCTCCAGCACACTGGCGCCATGCTGCTGTCGCCGTGTCGCTCCCGTGCGTCGCACCGCTCCAGGGCCCCCTCCTCTGCCTATTCCTTACTCGAGGAGCAAGCCGCCGAGCCGCACCTGCTACTCGCCCTCGCGTACCTGCTCCCTGCTCCCCATTCTTCTTTCCCCACCACGGCCGAGCCGCCATGGCCGTCGACGACGCATCGCCACCGCTGCGGGCTTCCCCGAGACGAGCCGAGACCACCACGACGTCCGCCTCGCCGTGCTGCTCATCCCCGCCAAAGGAATCGCTCGGGAAGGCACGAAATCGATGACGCCATGCTAGTTTCCCCGCCGCCGGCCGCCGCACGTCGAGCACCATTGCCGCCGTCCTCGACCTCCTCACGGTCCAGCGAGAGTACCCACGCGACGAGGGTGAGCACCGTTGCCGATTCCCTCTCTCCCCAATGTCTTTTTGTCCTGCACGCGGCACTGCGTTCCCGTGCCGAGCATGCCGCCATGGCCAAGCTCGAGCACGACCGAACCTGACGCTCGAAGCGTAGATGGATGTTCAGTGTCGTCAGTTAACCAGGAGTTTTTGTAACAAAAGCAAACGATTCAGTATACTAGCACTAGCACAGCACTAGCCCAGTGGCAGAAGCCACGCTGCATCACCGCGAGAGGTCTCTGGTTCGAATCCCCTGCGCCGCACCTTTTCTTCCTTTTTGCTATTCTTCACTGAGAGACACGGTCGGATAATCCGATTCCGGTGAAAATCGGAATATCCGAGTTAGTCCAGTACCGATGGACTTTAGGTCCTTAGTGGAATTTCAGGCCCCCTGTAGCAATCGGATATTCCGAGTTAAAAAAAAATCCGGATAATCCGAAAATGTTCAGTACGCAAACTTCTAAAATCCATAACTTTTGCGTTGTTTATCCAAAATTTGCAATTGAGGTATCAAAATGTTCAGAAGAATGAAACCTAACCAAAAGTAGAACTCACCCATGCAAATGAATCTGTTAAATTGTGAAAATAATTGAAATACACATTTGTCCGTAAAATGGGCAAATTTGGGAAAATTCATAACTTCCTAAATATTGTTCCGAAAAATGCAAACTTGGTCTCTAAATGACCAGGAGAACAAAACCTATGTGTTGACATCAAATTCTTGTTCAATAAATATTTTAAATGACTGTTTTCCTGTACCGTATGAAATGGCAGAAAATAAATTGTTTCTGGAAAATTCATAACTTATTAAATTTTGCTCCAAAAATTAAGTGTGTTATACCAAAATGTTCAGAAAAACATGAATCATCCAGAATCATCGTCATCATGCATATTTGATCACCATTACAATACTGTGCTTCTAGTAGTAGTAGAATCACTAAGATAAATGTGAGGGTAGTCCAAATAATGCTTAATTATTTGGGACACTCATTTAACTTGATGATCATGTCTAGGATCTCCTAGTTGCATTAAAGTGTCATATCATCATTTCTGTATGCATTGCACAATTGCCATGTGTTGATTGTTGTTTCTGCTTTCCGGTGTTGTTTGCTCTCCGGTAGATCACGAGTTCGGAGTTGAGCATCATTACTCCGACGAGCAGTTTGACTCCTCCGCTCAACAAGGCAAGCGTAATCCCCCCTCTGAGCATATCTTATCCTATTTTCCGCAAATATTTTCTCCACTATAGTATTGCATGCGGTTCCAAATGTCAATTTAATTGGATTAGAGTATCCTATAGTTGCATTAAGTTTCCGATGCCAATTACCTGTTTTCCCCTCCTATTATCCATAGGATTGTATTGTTGGCCTGAAATAATTAACTAGGCAGTGTTGATGCTTAGCCATGCTTAGTTAAAATGCTTAGCAGTCCGGTGGATGTTTCATGGTTGGAAACAGGTGATGAGATGTACAGATGATGGTGGAGAATTTGTGGTGACAGGTAATAAAATGCTTAAAGGTGGGGATGAGAGGCCGCATGGGATGTGGTGGGTTGTCTCGTTCTCACCGCCTAGGTGCGAGTTCTGGACCTCTTGAACCAAGTTGAGCGTGCAACCATGCGTGGGCTATATGGAACCCCCATCGACCGACTAACTTGTGGCGGACTAGCCGAGGGTCCTCTAGTTTGGCTTTCCATTTGCGCGTGCGTTGAAGATGGTGGCCAATACTGGGATGAGGATGTGGTGTTTAGGAAAATGAGTGGCCACGGGACAGGGGATTGGAGGAGTCACCAAACCTGTTCCGTCCCCACTGATGATCCTTGGATAGTCTTAAGCAAGGTAAAGGTTGTAGCCGTTTCACACTCAGCCGGCTTTCCCCGGAAGAGAGCTAATGTCTGGCAATGAGTCTGGCGGTACGCGTGGTGAAGGAACTGGGGCCCCTCGGGACTCCGGGGACTTCCACTTTGTACACCCCTGCAGGGATAAATCTTTTCGAAAAGCCGTGTCCGCGGTTATGGACGACTTGGGAATGGACGCTGATCATAGAATAACTTTAACGGAATGATTAAAAACTGAGTACTAGAGGTACTACTTCACGAATGCAAGGTTGACTTCCTCGAGGGTGATTCGGGGAGGTGCCTTTGATGAACAGGTACAGTGGAGATGATGGTTGCTGATGAGGAAGGTGATACAAGAAAAGAGTTACTTCTTACCCCTCTTTGAAAATACTCTGATTAGTCGGTGCCATGGAGTTGTGTTTTATAAATAAAATCAGCCTTATGCAAAACAGCCATAAAACCTTTGAAAGCCAATCATGGAGCATATATTAGCTCTTAATCTTGCGAGTTCGTCGAACTCAACGTCGTTTGCTTGTTTTCAGGAGAGAACTTCACCGACCTCGAAGGTGGGTTCTTTGTGGACGTCGACGAGTAGTCTGGGGTTCCCAGGTGGCAGCTTGGGACATCCCGGAACAGCTGGCGCTGTGATGTTTATTTGTAGGCCTCTTAGGCCATAATCTGGATCTTGTTGTTTAGA
The DNA here is from genome assembly GCA_947311845.1 of Poa pratensis. Classification (NCBI taxonomy): domain Eukaryota; kingdom Viridiplantae; phylum Streptophyta; class Magnoliopsida; order Poales; family Poaceae; genus Poa; species Poa pratensis. The sequence goes on from CAMZMU010000086.1 coordinate 13,115,787, forward strand.
ACAACTTAATTTGCTTCCGCTTGTTGTAATGTTGGGTCTGTGACCCTGGTTGTCATTTGCTATCTTTCTCTATTATAAGAGTTGAGCTATATGTTTTGTGTCGTAGAGTCTGTGATGTGCCAGTTGTTCCACAAGTCTTGATCTCTCTATTATGCTTTGATAGTGTGTCTGGTGGTATCGGATAACCGGAGACACAGTATCACTGTATAGCAGTCGGGTCAGGGCGCCACAAGTTGGTATCAGAGCAGTACTGCCTGTAGGAAACCCTTTCTACTGGTCGATGTTGAGTCTAGTGTTTGTGAAAATATTTTGAACCTAAAAATGAGTTGCGAAAACCATCTTAGGATTCTTTTTACTCCTTATCTGGTTACCCTCTAATCTCGGAGCAATCTTACCTCGATTTGAGTTAAAGTTTTTACTTCTCGCCTCTTAATTCAAAATGATTAGGAATCTCAGGGTTGGTTCTACCTTTAGTGTTATGTGCCCAGTTGCTCCCGCCGCGCTACAATCCGAAGCTTCATGTGCCGAGAAACCATCTGGAGTACGACGAAAATTCCCATCAACTCAGTTGGTTACGAACCCTTGTATTCCTATCAAGTTTAATCTCTTAATCCTTTCTTTTGGGTTTTAACCCAAGGTCTTGAACATAAGGTCCCGGATTGTGCCAACTAGAGTGTGTTAAGTTGTGATTTCTTAACTCTCACTAGTAGCACATGAAGCTGATCTTTAACCCAAGTCCTTGATGTGGTCTCTGTGGTAAATGGTCGAACCTCAATTTCCCACACCTCGGATGGCCATGTAACTTTAACTCTGCCATAGCTGGAGATTCTGTCTTGGAATCATCTGGGTTATGACAAGAATTCGCTTAACGAATCCCCCACCTAAGTTCATGACTCTGCTATATCTCTCCTTTTTGAGCATGGTTACCACAATTGAGTAATAACCGGTGCATCTTCAACATCTTAGGATTTCTCCTGAGTATGTTTCTTACTCTGATCCGCTTTCCAACCTTTGTCTGGCGGTAGACAGTAAAGTGTTATCGTGCGTTGGTATGTTCCGATGCAAGTTACTCTTGTGGTCCGTCAAGAAATTTCCCCTTCGCCTTGTTTGGAGAAATAACTCCCGTACCTTGTCCATCTCTCGGACCAGGTCAAAGTATTGTAATTTGCAGAAGAAGGGCCTCGTTTAGCTTTTGTTCTGCTCCACCTTGGAGTGTCACACTCTTTATATCAAAGGGTCAAGCTAAGTATCATGATCTTCTTGATGAAGTGATGCTCTTACACTTTGTTACTCTCCGATCTCCGAGTGACTTATTACTTCAGAGTGATAAGTCGTGAGTAATGATGTGGCTATCGGATATTCCTAGCAGTTCCTACTGTGCGGAAATCCAGGGATATCCATTGCCCTCCTTAGCATGATTGGTTAGCCAATCAATAAGCTGAGTTTGACAGTGCTACCAAGTCAGTTGGCTCTGATGCACTCCCTCGGTCAAAGAGCTAGGTTCGTGCCGAAGCTCCCAAGATCACCTCGTTGTGCCTTGTAAGGCATGATTTCTCTCTCGAACTCAAGACAGATCGGTGGATCGTGATATTCTGGAGGTCTTTCCAGAAGTATCGCCAGGTTGTCACCTGACCGTGAAGTTGAGCTTACGAGTAAGCTGGTTCTCTGAACAACTCTTTTCTCCAAGAAAATCGTGCTGGATGTCCTGAATTATTCGATTGAGCTTAAACAACTTGGAGAGTTAAAAGACAAAAGCTCTATCTGATATAGTTCATTCTCAATGGGATGTCTAGTCTGTTCGTGCCGAAGCAAGGTGGTACCTCCTTTGTGGATATGCTATCCTAAAATCTTTTGATTTGAATTGGGCTATCGTCAAATCAAACTCAGACCTACCCACCTGAATGTGTTAGTCTGACCAATACTTATGCCCGTCTATGCAACATATGAGTCGACCGTCTTGGAGTATCTAGATAAGTTGGCTGTTGAGCCCTCCCACTACATTCTTTCTCCTCCATGTTTGATTGGAAACTTGTCAGAACTAACCTTGTGTCGTCACAAGGCAATGTTCTGGAGTTAGAAGTGACTTTCTCTGGTTCACGTGTAATTGCTGAAAGATGTCGCCGTGGATCTGAGTAAATCGTCTGGTTCCCTCGGAATCATCTCAACTCAATCCTGCATGTGCAGAAGATTCCTAGAATGGTGTGTTGTTACCTCCATTCCTTGAGAATTTCATCGATGCATCCAAGCCACTGATTAAATTGTTCCAGGAAGAGGAAAAGTCTGGGAACTTCTTTGTATTCCATGGAGTTTCCCACCCAGAAGGGCTCAATCGTGTCTCATTGCAAGAAATTCATGTAGGTGCAGATGTCTTCTGACAAATTGCTAATACGTGAGTCCCGCAATCCTGTTCCTCCTTTGGAGTTAGACATTTTAGTCCAGCTCCTAGGGATTCTAGCGAATGTAATCCGTTATTATCCTTTGCAAAGATTTCCTATCCCTACAGCTGAGTCTGAAGTATCTCTACCCCTAACTAGATCTAAATCTCAATCAGAACGATAGTTGGTGATCCTCAAGAAGCTGGTCCCCGACGTCTAGAAAATCAAGAAGTTTTTTTTCCCGATACTAACGTTCCCGGGGTTTCTAAAGTTCCCTCGGTCGATCCTCCCGACCCTTCTTCTGTGATATGAAATGCTCCTCCGTGAGGAAAGTTCTACTCAAGTTGTTTGGTAGAAGTTGCCTCTTCATCTGTTGGACTCTTGCTTAACCTTCGTCTTCAGAAACTTAAGGCCTTGTGCAAAGTTCATATTCTGAATCTTTGAGAAACAGTTGTCTACCAACTGGAAACTTCTTGTCAATCCTCCGTCAACCGCTTGTGTCTCCTAACTGTCAAATCACGGGATGCGTGAAGTCCCATCCTAAGATCTACTAGGAGGTACTCCTTCGTTGTAACTTCACCAAGATCCATCTCTCCGGTGAGGCTTCCTTCGCTCCTATGGTGTACCTTGATAGTGACCTCGACGTGAAGCCGATGAAGATCTTCATGATGCCTTTGATCAACCTCTTCAAGAAACAAGCCTCCTGAAGTGACAAGATCATGTAGTACCTCGTAAACTTTTCCCTCTTTCCTACCCTAAGAATCTCGGGACGAGATTCCTGTAAGGAGGGTAGAATTGTAACAGCCCCAAAATTTGTGTACCAAATTTTCACTTTTGTGTCCTCATTTGCATCATGGCATGCATGTATCATGGCATCAATTTTGCATTGCTAAACCACACACATATTATTCTTGGCAATGTTGAAAACCAAAATGCAAAAGTTGTCCCAACAAATTGCACAACATGTGATACTCAAACTTGCAAAACAAGAAGTACCTTGACATTGTATATTTGTCGAGGAAGTTCCAAAAGTTCCCAAGTTAAATTTGGGCAAACTATTTTGATTTGAAAATAGAATAAAACGAGGGCAACTCAAAATTGCCTGTGGGCAATTTCTATTTTATTTTCCCTACCAAAAGACTTCCAAATAATCTGTAAAATTTAGGGGAGCCTCATAGTAATATAAAGAGGCTACACAAAAATTTGCACAATTTTTGAAAATGTTTAAGTGCCCCAAATAATTCAATTACAGCTGCTGTACTTTTTCCCAGAACAGAGGAGGACTTGTTTGTGATGGAATTAAAACGTCCAGGGGGTTATCTGCAAAGCGACGTCGTCTCTCTCCTCCAGCACACTGGCGCCATGCTGCTGTCGCCGTGTCGCTCCCGTGCGTCGCACCGCTCCAGGGCCCCCTCCTCTGCCTATTCCTTACTCGAGGAGCAAGCCGCCGAGCCGCACCTGCTACTCTCCCTCGCGTACCTGCTCCCTGCTCCCCATTCTTCTTTCCCCACCACGGCCGAGCCGCCATGGCCGTCGCCGACGCATCGCCACCGCTGCGGGCTTCCCCGAGACGAGCCGAGACCACCACGACGTCCGCCTCGCCGTGCTGCTCATCCCCGCAAAGGAATCGCTCGGGAAGGCACGAAATCGATGACGCCATGCTAGTTTCCCCGCCGCCGGCCGCCGCACGTCGAGCACCATTGCCGCCGTCCTCGACCTCCTCACGGTCCAGCGAGAGTACCCACGCGACGAGGGTGAGCACCGTTGCCGATTCCCTCTCTCCCCAATGTCTTTTTGTCCTGCACGCGGCACTGCGTTCCCGTGCCGAGCATGCCGCCATGGCCAAGCTCGAGCACGACCGAACCTGACGCTCGAAGCGTAGATGGATGTTCAGTGTCGTCAGTTAACCAGGAGTTTTTGTAACAAAAGCAAACGATTCAGTATACTAGCACTAGCACAGCACTAGCCCAGTGGCAGAAGCCACGCTGCATCACCGCGAGAGGTCTCTGGTTCGAATCCCCTGCGCCGCACCTTTTCTTCCTTTTTGTTGTTCTTCACTGAGAGACACGGTCGGATAATCCGATTCCGGTGAAAATCGGAATATCCGAGTTAGTCCAGTACCGATGGACTTTAGGTCCTTAGTGGAATTTCAGGCCCCCTGTAGCAATCGGATATTCCGAGTTAAAAAAAAATCCGGATAATCCGAAAATGTTCAGTACGCAAACTTCTAAAATCCATAACTTTTGCGTTGTTTATCCAAAATTTGCAATTGAGGTATCAAAATGTTCAGAAGAATGAAACCTAACCAAAAGTAGAACTCACCCATGCAAATGAATCTGTTAAATTGTGAAAATAATTGAAATACACATTTGTCCGTAAAATGGGCAAATTTGGGAAAATTCATAACTTCCTAAATATTGTTCCGAAAAATGCAAACTTGGTCTCTAAATGACCAGGAGAACAAAACCTATGTGTTGACATCAAATTCTTGTTCAATAAATATTTTAAATGACTGTTTTCCTGTACCGTATGAAATGGCAGAAAATAAATTGTTTCTGGAAAATTCATAACTTATTAAATTTTGCTCCAAAAATTAAGTGTGTTATACCAAAATGTTCAGAAAAACATGAATCATCCAGAATCATCGTCATCATGCATATTTGATCACCATTACAATACTGTGCTTCTAGTAGTAGTAGAATCACTAAGATAAATGTGAGGGTAGTCCAAATAATGCTTAATTATTTGGGACACTCATTTAACTTGATGATCATGTCTAGGATCTCCTAGTTGCATTAAAGTGTCATATCATCATTTCTGTATGCATTGCACAATTGCCATGTGTTGATTGTTGTTTCTGCTTTCCGGTGTTGTTTGCTCTCCGGTAGATCACGAGTTCGGATTTGAGCATCATTACTCCGACGAGCAGTTTGACTCCTCCGCTCAACAAGGCAAGCGTAATCCCCCCTCTGAGCATATCTTATCCTATTTTCCGCAAATATTTTCTCCACTATAGTATTGCATGCGGTTCCAAATGTCAATTTAATTGGATTAGAGTATCCTATAGTTGCATTAAGTTTCCGATGCCAATTACCTGTTTTCCCCTCCTATTATCCATAGGATTGTATTGTTGGCCTGAAATAATTAACTAGGCAGTGTTGATGCTTAGCCATGCTTAGTTAAAATGCTTAGCAGTCCGGTGGATGTTTCATGGTTGGAAACAGGTGATGAGATGTACAGATGATGGTGGAGAATTTGTGGTGACAGGTAATAAAATGCTTAAAGGTGGGGATGAGAGGCCGCATGGGATGTGGTGGGTTGTCTCGTTCTCACCGCCTAGGTGCGAGTTCTGGACCTCTTGAACCAAGTTGAGCGTGCAACCATGCGTGGGCTATATGGAACCCCCATCGACCGACTAACTTGTGGCGGACTAGCCGAGGGTCCTCTAGTTTGGCTTTCCATTTGCGCGTGCGTTGAAGATGGTGGCCAAGACTGGGATGAGGATGTGGTGTTTAGGAAAATGAGTGGCCACGGGACAGGGGATTGGAGGAGTCACCAAACCTGTTCCGTCCCCACTGATGATCCTTGGATAGTCTTAAGCAAGGTAAAGGTTGTAGCCGTTTCACACTCAGCCGGCTTTCCCCGGAAGAGAGCTAATGTCTGGCAATGAGTCTGGCGGTACGCGTGGTGAAGGAACTGGGGCCCCTCGGGACTCCGGGGACTTCCACTTTGTACACCCCTGCAGGGATAAATCTTTTCGAAAAGTCGTGTCCGCGGTTATGGACGACTTGGGAATGGACGCTGATCATAGAATAACTTTAACGGAATGATTAAAAACTGAGTACTAGAGGTACTACTTCACGAATGCAAGGTTGACTTCCTCGAGGGTGATTCGGGGAGGTGCCTTTGATGAACAGGTACAGTGGAGATGATGGTTGCTGATGAGGAAGGTGATACAAGAAAAGAGTTACTTCTTACCCCTCTTTGAAAATACTCTGATTAGTCGGTGCCATGGAGTTGTGTTTTATAAATAAAATCAGCCTTATGCAAAACAGCCATAAAACCTTTGAAAGCCAATCATGGAGCATATATTAGCTCTTAATCTTGCGAGTTCGTCGAACTCAACGTCGTTTGCTTGTTTTCAGGAGAGAACTTCACCGACCTCGAAGGTGGGTTCTTTGTGGACGTCGACGAGTAGTCTGGGGTTCCCAGGTGGCAGCTTGGGACATCCCGGAACAGCTGGCGCTGTGATGTTTATTTGTAGGCCTCTTAGGCCATAATCTGGATCTTGTTGTTTAGAACAACTTAATTTGCTTCCGCTTGTTGTAATGTTGGGTCTGTGACCTCTGGTTGTCATTTGCTATCTTTCTCTATTATAAGAGTTGAGCTATATGTTTTGTGTTGTAGAGTCTGTGATGTGCCAGTTGTTCCACAAGTCTTGATCTCTCTATTATGCTTTGATAGTGTGTCTGGTGGTATCGGATAACCGGAGACACAGTATCACTGTATAGCAGTCGGGTCAGGGCGCCACAAAAATCCGCCTTTTTCTGGATCAGGCTGATGAGAACTATTGGTTGCTTCCGGCGACTAATGTGGGCACTGCTGCTCCCAAGCGTGCCACAAGGAAGAAACTGCTGCCCGCTTTAGAGGGCAGTGAGATTGCTGATATTCCATCTGTTGCCACTGCGGCTTCAGATGGTGAGGATACTGAGCTGGAGGAAGACGACAGTCCTGTGCCAGCCGCGAGTCCTCCTGCTGCGGCTGGCCCAACTCCCCGCAGGGTCTCGAAGAGACTATCGCGGGAGGAGCCAGAGCTTAACGCTCTGGAAAATCCTGAGGCTGCCAAGCGTCGCAGGCCTGCTGTGGGCGCGACTCCCTCGGTTGCCAGGCGTGTGTTTAGGACCACTGCCTCGGCTGAAGAAGATATGGAACCCAATTCTGGTGATTCTCGCTGCCTCGGCATCCTGACTGCCTATTCTTTTCCTTTCTCTTATTAACACATAGACCTCTGATTGTAGATTCAGGGTTCCAGGGTCTGTCGTCGCCATCAAGTAACGTCCTTATGGCCTCCATAAAGATGGCTCCAGAGTTAGCAACTTTCTCCGCGCTTATAGTGTTTCTTTTCTGCCATGCGCGCTTCTTTCTTATACAATGCTCTTGTTCTTGCAGAAGTGCGGTTAAAATCGCGGCTGGTCTGGGAGTTGTCTCCGAGGCTGCGGCTGAGCCGCCCATGGCGCCTGCGGCTTATACTGCCATGGTGGAGGGAGTGGCCACCACTGATGATCTGGCTACAGCCCTGCTCCTGACACGGCTGCCCGAGAGGTGGCTCTGGAAGACGGGACGGATCTCCTTGTCTCCCAGGACACAGAGAAGGTCAATCCCACAACCGCGGTTGTGGTAGCTAAGGATGTCGAAGCACCGCTGGTTGAGTCGCCGGCGGTTGATAATCAGCAGTCACCAGCACTGCATCTTGAGGTTGCTTCCTCCTCCTCCTCCTTGAGCCGCCATGAACAGCTATCGCGGGCCATCATTGCCTCAAATGATAAACAAGCCGCACAGCTTCGTGAGGCACTGTCTAATTTGTCTGCGGCTTACAAGGTAATTATCTATCTTGGCCTGTCTGTCTCTAGCCCCCAAGGATCGAGTTTCTTCTTTGATGCAAAGGGGAACCTGATACTTCTTGTAGTTGTTATCTTTTGTAGTAACCGCTCGCAAATTATTGCAAACTTCTCCATTGCCATTGATCTGTTTAATCTTCTACCTTGTAGGAGGAATTATATGCCGTGACGGCGGAGAAACATGGCTTGGAGAAGCAATTGCAGGAGGCTCCCTCTGAACTTGAGAGTCTGCGCGAGCTCCTTGGACAACGCGATGCTTAATTGAAGAAAAAAGACGCCAGGATTGGCGATCTTACTGACGAGAACTATAAACTGTCTGAACAGGCCAAAGCCACCGAGCTGCGGCTTAAAAAGGTTGAAGAGAAATCCCAGGAGAGGATCCAGCAGCAGGATCGTCAAATCAGTGCTCAAAAGGACGCCATTACTCAAGCCAACGAGAACACGCGGCTAAAGGCTGTTGAGATTGGCCAACTTGAGAAGAAATTGGCGAAAGTATCTGACGCCCATAACCTTGTTCATGCCAAGGTCTGCATCATGAATCAAGAGTTGACTGGTACGTTTTGCAACTCACAGCTGCACCTTTGCTTGGCTACCTGCTTTTGTATGTAGTTGAGCTAACTGATAGATGCCATGTTGCAGGTGAGGATGCTGCATTGCAGCGTGGTAGTACCCAGGAGCAGCTGGAGTATATCCGCGAGTTTGCGCGGAAGGCTTGCGATGCCATGAAGCAATTATCTGCTTGCCTCCTGCCAACCAAGTCTGTCCCTTCTGATGCTGAAGGACTGTTGAAGAGACTGCTTAAGGCGCCTCAGTACTTCTTAGACTGGAAGGAATCCTCAGCTCGCTCCGGCGCGGCTCACGTTCTTGCATTAGCCAAGACGTATGATCCGTCTTTTGATGCTGCCAAGGTTGCGCAAGGCAGGCCTCCAAAGAAGATAGATGACACCGTTTTGACGCCCTCGGAGTACGCGGCGACGTGGAAGAGCATGCGCGGTCATGCGACTGAGCTCGTGGATGGAGTGGACCTGGCGACCTATCTGGGAAAATATCATCCCGATGGGAAGAGATTTGAGAGGTTACCCACTGCGTCAACCAGCTTGGTGATCCCGCAAGAAAAGAACTCCTCTCCAGGTGTTTCCAGCTCTGCAGCCCCCAAGGCTGCGACTGATAAGCCTTCCAACGAGCCTGCGGCTGCTTCTTCTGTCAAGCTCGGTAAGCCGCCTGTTCCTCCTTCCCATAAGCCAAAAGCTGGGCAAAAGTGAAGAAAAACAATGATATGGTGAACTTAGCCCTTAGTGGCTTGTAATAATTGTTGGAATTATGTGTCAGAGACAATGTTATGATTGTTAAGTACTCTTAGCAGTACAGGTTTCGACCAATAGGCTGGTCCTTATGATTTGTCTCGGTTTTTCCTTACTTAGGCCCTTGCGCGGCTCAGTATTTCCTAGGGTAAAATGCATGTTCAGGGTCGAGAGCGGCCATGATAGGCGATCAAGCTCGATTGACACCGCACCCCAGTGCTTTGGCCGCATAATGCAAGTCGCATCCAAGTGAAGGTTGAGTATAATCACGATAAATGCCACTCGTTTGGCGATTCCAAGGTAATAGGCCGCGCTCATAAAGCTGCTGCACCCCCAAGGAACCAATGATTAAAAAATAAAAGACTCACAACTCAATTGGTAATTTGAGGCGAAACGACAACCGCCTACATAGTAGGGGTGCCGGCTTTATTTCAGAATCATTATATGATACATAGGGTCGGTCGCGCCTAGGTGGCGACCAGATGTGATACAGATGGGGTTGGATCGCGTCTGGGTGGCGATCCCTTGTGATACATGGGGTCGGTCGTGCCTAGGTGGCGACCAGATTTTTGATGCATAGGTTACGGCCGCGCCTAGGTGGCGGCCGGTTTTTGATACATGGGTTGATCGCGCCTAGGTGGCGATCAGATTTGATGCATATGGTACGGTCACGCCTAGGTGGCGACCAGTGTTGAAGTTTGAGCCCTGAGTGGCCAGCTTGGTACTGCGAACCCTTGGTGGTTCTGTTGCGGTCGCCGATGGCGACTCGCGATGTTTGGGATATACCCTTATTGCCGATGGCCTGTAGCTCTAGCTCTCCTCGCCTCCCTTGCGGCTACAATCTGAAGCCGCAGGTCGGGCAGGTGCCTTTTGGCCTCCACGATGTCGTCAAAATTTTGCTGCGGTTCGCGAACGGGCACGCTCTCTGCGATGCAAGCAGCTCTAGCCATGGCCCTATCGTCTTCTTCGCATTCTTGTGCTATCTCTTTATCGCCATTGATAGTGATGACTCCCTTGGGACCTGACATCTTTAGCTTCAGGTACAACGCGTGGTATGGGCTCTGGAAGTCTACAACTTCGAACCAGATGTACTCGCTTCTGAAGTAGCTTTGTGTCCCGAAGGCGACTTCCAGGTTGATTCGCCCTAATGGTTGGGCTGATACGCCTGGCACGACACCGTGGAACGTTGTCCTGGACGGATGCAGCTGCTTTTCTTGGAGATTCATTCTCTTGAAAGTCTCATAGTATAATATGTTGATGATGCTGCCTCCATCCATCAGTACTTTGCTTAATTTGTATCCTGCGACTTGAGGGGCAACCACAAGCGCGAGCTTGCCTCCTTCGTTTATTTCTCTGGGTGATCTTCGCGGCTCCAAACTACTGGCTGCTCGGACCACTTCAGCCATTGTGGTATGGCTGGCACTACGGCGTTAACAGATTGATTGCGTCGTCGCAGCTTTTGCTCCCTCCTTGAGGTATTAACCACAATTGTGTGATATTGACCCAGCTGTTTTGGGAACTGCGGCTGGTCTGGCTGTGGGTTTGGGGCAGCATTGTTGTTGCCTCCGCCGTGGTTGCCTCCCTCATTGTTCTGATGATTGTTATTCCCATTGAGTGGCTGCCCATCCTTCCACTTTTTGTAATGTAGCACTGTGCCTTTGTGTGGTTGGGTGGTTTTCCATCTTTTCCTACATGGATGTCACAGGGGCGGTTAAAAACCTCTTCTAGGTTAATCGGGTGGAAATTTCTTCCTCTGCCGCTGCTTTGCTTGTAACGAGTGTTCGTGTTTGCGACTAATCCCGAGTTTCCTTCCTCGTTCTTGCGCTTGTTGTAACTCGCATTACTATTGCTAGCTTGCTGCTGTTGAGGCTTGTTGCTGCTCTTTTTTCCTTTGCCAGCAGTTTCCTCTTCTTCTCCATCAGATGCATCCTTGGTCTTATCCGAGCTGGCATATTTGTTAGCCGCCGCCATCACCTCGCTGAGGCTCTTAACTTTGTCCTTCATGCGACCCAGTTTATGGACCAGCGGCTCGAACTTGCAGTTTTTCTCCATAACCAGGACAGCTGAGCTTGGAGGTATATTATCTGAGGAGTGTATAATTTCTGCCACCCTTCTCATCCAGTGGCGACTTGACTCACCTTCCTTCTGTACGCAGCTTCAAGATCTTCTATGCTGCAGAGTCGCTTGCATGTTCCTTGGAAATTCTTGACGAAAGCTTCCTTCATCTCGTCCCAAGAGTTTATTGAATTTGGTGGCAGGTTCTGTAACCAGATGTGGTGCGCCTTCTAACATCATATTTAGTATCGGCACAGATCTCTTCGGATGCGTTGAGGATGCTCATGCCCATCTCATAATTGTTGAGCCAAGTGACTGGATCCATGCTTGCGTTGTAATTTGCGACCTTGCGAGGTCCTTTGAAGTCTGCAGGAAACGGTTCAGACCTAATCCGCTCATTGAAGCAACTGGGCCTTTGAGTCGCGATGATAAGTTGGATGGAGCTGGCTCCCTGCTGGATTAACCACCGTGTGCGGCTGCACAACTTCTGCGGGTTGAACTTGCTGTGGTTGATTTTGCGCGTCGGCTGGTTTTCCCTTTGTCGCCTCGCTGAACTTGAAGTTGCGACTTGCGGCGACTCAGCATGGATGCTTCTTTCGGCCGTGACTCTACTGTTGTAGGGGGTGGCGTGCAGCCGTCCCGCATGTTCAGACATGTTTGCCTGCTGTACTACCGCTGTGCTCAGCATCTCAATGGCGCGCCGCGCCTCTCTGTCCATTGGTGTATTTCCTGCCGGTGTTAGCCTGGCCAGGATGTTGGTAGCCGCGTAGAGATTCTCCACTGGGCTAACATAGTGCCCTTGAGGCGTATGGAACCTTTGAGGTTGCGGCGGCGGCTGCTGCACAAAGGTTGGTTGTGGCAACGGAGGTGGCATGATGGCCCTGTTGTTAGCTTGTACCATGGCTCTTGATCCCGGTGCTTCTGCCGCTCTTGGTGCTGCGAAAGATGGAACTGCCGGTGCGACTGACGGTGATGCGAACGATCGGACTGCAGGCGCGACTAATGGCGCCGCGGTCGCGTAACCGCGACGGATGGTGCCATGTATGAGGGTACCGCGACCGATGGTGCTGCGGCTTCTGACCACGCGACTGGACGCACTGCGTTGGTTGCGACTGATGGGATCGCGTTAGGCAGCGCCGTGGCTACCGGCGTATCGATCGCGGGGTCCACGGCCGTAGGTCCAGTGGTGGGTGATCGGAAAACTCCATGGGATTTACTATCCCTGGCTGCAGGCGACTGGCTGGCGTCTGTGCGGCAAGGTGCCCGACCCTCCTTGTAAGATGTTGGTGCCTCGGCGAGTCGCCGTTGTTCTTGTTGGAGGCGCTGGTCCTCGCGTGCTAGCCTGCTTCTTTCATCTGCAATCCTTTGGACTTCATCATATAGCCCGATCCTGGTTGCTTCCAACTCCGCCACTCTAGCGGCGGCATTAACCGCAGATATTGGTGTAAACAACATGCTGCTTTGTGGTATCACAGCCGCTGCGTCGGAGGCTGCTCTTGGCCCTGTTTCCGCGGGCAACTCCGGAGGGGTCTCTCTATTTGCGACTCCTGAGGCCGCGACTCCTGGGGTGGTTGCAGCGGGTGCCGCGTGATTTGAACCGAGCTCTGCGACTCCTGATCCATCTGGCGCGACTTGTTCCGCTGTTTCCGGCGCCGTGGGGGCTAAGCTGCCCTGTGGCATGCCCAGCCCTTCCTCTGCTTCCACGGTCCTGTAGATCCCTTCCATGCACTGATCTCCTATGGAGGGCGAGCTGCCACCCCTAGGGTTTCCACACAGTCTTTCCTCGAGAACATACTCGATGGATTGGGCTTCTTCGTCTTCGAGGGGTAGTGGCTCGTTGTTGGTAGATTCTTCTTCTTCGTCCACCGTTACAGCGACTCCTTCTTCTGAGTCGCCCTGCTGATGGATCCTCCGATTCGCCGCCGATGAAGCCGACGAAGACATGGATAGATCCAAACGGGATGATGTGGCCGGTCTCTAGGTAATCAGCTTCTAGCCCCCAGCTTGAATCGTCAATGAGGGTATGCCATCGACCGTGATGATGTGGCTGATGGCAAGATCTTCAGCTCCTACATCGATCCTGCGCGGAACGTGACGCTCTTGACCGCAGGCCCCACGGTGGGCGCCAACTGTCGTGGGTTTGTCACGTCAGATGTCATGGATGACTTCGTAGGTGTGGGATTGCGCGAGTCAATCGTCTCCGAGCTTGGGATCGCAGGAACAAAGATCAACACAGATTTACCCAGGTTCGGCCCCTCAATGTGAGGTAAAGACCTACTTCCTGCCTACCCTAGATTGGTATTGATATGATATACGAGGTGTTACAATGGAGGCGATCCGATCTCGGTACTCGCCGTATGAACTAGGGTTTTAGGGCTTGTCCTGTCTAAGTCCTGCGAGTTCTCTTTATATACACAGAGACTCGCCAGGTTACAAAGGAAACTTCCTCCACAAGGAATATATCAACTGGAACCTACTTGGAGACTAATTAGTCCTCACGTCTTCCAGGATATGTCTTCTAGATTCTTCTCTTGTGGCGGTGCGATATTGGGCTTGCTTTCATGTAGGCCTTTGTTCGTGCGAGTAAAGCAGGTCGCACTTATCAATATGGGCCGCGGGTTATTCCACAAAGTATTCCCCCGACAGCCCCGCCGCAGATCGCGCCTCGCATCGCCGTTGCAGTAGGATGAGGAGGACCTGGCTGCTCCACCATAGATCTTCCTCCACCGCCTCGGCCGTTGGCGCCAGCAGCAGAAACGTTTGAGATGGTCGCCGCCCTTCACCTCGGGAACGCGGGTGCCATGCAATCCCACCCACTCGCACGACCACCACCATGGCCGCCGCCCTACACCTCAGGAGCATGGGTGCCGCGCGATTCCCCCTCACCCCCCACCACCACGAACTCCATTGCCGACGCCGTCCGCCTCGGAAGCGCCGGCGCCATTTGATTTTCCCAGCCGCACCAATGCCATGGTCGCCGCCCTTCGCCTAGGGAGCGCAGGCGGCGTTCGATCCGCACCACAACCACCTCCAGTTCCTCCTGCGCCGACCTTGGAAACTCTTGATCGGCGCGAGATCTCCAATTGGGTGGAGACGGGGTGGGGAACTGGGGATGTCACGAACGGATAAGGAGAGTGATTTTTTTTCAGATTGAAATGGTGAGCCGACAGAATAGATCGGACGGCGCGCGCGGTGAGCATTTTTTAAGGACGAGACAGTGCCCGGGCACGGAATAGATTTTGCGTTTTTTTGTTCCAAATTTCCTTTGCATAATATTTGAACTAGATATCTTGTACTTCCTCCGTTCACAAAAAGATGTCTCAACCTATCCCAAATTTATATGTATCTGGTTGAGACATCCTTTTGTGGACGGAGGGAGTATGAAAAGACTAAATGGATATATGACTTAAAACTTCTGCATTTCAGCATTGAACTTTGTACAGAAGATTCTAAATTTAAAACGATGAATCTTTGAATTTTTTAAAAAATAGCACACAATTGTAACAGAAAATGAAAGGTATATTTTTTATGAACCGAATGGGTCTTTTTAGTCCATACAGAAAGAACCGATTGAAACAATACTCGTCATCATCCTAGGTTCAAACTGATAGTGGTTATGTTTGACCTGAAAGAACAACGCAAACCAACCTGAATAAGGGGAGCTTCCCCTCTCTCCGAAGTCAAATAAATTTGGAGTCCTACTCAAACTAGTCTGGAGGACACCTATACGTATAGAGGTAGAGGCAACACAATGTATACATCTATTCTTTCTGGGGAACGGAATAATAAAGAGATAGTCATAACATACATCTTGTGTCTACTATCCACGTGTGTTTCACTATAATCTAGACACGTTATCAACACGAGGTTAGGCTCGACGCCACCCTAGCCGCACGTGACGATGGACTACAGGGTATCAACGATTTTCACGACATTGAGGCATCCTGCATCGAACGACAACATAATTGAAGACATAAGATTGTATCATGATTTTCATGGATGAATTTCTCCTTCGCCTCTAGACCGTGTTTTATCTAAGCCTCGCGTATAGATCGAATCTCGTTGTTCTCTCACATGCCGCTTCGGATGCTTATTTCCGACCATCGATTAACGATTTCACAAATGCCGGCACAAATGGCTAATTAGGGGGTAAAATGGAATTTAGTTCATCTCTCTCTTGCCTTTCAATATTTTTTCTCCTGCAACATCTTCCTTTACTATTAAGGGTTATTTTCTAGTATGTTTACAATTTGTTCACGTAGACAACACTAAAAGAATATGTTGATACATGACCCTCTATTTTCGTCACTAAATCGTCACATGTTCCGTTTATGACGATTTTACGACAAAAAAAATCTAGAAAATCGAGCGTCAGTAATGATAAATAACGAACATTTTTATGAAATCGTCATAACGGTCTATGACGATCCAAAATCATCACTAGCAGTCCCGCCAGTCCACATCAGATCCTACGTGGTAAATTATGACAAAATGAAATCCTCGTAAACTAAAATCAGCCAGGTCCATTTTGGTCATCTATATGGGCTGAGTCAAATATATCGGCATTTCTACTTTCTAGGCAGATGATTTTTAAAATCTATTTTCTTTTGGGCCATGGCCTTGATATGGTACATTTGTTTGTTCGCCTTTGTCATTTTACAGTCCATTTATTTTCTGGGTCTTCGCCTTGTCCTTTTATGGTCCATCTCTTTGTGGGCCTTGCCTTTTTAGTCTATTTCTTTTTTTGGGCCTTGGCATCAGCTTCCTATTTCTCACTTTTTTACACTACACAAATTCGAAATATTTCAAATGAATCAAAAAGAGAACATACGAAATTCTTGAAATGTTAGCCAAAGTTTGTTGGATATTTTTAGATTTTCTCCATGAAATTGAAATGAAAATTCGTTAGTCAAAGAACATGCCGTGAACATGATTACATAATTTAACACTTTATTGTAAAGGTGTTCTATTACACTATTCAAACTTAGAAGTACGTCTCTAGGGTAGCGGTATGGGACTATTGGTAAATACAGGCTCTCGTTTTCTTTGGTTTATTCCGAATGAGCTCGGCCCACCTGCACCTAGTGTTACTGGACCTCGTCCGCGGCCAGGGCGTCGATCAAAATAAATATAGTTTTATACTAAACTTTTATACTTCTTTACACCTTATTTTTAGCATGTTCCAATATTACAAGTATAAATATTTATTTCTTCACGTAGTTTAACCACATAACATGGAAATATTACTAAATATTAGTTGTTGCATTTTTTATTTGTATTGAATATCACTAGAAGATACTAAACTGTAGTAAAACTATTTTTTTACAATGCACAATCTATATAGTTATACGTTTTATAAAAAAAGATATGTAAAGAGTATGATCTAACAATTATTTGATAGTAGTTTCTAGGTGAATGATTAAGTAAGCATATTTATAAAATTCTAGAGTACAAACTGAACCAATGACACTACTTTGTCATGGTCAAAATTGTCTAACAATTCATAATTTAATTAAGTGAGCATGCTCTATACTTGGTATTGAACTAGCATTGCTTAGAGCAATCTCCAGTGAAGTTTGTAGAATAAAAATACGTTGCACAAAACTAAACATGAAAATCTAGTTACAGGGACTTTCGTAAAAATCTGGCGAGTAAACAATGGGAGGGGCCCAATTTTTGTGTTTTCAGGGGAATGGCCAATTTAGAAAAAAAACAATACTCCGTAGGTATTGAACTATTTTGCGGCCCAAAGATATTCAAAGTTAGACTGAAAGGACGCCATAACGAGGTGAACCCACTGTTACAGAGTCGGGCTACCACGGGCCTAGTTTAACGAACGAGCGCTAGTTTTGTCTCACATCGGCCGTTCAACGCGAGTCAGGGCCGGTTACCTCGAACTGATTCGCCCAACGGAGAGGAAAAAAAAGAAAGAGTCACGGTCAGTCCCGTCATTGCTCCGGTCAGTTTTGTGGAATCCGCTACGAGGACAACCTGATGTTTTCCCTAAAAAAAACGAAAATCCTGAAAATATAGAGATCCCTGGAGGGCTGGAGGCCCTATGTGCGTCATACTCGAGAAGCCATGTTTATTTTCCCAAATTTCCTTTACATGATAGGCCCTATGATACGACATTGACCCATCCTGCATTGAACGACATCAGAATTGACAATATAAGCTCGGTATCATGATCTTCACAGATCAATTCTTCCTTCGCCTCTAGATCGGGCTTTTTCTCTATGCCTCACGTCTGGATAGGATCTCGTTGTTGTCTCACATGCCGCTACGGATGCTAATTATTTCCGACCATCGATTAACGATTTGAAGAACCCGGCACAAATGGCTAATTAGGGGGTAAAATTAAATTTAGCTCATCTGTATCTTGCCTTTCCAAAAACAATATCCTCTAATATTTTCTTTCAGGATATCTCCAACAGGCCGACGCAAACGGATACCGATTTGGTCCGGATTTTGTCCGTTTGAGCCGTCAAACGGACAAGCGGCCGGCCCTGTCCGCCCCTTCCTTGCCACTGCACCCAACGGTCCGACGCATCCAGTCGCCGGGCCAGGGTTTTAATCATTTTTTATATTTTTTATCACTTTTCATTATTTAAACAAACAAATATAGGAAAAAAATATAGGGCAATGAATCAAACTCACCACATAGTTTCAAAAGAATATTGCAATGCCGACATACAACGTCCCAAAAATCAACATAGTTCCGGCCATCATGGTCATGTTTCTCGGCCATAGTTCAATGCCGGCATACAACATTGTTAAAAGGACCGAGGTGTGATCACTCTAGGTCCATATAATACCTTTGTTTTTTGAGATAGTACGCCTTCTTCTTAGGGGTCAAGGCGGAGAAATCAATGTCCATGATTCGGGCCTCCTCTTGGCGTAGGGCGAGCTCAAGGTTTTTTTCCCTTGACCTCGGCCTCCTTGCCTCTTGCCTCGGCCTCCCTGGCCCTTGCATCGGCTTCCTTGCCTCTTGCATCGGCCTCAATGGCTCTTGTCCGGGCATTTTCCTTCTCGATTTCGAGCCTCTTCTTTTGCAATTCGAAGTATTGTTTCAGGGTCTCAGAGGCCCTCTGCGACGGCGTGAGCACTTTCTTTGGCTTCTTCGGAGGATCGGCCGCCAAATCGAGGACGACGACCTGCTCGGCGGCAGCTTCAGTGGGGTCGGCGGCGGCTGCTGTGTCAGCCATGGCTAGGGCAGGAGCTGGGATTGTGGTTTTGGGGCCGCAGAGTGGCGAATTTGCCTCTGTTGAGCGGGCCAGGGGCGGACAAAGGGAGGACACAATTTATGTCCGCGCGTGTTCATGGTCGACGCAAACCTGACCCAAATTTAGACCGAGTTTGGGTCGCAGCAGACAGAAAAACGGACAGCGATCCGTTTGCGTCGCCACGTTGATACTTGGTTTTCACCCAAACGGACAGAAACGGACACGCGTGGACTGGATGCGTCGTGCAGTTGGAGACATCCTTATTATTAAAGATTTTTTTCAGTATGTTTTGCAATTTGTTCACATAGACTACCATGTTGTAATACATGTTTCATGTAGTGCAAATATTAGTGTTCTCGTAGTCGTACAATTTATGAAATCTTGCACGGCCTCAACATCAAATCGATGTTTCTCCGTGTCGACTGAGAAGTGAGAAATTTTGCAAACGCCTGAACTAATTAAACCATCCTTTTCTT
The DNA here is from genome assembly GCA_947311845.1 of Poa pratensis. Classification (NCBI taxonomy): domain Eukaryota; kingdom Viridiplantae; phylum Streptophyta; class Magnoliopsida; order Poales; family Poaceae; genus Poa; species Poa pratensis. Next base: position 13,134,835 of record CAMZMU010000086.1, read on the forward strand.
ACTTTTTTTACGTAGTCCTAAAAATATATATTAGAGGAGCCTTAGCCCTCACATTGATCTGTATTTTGTGTTCTTCACAAGTATGTGTCATTTTTTAATATTATTTTTTCGATTGAGCATTTGAACGAAGGAAAAGGCAGACCAAGTTGCGCGGAAGTTCGAAACGACCCTTGGTTAAATGGCACCGTAGTTATCACTGTTTAGCAGCAAAGCCACACCGATTCGTAGTATTCCATTGCAACTTTGCAAGCACCAGATAACCTACGTACATTTGAAGAAATAGGCTTTCGCCCCGCTATATTAATATAGCAACCATCCCATACAACAATGAGGTCACCGCTGGGGCAAACAGCACAATCATAACCTACGTACATTTTACATCGTAGTTGCAGCGGTTGCAGCACACGCACACGTCTCACCATTTCCTACCTACAAATCTTACTCATTTCACTCGATCGGCCACTCTCCTCTTTCTTCCACGGCCGCGCGCGCCGGCGGCGGCGGCCCGGGCCGGGAGCGAGCGCCATGGGTAGGCGGGTGGCGGCGCCGGCAGGCAACCAAAACCTCCTAGCTAGTGCCGGCATCGCGCTAACTAGTTAAAAGCCACGTAACAAACAAATAAACAATTCAGAGAACCAGGGCTAGTTAATTAATTAATCAGCGTCGCCGAGATGCGATCGACGGTCTTCAGGGCGACTCGGAGCAGGAGTTGGTGGAGACGGTGATGAGCGTGGACGCCGACGAGGACGACGTCCGGGGCGTCGCCGACGGCTTGATGAGCACCACGGGCGTCTTGCTGTCCATCCTCCGGTGCTGCTCCCGCACCAGCTGCTCCGCCACGCCGTCCAGCCGCTCGCCGTTGGTCTCCGGCATCAGCTTCTTGCCCCAGAACAGGACGGATTCCACTCCCCGCTCCGCCATGGCGGCCTCCGCCGTCGCTCCGGCCGCAATGCCGTTGCCCTGAGGAGACAACACAAAGAAGAGTTAGCTTTGCTCAATTGATTCACAGTGGTAATAATTAAGCAGCCAAGTGGTAAATCGAGATGATATTTTTTAGTTTTTACCTGGATGCGGATGTAGTTGGTTGCTCTGTTCTCTCCAAACGCCATTGATACGGCTTGGTCCACCTGAAAAGCAGCACGGACGACCACACTACTGTTAGCCCAGCGGTACGTGACGACGGTACGATTCTGTCCGTGCAATGAATGCTGAAGAATCAATCGAGGACGTACCATGTCGGCCTGGCACGCTCCGGCGACGCGCAGAAGGCTGGAGGACGAGGACGCGCGGTGGACCGAGGCGGCGTTCCCGCCAAGCGACAGCACGACGAGGTCGCCCGCGCCGGCGGCGAAGGGGAACTCGCGCTTGTTGTGGAGCACGTGCGTGACGGCCACGGCCGTGGGGTTGGCCACGCCGGCGCCGCCCGCGGCGGCGGCGCGCAGCCTGGTCCGCCCGTCGAGGGACGCCACCTCGGCCGGCCCCACCCCGCAGGCCGCCGCGCAGACCTGCCAGAGCGGGAAGTCGAACGCCTCGGCCTCGACGGCGTCGGCGCGGGAGAAGACGAAGGGCGCCGCCGTGGCAATGTCGTAGCAGGGTATCATAAGCGGCTTGGTCGCATCCCGGACCGTGAGGTCCCCGAACGCCTTCTTGAACACCGCGTCCGGCCGCGAGGAGAACAGGCCCCCGCCGCGGCCGCCGCGCCCGGAGAAGACCTTCCGGTTCTTGGCCACGACGTCGCGCGCCTGTTCGGCGGTCATCCGGCGCGCGAACAGCGCCGCCGCGAGGAACCCGCCGGCGCCGGACCCGGCAGCCAAGTCGAAGTAGTCGGCGACGCGCGCAGCCGGGTTGCCGGAGAGCTCCTGCAGCCGGCGCTCGAGCCTTACGAGAGCAGCCGCGGCCAGCGCGCCGCCGTCCGCGCCCCCGTCGATGGAGAGCACGCGCACACGGCCCGCCGAGCACGCCCCCAGCTCCGGCGTCTGGTGCACGCCGAACAGGAAGTTGGACTCCAGGATGGAGAAGATCTCCTGGCTGAGCCTGTCCGAGCCGCCGCCGTCGCCGAACGGCAGAGTCTGATCGAGCAGCGCGAGTGCCGAGGTCGCCATTGGAGTTGGAGGTCGATGCTTCTTGTTGGAAGCAAACAGTGTGTCGTGATTGGGAGGATGAGGCTGGGACGCCTGGGAACGAGCGAGCGAGAGAGGGTGTGGGTGGCGTCTTGGCGCCTGCCGGGGAATTTATACTGGTGGCGGGCACTCTGTTTCTGTTAGCTTCGCGCCACCGGAGCAGCGTAGCACGCACTCGTGCACATTGGTGCCGGTGCGCCGCGTGTCGGGTGTCGTTTTGCCCCCGAAGAATGGCTGCGTCGCTGCGTGCATCCTCCAGTTGGTCAGTTGGTAATCTGCTGCTCTGCTAGTGCATTTTTCTCATCCAATCTAACTATTTTTTTCATCCAAATATTCCTCCTTTTCCAAGCTAACCTGAAGCTGGAATATAACAAACTCCTAGGAGAAGCAAATTGTACCTACTCTCTCCGTCCCAAAATATGTGGAGTATAAACTGAGTAAAAACGTCAATGTTTTTTAAGTTTGACGAAATATATATAAGAATATGAAGATTTATAATACAATATCAATGTCAATAGATTCGCCATTAGATATATTTTAATAATGTAGTTTTGAAATGTGGTTGTTGTTGATATTTTTTTGTATATATTTAATCAATCTTCGAAAATACTGACTTCTTTACTCAATTTATAAGCCACCTATTTGGAGACCAAGGGAGTATGTATCAACAAACAATGAAATGAAGACATCATCGAGATAACTTTGAAATTTTAAAATGTTCTAACACATAAACTATGTACCGTATTTATGACCAGTTTGCATGGCCTGCTCTTCGAGTAGAGCCTAAAACGAGCATTCTAGTGATATTTTCTTTAGTTTGAGACACTATGATGTATACTAATGTAAACAATGATCTACAATGCATATAAAGGATAGATCAAACACCTGAAGTTCTTTCTTTCAAAAAAAGAAACTACATGTGTCCAGAAACATATATGTATTGTTAAGTGTTTAGAAAAAAAAAGTAGTCTCAATACTAATTCAGCAATGGATACTAACACTATATGAAGAACTACATAATCAAAAACGGGGACCTCCATCCCATGTTCCAATTGATAGAAATGTTTTGTTTGTAGTGAAACCAGAGCTACAAATACCATAAGAAAAAGAAGTTTGTATCATATGTGTCCCCACCTTGGCTTGTATTAACTTCTTGCGGTGATATTGGTGCTATGAGGAAGTCGGGTAACCTGGCTACTTTTAACCTTCTGTCCTAAATTTTCTAAACATAGGCAATTTTTCTATATATTTGTGTGTGAAGTGCGACAAATAGCATCTGGCATGCTGTTGGGTACTCGTGTTCTTTGTTGCATCTGAGTGGATTTTGTTTTGAAATTTAACGGGCCATTGAGCCGGTCCCATTTTTTTTTGGATCCATGCCAACTTAAAATATTTATATTAAACATGTATACTCATTGTAAGTTTTTTCAGTATGCTACATTCTTAACTCATGTATACTTCCTAATTTAATTTTTCCATCATTAACCACATAACAAATTACTAAATGTTAGCTGCAACATTCTTATATGGTTGAACAATACATATGTGCTCGATTTAACCTATGTTTTGTTACATAATTTCCATCATGATTTAATTTGCGTAACATTGTAGACTATAGAAGGTAAAAATATTTATAATACAGAACACTAAATCATATGGTATAACAAATATCTTAGAGGTTTTTAGTGTGTGATCAGGCAAGATAATTTACAGAAATTTCTAGAGTATAAATTGATTATCGGGAGGATACTTTACCCTTTTTATGGTCAGATATGTATAGCAAGTTACATTGGGTTCAGTTATGATTTGATAACGTGTATGTTCTTACTTGGTATTGAAAGGGAATCTCTAACATTAATCACTGACGAAATAAAAAATTGCAATGATTTCTACGGCTTTCGCGATGTGATTGTTTGATATGCTTGCCTACCGCCACTTGGTGTCATCTGCTTTGCACAACGTCTCCTTTCAGTCCCCGAAATAGAGATTTATGCACATATTTAAATATGTTAACATATATTTCAGTTCTTAGTACCAACTATAGTATACTTACATTCAGAGTGAACTATAAACGTAACAAACCTTGTTGCCACTGATTAGATTGGTTTGTTGAAAAGAACACGATACACACTATTGGTCAGTGGTATCACTTGCTCGTGCCAATTTATTCGTGGGTCTCCGTTACTCCCTTGTCGATGGTCCGCAAAGTGAAGAGATAGCTTTGCTGAACAATATATCTCTCACGTGCGCTTCAAGGGTTGTTTGGCAAACCAAACACACTGTGCAACCTTTTCATCTCATTCATGAGTCCATCAATCGAGGAGAAATATGGATTTGCAAAATACACACCGATTCAAATATTTTAAATCCTTTCACGAAAACTCTATCATAGACTAGGCATGAGGCGCACACAAGGTTATGGATATTTGATATCTTCTAGATTTTCTCTCGTGTAAGTGTGCGACTGTAAAATATATGATCTAGAGCCAATCATAGAGATGATGGTTTTATGTTAGATCCTGATTTATTATTTGTTTCTTAATAATATTTTTATATTGATTGGCAAGTAGGTGAATTGTTTGTGAAACTCATTACCTGTAAGATTCATCTAAATATGACTCATGTGAGGACACAAGTGAATATTAGACTACCACCCATATTGGTTGATGTATATGTTTCATAAGTCATAAACATGCAGATGTCAAACTAACAATGGGAAAAGACACATGTTATGAACATGGTATTGGACTGAACCAACCCCAGACATAGAAATAATACTCATAGTTCTCTCTACACTTTGTGTACGTTTTTTATTAGACCTGAGATTGTCACATGTATTTGAGATGTGAATCGATCTACATCAGCTCTATCAAACGCTACATTGTAATAGTGTAGTTATAAATTTTGGATGCTTCATAAAGCATGTTGTGACTTGTGAGACATGGTCATTCAAGATGGGATTTGCCCTCTCTACACATGAGAGACATGGACACTCTACATAAAGTTAAGAATTAATTAATCTAGTAAAGATTCCAAATCACAAGATTGAAAAACAGTGGTCATCTGCGAGCTCGGTCCAGAATAGTCTTGCTACCTCATCATCCTTGTCTATTGTCAATTTTCGAATTAGGGAATAAGGGGCATGTATTAGAAGCCAACCTGTCGGGCTAGCCTTGCCATGATGAAGAATTAAAGGTCTCTAAACCCCAAACCTCCCTCACTCTTTTGGTGTATCATCTTTTCCCAAGATACCCAATGCATCTTCTTCTTGTGACCATCAAACTGATGCTATCACAGAGGCTCTTTGTCAAATCAAAACGGACAATATGTAGGTATTTTTTGGGTAATCAAGATTTCTTTACGAGCCTTTGAGAATATTTTTTCTTTATAACCATTTATCCGTTTTTAAATATTCTCGCTCAAATATTCCAAGACCTCAGCCCTCTCTCTTTCGATATAGGTAGGTAGACCCAAGTACTTTCCCTCGTTGTTTTTTGACCATGGGACTTCCCCCCGTTTGTTGTTGAATTCAACCCGATGATATGTATAATTGAGTTCTTTCTTCGCATAGTGGTATTGGCACCAAACATGATACCTGACATGTGTGGGCTAATCATTTGGCTTGAAACAGATACATAGGCATGCATAATGTTATTTATTTATTGAGCCCATTATTCCGTCGCCTCCACCAGCAGGAGTGAGTCATCGGCAAACACGGAGGTGACTCGGTGTCGTTGTCGCGAGCTTAATACCTTGCAAATGGCCATTTCTCTCGAGATTGCGAATCATGTCCAAGTAGCCCTTCACACAAAGTAGAAACAAGTAAGGGTGCCTCAGTCCTCACCCTAGTATAATACTATTTAAAACATTGTCATTGACCTCAAATCTGTATGTAACAGTCCTCACACACTTCATAACCAGCTGGACAAACGGATCACATATTCCTAGCTTCAACATCACTCCCTCAAGGAACGACCACTCCACACGATCATACGCTTTGCTCATGCCAAGTTTTACGGTCATGTATCATTTCTTGCCCGATCATCTTCTCTTCATGAAATGTGACATCTCATATGCCAGGATGTAATTGTCTAAATTTAATCCTTCAGGTAGAAAGGCACTTTGGTATGAGATCATCCGGAATGCACTTTAGTCGGTTCACCGATACTTTAGAGACGAGTTTATAGACCGGTGCAAAGGCTAATGGCGTAGATCTTTGAGTCTTTTCTGGGTTATGTACCTTCGGGATGAGTACCACAATGGTTATATTCCAAACTTCAGATATAGAGTCGCCTTGCAGCACCCCAAAAATTGATTATGTGGCTGAAACACTAATGGCTCGCTCACGGAACTAATGTGTGTTTTTTCCTACGCAAACACACGTGAATTTGCCTAAAAGGATGATAACTTGACTGACAATGGTGCAATTTGTATATAGCATGTTATGTGAACACTTAAGAATGTTCCTAGTCCCTCGGTTTCCCAATAATCTACATCCTTCGGTTCAGGAAATTAACTGTCTACTAGGTAATCAGCGACAAAAAAAAAACAACCTCTCTCATTTTCTATTGAGTTTTACTAATGCTAATCTGACGTGGATTTGGTGTTTGCATACTTGAGTAATATTAGTAAAGGGCTTGCTAATTTACCTTAAAAAACAAGGATGTAGAGTATTATGCACAATGGACGGAGTATGTAGTAACATTGTACAAGACCAAAAAAAAAAATCCAGGCCACCACCCACCGTGGGCAGGAACACACGACCAAAGAAAGTTTCCTGTTTTTTTGAGTTCTTGCTAGGAATGATAAACTAACCAAAAGGGTTGCTCCGCATACGTGTCCAAGTATATAGAACCAGATGGTCCTTAGTATAAAGCAAAGGTTGAATAACCATGGAGTCATGGACCAACACAGGATTTAGGAGAGGCTTAAAGGAGAAGAATGTTCGCGTGGCATGCAACTTTACCCCAACAATCCATCCAACAATTCTGGTCCAAAGTTGCATGCATGGATTGAACTATAAGCTACAATATTCCACACGCACGTATGTTCTCGAGAGAAGCATGGAAGAAATTGCACGCATGGCGCGGCGGCTCAATCAAACTGAAGATCATACTCTCATCCTCTTTTTTTTTTTTTCCTTATCCCTGTTCATTTCGCCATGACAAAGCAGAGCATCCGACTATTTTTCCCAGCTCCCAAAGAAAAATGCGTCTTTCTAGCCGTAGCTACACCCACCAGCACGCCAGTTCTTCCAATCCCTCCCGTGCGGGGCTATTTTTTTTTAATAATACATTTTTTATATTAAATTCGAAAAATATTACGCAAAAAAACGATTTTCCAGAAATAATACGGCCTCGGCCTGGTCTGGGCCGATTAGGTCCTGTCGGCCAGGCCTGGGCCGATTTGTGCTGATCGGCTTAGCCTGGGCCGAAAGGGTAGCTGCTGGGCCAGGCCTGCGCCCGACAGGCCGCGTGTGGGGTACTAATCGGCCTAATCTGAGCCGACAGGCCTATCGGCCAGGCTTGGGCCGACAGGATGCTGCTTAAGGCCCAAAAATCCCCATCTTCTTCCTCGCGTCCTCTCTCTCCTTTTCTTCTTCCTCTCGAAAACCAGCAGCTCCCTGCTGCGTTTCAGCGGCGATCTATCCACCCAGCCACCAAATCTTCCTCCTAGAAGTGTTAGAGAGTTAAGGCAGCTCAGATCTACAGATGGGTAGGATTTTTGTGTGATTTCGTGTTGTTTGGTTGGAGCAATGGTGGAGGTTGCTGTAGGGTGGTGGATGGTGCAGCGTGGTGGTGGTGCAGCGGTGTTGCATTGGCGGTGGTGGTGACGTTGCTGGTCCATTGAATCGGCACGCTTCAAGGGTATGCGTTTATTTGCTAGTAATATTAAGTATATAGTTGTTCCCGGTTGTAACAGTAAATTGGTGTCACATTTTTAGGTTGTTGAGATGAGTAATTTAGTGAAATGTTTGTTTTTCTACGGTCCTGGCGAAGTTGTAGTAAATGAGCATGGAGCTGATTTGGGTGAGTTTCGATGGTCAGAGTTGGAACTGAGTGACCCAAAACATGGTCTATAAGTCAGCTGAAAGATTGGTTGGCAGCGTGTTTAGGGCTTCCTCAAACAGACACCGTCGGTGTGCATGCACTGTGGACGAAGACAAGGTCCCCGGTGTTTTTTTATTTGAGGCCGATAGAACGGACCTCTCAGATGGTGCGATGGTTGCAAGGCTGCGCAAGCAGGGGATGTACCCCTCATGCCTTACTGATACCTGTCGCGAAGGAGGTGATTCCGCCTGAAGGCGAGGGAGGGCACGATCCTGGCCAGAGTAGTCAGGAGATGCAATTTTCTGGACATGATTATAATCAGGGAGATGTTGGAGGTGGTGGTTATGACTATGGCCAAAATAGTCAGACAGAGCAGATGGAAGAGGAAGATGTTGGAGGTGGTAGTTATGAATCTGGCCAAAATAGTCAGACAGATCATATGGAAGAGGGAGATGAAGATGCTGCTGAGGCAGCAGCAGACGATGTATTCCAAGAAATGATGGAAGAGGAAGACGAAGATGGTGGTAGTGCTTATGGGTATTCATCCGACGAGTCGGATGACGAACATGTGGTGCCAAATCCTGCGTCATGGAGTCATGATTTCTCGTCGTCAATGACAGTGAACGATGGTCATGATTCTGCCTGGGAATACCATCAGAACCAGGTTTCTGCGGGTGCTCTATATACCGACAAGCAACATTTGCAAGATGCAATCATTAAGTGGGCAATGTCGACTTGCAAGACATTCAAAACCAAGGTGTCGAGTAAAAAATATCTGACAATGGAATGTGAGGTAGCAGGGTGTCCTGGAAGGGTGCACGGTTATCGTCCTCACTTCGGCATAAACTGGAAAGTGAGCGACGTAGTACAACACACATGTAGAATTGAGAGTATTCCTCAAGATCATCGTAACATTTCGTCGACGCTTATAGCTCGGTTGCTGTACTCAGAAATAGTACAGGGCAAAGCTATGGAAGCGAAGGCTATTATACATAAGGTGTTCACCAGGTTCAAGTACACAATATCTTATGGCAAAGCTTGGAGGGCTAAGCAGATGGCACTTGAGAAAAGATTCGGATCGTTCCTAGACTCATATGACTCAGTTGTTCGGCTCCTCTACACATTGCAGGCCCGTAATCCAGGCACATATGTTGACGTCAAACACTTTTGGATGGCAGAGTTTCCAAACGTAAAGGTGCTGCATCGTGTGTTCTTCTCTTTCGGTGTATGCATAGAAGCTTTCACTCACTGTCGACCAGTTATCTGTGTTGATGGTACATTTCTTACTGGCAAGTATAGGGGACAGATCTTGACTGCCATTGGTCAGGATGGCAACAATCAGATCGTGCCACTTGCATTTGCTTTTGTGGAGAGCGAGAACACTGAAAGTTGGACTTGGTTCTTCAGGCAGCTTAAAATAGCAGTAGTAAAAGATAAGCCGAACGTGTGCATCCTTCATGACCGCCATGCTGGTATACTGAACGCCGTCAAGGCACTCACAAACCCTGTGGCCGCGGAAGAAACGCCATGGCTAGACCTGCAGAGTCGTTGGTGCATGCGCCATTTGGGGGCCAATTTTTTCTCACAGTTCCGAGATAAGGCTTTGATGAATCTATTCAAAAAACTGTGCAAGCAGAACCAATTCTGGAAATACACATTCGTACGTGGTAAGCTTGATGACTTCACTAACCAGCATGTTAGGCAGAGGAGAGCTGCACGAAATGTTGCAGTAGCAGCACATGTGCAACTTGTGGCGCAACAGCTAGCAACCGGACCTCCACCAGCTGAGGATGTACCTGTTGGGCTTTGTGACTTGCCAGGATTTGATCCGCCTGGTGTTAGGAGAAAGACTGGGAGGTTGATTAAAAACTTTCAGCAGTGGATAGAGCACGAGCCTCTTGAGAGGTGGTCTTTGCTGCACGACACTTATGGAGCCAGGTACGGTGTTATGACTACCAACCTGGCTGAAACATACAACTTTGTTCTTAGAGGAAATAGGGCATTGCCACTTACAGCCATTGTGGAGGGTATTTTTGAGGGCACAGTCAAGTACTTCAGAGAAAGACGCCAGAAAGCTCACATGCATATCGTTAACAACCCAAACACACCTTTTTGTGAGAAGATTACGGAGTACATGGATAGGAAGATGGCAAAAGCTCGTACTCATGCTGTGCAGGCCATAGGAAATCAAGAAAGGAGGTTCGAGGTACGCTTACCTTCTGACAAGTTTGGTTGCGGAAATCAGCTCAGAACGCATGAGGTGAGAATTGGAAATGAAGCCCGACCAACATGTGACTGCACATGCAATAAACCAAAATTGCTTCACCTGCCCTGCTCCCATGTATTGGCTGCGTGTGGGCAACTCGGACTGTCAGCCATCTCGTTCGTTTCACCATATTATTTGAACGAGTCTGTGCTTAATACCTGGACCGGTGAAATGGTGGGATTTCGAGCTGTGGGTAATTTTAACACGGTTGACCCTAATGAAAGGCAGTACATCCCCGACCCAAGGCTACTGCGTCCTGGTAGAGGTAGACGACCGTGCAAGCGTATCAGAAATGGTATGGATGAATCTGAAGCCGGAGGCCCGACAGTGCAATGTTTCTTGTGCAATGATTTTGGTCACAGGGACACTGCTTGTACAAAATTCCCACCTACGAATGCTGCTCCGGCAACTAGAGCAGCTGCTCCACGTGGGCGAGGCAGCCGAGGACCAAGAGGAAGGGGAAGAAACTAGGATGTTTTAAATTTGGACTGTGCTTTTATTTGTAATAATGAGGATCAATGTTTTAATCTGTAATATGTGTGGATCAGTGTTTGTAGACAATGTTTTTATCTGTAATATGTGTGGATCAGTGATTTAAATTTGGAGTTTGATTTCATCTGTAATTTGTCTGCATTTGTGGCTAAAAAAGAGGAGGGAGAGGTGGAAAAAAATGGAAGAGCCTCTCGGCCCAGCTTGGGCCGACAGCCTCTTGTCGGCCCAGTACAGGCCGATAGGCCCAGTCGGCCTAGCTCTGGCCGACCAGTTTCTCTGACACGCGCAGAGTCGGCCGACAGCACAAATCGGCCCAGGCCTGGCCGACAGGACCTAATCGGCCCAGACCAGGCCGAGGCCGTATTATTTCTGGAAAATCGTTTTTTTGCGTAATATTTTTCGAATTTAATATAAAAAAATGTATTATTAAAAAAAAATTAGCCCGTGCGGGTGTGGCTCACTAATCTACAATCCTGTTCATCCGGCTCCACGCTTTTTATTTCGATGCTACTCTGATTGAACGTATCCATTTGCTGATTTATCTAACGAACTGGTTCGATTGCTCATGAGCAGAGCTACACTCAATCCGTCATCTCTTAACTGCCAACCGCCACGACGAAGACGTACTACGAGCTCTGCCAATCATCACATTTTTCCCCTTATCATCATCTGCCGCGACGATCGACCCGATCGAGCTGCATGGATACAAATCTCCCAGCGATTTAGGCGTTCATCCCATGATTGGTTCGGCTGTTTTGTGCGACCTCATCATTTGCACCGGAGATATATAGCCTAAGCTAGCTAGCGGCGATAGATCGATTGTTGCGAGCCCAACCAGCAAACCACTGAACTTGTTGTGGTGGGTTAGCTAAGCAACAAAGATTCTTGTTTGTGCGCGCTGCTAGCCCAACATTCGAATGCGTTTTCTATGCGCTAATGATCCCAAATCATTGTTTTCCCCCAATCTTAACGAAGATCGGCCTCTGGTGCCCTTCGGCGGTATCCCAAATCATTGCAAATTCGTCCTCTACGGAAAACAATGCTATCAATCATTGAAATCCACTGATGCATGCTGCAGCTTGTGCATGTCTAGCTAGTATTATGTTGCTTGTGCAGTTGTGCTTTGCCCCGATGATCAGTTAAGTTTGTCGCCTACCTTCCGATCTCTAGAACTAGCTAGATTAGGGCGAGCAGGTTAAAGAAGTTGGAAAGGGGGCTAATTTAAGGCAAAGCGAAAGAAAGAAAAGACCCTTGAGTTGCAAGTGTCCCTCGGTGTAAGGTAGGCACAAGACACTGTCCGATTTTAAAACAAGTGCTAACCACAATATTATTCTCTTCCACCTTTCTCACGGTCACCCTTCTTGACGCTTCTTTTGGGCTCACATATTGCATATATCCGACCTTCCTGTCCCCCGAATACTTGTTTATCAGTACCATTACCTGGCCTGGCTCGTTCTAATCGAGTTTCACAACTTCGGCGTTCTGTTCTTGATCACTCTTATATTTCGAAGCCCGAAGAGACATATAACTAACTGCGTAAAGTTGAGAAAAGGCATTGACGGATTACTAGGACAGGAGTGCTAAATAAAGTTCAGAAGTTGCATAAATAATCTAACTGCATTTGGCACCCTCACGCGTGCCTCCATCTCATTCTCAAGCATGGACCCCTGATTAATTAACAAGCATCAAATGTCTGATGACGATGCCGATGATGGCGAGAAAGAGGGAGACTGTGCGCCGGTGCATGGACGACGACACTGACGCCTGGCGCGCGTTCAGCCATCGCCGAAAGCAACGCCGCGCCGACCGCTCGCTCGCCATTGATCCACAACGATCCGGGCCTGTCTGCCGGCAGCATCCTTCTTCCTCGAAGCATCCTGCATTCCTGCACCATTCTCTCACAGGCTAATCAATTGCAAATCAATTCCTCGAAACACAGGCTGGGCAACGAACTTTCTCGTGATCTGCATGTGCTAATCTCGATGCCGTTAATTAATTTCCTACGAGCGGAGCGATACGCGGCGCATGTGCCGATCGAGCAAAATCTCTGCTAATAAATCCGATCGAGCCGTGCTGACCGCGGAGTCTAAACCGCATTCGGCTATTCACGACGATGGCTGCCGCTCCGTGCGCATCTTAATTCCGAGATGGTTTGTATCTCCTGTGAAGACGACGTTTTCTTGCACGAAAGAGAGATGCATGCGCCCATGAGTGGATCCCATCATTAGCCAGGAAAATGACTATGCTGAAATGAAAGCTAGGAAAATGACTATGCCAAAACGAAAGCTAGGAAAATGACTCCTTTGAAACTAAACATGGTACTACCAGCAACATGAAAACAATGAAACAGGGTACTAACTACCTTAAGTAACGAAGAAAAGGTACTAAAACATTCGGGTGACATGCATGCATCAGCCAGCTACCTTAACTTGCGGAAAAAAAAGGTATGATAGAGAATCTGGTTGCAAATCTTGTGCATTGAGATGTCCATATAACTAACTGCGTGCGACCAAAAGGACGAGCTGGATGTGAGGTTTTGAGAAATGCATATTACGGAAGCTTTTGTTCTGCGAATCAAGGCGTAAATGAATGAATCGACGTCGCATTCACAAACAGACTTCTTTATGCACCCCGGTGAATTAACTAACCAGGTCTGTCTGCTAATTAGCACCCAGAAGATGCCTTGCCTTGTTTGCGTGCCTGGGAATGTGGCTTCAGAAGTTGATCGCATTGAAGTATTATAACTTGTTTTCGCATGTATGGAAACGTTCTTGTTTGTCAATGCACATCTGGCTAATCAATAGGCTATGTCCGTATTGTTGACTAATTTTTGCTACGACCAGTTGATAACACACTTGTTTAGAGCCATTTAGTCTTTGCAGAGCAGTACTCCACACACTAATACTACCACACAATCCAATACAGTACAATACAATACAATACAATACTCCCTCGGATCACATGCACAACGTGCACTATGTCAGCTGGCCAAAATCAGTAAATCACCAATCAATTGCGAGTCTGCGACACGCTTCCAAGGTACCCTGCTCTCCTTTGCTGCCATCTTAAAACGAAATGAATTCGAATGTTTCTTTCTGCTTTCTCCACTGCTTGATTAGCACATGCAGACATGCAGCGAGCGACATGAGCTGCTTCACGTTTGGTCCGGATTCCGTTAGCATGGGGGCGTACGGACACCTGTACAGGCCCCCGTTTTCAGCCGCGTGTCTCTTCTGGCTCCTCCATCTGCGATGAGCCGATGATGCATGCATCCACCGTGGCCACTCACGAAAATGGCAGGGATAGATCGACGAAGTGATAGGTATCCAAAGATATGGATTTAACTAATGCCCCATGCATCAATTAAACCGGGCAGTGGCCGACGTGGATTTTCTGTGAAATCAGAAAAAATACCAAATACAAATAGAAAAGACGGCACAAATAAGGTGCGTAGAGAAGGTATGCATGTTTTAGGTCGCTTGGTCTTGTCTTTTTAATTTTTTCTTTACCTTTTCTTGTGGGATTGTTGTGAACTCTCGGCCTCTTAGGCCTTTCCTCTTTCCTAATTTAATACATGCAGTTGTCCTGCATGGTTTGAAGAAAAAATACAGCACAAATCATAGAATGCACACATGTATATGCATGTCAAGTTTGAACTAAAATATGAAAGCATGTAATTTGAGCGAAAACGACAACGTGCTGAAGGTATGTACAATGAACATGATTTTGACTACAAAATTTACGAAGTTGTGTGTTTTTTCTGTAGGCCACATATGATCATATTTTTTTAATAAAAATCTCGCACGAGTAAGTATCGAAACAATATCTATGTGAGTGAGTTATTTCAAAAATTTCTGAAACTTTGAAATGCGATTTTTAAATGATTGAAAATTCAGATCCGGCCGCGTGCACCCATGCATGTCCACCGTGATATTGTGATATTTTGGGGCAGTCTTTCTTCCCATTATATCATCTTTGGGAAAACAATTTGCAGAAAATGCAGACGCAGAGCAGGGTCGGGGCCCCGTGTGGTGCTGTTGCGACGTCCCTTCGTTGCTCTATCGCTAGCTAGCTGGCCGCGCAGGGGCGGTCCGGCGCCACCACCTGTCGTACTCGCTCGTACGCGGGCCACGCGGCATGCACGGACGTCAGGCAAGGAGGACGTACGAGCTCGTGTCGGCGCTGCAGGCGACGTTGCCGGCCGGCCCACCGACGAACAGATGAGTGGAGCAGCTCCCAATTTTACTGGAGCTCGATCGATCGCTGAAAATTAACCAGCGCACCGGCCGGCGTTCTGCACTGCCCAAGTGATCGAGCTCTCTCGTAGCTGGCCGGCGCAACGAGCGAGCGCGCGGGCATGCAATTCAGCGCCCAGCTACTTGGAATGGTTGGTGCGCGGGACTAGCTGAGCTGAGCAGCCTGAGCTTCATGCCAATAGCTAGATCGAGGCAAGTCGTACGTACGTGGCGCGGATGATTAGGTGGTCTGATCAAGTCGAAGAACTGGTGGTGACAGTACCAATTAATGATTGACGGTGGTTGCGCAACTTGGAGGAACTGAACAGCACCAAGCACCTTGATGACCATCTGACTATTTTCCATGTAGCTGGGCTCTACACGCCCAATTTTCGATCATTTCCATTTATGTGCGCGCGTTTGGCTGTAGTTAGCTAGTCTGCATGCAGGAAGGAGGGGAGTTTACTGCTTGCGCGCGCGCACGTATATCCGGCCACGAGCTAGCCAAGGCCGGGCTTCGTGCCTAGCTCAAATACGTACGGCGTAGTACACACAAGCACGCGCTGAGTAGACCGCCTCCGCTCGCCGGCATCCGTACGTCCGTAGTAGCCCATCATCCGACATACGTACATCGGCACTGGCGGATCCACGTTCATCTTGGGGGGTGCACAGGACACCCCCAAAATACATTTTTCTTTGTATATCTCTAGATTTCCACCATAGGTGCACCCTTGAAATTATTATTTTTGTCCATCTGTGCACCTATTTCCATAGCATGCACCCCGGCCGCCTCCGCTCTAGCTCCGCCACTGTACATCGGTCCTTTATTACTACTACTTGAGTCCAGCAACTTAATTCCCTGACCTACCACGCCTCATCCAGACGTCCACGTACACTGCTCACACTCAACACGTACGGACGCCGGGGGTACGATGCTGCATGCATGCCGATGCATGCAACGTCGACGGATGAAACCAAGGAGAGGGAGGGGTCCCCGGGCCCGGAGGTCGCAGGAAGGCGGGAGGAGGAACATTGCCATCCTACGTCCGTCCCATGCATGCAGCGGTTCAACGCACCCAGCGGCGAGCCTCCAGCTAGCTGGCCACCGGCGGCTGATCGAGGCTCCAGACCCCAGCGTCCTTCACCGCCGTACGCGTACCGCCCGGCGGCCGGGTACGTACGAACAAAGCACGTCGGCGCGCACGAACGGGCGGGCGGGCGCATTTAACCAGATCTGGGCCGGGTACTGCTCCTAGCTCTAGGTAACGCATTCTAAACAGAAAATGGAAAAACAAGAATGTATGGTATGGCTGTCGGCCGGGGAACCCTAGCTAATCCAGCTAGATATTCGAAACAAAGCTAGTCACTACAGGAAAACGGATAGTTGCCTACGGCTAAATGTATGCCGACGGCATTTTGTGCCTTTGCCGAGGCAGCAGAAGACGACGGCCGAGGCCGTCGGCATACACATTTGGCCGTCGGCATATTATATGCCGACGGCATTTGTGCCTTTGCCTACGGCATCTGGCCGTAGGCAACTATCTGTTTTCCTGTAGTGAGTGTAGATAGATCGACCCTATCGCAGTAGGATTAGTAATAATTAAAGAGTTTGATACACACACATGCCACCCATAAACTTGTCTTAGACGTGCAAACAGCCCCATAAACATATAAAGTGGGGTAAGTAGTATTACGGTGCAAAAACGGTACCCATGTTTTCGCTTTTCAGTTATTTTTCATACTTCTAGCCTCTCTCAGGAATTTGACTCATCCATGATATGTTCCCCCACGGCGTTCATCACGTTCGAACACCTACGTGACCAGGAGGAGGACGTGCCTTTGCCGAACGTCCGTTGCGATGCCGATCGAGACTCGCTTGAGACTCTTCGAGGAAGATGGACCGCATGACTACGGTAGGGTTTTTGCCCTAATTGCAGTTTGTTGTTGACGGGGTGGTGTATAGGAAGGGTTTTGGGGTAGAGATGATCTCGGGACAGAAAAAAACGACTCTGTCACGTGGAGCTCACACGAGATTTGTTTGGTGTCACGACGAGATTGGGGATGAATCGTGGATGCATCTTGCCTTTCTAGGTATATGACTGCTTACCGACAGCCTTGTCGCATCTGGCCTGGCCTCGCGGTGGGTGTGTATGCAAGATCTTGATCAAGTAGCCATGACCGTAGGATCGTCAATCGCCAGTTATACTGTTAAGAAGTTGAGAAAGTAGTAGACACTACTCTTGCGATGATCTCGATCAAGTGCAGTCCAAGTACGCTTGCGATGGACTACTTTTATATCTAGTTGGCAGAGGATTGGACAGTAAGTTTGTGGTACACAGGCTTAGGCCCCGCTTGGTATCTTGTTTATTAGCCAAAACGATCGGTTAGAAATACGGACCTGTCTAAATCCGACAGAAAATACAAAGAAGCTCCCGAAAATCCTCCGGTCCGTATTCTGTAACCCCCCATCCAAGCGGGTCCATAGCGTATGCCTTCGTTAAATCTAAAGTATGAACTTCGTGTCAAGTATGAATTTTGCAAAGTCCTCTCCAATGATCGCCCTTACATAGTAGCATTAGCTCGAAATAGGTTTTCGCCCCGCTATATTAATATAGGAACCAACCGATACAATCATAAGGCCACTGCTGGGGCAAACAACACAGTCATGCCCAAAAGAAACAAAAAAGAATAAAGAAGAGAAAACAAAGCCGACATCGACGGTTCGACGAAAAACGAGATGACTCGCAATCGCTGCGCCCTCTGGAGAATATCCACCACGCTCCCAGCCCTCCGAAACGCCTCGTACCAAGCAGTACCTCCAAGAAGGGAGCGACGACGACGCTACAGCCCGGACAGTTTCAAAGGTTTCCCTCAGAGTGTCCTAGGGTTTCCCCAGGTAAGGAAAGGGGTGGGAAAGAGGTATCCCGACGCCCTTCAGGAAGGAAGGTGACACCCGCAGGCATCACCGCGTCAGTGTCGAGCAACAAAGATTTCTCCCGACCTCCAAAAAACCACATCCCCAGACGTTGCGTATAGCTCCACCAATCCTGCCGTCCACCAGCGCACGCCACCACGATCTTGCAGTCATCACCGTCGTCTCACCGTGGCCAATGTCACGATGTCAGAAAACCGAGTAGAAGGATCCCGGCAAGGAGATGTTAAATTAATAATGGAAAAAGACACATTTATGAATATGGTATTGTATAAGACATAGAAATAACACTCGTAGTTCTCACTGTACACTATGTGTACGTTTTGTGATTAGAACTGATATTGTCGCATGTATTCGAGATGTGAATCGACCTATGTTAGAGCTAAACACAGTACAACACATACGCTCACATACACGTGCACACACTCACCCTATGAACGCACGCACGCACACCCTACCCCTATGAGCATCTCCGAAAGACTGAGCCGGCGGTCGGGTCTTGAGATTGACGAAGTCACCACATGCGTCTCGCTGTTGACGGGAACGTCGCCTCCTACTGAAGAATGTTCCGCCTAAATGAGAAACACCAATGTCAAATCTTGTATTTAAACTCTGCTGGACTAGGGTACAACTACCCTCCTAACCATCCTACCACAGGCAGGAGCTCACACACAGAACTAATGTGTGTTTTATTTCCTATGCAAACACGCGTGAATTTTCTCTACTTGGTAATTAATGACAACAAAAAACTAAGCAACCTCTCTCTTTTTCTTTTGAGTTTTATTCATGCTAATCTGACGTGGATTGAGTGTTTGCATACTTGAGTAGTGTTATTAAAGGGCTTGCTTATTTATGTAAAAAAAACAGGATGTAGAGTATTATGCAATGCATAGTGTATGTAGTAACATTCTACTCTCTCCGTTCTAAATTAATTGACACAAATTTGTCTAGATATAGATGTATCTAGTCACTAAACAAGTATAGATACATCCATATTTGGAGAAACCCAAATCAACTAATTTGGAACGGAGGGAGCTCAAGGCAAAACAAAAATCTACGCCATCGCCCATCGTGGACAGGAACACACGACCAAAGAAAGTTTTCCTTATTGAGTTTTTGCTGGGAATAACAAACGAGCCAAAAAGTTGCACCGCATACGTGTCCCAAGTATAGAACTCAGATGGTCCCTAGCATTAAGCAAAGGTTGAATAACCGTGGACCAGGGTGGCGGTGCTGCGTCCTCCGAGCGCGGGATGCGGGCGGCGAGTGGCAGGAGCGCCGCCCCGTGCTGCAGGAGGCAGGGTGCCCGATGGGCTTGGCGAGCCCGATCTGGGCTCGCCGGGCCAGGGACGGAGCTGCGCTGCACTGCGCGTCCTCGACCACTCTTCGTCGCCGCCGAGGGTGGCAGTGGCTGGTGGGCTTGCCAGCGCCGGTGGCAGTGGCTGGTGGGCTTGCCTGCACCGGGCTTGGACTTGCGCGGCTGCCGGTGAAAACCGAGGCGGATGATGGCGGCGCATCTTGGCGTCGTTCCCTAGCGAAGGCATCATTTTTGCAGCTGCAACTTCTTTTCTCGGGATCTCTGGGGGGAAACCCTTGATCCGGGCTCTTCGGATCGGATGCTGGCGACACCTTCGGTGCCGTTCTCCCTCTTGAGGGCGGCGGTTTTGGAGATCATACTGACTGGAGTGGTCTAGGATCCATCTGCCGTTAGGTGGGTGTTGTGGAGCGCTGGCCAAAACCCTGGATGCAGCGGTTAAGTCTGCATTTGGGATTGTTTAGGTCCAGTTTCCTTTCCGCATCAAGTAGAAGATCAGTAGATCTTAGTTTGCCTGGTGTTTTGTTTTTAGCTTCTGCATCTCTGGGGCGACATCTCTGTCGTTTTATTCCCCGAAAGCTGTAAAATGGTTGTCTGTAAGTTTCGTTTCGTTGAAATGGAACTGGGGCGAGGAGCCCTTTATTTCTATAAAAAAAAAAAAATCTAGCCATAGGTGCCCACCAGCAAAGCCAATTCTTCCATTCCTTCCTCCCGTGCGGGTGTGGCTCACTAATCTACATTCCTGTTCATCCAGCTCCACGCTTTAATTTCGATACTTTGATTGAATCCGTCATCTCTTGACTAATTTAGCTTATTCACTTACTAATTCATCAAACGAACTGGTCCGATTGTTCATGAGCAGAGCTTAAGCTACACTCAATCCGTCATCTCTTAACTGCCAACCGCCACGACGAAGACGTACTACGCTCTGCCAATCATCACATTTTTTCCCCTTATTTCGTTGCCCGCGAGACGATCGACGTCCCGCGCATCCATACAAATCCTCGCGCGATTTAGGCGTTGATCCCATGATTGGTTCGGCTGTTTTTGTGCGTGCGTGGCCTCGTCTGATCATCATTTGCACCGGCCGGAGATAGCTAGCGGCGATCGATCGATTGTTGCGAGCCCAACCAGCAAACCACTGAACTTGTGGTGGGTTAGCTAACTAGCTAAGCAACAAAGATTCTTGTTTGTGGGCGCTACTAGCCCAACATTCCAATGTGTTTGCTATGCGCTAATGATCCCAAATCATTGCTTCCCCCCAATCTTAATAAGGATCGGCCCTGTGGCCTTGGAGTCTATCCCAAATCATTGCAAACTCGTCCTCTTCGGAAAATATTATTAATGATTGAAATCCATTGATGCATGCAACTTGTACATCTCTATGTTGCTTGTCCTTTGCCCCGACGATCAGTTAAGTTTTTCGCCTACCTTCCGATCTCTAGAACTAGCTAGATTAGGGCAATCAGGATAATTTTTTTGGAAAGGGAGCAGCTTAAGGCAAAGCGAAAGAAAGAAAAGACCCTTGAGCTGCAAGTGTCCCTCGGTGTAAGGTAGGCACAAGACAATGTCCGGTTTTAAAAACAAGTTCTTGCTAACCACATCATTATTCTCTTTCGCCTTTCTCACGGTCACGCTTCTTTTGGGCTCACAAACTGCATATATATCCTACCTTCTTTCCTGTCCCCCCCCTCCGACTCCGAGTACTTGTTGTTTATGTGTGCCACCACCGTCCTCGTTCTAATGATCCAGTTTCACGAGTTCGGCGTGTTCTGTTCTTGATTACATCTACCATTATAAATTTGTATCGTGAAAGAGACATTAGTGTGCACGCGTAAATTAGTTCAGAAAATGTATTAACAGATTACTTGGACAGCAGTGCTAACTAAGCTGAATGAAGTTGCATAAATAATCTAGCTACTGCAGTGGCACGTCACCCGCGTGTCCGTCTGATTGTAATGCATGCATGGACCCCTGATTAATTAACAAGCGTCAAATATATCTGATGTCGATGCCGATACACTGTGCGCCGGTGCATGGAGGACGACGATGACGCCTGGCCGTCAGTTGAGCCATCGCCCGCACTTGGCTCCGCCGAAAGCAACGCCCCGGCGACCGCTCGCTCGCCACTGATCCAAGACGATCCGGCCCTGTCTACCGGCAGCCTCGTTCCTTCCTCGGAAGCTTCCCACCGATCGACACAACAGGCTAATCATGCATCATGCGTGTGATCGATCGAGCAAAATCTCTGCTAATAAATCCGGGCCGTGCTGACCGCGGAGTCTAAACCGCATTCGGCTATTCACGATGGCTGCCGCTCCGTCTGCAATTGTGCATGGATGGATGAGTTCTTAATTTCAGGATTGTTTGTAATCTCCCATGAGCACGACGTTTTCTTGCTCGAAAGAGATGCGCACATGAGTGCATCCATCATTAGCCAGCAAAATGACTATGCTAAAATGAAAGCTAAGGAAAATGACTATATGCTGAACGAAAGCTAGGAAAATGACTCCTTTTAAACTAAACATGGTACAACCAGCAGAAAAACAGAGTACTAACTACCTTAAGTAACGGAAAAAAAAGGTACTACTTGACAGAATCTGGTTGCATATCTTGTGCATTGAGAATTGAGATATTCATGTAAGTGCATCCATGCGACGAAAAGGACGTGCTGGATGTGAGGGTTCTGAGAAATGCTTACAGGCGTAGATTAATCGACGTCGCATTCACAAACTAACTTCTTCATGTAGCCTGGTTAATTAGCTAACCAGAAATTAGCTTCCAAATACATGTTTCTTTTTAGATGGCCTTCCTCGTGTTGGGTACCTGGGAATGTGGCTTCAGTGCTTGAGCACATTGAGATATTGTTATGGTTTATAATTTGTACTCCATGCAAGAAAAAATTGTACTCCATGCAAGAAAACGTTCTTGTTTTCTTATCATGTGAAATCGCGGCTAGGTAATGGATGCAAATCTGGCTAATCAATAGGCTATGTTCTTGCTGTGGACTAATTTTTGTTAGGACCAGTTGAGGATAACTTTAAACTTTTTTTTAGAACCATAAATTAGTCTGATTACCTCCCATGTTGCCTCCGTGCTCTTCACTGCTGATTAGCTCTTTCTTTTCCACTTTTCTTGACATCTCGAAATAGGGTTTTCGCCCCGCTTTATAAATAAAACAACACTTGCTCGTGTGCTGCATGTGCTAAGTAATTAAGTATGTACTCTGTTAATTAATTTGGTATACGAGCAGGGGGATATGTGGCTCATGTGCGGAGCAAAATCTCCGCTAATAAATCCGATTTAAGCCGTGCTGACCGCAGAGTCTGAACCGCATTCGGCTATTCACGATGATGGCTGCCGCCCCGGCCGTGTGCCATTGTACATGGATGGCTCCGTTCTTCATTTCAGGATAGTTAGTTTGTATCTCCTGTGACTCTATGAGCACGACGTTTTCTTGCACGAAAGAGATGCGCACATGAGTGCATCCATCATTAGCCAGGAAAATGACTATGCTAACATGAAAGCTAAGGAAAATGACTCCTTTTAAACTACACATAGTACAAATAGAAAATTAAAAGATTTTGAAAGGAATACCGCCCGACTGGCCCCGTGTCCCTCTGCTACAGTTGAGAGAGGCGACACCGAGGCGACCCGCAGCTTCGAGAGTTTGCCGGCGATTTCGCCGCTCCCCTCCCCCTCCGGTCGCCGCTTCGGCACCGTGAGGTGGGGGGAGCTCCGTTTCTCGCCGTGCGTGTAGTTTAGGTAGTAGTTTGTAGGTGTGCGTGCCCGAGCGGCGCTGTCGAAGACGGTGGCGATGGCGCCGGTGTTCAGGGCTTCGTCCTCCCCCTCCTTTCCCCGTTCCGGCCTCGTTGTCGGGGAGGCTGTGGAGGTGGTTCGTCGGGCACGGTTCTCCGTCTGTGCTTCTCTGGCCGGCCGTGGAGGCGAGGGAGGGAGCTGGTGGGGGTCGGCGTTCCGTTTTTGTTGCAAGAGGTTCGGGTGGTTTTCTTCTTCGACGCTCCAGCTCTGGCCGGCCATGGTGGCAAGGGGAGCAGTGTCTGGAGTTGGTGCGGGGTGAGTGGTGGTGGACCTAGGCGGTGCGGTGCCGGCTGGAAGATCGGCGGAAGCGGGGAGCGGGTGCTGTGGCCGTGCACGTTCAGCGTGTCTCGGTTCCGTCGCTCGGCGGCGGGCGGCTTCTGCGGCCATCTACATGTTGTGGCGGCTTCTTCTTCCCGGCGGCAGGAGGTACGGCGGCGCCGCCGTCGTCTAGGTGCTTTGGGGCAAGCTTCGGATCCGATTGTAATCTTCTCTGGTGGCTCGGGGTGCTCTTTGCACTTTTCTGGGTCCGTTTGTATTTTCTGTTTTCTTCTGGACCATTTTGTAAAAGTGTGTGGAGCTGCCTAAATATATGCGTCGGATCCTCCTCAAAAAAAAAAAATAGAAAAAATTAAAAAGTAGAGTACTGACTACCTTAAGTAACGGGAAAAAAAGGTACTACTTGACCATTCAGCTAACATGCATCAGCCAGAAACAACAGCAAACCCTTTCCCCTTTCCCTTCCCCTCCAGCGCTCTCCTCCGTTCTCTCAGATCCGGGCCGTCTGGCCCCTCCCCTCTCCTCTCCGGCTGTTGCCGGCGTTGAGATTGGGTGAGGGACCCTTCCCGTGTTCAGTAGTAGCTTAGGGTAGTGTAGTTTTGGTTTCTGCCCTTGTGGTGTCTGGCGTATGCCGTTTGTGTCCGGCGTCATGCCGTCGCTGCTTTGTTCTCCTCTGCTCCCGAGCGGTGGTTGGAGAATCCTTCGCTTGCTGCTCAGCTGCTGTCCATGGTGGATGACGGCCGGCGGCGAAGCTGCTGGAAGCGGCCTGAATAAGCTCGTTATTGCTTGGTGGTGGCACCGTGCCTTTCTTCTTTTCTGTCCCTGGCCGGCCGTGGTGGCAAGGGGAGACGGGGAGGTGGAGGTGGTGCGGGGCAGGAGGCGTGCAGGTGAGGATGGCGAGCTAGGACCTGGTCTGTGGTTGGTTCGGGAGGACATGGATGGCTGCGAGCTTGGCGTTTCTCGCCGGCCGACGTTCGGGTCAACGGAGATATCCATCTCGCTGGAGGTGGTGACTGATGCGGCTCTCAACGCCTGTGGGCTAGGAGTTCCTTCTGTTCCATGTCGGGAGGTTGAAGATGATGGTGTCCTGTCTGCTTCTGTCTCTGGCTGGCCGAGGTGGCAAAGGGAGAAGGAGGTGGAGGTGCTCGATCTGGTTTTGGATGGTTGGGTGGTGGTGTTGGTTCTTTGCGGCGTCTCTGCTCCGGCCGGCCGTGGCGGCGAGGGGGGTGGTCGTCTCGAAGGTGGAAGAGGGTGGAGAAGGAGGTTCGGAGCTCGACTCAGTTCAGAGGAGAAGTTTTGGGCGGTGGTTGGTGCGGTGTGCTGCGGTTGCCTGAGGCGACGGCGGCCAGACCTGCAGGTGGGAGTGCCATGGCCGTGGTGCGATCAAAGCTTCAAGTTTCGGCGTCGGCGTCGGCGTCGGTCGTCGGACGACTCTTGCTTTCAAAGGCGTAAGGTGCTCTCTTTCCCAGGAAGGGCGGTGGTCGGCTTCCTTCTTCTCCGGTGGCTCGCCGGCGGTGGAGGTGGTAGCGTGTGTGGGTGTTCTTCCTCTCTGTTTTCTGTTGCTCTAGCTCGGGCTGTGAGCTTGCGTGTGTGCGTTCTTTTCTTTTAGTTTGTATCCGCGCAACTCTTTCTCAAAAAAAAAAAAAAAAAACATGCATCAGCCAGCTACCTTAACTTGAGAGAAAAAAAGGTATAAAAGCAGAATCTGGTTACATATCTTGTGCATTTTGAGAATTGAGATATCCATGTAACTGCATCCATGCGATGAAAAGGACGAGCTGGATGTGAGGGTTTTGAGAAATGCTCACGGAAGCTTTTGTACTGCCAAGGTGTAAATTAATAAACGTCGCATTCACAAACTAAATTCTTTATGCAGCTCGGTTAATTAACTAACTAGACCTGTCTGCTTTGCTTCGGAAGATGCCTTGCCTGGGAAATGTGGGTTCATGCCTTCATTTCTTGAATGCTTGAGCTCATTGAAATATATTATCGCAGGTTTTTCTATGTAAGAAAACGTGTTTTCATGTGAAATCGGCCAGGTTGCGGATGCACATCTGGCTAATCAAGAGGGTCTATTCGTGCTGTGGACTAATTTGTCTGCTAGGACAAGTTGAGTATACACTTGTTTTAGAGCGATAAAGCCTTTGCAGAGTAGAGTAATACTAATACAACAATACTACAATACTCCCTCGGATCACATGGACAACGTGCACTATGAGCTGGCGAGATCGACCAATCAATTGCACCATGCTTACGACAAGGTGCTCTCTGCCATCTTAAAACGAGCTGACAAAGATTTATCATCCTTTCTCGGAGAGGCTTTACGCTTTCATCACATGCAGCGCTAGCAGACACCAGCTCATGCATGCATGCAGCAATTAGTTGGTCCGGATTCCGTTAACCTGGGGTCAGTACGTACTGGCCCCGTTTTCACCCCCGTGTCTCTTGTGACTCATCCATCTGCGATCCAGCTAGCTGCATGCCACGCACGCGTCCGGCCTGGGTATCCAAAGATCGAATTAACTAACACGGGAATGCATGGCAAGGATCTGAAATCTGATAGTAGTAGATCGACCAAGGGCGTAGTAGTAAATTAACCGGGCATCGGCAGTCTTTCTTCCCATCATCGATCTCTTCACGGAAAACAATTTGCAGAACTGCAGACGCTGCAGAGAGCAGGGTCGGGGCCCCGTGTAGCGCTGTTGCGACGTCCCTTCGTTGCCCTATCCTATCGCGCGCGCCCAGCTAATTTGTTGGTCGTGGCCGGCCGGCTAGCTAGGCCTATCCTGGAGGACCGACCTAACTACACCAAGCGTGCGCGCGACTGTTCAGTGTTCACACACACAGTCTGTTAGCACACGACTAATTGAGCTACTGACGCTAACTCCATGCCAGTGCTAACGCCAGTGCCAAATTATGCTAATTAAGAAGGCACAGTCCGTACGTGCCGCGGATGATTAGCTAGCTAGCTAGCTACATGATCTAGCGGGAAGGAATGCTTGGTTAGGTGCTCTGATCCATCGGCGAACTGCTGACAGTACATACCAGTGATTGACAGTGGTTGCGCAACAGCGAGCTAGATAGGTCCTTAATTATATAATGATGACCTGACTATATTTCTTTTCCCACGTAGCTGGGCTCTACACGCCCATTTCGATCATGTCCATTTACGTGCGCGCGTTTGGCTGTAATTAATCTGCAGGAGAGGGGAAGTTCATTGCTTACCTGTGGAGACAAAAAATGTACAGTGAAAGTGTTAAACACTAGTCCAGTTCTTGAGGTTAAAAAAAGAATCTTCATGCAAACCAAACGGAAGCTCTGATGAGTCAGACTTCTTCCCGTCTCTCCTCTCCTCTCCCTTTTGCTTTGAGAGTCTCTCGTCGCCTCCGCCCAGATCCGGCCTCTCCCGCCGTCGGCGCTCGCGCTGGCTGTTGTGGATATGAACTAGGGTGCCGGCCCGCCGTGTACAACTGTAGTTTAGGTTGTAGGTTAGGTTCTTTTCTGTGCTGTGTGCTGCCCTTCGTGGCGAGTGGCTTTATGCCGTCTTCTCTCCCCCGAAGGCTAGCTGCTCTGATGCTCGGGCGCGGCGTCGAGCACGCCGGCGAGATCTACTTCGTCAAGCCTCTGAGGTGGAGGAGAGGCGGAGGTGGCATATCGTCGGTCGCCTTCTTCAATAAGCGCCATGGTGTTCTTCTGATGCTATCTGCTCTTCTTCTTTCGTCTGGCCGAGGTGGTGGAGATGAGAAGAAAAGAGGTATGCGGATGAAGATGCCTAGCAGCTACCCCGGTGGCGAGGCGAGCGCGCTTCCGGCGTGGAAAAGCTTCGTGCTGTCTGTGGCTCCATGGTGGAGTTCTTGCAAATCAAAGCTCTTCCGCTGCTTTCCCAATAAGCTCTCGATCTGGGTTCTTTATCGAGTTCTTCTCCTATGTCTGCCTCCTCCTTCCCGTGGCAGGAGTTGGGAGTTTGACGGCGGATCGGATTTCACTCAAAGATTCGGTACAGAGCCATCCAGCAATAGAAGTTTGATCGGGCTTGCGGTGATCCGTTCTTCCTTGAAGCGGCATGGAGGCGCAAGAGGGAGTAATGGAGCAGTGATGCAAGGTCAGTTTCTTTGCTGTTCTGGAGTTACGATGCTGCAGAATATTGATGAACAATCTCGGCGGCCTCAATTTCGGCGGCCGACTCAGAGGACCATCGGGTGGTCTCTATCACTGGCGATGGCCAGTGCATCTTCAATCTCCAATCGGAGGCCTTCGGTGAGCTCGCTGTGGCGTTCTCTTTCCCTTCGTCGCCAAGTGGTTGCGTCCCATAGTTGGAGCTCCCTCTTCTCCGGCGATGTCAGAGGGCCGAATTGCGTTTCTTGTTTTTATCCTAGTGTCTTTTTTGTAAAGTCCGGGGACTTTGTAGTGATTGTCTATTTCTTGGAGGTCCCTGATGTAATTGTACCTGCACCGCCGTTTGATAATGAAAGCATCTAGGCCCTTCGGGACCTCTCCAGGTTAAAAAAAAAAAATGCAAACCAAACAAAAGAGTGCTAGTCATGATGTACTAGTAGCTAGGCGCCGTACATCCACGTCGCATCTGGCGACCGTTGGCATCAATCGATCAATGAGCACAATCACCGGGTGTCGCTGACAGCATGATGGAACCGGTAAATGGCACAGCTCCTAGATTAAAGATTCCTCTCATGATATTCTAGCTCAGTGGCGGAGCCAGAGTATAAACTCTGTGGGGTCAAACACACAATATCTATAGATTTTACTACTGTATTTTTTAATTTTTTACAGCATATATTTAAAGGTTTTGCTGAAAAGTTGTGGGGTCAGCTGACCCCACAGCTTGTACATAGATCCGCCGCTGTTCTAGCTAGAATTGAGCCCGGCGGCATCTCTCCGGCTCAGCATGCATTAATTACTTTCCCGAGCTAGCTACTCCACCCCGCTTGCACACATAGATCCAACCAAGGCCATGGCCCTCAACCACGTCGGCACGTCCCGTACGTACGGACCGAGACAGCCAGCCGGGGGCCGGGTACGTAGGGCATGCCGATGCCGGCAGGGTATGGCGCCGATCAGTATTAGCTCGGCGCGTCCGTCCGCCTAGCTCTGGCCGTGCACGCAACACAGCGTCGCAAGAAACCAAGGAGGGAAGGGCCCCGGGCCCGGAGCTCGCAGGACGCGCGAGGAGGAACATTGCCATCCATCCGACGTCCGTCCCCTGCTGCGGTTCAACGCACCCAGCTAGCTACGGCCTGGCCGGCTCCACACCTCGTCGTCCCGTCCTTCCGAGTACGCCTCGGCGCGCACGGGCGGGCGCATTTAACCAGATCTGGGCGCTGTACTGTTGGTGTTGGTGCCTGCCGGCAACGAACGAGAAGCGCCACCGTTCCCCGTCGCGGACCGGATCTCCCCGTGCGGCCGTGCGAGCACTGTGCACCGCGTGTACTGTGCTACATTACCGAAGGCGCGCGTGCCACGGGCGGGCGGCCGCGTATAATATCTGCCCAGGACTCTCGTACGCATCGCCGGTGGATGTGGCGCCAGGAGAGCTCGCGGAGCAGGCTATTTATTATCAAGATCCGTGTCCCGCGGGACGTACGGCAGGGATCTCGGACAGTAATGGTCGGGGGATACGCGTACGGGGCAGTACGTGCATGTGCATGTCCGATGGATCGAGCGAATCAATGTCGATGGATGCAGTTACTAGCCCATGCTTTGGCGCCATCCGTAGACCAGTTTACTGCACGCAATGCAAAGCAGTGAAGCACTACCTGGCCTTGGACGCTGTTACTGTGGGCATCCATGCCTGTGGGACGGGACGCTGGCTCCTTCTACGCCTAGCGTTTGACCCCGGCATAGTGGGAGCGGCGGTTCGCACAGTGAGCTAAGTATATACTACCAGTAGTCTACTACTCGATCATCCTAGCTGTAGGTAATGCATTCTAAAAAGGAAAGGGAAATACAAGCATGTATGGGTTGTCGGGGAACCAATAGCTAATCTAGCTAGATCGACCAATTAAAGGAGAATCCGAACTGGTCCGTACCCAAAAAAATCTGAAATGAAATTAACGAATCGATCGTCAGTAAATATTGCATTTGCAGTTTTGCACCACATTCACACACACACACATATTGCGGTATGCCGGTACGTACAGAGTGCTAGGCTGGAGGCATCTGACCGCGAATCATTGTGCTTCGTAGCGTCACAGCACGGCACGCCACTGCTGAACGCTGTGCGGGGCCGGTGCCGCCGCCGACGGCCGACTCTCCGGCTGCAGTGCTGCACGTACGTGCGCACGGGTCCCGGCCGGCACCGCCCGCCTCTCACGCCGGCCGCGCCTGGCTCAACCCTGTTGCCCTCGCTTTTTGTGCCATTGTCCATGTTTTTTTCTTCTTCAGGGAATGCCATCGTCGATGTTCGTCGCGGTGCAGACAGCGTGTGCGCGACACAAGTGTTTTTATTCTCCTCTTCATTTCAGCCCATGCTGGGTGCGGCTGAGCCTATGCGTCCCGCGGGCCGCAGCCCATAGAAATCCCGAAATTCTTGGTTGGGTTTCCTTGGAACCACACGCGGCCCAGTGGGTGAGTGAGTCTGACGAGCGCTGCGGATGGATTGGGAAGCTGAATGATGGCAAATCCTAATTTTTCTCTTTACTTCTTTCTTCTTTTCAGTTTTCTTTTTCTATTTCCGTTTTTACTTTTCTTTCATTTTTTCGTTTCTTTTATATTTTCTGTTTTTCTTACAAAATGTTCAAATTTAAAAAATAGATTTGAAATGTTTAGATAAAAAAAATTCAGATTCAAAAAATTGTTCAAATTTGAAATAAAGCGTTCAGATTTGAAAAACAAACAGATGTGAAATTTATGATTTTGAAAAAAAATCAGATTCAAAAAATGTTCAAATTTAAAATTTGTTCTTTGAAAAGCATTCAGATTTTATAAAACATACATATTTAAAAATGTTCAGATTTAAAAACAGATTAGAAAAACACAGAAGGAAAAAATCACTATTTTTTTATTAGGCCGCTCCAGACACCCATGAAACCACATGCCTCAGGCGGCCGAGGCCAATGGCGTCGCCTGCTGAGCGCTCCCTTGAATGATATATATCGCTCATTAGCGGTGGTATTCGCGCGCGCCGCTTGAAGTATGTAGTTGATGGGCTGGGCCATCTGGCGTTTTTTCTTGTCTGTTCTTCTCTTTTCGTTTGCTTCTTTTTTCTTTTCTTTTTCATTTTATTTTTTATTTCTTTTCTTTTCTCATTTTTATTTTTTAACTTTTTACGATTTTAAAAATGTTTTGATATAAAAAATATATAGAACTGAAATATTTTTTCAGATTTGAAATTGTTCAAATTTAAAATTTGTTCAGATTCAAAAATCGTTAAAATTCAACATTTGTTTATATTCGAAAACTGTACAAATTTGAAACTTGATTCATATTAAAAAAATGTTCAAATTTTAAAACTAAACAAATTTTAAATTTTTTCATATTCGAAAATTGTTCTAGTCCATAATTTGTTCATACTCGAAAATTGTTTAAATTCAAAATTTGTTCATATTCAAAAATTGTTCTAATTCAAAATTTGTTCATACACCAAAATTGATTAAATTATTTTTTTAATATTATAAAATTGTTCAAATTTAAAATTTGTTCATCTTCAGAAATTGTTCAAATTTAAAATTTGTTAATTTTAAAAAATTATTCAGATTGAACATTTTGTTCATATTCAAAAACTGTTCAAATTTATAAAAATTAAATTTTCAGATTGGAAAAAGTTCTCCGACTTAAAAAAAAGCAAAGTTGGAAAAATACGCTCTGATTTCTCTATTGGGCTGATCCAAAGGGGCTCATGAAGTGTCTCGCTTCAGGCAGCCCCTCCCGGATGGGAATGGGAAAAACTGGAAATGGAACCCGGGTTGAATTTGCCATCGAACAAAATGCACCTGCTCTGACGTTTACACAAGTCTTTTTTTTCGCGATCTAAAAAAAAGATTCACGGGGTTCATAAGTTTTCATCAGAATAGAAAGGAACCTGATACCGGTCTGCAACGACTGGTCCAACTAATCCATCATGCTTCTTCAGGGAGCATGTATCAATCTATTTTTTTTTGAATGGTCACCGGGGGGAAAACCCCACCTGAATTTTTATTTCATTTCAAAAAGCGGCCACAGCCAGATTGCAGCAGGGGTACAGGGGAGAGAGAGCAGCAATTACAACACAGCATCAAGGGGGTTGGGGATCCTGATCACTAAAACATCCAACCCAAGAGGCAGCACAAGGACGTTTAGCAGCCGGGAGTCGAGCAGGCCAGAACCTGGCGTCTTCTCTGCAAGATTGAAGAAGAACAGCGAGGCAAGGAGTTTGCTCGCGGAACGCCACGGCATTCCGATGCTTCCAAAGGTTCCAACAGCAAAGGAGCATAAAGATCGAGGCAGATTCCGGGGAGACGCTGGCAGGGGCAGCATAGGAGTGCAGAAGGCGGACGTCGGCATGGGGAGGGTGCCGCCAGCCCATGCGTTCCCAGAAACGCGCCGCAAAGGGGCACACGAAGATGATGTGCGCCGGCGTCTCGTTGGCGGCGCCACAGATGGGACAGACAGCTTCCTCCGCCGTCAGGATCCCCTTGCTTAAGAGCGAGGACCTAGATAGGATGCGGTCCTGCACCAAGAGCCAGCCGAAGAAGCGGACCTTAGATGGAGCGAAATTGTCCCAGACAAAGTCGACAAACGGGGCGTCGATCCCGCCAAAAGTGCAGAGGCGGTAAAGCGCGGAGACATCCAGAGAGCCCTTGCCCTTGGCGCAGCGCGACAAAGAGCGAGTGTCCGCGGCGTCAGTCAGGGCGACGCCAGCGAGTTCCGTGGCCAGGAGGCGGCGCTCACGCTCGCCAACCGTGGAGAGCCGCGGAACCAGGGCAAGGCCACCCGTCACGACCGAGTGAACGCTGGCACCACTATCCAGAGCATGCGTGAGCAGGGCAGGGAAACGCGAGCCGATCGACCCCGCAGGCAGCCAAGAGTCCAACCAGAATGCAGTGTGCTTTCCGTCCCCAACTGACACAGAGGAGATCCCACGGTACATCGGCATGAGCTCGACGAGCTGCTTCCAGTGAGGGCCAGCAACAGACGATTTTTTGGCAGGGACAACCGGACCAGCAGCCATGTTCCAAACCCATCGAGACCAAGGGGCGTCACAGTCCGAGTGCAGGCGATGAAGAAGCTTGACCTGGAGGCAGCGGTTTTGGGTTGCAAGACATGTACTCCCTCCGTTTTTTAATATAAGATGTTTTTGTATTTGTTGACATTCATATGCATACAAATGTATGTAGACATGTTTTAGTGTGCATGTTCACTCACTTTATCATGCATGTAGACAACATGTGCAATAGCTAAAACATCTTATATTAAAAAACAGAGGGAGTATCAATCTATGAACGACGTCTGGACCGATAAGAGTCTAGAGTAGATACGTACGCATCCACGACAGGAATGAAGAGACAAGTTGCTGACGACGACGACTCGGGGTCTCCGGATAAGCCATATATACTGCAATATCTCCACACAAGCAGAGAACGAATCCAAACTCGGACGTCGCTTGATTTATGAGCTAGGAGCCGGCCGCGGTGGCGCGCGGTGGCCGGACCGTGTACGTACGTACGTACACGGATGAGGAAATATAAGGCGGCCGATCTTGGCACCACGTCCGGCTGCATGCAATCTGGTCGATCGTCACATGAAGCGGCAAACAGGCAGAGGTATATATAAAGATCGTGCTATGAAATTAAGCCGGATTTGGGGATGTAGTCCTCTCATGCACTTGGCCATGTGACTGAAGAACATAGCCCTCTGAAATCTGAATGTAGACCTTGGAGCTTTACTTCGTTCCGGAGTTCGGACACTGGGGCTATCACTGCGAAGGCAACCACGTGCTTAGCTACGGAAACGGAATATTAACTGTAAGGCGATCGAGCAGAGTGAGTGAAATATTCTGTACTGCGACTGCGAGGCATCATCGAAACGTGCATCCATCAGCTGCAACTTGGCAAATGGCCTCCATTGCTTGCAAGTCACTGTTTGTGATCAGCAAACGAAGCCCAAAAAAAGTAAGCACCCCTCATCGTGATAACTACGTCTTGCTTTGAGTTGGAAAAGGCTAGAGTTCCGCGACGCATTTCCTGCTGTATTTTACATTTGGCAGTGGACACGCGGACGCGGTGCCCCGATCGATCGCTGTCGGGGGACCGACGAAAAGGAGATCTGAGCCTCCTAATTTGACACATCGTCTTCTGATCATCATTATCATCATTCTTAAAGCACTTAAGTTTCTCCTTAAAAAAACCCTTAAGTTTCCACTTTTTTAAAATAAAAAACAGTTAAGTTTCTAACGATGCCTACCTTGCTTTCCAGCTCCGAGCTAGCCAGGAAGCATCGAGTGTTTACCAACAAAAGTGTGCCTACGAAACTGCAATCCATTCTCCGGGAAGACGTATATGTGCTGGTGCAGGCTCAAAGACGATATGTTAGTTAATTAGTCTATCGCCGCTGGCCTGCTATGCTAGTAATTAACACATACACATATACACTCACTCGTGTTGCACATACAGTATATACTACTAAGAACGGATTGTTTAGAAGCTAAGAAATGTACACTTTTGTCGACGATCAATCGGGTGGCGCCACATGGAGATCGATCACCATCCATCGATCGATACAACTGATGAGGCAATCGCTCTGTCGTCAGGTTCCAGAAAACCCTGATGATGCATCAATCGATCAACCGCGTGATCGATTCCGGATTAATTAAATAATGGCAGCTATCAACAACATTTTATTACTCCCTCCGTTCTAAATTAATTGACTTCCATTTGTTCACATGTGGATGTATCTATACGCGTAACATGTCTAGATACATCCATGTGTGGATAAATAGAAGTCAATTAATTTGGAACGGAGGGAGTAGAAAGGAAAAAAATGAAGGTGTCTCGTTCATGCATGCGTGTCACTGCGTTACATTGCTTTACCGGTCGTCGAAAGTGAGCGTCAGAATTCAAAGCGGTAGATCGCACCAAACCGACCCGTCGAACGGTCGTTACTCTCGCTCGCTGCTCTCTCGCGATCGCATCTTCCTACCCTGTTGTTAATCCGATTCGTGCGTCGACCATTTGATTTGGGACGGACATTGCAAATAACTACTCCCTCCGTTTTTTAATATAAGATGTTTTTCCGTATCAATTTAATTGACTTGCTATCCACCAAATATGGATGTATCTAGACATGTTAAATGTATAGATACATCCACATGTGGTGAATAGGAAGTCAACTAAAATGGAACGGAGGGAGTAGATACATACTAAAGTGAGTGAACATACACACTTAAACATGTCTACATACATTTGTGTACACATGCATGTGGACAAATGCTAAAACATCTTATATTAAAAAACGGAGTGAGTATAAGCATATGCGCCGCGAGCGACATCCATCGTTGAGACTGATCGAGCGAGTCAGACTGTCAGACTCCACAATGTAATTAACCTGGCGATTAGACCAAGCTTACTACTCCGAGGACGGGAGTACAATACTATTAGTAGTATTAAACTTGAGAAGTTGAGAGAGAATCAAATTAATGCTAATGATTCCGATGGATGGAACCGTGTGACGATGATACTACAATACTTTTTTTTAGATGAGATGGTACTGCAATTAAAAAAAAATGATACTATAATACTAGCATCCATCTTGTATACGTCGTCGACAAAGAGAAACTGTACCCATCGCATGGGTATACGTGCGGAAAGCGCCGCCATGTTTGAACCCACGTCCGCCTCTCGTCCTCTACCCGTGCGTTTCAGACTCAGACCCAACTAACGCGCGCCTACCCGCACCGCCCACCGCTCGCTAGGCGCGGTCCACCGCGAGCCGCCGCCTCCCGTCCTCGCCAGCCGCGAGATCGGCGCACGGACGCGGTTCACGCACGCAGGTCAATCGGCTAGCTCCAAAGTTCCGGAGCTCGTCCCAGGATTTCTCCGGCGCCCGTGGCCGCGGACGTGGAAAAATCAGCCGTTTCTTTTTGCTCGCACTCTTTTATACAGAGACCGGTACGAGGGTCGTTTTCGACAAAAGGAAGGATAAGAACGTCAATTTCGTTCTGTAGCCTTTATGTATGTCCCCTCCTCCTTGCTTTTTTTTGTTGGTCTAGTGGCTTTCAAAATTTTCATGACTAGAATAATAAGCTCAGCTTGAGAGTTGAGAGGAACCGTTCAGCGTGCTTTGCTTCGTACCAACCGGGAACCCATGCGTGACTCTCACTACCACTAGGGCCTAGGCGCCTAGCTAGTGTGCTAGAGAATAATGTAGAAAAATGTATGATGTAGCGCACATTGTGTGCCTTAGAAAAGCGTACATTCGGGTGAAAATACCCGGTGAGCCCAAATGTCAAGAAATTTCACAAATCATACTTCAAAGTTTCAAAAAATCGAAATAAATCACACAATTACATATTGCCTTGATACTTGCCGGTCCAAATTTTCAAAAATACAGTCATATGCGGCCTACACACAAAGAAAGATGATGAAACTTTATATTTTTTTTATACACCAAGAATCTGGAGAATTGTATTATTTCTACGACACTATTTTTCCGCACAGGTTAGGCACTCTTGTATTTTATTTTTCAAACTTGACATGCACATACCTGCATACATTCTCTACACACATGATCTGTGACATACTTTTTTATTTTACTATTTGTTAGGATTCACATGGACCCATGTCCACCAATCCTTGTTAGCACATTCTGGATTGTATAATTAATGTAGATCTTCCTTGATAGCACGCGATTATAACAATTGTTTTCTGAAGAAATACTAACACTGGTTGAGAACTAAGTTACACCCCATTTGAGAGCTCCGTATTTTTGAACTATTTCAGTAATACTTCAGTTTCCATAAATAGTGAAGTACTAAATACATCGAGGTGTTTGGCTTTAGCCAAAATTGTTGTTTTATGTGAAAACTGCACTATTTTTTAAGTATACGAGAAAAGGAGATGTACCTCTTTTTCCAATACTGAAGTATTGGTTCAATAAGCATAGGAATACTTTGATTTAAAATATACTTCGCTGGCGAACTAAGCCTTAAAATTGCTTGGGTGGCTCGTAAGAATATATATTTAGCACTTGCTGAAACTTGGGAGGCGTGGTTCCAATTATTTACTCCATCTCCTCGACGCAAGGATCTACACAGAGCACGGTGACATAAGTAATAAACCCAGGGTTTAAAAAGACAAAACGTTGCAAGTGCCACCCAATTTTCCGGCCAGACTTCTCTCCTCTTTCAGAGTTTCAGTGCTGCCCAACGGCGCAACGCCAACACCAGCGGTCTACCACTACCTGCCCCTCTCTTTCTCCCTCCCTCCCTCGCTCCGAATCCTCGCTGCCTCCCAGAGCATCGATTCGCCCGCCCATGGACGGCAACGCGGGGCCACCGCCGGCCTCCGGGGATCGCGCGGTGAGATCCCGCCTGCAACCACTCCTCCTACAGTTCTTTGTCCAGTACTCATGTTTATTTTCCGCGTAAATTCTTGCGGCGCTGTGCTGGTTGCATGCGTCCGTGCTGGGACGGCGAGTCGATTTCCCTGTCTGCTAAATTGTTTCCGCGTGCTCCTGTTAGATTCGGCGCTTAATTTTGTTCTCCTGCTCGAAAGATGCGAGCTTCGGTAGTACTGAATCGCGGTTCAGCTCGGCGAATCTCGGTGTGCTTCTTTGATTTTTCATTTCTGTGTGTTTCCTTATTTATAATTTTACTTAGAAACTGCGATTGCTGCGGGAAGATCTGTTCTATTTCCGTTGCCATGGTGGCTTTCCTCAATCGTGATAACCCACACGTTCATGTCTGCCTACCTTGAGTTCCATTTCTGTCACTGTCCTAACATGAGCTACACAAGCCTAAAATCGTAGCAGTAGCATCTAGTATGGGATTTCCTGGCCTCTTTATTCGCAAGAATTCACTCTATGTGTGCCGATGCAGCTACTTCTGTGATTATTTTGCATAGGTAGTTGCATACATTGCTGATTTAGGAATGAAAGACCAGCTATAATTTTTTCACTAGCATTGGCAGTGATCAGTCCGATAGATATTTACTACGGAGTACAAACCATGGTCCTCGTCGACTCATGAGTCATGGCGATGGTGTTGTTAGTTTGTTACACTCCTCGGATCCTTGTTCTTGTCACTGTGTAAATTTGGAGTACATCTGATGGTGGACGTCTGGACGAGGATAGTACATACATCACTGAGAGAGTACATCTGATGGTCCTACTCTATGTGTGTGGAAGCTAATATGACCTTGATGAAGTGTAGAAGCTAATATAACCTTGGAAAGGCGACTCCATTCCCTGTCTGCTAAATCGTTTCTGCGTGCCTCGGTGTACCTTAATTTGTTCTTGGGCACGAAAGATACGAGCTCTGGTAGCGAATCGCGGTTCAGCTCGGCGAATCTGGTGCTTTTCTGCGTTTTTCATTCGTAAGAAACTCCGATCAGACTACCAAATGGTGGATTTTTTCCTTGGTTTTCTTCCATCGCCTGGGTGGCTTTCCTCAATTGTGTCAGACTGTACATTTCTGCCTACCTTGGTTTCCATGTCTGTCACTGTCCTAACATGAGCTAAAATTGTAGCAGTAGCATCTAGTATGGGGTTTCTTGGCCTTTTTTTGAAAGAATTTACTGTATTCAGAGTCTTGCTGTATGTGTGCTGATGTAGCTTACTGTGATTGTTTTGTATGACCAGCCAGTTAGGTATTTACTATTTTACTAGAAGTCATGGTCTTCATGGACTCACGCATGGACTCATGGTGCTGTGCACTCCTTGGATATTTTTTGGCAATTTGTGAATTTAGAGTTTCTAGACTATGTGGATGAGGGTGGTACATTACATACATCACTGAGTGCATCTGATGGTGCTACTACATGTGTTTAGAAGCTAAGATGAAATCTATCAGCTAAAGAATCATCATGTTCTCCTTACATTTTACATAGAAAGATTGATGCCTATCTCTTCTTCCTACCTCGTTAATTTTACAAGCTCAATTAAATTCTTATTAAGCATGGGTTGTTGACACTACTGTTTGATTGACCATGTAGGTACCAAACCAGAATGACAATGCCCAAAGTGCACAGGGGAATAATTCACGAAGGCCAAACCTTTCTTTGCAAATACCACTTAGGACCTTGGATAACCATATGCCTACTTCAACGAGAATTAACATATCCGCCAGCCCCGGTTCGACAAGAGCTGGGTTGCCGCCAAGACCAAATTCAGCTAGACCGAAATCATCTATCAAGAACACCATTCCCCAGCAGAGTTTCAGGTTAAGGAGTTCAGCACAAGAAGGTGATCGGGCAAACCTTCTAGTTCCCGGGACAGGATCGGAAGGGTCTCAGGATAATCCAACTCCAAGATCTTTCTCTTTCAGAAAGGTCATCAACTCCTTATCGGCAAAACGCACCTATTCTTTGCCTGTTACACCTGTAGGGACTTCAGATAAAGCTTCTCCTCCAGGAATTCAGCTAGATAACCAGCCAACTACAACAGTAAGTATATAACTATTTTTTCTTGTATCCAGATAGATGCTAGATTTTAGCTTTTACATGGGCCAGATGGAAAATGGGGCCTCACACTTTTGCAGTTTTACTAAGGTGGTAACTTTTTTGTTGAAATGTGTGTTATGATGTTGGTAGCAACCAGAAGTTCAAGCACAAATCAGGCGGTCACTTTCAGTACCAGGAAATCGCAAAAATAGGAGTTTGAGGAGAGCAGATTCATTAGGTGTCATCCGTGTGATTCCAACAACTCCGCGACCTGTCCCAGCTGATACAATCGCATCAAATGATGCCATTGAAGAAACAGTAGACGGTATGTTTTACTGTGATATTTCCATTGATCAGTTACTTCAGAAACCAGCTCAAGTGCATCCTTTGTCAGCTCCTGAAGATGGAGGTGAAGATATTCCTGAAGAGGAAGCAGTCTGCAGAATTTGTCTAGTTGAACTCAATGAAGGAGGGGAAACACTTAAAATGGAGTGCAGCTGCAAAGGAGAGCTTGCCCTTGCGCACCAAGATTGTGCTGTCAAATGGTTTAGCATCAAGGGAAACAAGATATGTGATGTCTGCAGACAAGAAGTTCAGAATCTGCCTGTGACTTTGTTAAGAATACCAACTCAAACTATTAACAGGCGACTAGCAAATGGTGCTCAGCAAAGAGCGTCTCAACAGTACAGGTAAGGATACTTGAGAAGTTGAGAGAATAGGTTATTTTATATTTATCACTAGGAGGCAAGTATGACTGTTCTTCCTGTGCCCAGCTTTGTGAATCAGCCAGGAGCAACTTATTTTTATATGAATTCTCCATTCTTGTGTGTGCTTGGTTCACTCTTAGAAGTTAGAGAACAGCATATAGTTCAATGATTTTGCATGCTCGGCAAAATCTGACACTTGAATCTCTAGCAGATTTTGGCAGGACATTCCAATTTTGGTGATGGTTAGCATGCTTGCCTACTTCTGTTTCTTGGAACAACTTCTGGTCTGTTTTCCCTTGCTTCTTTCTTTACCAGTTCATTTGAATGCAACTGCACCTTTTAGTTTTTATTTGGTTTCATTATAATGGCATTTATTCTTTCACTGGAACAGGTTACTGATTTGCAGTCACGTGCACTAGCAATTTCGTTACCTTTCTCGTGCGTGTTGGGCCTCCTTTCTTCCATGATAGCGTCCACTATGGGTAATTACGTCTTTTGCCCTTTTAGCTATTTTGAGAAGTATTTACAACATGAAC
Source organism: Poa pratensis (assembly GCA_947311845.1). Classification (NCBI taxonomy): domain Eukaryota; kingdom Viridiplantae; phylum Streptophyta; class Magnoliopsida; order Poales; family Poaceae; genus Poa; species Poa pratensis. Next base: position 13,175,170 of record CAMZMU010000086.1, read on the forward strand.
TAGATATTCTAGTAGTAGTAAACAGGGTTTTCAGTGTTTACCATGTGGCAGAAGACCCAAACTCTGGTAGTTTTCACTATTGCGTAATGAGTTCAGATGTATAACAGAAGCCGATAGTGATACATTCAGTTCCAGTATTTCTGCAGTAAAACTGTTGTGCCAATTTGCTCAGAGTTATTTATCTGTTATTTATTGGAGTTTTTGTCAACATCCTAATATGTTCCTTTTTTGTTCACGTAGTGACCAAAAGCTACCTATGGGCCTACGCTTCCTTCCAATTTGCTATTGTGATCCTGTTTGCTCATATCTTTTACAACGTGGTATGAAACTTCTTCCTTGAGTACATCTGATGCAGATAATGTGCGTGTCAAACCTCTTAATGCTATCACAAAACTTGCAGTTAAGAGTGAACCCAGTCCTTGCGGTCCTACTCTCCTCGTTCACTGGGTTCGGGATTGCTATCAGTACGAACTCACTGCTAGTGGAGTACTTGAGGTGGAGATCTAGGAGGAGGAACCAACGGTTGGCTCAGACTCAGCCTGTGAACGAAGGTCAGAATCCGGAATCTGGGAATAACGCTGCAAGTGAAAACGGTGGCGATCGGCAGCAACAGGGTCAGCACCTAGAATCTGGCAATAACATCGTCTGATTATTCAGGTTTGTTACCAATAAATTTTGTAAAGTTTAGTTGTTCACTTCTTCTCAAGTACTGAGAACTTCAACCCTTGATATTCATATGCTTACTCACTGCTCTCTGTGTGTGACTTCTGCAGACCACGACGTGTGACCATTCAATCTATGTGAATAGCTAGCTTTGATCTGTGCAGTAGTCATAGCTTGTCGGACTTCAGAGTCGCAATCCCGAGAACTGATAATACATGGGAGCAAATCCTCTTGGGGTTTGCATCGGAGGCAACATGCCACCTAGTATGGATATAGTTAGTCTAGCAGTTTGACATCAAATACGTGATTTCGTCGATGTAAGCGTAATACATCTCTGAACCTGCAGAATTACATCAGAAAAGTGAGTGCAGTTAGTTGCTATGTTCCACAGTAATATAGGCATGTAGAAAAATGAAATATAGTATTGGGAGAGCTCCTTAGCTTTGCTTGTGAGAAGCTTTTACGAATGATTTCTTGGGAGTGTGAGAATTCTTTATATAAACGAATTTGTTCGGTTGTACACGACTTTTCTGAACTCATAACCACCGGATTGTGTATGAGCGTATCTATTGTGTGTGTATGTAATGCTAGAGAGCTTCTACATTGCTGGAGGTACCACTGGTTTGTGCTGCAGGTTCTGCCTGCGTTTTAGTACGTACTAGTTGAATTTGGCGTGCCGTGACGGCACGCCCTTGATGTTTTTTTTTGCAGCATATATATTTTTTGTTAACCAAAATGTTAGCTAAATTGGTACGTTGAAACATGTTTTTATTCTGTCATGAATAGGTAGCATTTTTTTTGTGCATTTCGGATATATTGTGTATAATATTCAAATATCTAGTGGATCGAAATGGTCAAACATGTTTGCATTTTGACGTCAATATTTAAGTGAAATCAGGAAAATCCATTTGAATTTGATTCTACATTTGTGGAAAGTTCGTTCGTATGGTGTCGAAATATTGGAAAAAAATGAAATGTTGTAATACTTTTTGTAATTTGGTATGAGTATATATATATTTTTTTACCTCTACATTTTTTGATTCTAATCTGCTTAAATAGGGTAGGCCCACATGTCGGAAGTTTAACAGTCACTTAGATTGTTTTTGAAAAGAAAAAAATCTGATATATCTTAGAGTATGTCCAATCTTTAAGCAAGTTGGAAGGTTTAAAAATGTTTATGTCTGTTTGTCAATTTGTAATTTAAGTCCATAATGAGTGCGAAAGATCATTTGTCGAACTGAATTTCAAAATTAGGGAGTTTGTTTTGTGAAATTAAACTCCATCTATTTGTCCATATAATTGGAGCAAGTGTTTTTCTTTTCGTATTTTCAAATTTTGCCCGAATTAAATTGTTTTCGTGCATATAGTGTAGATTTTTGTTGCGTCGGCACGGCGTAGCCTTACTGAATTTTGTGGGCATATGTTAGTTTGTATTTTTTCATAAATTTGTAAGATGACTCCATAGTTAGAGAATATGTATTTTGTTGTAGTTCGAAATGCCAAAATCTATTGAAATTTGATCTGTAGAGTATCTCCAAGTACGCAGCGATTTAAATTGTTTGATTTTTTTTCTATTTCGTCATAAATTTTCATTTTAACTCCGTAGTTAGAGAATGCATGGTATGAGTATTTATTAAATTGAAATACATGTAATCTGAAGAAGTGCATTTGGATGCTTTTTCCAATATTAAGCAATTTGGAATATTGGAGGTTGTTTGTATTCTGGCAAAAAAATAGTTGACATTTAATTTTGTGAGCATGTTGATATATTTTAGAGTGTGTTAAATTCTTAAGCAAATTGGAATGTGCAAAAAAACCTATGTATTTTGAGGAAGTGCATTTGGATGTTTTCCAAATATTAAGCAACTTGAAATGTCTGAATATGTTTGTATGTTGACTCAAATAGTTCACTTTTTTTTTGTGAGCATGTTGGTACATTTCAAATAGAAATGATTGGGATTTTTTTTTGTCAATAGTCATTTGAAGTTGATCTGTGGGGATACACATTTATTCAATTGAAGTCGATCTGTGGGGATACACATTTATTCAATTGAATTTCATAATTAGAGAAGTTTTTTTAAATTGGAGTACATATAAATAGAAGGGATGCATATTATTTGCAAATAGTTACCAATTTGGAATGTTTAATTTGAGTTCACAATTAGAGGAAATGCATTGTGTGAGCATTTAATATGTTTATCTCCATTACATATAAATAGAAAGGATGCATATTATTTGCAAATGGTTACCAATTTGGAATGTTTAATTTGAGTTCACAATTAGAGGAAATGCATTGTGTGAGCATTTAATATGTTTATCTTCATGTAATTAGAGGAAGTGCAATTAGATTTTATCCGAATATTCGCCAGTTGAAAATATTAAAACATGTTTGTTTTCTCCATACATTTTTAGCATTTGTTTATCTGAGCATGTTGATATATTCTAGAGTAGTAAGCACTTTTTTATGGGGATCTTGATGTATTTTAGGGTAGTTCGAATAGTCAGCTAATTGATTTGGTGGAATATGTATTTAAATGGTCAAATATGGTTCCATTTTGTCATAATTTTCATATGGAATACCGTAATTAGAGGAAATCTATTATGGTTATGTCTAAATATTATGTTTCTATTTCGCTGTAAATATGTGATTTAGTTCCTTGGTTGAAGGAATATATTGTATTAATATTTATTAAATTGAATCCATTTTTAGATGAAACAATTTTTTTGATTTCTTGAGATGTGAATGGAATGAAGCATTATTTTTAAATGGTCAAATATGGTTCCATTTTGCCATAATTTTCATATGGAATACCGTAATTAGAGGAAATCTATTATGGTTATGTCTAAATATCATGTTTCTATTTCGCTGTAAATATGTGATTTAATTCCTTGGTTGAAGGAATATATTGTATTAATATCTATTAAATTGAATCCATTTTTAGATGAAACAATTTTTTTGATTTCTTGAGATGTGAATGGAATGAAGCATTATTTAAATTTGACTACATAATTGCAGGGAGTTAAGTTCAAGTTGAGCATTTATTAAATTGAATTGCATAATTGAAGAGAGTTTAGTTATATTATTTGTAAATATTAACTTATTTGAATCGGTATGAAATGTTTGTGTTTTGTGTTAGATGTTTAATTTAGCTCAATAGTCGGAGGAAATAATTTTTGTGAGCATTTATTCAATGCATTTTAAAATCAAGCTACAATTAAGGGAAATGAATTTTCATTCTCTCGAAATATTCATGTAGCGGGAAACAATTTTAAAAAAAATGTAAGTACGTAATTAGAGAGATTTAAGTTACATTACTTGCAAATATGTTAGTTAAGTAAATGTGTTTGCATTTTATGGAAATATTCATCTAATCAGCCTTTTTTTAAATGCAAGTACATAATTAGAGAGATTTAAGTTGCATTACTTGCAAATATGTTAGGTAATTTTAAATGGTCAAATATGGTTCCATTCTGACATAATTTTCATATGAAACACCGTAATTAGAGGAAACATATTACGGTTATTTCTAAGTATTATGTTTCTATTTCGCTGTAAATATGTGATTTAGTTCCTTGGTTAGAGGAATATATTGTGTTAACATCTTTTAAGTCGAGTCCATCTTTAGATGGAATAAATTTTTTTATTTCTTGAGGTGTGAATGGAATGAAGCATTATTAAAGTTTGACTACATAATTAGAGAGAGTTAAGTTCAAGTTGAGCATTTATTAAATTGAATTGCGTAATCGAAGGGAGTTTAGCTATGTTATTTGTAAATATTAACTTATTCAAATTGGTATGATATGTCTATGTTTTGTGTTAGATATTTAATTTAGTTCAATAATCGTAGGAAATAAATTTTGAGCATTAATTAAAAGCAATTTAAATCAAGCCACAATTAGAGGAAGTAATTTTTCATTTTCTCGAAATATTCATGTAGTGGAAACATTTTTTTTTTTGGAATGTCATGTCATTTATAAATATTAACTTATTTGAATTGGTATGATATGTCCGTGTTTTGTGTTAAATAATTAATTCAGCTCAACAATTGGAGGAAAAAATATTGTTTGAGCATTTATTAGATTCAATGTAGAACCAAGTCATAATTAGAGGAAATGAGTTTGCATTTTTCTTGAAATATTCATCTCATTAAACATTTTTTTAAATGCAGTGTCTATTATAATTTTTACAAATTTGTAGAATTTGGTATCAATTGATTTCGAATTATTGAGAAGTTTGGAAATGAGATTGCATTTTATCGAAGTATTCGTCTAATTAAACATTTTTTTCAAATACAGTGTCTATTATAATTTTTACAAATTTGTAGAATTTGGTCTCAATTGATTTCGAATTATTGAGAAGTTTGGAAATGAGATTGCATTTTATCGAAGTATTCATCTAATTAAACATTTTTTTCAAATGCAGTGTCTATCATAAATTTTACAAATTTGTAGAATTTGGTTTCAATTGATTTTGAATTTTTGAGAAGTTTCAACAGTTTTGAAAAATAGAAAAGCAAAAGGAAAAGAAGGGAAAAAAAAGAGGCCGACCCGGCGGCCCAGCCCAACAGCCGGCCCGTCTGGCCAGCCCAGGCTCACTGCGACGTCGCCCTGACGTCGGCAGTGGCCGGAGCTGCCGCGGCAACGGCGAGCTTGGCGCCGCCGCGTCGGAGCGACCTAGGAATCGGGAGTGAGCGCGTCGGACGCAGCGCGATGTGGACGACCCACAGGTGGCGGCGCGGCCGCAGATCGTGGCCGGAGCGGCGCCGGCGGCCCCGAACGCGGCGGCGGATGCCGACGGACGGCGGCGATGATTGCGACGCGATGCGGCCATCCCAGCACGCGTTCGTCGGCGGAGATGGAGAGCGCGCGACGGCGCACCGCGCCGTGGCCTTCGATTTGTCCGCGGAGACGTGCTGCGGCGGCGGGCCGCGGCGGCGTCCGCGGCGAGCTCGGGCCGGCGCGTGAGAGAGGAGGGCGAAGGGGGGGGATTGTGGCATTTTTACGAAAAAGAACCCGGAGTTTCGCGTAATTGCAAACAGGTCCCTCGCGGCGGTTTTTCTGTGAAGGAGTTGTAATTTTCGGGCACCCTTGTGTTTGCTTGTAAAAGTTGGCAGCGCGTTGTGAGGATGACATGCGGGCCCCACCGCGCACTGTTCAACACTGTAGATTTTCTACAGTAGTACTGTAGCTGCCACAGTAACCCGGGGCGCGGAGAGGCCGCCAAAGTGCACAGCTTTTATATAATCGATGATGATGATGATGTGTACAACTTTTCATCAATCTGTGCGCTAAAAGAATGTTCTCCTCTGTCCGGTTCATACACTGTGCGTCTGTTTTCGACTGTTCTCCTGTGTACGCACACACGGCACATCCATGGATTCTCGAGACTTGTCCTCTGCTCACTCGGGCGGTGTTGATGCGTTTTAGTAGTTCATTTCATTCAACGCATCTGTCTGCAGTGCAGCAGCAGCGTCCACGAACGCGCGCGGGCGCTCGTGTATGCCAGTGCAGCAACGGGATTTGTCACTATTTTTTTTTGATAAAGGGAGATTTATTATTACTTAAATAGTTTTAACCATTACATCCAGCCTCTGCAAAATTAGGATGCACACAGCCATCTCAAATCTAGCCGTACGAAAGTAAATAAAAAAGGCGAATTACATATCACGATGAGAAATTGTAAAAACACCTAAGGTGGTGGAGGGCCGATCCGTAAATTATGCTGCCATCCATGTTGGGATAAAAAGTCTATCGTTGTATCCTCCAGTCTTGTACACACTTCCGTAAACAGGTCGCGATGCTCCACACGTTGCAACGGAGATCACGAACGGAGTATAGCTGTACTCATGTAGATAACCTGCATTAGAGAAGAATTTTTATCATTAAAAACATTGTCATGTCTACACAGCCACAACGACCATATAACGGCAAGCGCTGCCATCCTAATGAGTTATTTAAACCTATGATCCACACCATTCAGCCAGTTGCCAAAAATATTAGCAATGCTTCTGGGTGGGTATAAGGTAGAACCTATCTGGATGATTAACAAATTTACACTCAAAGAATAAGTGATTTATAGTCTCGTCCTTGTGACAGAAGACACACTTTTTACTCCCATGTCAATTGCGTTTTGCAAGGTTATCTTTAGTAAGAATTACTCCTCGACGAAGATACCACGCAAAAACCTTGTTTTTTTAGTGGAATCTTCATCTTCCAGAGTTTCTTATTATTATCTACTGCCACATCAGGTTGGATTAAAACTTTATACATGGAGCCCACTGTGAATTTACCACTCTTGTGTAAATTCCAACAAAACTCATCAGTCCCCTGCGTCAGATTGACCAAAGCCAGACGCTGTAGCAACTCATTCCAAGATGCTAGACGGAGACCAACAAGATCTTTTCTGAACGTCACATTTGGAGGAAAATTCTCCAACACCTTAGCGAGCGTATCGCTTTTGTGACGTCCAAGGACAATGTTGTATAAAGCTGGATACTGTTCTCGGAGCGGGGTAGAGCCTAGCCATCTATCCTCCCAGAACCGTATCTCCGATCCATTCTTGATGGAAAAAGAACCATATGGGAAGAAGAATTTCTTCATCGCCATTAGGCCAGCCCAAAAGTGTGAGTCACCTGGTTTCCAAGAAATTTGTGATTATTAGTCACTAATTACGTTGTCACCAATAACAAAACCATTTAGCAAGCAAAATGCTATTGCAACGGGTCCACCCCTCTGACCGGCGCTGCTGGGCGGAATAGAGGAGGGTGTACCGGGATAACTGAGTGGAGAGAGATTAGGGTGTACTATGATATCCATTGCTTGAACGTCAATTTAGAGGTAGTACATATATAATATACAGTGCACATGTCATTTTACCTATTTGCTGCTAATGCTGATTTAGATAAGTCATTCCTACTAATCAGTGTGTCCTGTTTTGAATTTGCTGTGATAACTTTCTTTCTGTGTCAACATGTCTTCAGAACTTCAACACTTCAACTGACGATTATGCGTTTTTATATTTTTTTCTTCACTCATGCAGTTGTGACACATGGTTTGAGACTAGGCATCATCCCATTCCTAGGTTTTCAGAATTTGATCTGCATGAATTTCGTGAGGCTTGTATTAAGACTTGCAGACGCAGTGTCAGCCTTATGGCTGCTAGGTCATGAGTTAGGCCTAGTGAGGAGCAGCTTAGGCAAAGAGAAGAGCAGGATCGCAAGTTCTTAATGGTAGCACTGGAAGTCTATACCAAGCAAAATAACATGTAGGTCATGTAGGAAATTGTGTCTTGCAACATTTTATATATTTACTGCATTGTCCGAAATTAAATTTCAGTGTGGAAGCATCACGGAAATAACAGGAAATTAATGATGTAGAATTGTACTTAAGGAAATATACTTAAGAAAGCCGATACGGCTATACTGGAACACAGTGTATATTAATATGCTGAAATTATACCAGGGAACAATATAGAGCGGAATGGCAGGTTGTTCATAAGATTGGCTTTATGGATTGTTAAAGCCTGTGAGTTTGATTTTGTATTCGAACTCGGCACATAACTCACACATGCGTGCTGGGACCTAATTGTTTAACAGTAATAGGCTCGGTTAATGGCTGTTAATGATAGTGGTTGGTTTAACAAGTCACGAGTCCTATCTGGAAACAGATTGAGTTATCTGGAATTTGGAGTCTATATAAAGGTCCCACCCTCTAGTCTCAATATGCATTGTGAGCGGCACCACCGATAAGGCAGAGGAATAGAGGGTAGGCCGAGAAGCCATTGTTACTTACACTTTTCCCTTCCCACCTTCTCTCTCCTTATCCCTTCCTTGAGAGTCGCCCGTGAGTCGCCGGCGCCGCTCTGCTCCGATCTGGCCGGCGCGGCCGGCCGGAACGGAGTAAGAGATGGTGGCCGTGCTCCCCTGTATAGAGTAGTTGTAGGTTTTCTTCGAGTTTGGTCCCTCGTGGCGTTTGGCGCTCTGCCATCTCCCTCGTCTTGGTACCTGGTTGGGTCGCCTCCGAGCGACGACCTTGGCCTGGAGAAGCTTCTTTCTGGCGTGCTCCCATGGTGGTGGGTGCGGTGGAGGAGGGGATCCGAAGGTATGTGCTTGAATAAGCTCGAGGAATCCTCCTTTTGGGGGGTTTCTGGTGGTCCTCTTCGTCGTTTTCCGCTCCGGCCGGCCGTGGTGGCGAGGGGAGCAGCGGTGGGAGGCAGTTGCTGGCTGGTGCGTTCTTTCTTCCTTGTTTCTCTGGCCGACCTTGGTGGTGTGGGGAGAAGCTCGTGGAGGTGGGTGCTCTGGCTTTTGTGGTGGTTCTGCTAGTGGTCTTCTTCGACTTTTCTGCTCCGGCCAGCCGTGGTGGCGAGGGGAGCAGCCGTCGGGAAGTTGTGTGGTGCTGTTGGAGGTTGGCCTGGGCGGCGTCGAGACGGCGGGAAGCAAGGTGGTTCCGGGGAGCTAGGTGCTGTGGCCGAGTGTGTTCAACGTCTTCGGTTCCGTCGCGGGGCGGCGGACGGCTCAAGCGGTCTTCTACAAGCGTGGAGGTGCTTGTTCTCCGGCGGCAGGCGGTACGGCGGCTCCGGCGAGGCCTAGGTTTCGGGAGCGACGGTGGTGGAGCTGATTGCGTTATTTCCAGGTGGCTCGGGGTGCTCTCAGCAAGTTGCGGGGTCTTTTGTAATTTGCTCTTCTTTTCGGACCTTTTTGTAACTTGTTCTGAGTTTCCTGTTATATGAATCAGCTCCTTTTCAAAAAAACAAAAAAAAGAGGGTAGGCCGAATTAGCTCCTAACCCTAATTTCTTACATTGGTATCAGAGCCGATGGTTGTTCGCCGGCGTCGTCCGCAATCCGCTGCGCACACTGCCGGAGCTGTAGTCCGCTCCGCGACTCTGCTTCTGCCGTGAAGGTCGCCTCCACGAGAACTCGTCAGCCGGCCGCACGCTGCGCTTGCAATCTATCGCCGGATAACTCGTCCACGAGAAAGAGGGCTACTGTTCGTGTGGATCAAGGAAAGAAAGAAGGAATCGTGCTGCTGGTCGCGTCGATCGATGCCTGTTTTTCGTCCCGCCCGTTGATCAAGCAGATCGCTCTGGCTGGCTTCTCCACGCGTGTAGCTGCAATCGATCAAGCCGACGGAATTCTAATCCGATGCAATCAATGTCGCCGCCGGGTCAAGATCAAGCTAGCTCCAAACTCTGGCTGTAGCGGTCGCCGCTGCAAATCTATCGTCGTCTGGTTCCGCTCCATAATCGTCTCGGGCGGACCGCACAGTGATTTGTGCCGATTGTATCCGCTCGCTGCTTATCCGCTCGTTGCTAGGTTGCTGGGAATCCGTCAAATGCGAACAGCTGCCAAACCTAACAGCGAGGAATCGATTCGATTACTTGGAAAATCAGCTCGGTCCAATCGAGGAAAGAATTCAGTATTCACAAGGGACCGAGGAATTTAATAAAATACGTCGAACAGCGATCGTTATGCGCAGAGGCAATAGCTAGCGTTTTCTTCAATCCCTGCACGGACATCGAGGGCAGCTAGCAATGAAAGAAACTGTTGGAATTTACTAGTATTTACTAGGCCAAGATAAATTCAAAAATTCTCATTGGCACATTATTATATTTTGTTAATTGGGAAAATTAATGAGTCATTGATTAATTAGTAACGGTCACGTTTATTACGGCCGTTTCTAATTCATTAACAGACACGGTTAATACAGCCGTTTCTGATTCACAAATTAATGAGTCATTGATTAATTAGTAACGGTCACGTTTATTACGGCCGTTTCTAATTAATTAACAGACACGGTTAATACAGCCGTTTCTGATTCACAAACACGTTTATTGTGACCGTTTTTAATTCATAAACGGACGTGTTTAATACTGCAGTTTCTAAATCATAAACGGACGCGTTTATGAGGGCTGCTTTGACTCCCAACCTGCACTATATAAAACCGAACCAAGCCAATTTTGGCACATATACGCAACACATGGTCTCGCACCACCGTTCCAAAACCTTGCGCCGCCGTTTTCCAAGTCTTCTCCATCCCGTCTTCCGGCGTGCACCGGTTGAAGGGACAGTAGGCCTCCGGAACTCCGCCTCTTGTGATCCTGAACGGGAGAGGGGCGATCAGGTTTTTTGGAGAGCGCACTCGCGCGACTACTGGCATCGAGTTCTTCCCCAACGACGACTTCTTCCCCGACATCGGCAGCCTCTTCATCGACGACATGGGCGACAACAGCAACGCCAACGCTTCGGCTGCCGCTGCACCGTATGATTACTTGATCTTCCTGTTTACGATACTGCTACAGTTTCTGCTTGTAGTAGTTGCTTCAGATTCGTTCTATTTATCTACTATTCAAGTAGATCGCATGATTAGTATAATTCTGGTTATTCTAGTCATAAACTATTTACTGTTTTCGCGGATTAAATCAATAGCTAAATTGCTTATATTTTCAACAATCCAGAAACCTGATTATAGGCAATTTGCTGCGCCTGGCTTTCTCGCGTCTATGAGGCCGTTTCCCTTCAAAGGGGTACAGTATAAACGGTGGCGCATGAGAGCAGTTTACTGGTTTCAAAACAGTAACTGCTATGCTGCCACCAAAGGCAAGCCTGAGGGCGATCTCAATGCTGAACAACTGGAAGCTTTTGAGAAGCTCGATACCCTTTTCAAGGGTGCCCTTCTGAGTGTTCTTGACGACTCCATTGTGGACTCGTATATGTCGTTTGATAACGGCAAGGACATGTGGGATGCGCTCGAGGCCAAGTTTGGTGCCTCGGACGCTGGCAGCGAGCTGTACGTCATGGAGCAATGCTATGACTACAAGATGACTGATGAGCGCTCTGTTGTACAGCAGGCTCATGAGATACAGTCACTCGCTAAGGAATTTGAGCAATTTAAGTGTAATTTACCGGACAAGTTTGTTGCCGGTGGCATTATCGCCAAGCTTCCACCTTCGTGGAGCAACTTTGCTACTTCTCTGAAACACAAGAGACAAGAGTTTTCCGTTTCGGATCTCATTGGGTCGCTTGATGTTGAAGAGAAGGCGAGAGCAAAGGATACACGTGCTCGAGTTGCTGAGGCTAATTCTAGTGCCCATGTGGTACAGAAGAAGAATTACCAGCCGCCCCACAAGCCCAAGTTTAACAAGAACAAATCGGGGGGGGGGGTAAATGCAAGTCTGATGATAGGCACAAGCCTTCACAGTCTACCAACTTCAAGAAGAACAACAATAAGCCAAGGAAGGGAGCATGCCATGTTTGCGGTGATCCGAATCACTGGGCACCTCGCTGTCCTAACCGCCATGAGCTTCGCACATCGGAGAACAGCGGCAAGACTGCTAATGTTGTCATCGGCGACACTGAGATGAAGGAATCTGGGTACGGTATATTTCCTACCATTCTTTCAGTTTGTCATTCTCCTGAATGGTTGATTGACACTGGTGCCAATGTACATGTTTGTGCTGATGCTTCCATGTTTTCTTCTTACCAGGTCACAGGGATTTCTCCCGTGCTGATGGGGAACAACTCACATGCTTCTGTTCGTGGTGTTGGTACGGTCGATCTGAAGTTTACTTCGGGGAAGACCGTGCGCCTTAAGAACGTTCATCATGTGCCCTCCATCAATAAAAATCTCGTTAGCGGATCTCTTCTGTGTCGAGATGGTTTTAAGTTGGTTTTCGAGTCCAATAAAGTTGTAATATCTAAGTATGGACAATTTGTTGGTAAAGGCTATGAGTGCGGAGACTTGTTCCGCCTATCTTTGTCAGATATTTGCACCAAAGTTATTAATCATATTTGTCACGAATTTGAATATAATGTTTGGCATTCACGACTTTGTCATATTAATTTGGTTGTATGTCGCGGCTAGCTAATTTGGATTTAATTCCGAAATTCACTACTGTCAAAGGTTCCAAGTGTCAAGTGTGTGTGCAAGCTAAGCAACCTCGCAAGTCTCATACGGCTGCGGAGGCAAGAGACTTGGCGCCACTGGAACTTATACATTCAGATCTTTGTGAGCTGAATGGCGTGTTTACAAAAGGCGGAAAGAAATATTTCATGACGCTTATTGATGACTCCACTAGATATTGTTATGTGTATTTTCTGAAAACAAAAGATGAGGCTTTAAACTACTTCAAAAATTATAAAGCTGAAGCAGAGAACCAACTTGATCGAAAGATTAAAAGGCTAAGGTCTGATAGTGGTGGAGAATATTTTTCCAATGAATTTGATTCGTTTTGTGCGGAACATGGTATAATACATGAGAGGACGCCTCCCTACTCGCCTCAGTCAAATGGAGTGGCTGAAAGAAAGAACCGAACTCTAACTGATCTGGTTAACGCCATGTTAGACACTTCGGGACTGTCTCAGGCATGGTGGGGGAGGCTCTATTAACAGCTTGTCATGTCCTAAACCGAGTTCCCATAAAAGATAAAACTGTTTCTCCATTTGAGGAATGAGAAAGGAAAAAAGTTGAAACTCTCTTACTTACGTACTTAGGGCTGTTTGGCGAAAGTCAATATTCCAATTCCCAAGAAGCGCAAGATTGGACCAAAAACCGTGAATTGTGTTCTTCTGGGCTACGCTTTTCATAGCGTTGCTTATAGATTTTTGGTAGTCAAATCTGAGGTATCCGACGTTCATGTTGGTATGATTATGGAGTCGAAGGATGCGACTTTCTTTGAGGATATCTTTCCCATGAAGGGTATGCCTAGCTCATCAAATCAGGAGATACCTAGCACATCTAGTCAGGAATTAGCTGTTACTCCTAAACCTACCATTTCGATAGAACACACTGATAACCCTGTGGAGGATGACAATGAAGCTCCTGTTAGGAGCAAGAGACGGAGGACTGCAAAGTCCTTTGGTGATGATTTCATTGTATACCTTGTTGATGACACCCCTAGTACCATTTCAGAAGCCTATGCATCTATTGATGCTGACTACTGGAAGGAAGCTGTTCGTAGCGAGATGGATTCCATCTTGGCTAACGGAACCTGGGAAGTCACTGATCGTCCTTATGGGTGTAAACCTGTAGGATGTAAGTGGGTGTTCAAGAAAAAGCTTAGCCCTGATGGTACTATTGAGAAGTACAAGGCGCGGCTTGTGGCCAAGGGTAATACCCAGAAAGAAGGTGAAGACTTCTTTGATACTTACTCACCTGTGGCTAGACTTGTCGGGGGAATATTCTGTAGATTAACCCGCGGCCCATATTTGATAAAGTGCGACTCGCTTACTCGCACAATAAAGGCCTGCGTGAAAGCAAGCCCAACATCGTACCGCCACAAGGAGAAGGATCTAGAAGACATATCCTGGAAGACGTGAGGAGGAGTTAGTCTCCGTAGGTTCCAGACGATGTATTCCTTGTGGAGGAAGTTTCCTTTGTAACCTAGCGAGCCTCTGTGTATATAAAGAGGACTCGCAGGACTTAGACAGGGTCAAGCTATCAAGCCCTAAAACCCTAGCTCTTACGGCGAGTTCCCAGATCGGATCGCCTCCATTGTAACACCACATATATCATATCAATACCAATCTAGGGTAGGCAGGAAGTAGGTCTTTACCTCACATTGAGGGGCCGAACCTGGGTAAATCTGTGTTCGTCCTTGTTCCTGCGATCCCAAGCTCGGAGACGATTGACTCGCGCAAATCCCACACCTACGAAGTCATCCATGACATCTGACGTGACAAACCCACGACAGTTGGCGCCCACCGTGGGGCCTGCGGTCAAGAGCGTCACGTTCCGCGCAGGATCGGAATCAGGGTTCAAGGACATCGCCATCGGCCAAGTGGAAGATATCAATGGTGTTCCCTTCATCGACGACTCAGAGTGGGGACCAGAGGCAGATCACGTTGAATTTGGGTATATTATTCCCATCGGGTCTGTGAAAATCTTCGTTGGGTCCGTCAGTCGCAGATCTTCAGACGCGACTCAAGGGGCGAATCAGGAGAGGAACTGCGGCCAGTTAGGGTCCGCGTGCTAGAAGAACTGCAACAAGCCGGAGCAAAAACATCTGCCTCCGTCCCGTCAAAACCAATCTGGGAACCTCTGCCTAGCCGGGAGAAAGATCCCAAAATTGAAGAAATCGAAGCCGTCAGGGTGGAACTTTGTGAAGAAGCGCAAAGGCTCGCGGCAGAGCGCAAAAAACTCCAGGAAGAAGATCGGCGACTGAGGCGTTGGCAGCAAAAGCAGCAGGCAATTTGCACCAAGACTGACGAAGGGAGGCAAGAGATGAAGCAGAAGTTCCACAATAATCCGGAGAGCAATATGCACGACGCGATCGGGATATTATCAAAAATAGCACCAGTCGGAGATACGCGAGCTGATAAGGAAGCTCGCCATGCGATTGATCTGCTACAGACTGCCGCCCTACAGCAAGCAAACATGTATGGAATCACGCCTAACGAGCCGCAACACGAGGTATCGTGGGGCGAGGAAGGATGCAATGTGGAAGAATTAGACAACCAGCTAGCAGGTCTGCAAATATCACCATAAAGAGAGTAAGGCTGACGGTAAGCCGCAAATGCTTGATGCGACTCAACCAACCCAGTTTGAAACTGATTCAGATGAAGATACGGCACCTGTGAGCTCCTATTCGTTATTGAAAGGACCAGCATGTTTCGGGGAGGAAATACGGCTCACTCGTTTCCCACCGAACTTCGGCGAGTCGCAGCAAGTCACCACCTACCATAATGATCTAGACCCTGTCCTGTGGATAGAGGACTATGAAATAAACATGACAGGAATCGGTGTAACTCAGGAGGTGCTCGCAAAGTATTTTCACTTGGTACTACAGGGAGAAGCCAGGGATTGGCTGCTAAGGTTGCCGCCAAAGTCAATAAACTCATGGGAAGAATTGAAGGATAAGTTCATCAAAAGGTTCCAAATAGAGGCGTGAAGAACCTCAGACAGTGGATCCAGAAGGAGAACGAATCAACCAGCGAGTGGATAAAACAAGTCACAGGGATCCTTGACTCTGCCAAAGATACCACGGCGCAATCTGAAGTGCAAGTTATGAGAAAGAACTGTAGTTTGAGCCGCCGGTGCATACCTTAAGCCGCACTGGACATAAGATCATAGTTTCGGCCAACTCTTGGCGACTACTAACAAGCACGCAGAGACAGATAAGATGGCAAGCGGCTCCTTGCCAATCTCAAAGGAAACAGAACACTGTAAGTATCAACTAAGGGAGCAGAAAAGAGACAAGGAGTCACTCCCCAACAGCGCCAAAGGGATTTTCGATAGTCCTTGCGACTTACACCGCAGAAGAGATGGAAGACCCGCGGGCCACACCAAGGCGCAGTGTCACTACTACAGGCGATGGAAGAAGGTGATTCATCAATCGCGACTCACAGCGGACCAATGCAGCATAGGGACAAGGAGAACTCCTGTCAAAAGCCTGAAACTTCAGTAAGAAGAAACATAGGGCAATTTCATACCGTGGATGTACAAACAGCGGGCAACAGAAGGCAAATGAATAGCAGATGGAGCCGCGACTCAGTCCCAACTCTGGAAAGACACCGCCGTTGGACAGAGCGATCGGTTGTTTGGAGTCGCGACGATCATCCCCCAGAAGTAAAAGATCCAGGACAGTTGGCTCTCGTTGTCACACCGCAAGTCGCGGGATACAGGTTGAACAAAGTCCTCATGGATGGAGGAGGAAGAGTAAACATCCTATACCAAGACACGCTCCGTCGAATGAACATACCCGAGCGGCGGCTACAGCCAACAAGGAAGGATATCCAAGGCATAATTCCAGGAATAATCACTCGACCTATAGGAAAAATTACCCTCGAAGTCAGCTTCGGGACCGAGCGAAACTTCCGCACAGAGTTCCTGAGCTTCGAGGTCGTAGCAGTCAAAAGCCCATACCATGCGATCTTCGGGAGAGAAGCTTATGTCAAATTCACTGCCCGCCCCTGCTACGTATACCTGCAGTTAAAGATACCAGGACCAAACGGCGTGATCACGGTGCATGGAGACAGACAGAGAGCGCTAGAATGCGAGGAAGCAGGCTCAGTAATCGCAGAAGAAGCTTGCATCGCCAACTCCTCACATGGTCTCAGGCCATCAGTAAACCTCCGCAGCCCAAAGCGAGTCGCCTTGGGGACTCAGAATGGACGGACAGCAGGACGCGCCCACCAGATGGTGAATTCCAACCATACAGTCGCGAATCAGGAAGATAATACTCCAGGAATCGCTTTGATACAAAAACAAAACAAGAGATGGCGTATATGCATAGATCCAATATCAATCAACAACCCAAGTCAAGAGGCCCAACTATTGTGAGACCTTACCCCCCGCGACTCATCCCCAAGGACGTGAATCAGCATAAGTCGCAACTCAGTGCGACTACCTATCAAAAGATTTGACCCTCACTTTGGCATGAAAACATCGGAGCTATCATGCTCGACCCGAGTCGCTTTTAGCGACTCAAACATGAACCAACTAGGTGTTCAACCCACTCCGTCAGGAGTATTATTTCGCAAATGAGTGCGATGAGTATCAAGTATGCATGACCTGCGAGGAACAGAAAACTCGCATTAAAGGGTCTGCATCGTCTTTGTCTCACCCTGTAATAAATTGAGTGGTTATGAAATAAAGCCGGCGCCCTTGACATTCAAGGGTTCGTCGTTTCGCCTCAACTATCATTGAGTCGCTGAGTCTTTTGAATTTCATACATCACCAACCCTGAGGGCTTTTTTACAAAGCACAGCGAGCACAGCTCGCTACCTCAACCCTTGCCAAACGAGTGGCAGTCCTTAAGCTAGAAGCGTCTTGCATTATGCGGCCAAAGTACTGGGGTGTGGCGTCAATCGAGCTTGATTGCCTATCATGGCCGCTCTCGACCCTGAACACACATGTTCCTAGGAAATACTGAGCCGCGCGAGCGTCTACTTAATGGAAGTATCATAAAAGAACCTGCTTATAGGTCACAAAAGTACTGCTTATAGTACACAAATTTTTTACAGACTAACGGGCAAGTCACTATTGACGAGTCCACATTACTATTGGATGTTTATTTCTGCTTTCGAGTCGCAGGAACAGAAGCCTTCGCGGCTTGTCTTGAGGTTGGAGCAGCAGGTGTCCTTATAACCAAGGCACCACCAGATGAAGTAGAAGGACCACCAGGTCCTGAGGATGGATTGGAAGCTCGGGATGATTCAGCCCCAGTGGATTTCTCCTTCGTAGCTTTGCTACCATCAGGATTGAACTTCCCAGATAAGAGCCCAAGTCTAAATTCTTAACAAGTAATGTGGCGTATCCACGCATACCCTTCCAGATGTCGAAGTATTCACTCATTGGAAGCTCAGTACCATCCGCGCGCTTCGCCCGGTCATGAAGAGCAATCTTGCCTACCTCTATTTCTGGATAATATGCCCGGAGTAATGTTAACACATGAGCAGCTCCGGAGCGAGCAGAAGACCCCTTCCAATCAGAGACATAGTGAGGAGCCTTAAATAGCCTGTTCAGCCAAAACTCACATGAATCTGGAGCATCAGTCGCAGGGGCGATTTTTGTCATAACCTCTTTGGTTACTTTAAGAAGGCGCAGGCTAAAATCTTGAAGATATTCCAGTTGATCCTTCAAATTGGAGCGGTACACGGAGCACCAGGCCCTGCATCAAAAAACAAGATATTATTCAGATCAGCAGCTCATGATGGTCACCCAGATGTAAATGATCAAGAGACAAAGGATTAGGGATGTACCGGCGAGTTGCAGAATGGCTGATTTAACAGCAGATCCAAAACCCTCAAAAGCCTTGAGCAGCGAGTTATATTTTTCATCTCGCGCGGCGAGCTCCCTCGCATGGTCTCCTTTCAGCCGATCAAGCAGCTCAGATTTGAGATTCAGCCCCTCTCGCAAGGATTTTATCAATTCATCCTTCTCCATTAGTCGCTGCTTGGAATCTGCTTCGAGCTCTTTAAATTGCTCTTCACAGGAGTCAAGTTGATCTTTGAGTATTTGTATTTCTTGCGCTTGGTTCTTAATGATATCGCTATGATGTCCCAAGGCAGATCGCGTCACTTCAGGTTATCTAAGGAAATGCCCTTGACTTTCATTGCGTCAGAAGCAGCAAGCGAGGAAAGCTCAAGCTGCGAGTAAACGGAATATAAGCAATTTTGAAAGGTACTTGGGGGCTCAAAGCTTGGAGAAAAGAAAGAATCAACACCCTGCGAACTGACACAAGGTCTTGATCCTTGGGGGCTACAGTATGCGTACCTGGCGACTTGAAGATAATTGCCCAACCAGGTCGCGCAATAAAGCAGCGTGCTTATCTCCAGCATCGATTATGGCATCTGCAATTGATTTGGAACTACTAGCGCTGGGAGGTCAGCCGCTTCAGAAATAGGAGCTCCAACTTGAAGGGGCATCCCATCAACATTAGGAGTCGCAGATGGCGCTGCGACTGGAACCACGGCAGGAGCCGCATCGGCAATACCCTCTTCTAAAAAGGCTTCAGATAAGTCGCGCCATCGCTAGTTCCCATGTTCTCGCCAGCAACATCATCTTCGCTCGTGGTTGGCTGAGAAAGATCAGTGGAGGAGGTAGACTTTGTATCTCCTCCAACCATGGCCCTGCAAGATATTGATGGTTATAGACCAAAGTGGCAGTGCACAGTTATAAAGGAAAGCAAGTCTTACCCAGAAGCAATACGGACGCTCTCATCAGGCAACCAGAAGAAGGAGAAGACAAATCTTGCAGGTCTGAGCCTACGGGATAGAAAAAACAACAGTGAATAAACAACCCTTCATGAAGACACATGAATACAAAGAAAAGAATGTCACAAGGAAATACCCGAACTTGTCGAGGGCAATTCTTCACCGCAGGCTCGGAGGAAAGTACACGCTGTCAGGCTTAGCAAGTTTTAAAGATTTGGCAGCTTTGATATCCACAAGCAACGCCAAGGCCTTGCGACGTTTCTCAGGTTGCGAGGGATCTTCTGAGCTCTCAGATAGAAGACGCTTAGAGGACCTGCGAGGTACTTCAGGAAGCGCCAGGAAAGATGTGCCTGGAGCCGTGGACAAGAGAGCGTTGGCCATTTGTTGCTCCTCTTCAGATGTGCTACCACCAGGCTCAGAAACAGTGCCATGTGCGATCATTTCCTCGCCAGGATCAGCGACTTCTTCTGGTAACTTCACAGTGGTTTCTTGGCCTGAGCCGGTCTCCTCTTCGGATGGGAGAGTCCAAAAGTAGGGATCGATCTGAAAGAGAATCAACGTCAGAAATAGTCAACTTTGAAGGAAGAGTCCTAGAGGGAAAAAGTTACAAGAATAATTACCACAAAAGGCTTGTGTTCAGCCCAGAAAGGAGCAAGACCGACGTTATCATACGAGTCAATGTCCTCGTTCGTCACTCGGCGAATGAAGTTTATCCACTCCCCTTTGTCCCAATCTTCAGGGCAAGTACGATCAACGTCATCGGCATGGCAGGTGAAGTCCATCATAAGTCGCAGACGGCGACTCACGGGCTGAATTCGCCATTTGGTCCAGCAAGATATAAGATCCAATCCGGTAAGACCATGGAGCGTCAGCGCCCTCACCTTATCTAAAAGAATCTCGATGGAGGGCAACGAAGAAGGATCGGGCTTGGAAGACAAAGCAGAGGTAGCCTCGAAAGGAAGTGGAGACCAAGGGGGAGATGAATCTCGCCCTCAGGAGAAGTATCTTTGCAGTAAAAGAAAGTTCTTTGCCAGTCCTTAACTTTTTTGGCAAGGGCTAGCTTTGGGAAAATACTACCCTTACGGCGTTGGAAAGATATGGCGCCACATTGGAGGAAAGATGCATCTATTGCTTCTTTTTGACTATTGCAGCTAAAGAGAGCGAGCCAGAAGTCTATTGAAGGAGAGATGCCTAAGTAATCTTCGCAAAGGACGTGGAAGTTACTCACTTGCAATATTGAATTGGGACCGATGTCATGAAGGCGAAGACCCAGCCGCTGCATCAGGGAGCGAAAGAAAAGAGAACCAGGAGGCTTGAATCCGCGCTCGACGTGTTCCGCAAAAATCACCACTTCTCCTGGCTGCGGATCGGGAATTATCTCCTCGCCAGCGGCGCGCCATTCGCATTGATCCCTCGGAGGAAGAAGGCCGCGAGCGGCTAAAGACTCCAAAAATACCTCATCAATCCACGAGCCTTCCCAGTTGCAGCTACGGCGAGACATCTCTTTCAACCAAGGGGATTTCGCCAGAAGATTGCAAGCGCAAGAAGCGGAACCAAAGGCGGCGGAGAAGAGTAGCGGCGGCGTAATTGAAGTAGAGCGCCAGGGAGGCCGATGGGCCAACTAAAAAGCCCAGGCGCGGAGGACGTTCAGATCTGAAAACCAACAGGCACGACCAGATGAGTCGCGCCCTTGAGCCGCTAAGAAGGTTATAAGTCGCAAATGGCGATACAAAAATTGGAGTTCAGCTGGGACATTCATGTGAGCGGTTCAACAGTTCAAAAGACAAAGAAGCCTTCATCCGAAGTCCAAGCTGAACTTGGGGGCTAATGTCGGGGGAATACTTTGTAGATTAACCCGCGGCCCATATTTGATAAAGTGCGACTCACTTACTCGCACAATAAAGGCCTGCATGAAAGCAAGCCCAACATCGTACCGCCACAAGGAGAAGGATCTAGAAGACATATCCTGGAAGACGTGAGGAGGAGTTAGTCTCCGTAGGTTCCATCGATGTATTCCTTGTGGAGAGTTTCCTTTGTAACCTAGCGAGCCTCTGTGTATATAAAGAGGACTCGCAGGACTTAGACAGGGTCAAGCTATCAAGCCCTAAAACCCTAGCTCTTACGGCGAGTTCCCAGATCGGATCGCCTCCATTGTAACACCACATATATCATATCAATACCAAGCTAGGGTAGGCAGGAAGTAGGTCTTTACCTCACATTGAGGGGCCGAACCTGGGTAAATCTGTGTTCGTCCTTGTTCCTGCGATCCCAAGCTCGGAGACGATTGACTCGCGCAAATCCCACACCTACGAAGTCATCCATGACATCTGACGTGACAAACCCACGACAAGACTGACCACGATTCGAGTGCTACTTTCATTGGCTGCCTCACATGGGCTTCTCGTTCATCAAATGGACGTGAAGACATCTTTCCTAAATGGAGAGTTAGACGAGGAAATTTACATGGACCAGCCCGATGGTTTTGTAGTACCTGGTCAGGAAGCAAAGGTGTGCAAGTTGTTGAAGTCCTTATATGGCCTTAAGCAAGCTCCTAAGCAATGGCACGAAAAGTTTGAAAGAACTTTAACTGCTGCAGGTTTCATTATAAACGAATCTGAGAAATGTGTGTACTATCGCTATGGTGGGGGCGAGGGAGTTATTCTCTGTCTGTATGTCGAGGACATACTGATCTTTGGAACCAACCTTGATCTAATCAAGGAGGTTAAGGATTTCTTATCTCGTTGCTTTGAGATGAAGGATCTAGGAGTAGCCGATGTTATCTTGAACATCAAGCTGCTGAGACATGGTGATGGTGGGATTACACTGCTTCAGTCTCACTATGTGGAAAAGGTCTTGAGTCGATTCGGGTATGACGATTGTAAGCCTTCTCCGACATCATATGATCCTAGTGTGTTGCTTCGAAAGAATCAACAGACTGCTAGAGATCAATTGAGATATTCTCAGATTATTGGCTCACTTATGTATTTGGCTTGTGCCACGAGGCCTGACATCTCTTTTGCTGTGAGCAAGTTGAGCCGGTTTGTTTCTAATCCAGGAGATGATCATTGGCATGCGCTCGAGAGAGTTATGCATTATTTAAAAGGCACTGCGAGCTATGGAATTCACTACTCTGGATACCCGAGGGTACTGGAGGGTTATAGTGATTCAAATTGGATATCTGATGCTGATGAGATTAAGGCCACTGAGTGGTTATGTGTTTACACTCGGTGGTGGAGCTGTTTCCTGGAAGTCTTGCAAGCAGACCATCTTAACGAGGTCAACTATGGAAGCAGAACTCACAGCGTTGGACACAGCCACTGTTGAAGCAGAGTGGCTTCGAGAGCTTTTGATGGACTTACATGTGGTTGAAAAACCAATACCCGCTATCCTTATGAACTGTGATAATCAAACTGTGATACACAAGATTAAAAGTTCTAAGGATAATATGAAGTCATCAAGGCATGTGAAGAGGAGATTGAAATCTGTCCGAAAATTAAAGAACACCGGAGTCATTGCGTTGGATTATATCCAAACGTCTAAAAATTTGGCAGATCCCTTCACAAAGGGTTTATCACGTAATGTGATAGATAGTGCATCGAGGGAGATGAGTTTGAGACCCACGGTATGAGTTGTCCACAGTGGTAACCTACTCTATGTGATCGGAGATCCCATGAATTAGAAGTGGGAGACAAGCTGTTGGGCAGCTGAGAGGAGAGTATCCTTATATTATATTTCCCACTCCATGAAGATGCAATACTCTTCTATTCTGTATGGCAGGTTGATATTTATCTTAATGTATTCCAAGTGGCTTACTTTTATAAGCGGAGATGTTGTCCTGCAGAGCATCTCTTGAGGAATACACCTATATGAGTCTGATTGTTAAACGTCGCAGTCCATGAGAGTTGGGTGCTCTTTAATAAACTCATGAAAGGTCTTGGAGTATGACGCATAAGCTCCACCCGCGGGGAATCCTTGCGGCAGCTCAGTATTGGTCAAGGGCTTGTGTGAAACTAAGTCGCAGCAAACTTGTAGTTCAAGGCATAGTCCACTATCCAAGTTGTGATCTAGTGTAGCATAAGTTTCTAAGTGGAAGTTGAACTTAAGAGTCTCCACTGAGTACCGGTATATAAAACAATGTTTCGGAACTGAATGATGAGATATGAGCCAATGAGACTTTGTGGGGGATTGTTGAAATTTACTAGTATTTACTAGCCCAAGATAAATTCAGAAATTCTCATTGGCACATTATTATATTTTGTTAATTGGGAAAATTAATGAGTCATTGATTAATTAGTAACGGTCACGTTTATTACGGCCGTTTCTAATTCATTAACAGACACGGTTAATACAGCCGTTTCTGATTCACAAATTAATGAGTCATTGATTAATTAGTAACGGTCACGTTTATTACGGCCGTTTCTAATTCATTAACAGACACGGTTAATACAGCCATTTCTGATTCACAAACACGTTTATTGTGACCATTTTTAATTCATAAACGGACGTGTTTAATACGGCAGTTTCTAAATCATAAACGGACGCGTTTATGAGGGCTGCTTTGACTCCCAACCTGCACTATATAAAACCGAACCAAGCCAATTTTGGCACATATACGCAACACATGGTCTCGCACCACCGTTCCAAAACCTTGCGCCGCCGTCTTCCAAGTCTTCTCCATCCCGTCTTCCGGCGTGCACCGGTTGAAGGGACAGTAGGCCTCCGGAACCCCGCCTCTTGTGATCCGGTACGGGAGAGGGGCGATTAGGTTTTTTGGGGAGCGCACTCGCGCGACTACTGGCATCGAGTTCTTCCCCAACGACGACTTCTTCCCCGACATCGGCAGCCTCTTCATCGACGACATGGGCGACAACAGCAACGCCAACGCTTTGGCTGCCGCTGCACCGTATGATTACTTGATCTTCCTGTTTACGATACTGCTATAGTTTCTGCTCGTAGTAGTTGCTTTAGATTCGTTCTATTTATCTATTATTCAAGTAGATCACATGATTAGTATAATTCTGCAGGTTATTCTAGTCATAAACTATTTACTGTTTTCGCGGATTAAATCAATAGGTAAATTGCTTATATTTTCAACAGAAACCAGGTGCTACCTTTCTTACTAATTTTTGTTCGCACACTTTGTAAAATTCCAAGAATTTTTATTCTGGCTTGTACTACTTTGTATTGGTAGGAAATTCGATGGAACCATGGGACGCTATTTTTCTTTGATCGCTGCACACTTTCCGTACCATGGTCCGAGGAAGTTTTGTTGCCACTCGAATCCAGAGATCGAGGAAATCTTATACTCCTAGCAGATCAAGTTTTGGAGCGGGTTAAGCAAGCTACCGCTGCTGCTTTCGTGGCTTAGATCAAGGAAAGGAAATTTCCTTGAAAGGCGTCAAGATAATAATTACGAGCATTGTGCGTCGGAATTTTCGTTGCCACTTCTACACGTGATTATCCATCACGGATTTAAGTCTTCACTAGCCTGATCGGTAACCTTTTCCCCTTGATGGCATTAAATAGTTTATTCTCTGATTTATTTGAGCTATAATTACACAATTTGAGAAGGAAAACGGTTATTTACTTTGTCTTGAGAATTTTGATTATGTCATTGATCTGTTAAAACGGGAAGCGTCAAAAGGAAAAAGGAAAACTATGGAATTTGGAATAAGGAAAATAGACTTGTTCACATAGTTATACTAATATTTGATTGTTTAGCTGTTTATGAGAGCGTACAGATTACAGAATATTTTTACGTAACCTGGAAAAAGTTTTTATTTTTGTGGACTTCTTTTATTGGACACCACTCGCCTTTAGAGGAAGTTGCAATCCACTCGGAGGAAAGATGAATTTTTTTTTTACCACTGTGACTTTTCAATTGCTATGGGATTGTTCTTGTACCGGAATATATTTGGAACTCGTCGGAATGCAATGGAACCTATTGGAGTACATACTAATTGGCTAGATCTTACGATGTATAACAACGACGAGAAAGCATGAAGCATGTTAGTTATGAAATTGACATCAGTTATTTTTGGAGGAATATGTGGAGCACTCCATGGAAAAGAAATCAATACTTATTCAACGGTATGTCCAATGTTTAAGTAAATATTTGTTTATGACTACTCCATGTGGTTTGGATTTTACTTGTACGTCATATTTTGATGGAATACAGTAGCAACTTATTTATATGAAAACAATTCCAAGCGGAAATAGATATGTCTACTTAGGCATTATTGCTAAATGTGATATACTTGGAATTTGGAAATTATGCAAGCAAACTCCTTTGTGGAGGAAAATTATTATTGTTTCTATATTCACCAATGATGAGAAGGAATTTAATTTGTACTTCTCTATTGGAATTTTGTTGATTATGTATGCTATTTGGAAAAGGAAGAGCGGAATTATTGCTCAATGGAAATTAGTGTATTATGAAATTTAACACAATGGTCTCATTTATTTTGACAAACCATTGGAAGTTGGAGGACAAATTGTTTATTTTGAGAAGATAACTCCATATGGAGGAACACTTGTAATAGGAACAGATGCTCGGAATTTATTGATGGTGTTTACGACTTGGTCATGCTCTAAACAGAATTACGCTTGTTGATTCTGGAATTATAAACTTTAAGTGGGAGGACTATCAATTATGGAAAATTTTCTTCAATGCGGCATTTGGTTTTACACTCCCACTAGAGGTTCAATTATTTTTATCTCATTTGTGAATTGGTAACATATCAAGGAAGTGGCTTATTAGTTCTGCAATTATAAACTTCAGTGGGAGGATTATGATACTTTATCGGCATATATTTACGGTATTTTTGGACACTCCTACTTGAGGTGGATATATTTATTTATTTCACGATTCACTTGATATGGTTATTAATATATTTGACAATACAAGTCGGAAGAAGTGGAAAATCAGTTCATCAAAGGATTACAAGGTTTGGAACTGATTGGTGGGGGAAGTACACTTCAAGAATATTAATTGAAACTAATGTGATGAGCATGGAATTATTCACCGTTGTCTTATGTCATATACTCCATGGTTGAATGGAGGAATACAACTCTTGGTTATTCACTGGATTATGAAAGCATTACATACTACTATTTATTGAGTAAGTCATTATTTATCACAGTCACTGTTTATATTTTGTGAACTGGAAGGAAGTATTATATTTATATTTTGGTAGTATGGAATTGGAATCATTGTTTACTACATAGCACACCAAGGTTTTATTTTTAATGTTTATATTCTAGAGGATCAAATGGTATTTTGTTTTTTGATCTAGAAAAGGGAAAATTGGTGGAAAGTAGGAATATGATATTTTCTCATGAAGTGTGTGTTTATTAATAGTCACACCGAAATATATGTCCTAAACTCAAAGGAAAACACCAAGTTACACTCCTAACACTAACATGCTTAGGAAAAGTGGGAGGAATTAAATTGGGTCATAATATCTTGGCTACGATTGTGTGTTATTTGAGGAAGTTACTCTATATTTTAGAGGAAAGAAAAATACTAAACTTGTTGCTAATGTTAACTATGGGCGGAAACATTGCGGGAAGGAATAAACTCAATGATGAATAATTAAAGTTTGGGAACTTGTTATTTTACCAAACAACCGCATGCCTATAGGTTGTTATTGGCTTTATTTACAAGGCAGTTTAATGCACATTCTTAGTGAAAGATACAATTCTAAGTTTATTGTTTAATTCGTTACACAAAGGAAATATTTATACTTTGTGGAAACTCTGGAATTTAGAGGAGGTGTTGTTGTTTAATTATTTACATAAAGGAAGTAAGTGTTATACTTTGTGGAAACTCTGGAATTTAGAGGAGGTGGGAAGAATGACAGTGTTTGTTAATTGAATTGATCAATTCATGTTTTTTGGAACAAGCTTCACATCAATGGAATATCAGGTTATACGGTTTTATTACTGATGGAAGATATTCATATACAAAGGTTAGTGTGAATTGTTTTGTGTTATCATTATATGTGCTAACTATGTTCTTATTGGTTTTAAAATATCACATTGATGGAAGTGAAAGCTTGGTTCAGTTCTAACTTTCATATGAAAGGTATGTCTAAAACTTCCTGCATTTTGGGAGTGGAATTACATAGATAATATTTTTGATATATTTTTCTATGGAAAAGTGCAAACCTGTCATGTACCTTTTGATTAAGAGAATGATACTCTGCGAGGATTTATATTTAAACTCGTGAGGAAAAAAGGAAGAATAATTGTCATCTTCAGTTATTGTGGGACATTATTCGTGCGACCTGATCTTAGCCATGTCGTTGTAATTGTTGCTATTTTGATTAGCACGGAAACGATTTAATGGAATTATTAGCAAATGAAATGTGAATCTTATTGAAATTTTTGGAATCACATTATGGAGTTGTGGCACAATGTCAAGGAAATATGGATTGCTCATTATTCATTGATGATCTCAACCTTCAACTACATGGATATATTGACGCTATTTGTGATCTTGGTGAAAGGTAATCTATTTTACGTTATGTGTTAATATTTACTTTTGTAGGTCTTTATGGTGTACAAAGGAAACATGATTTAGTACTCGTTATTTATGGAATATGAATACTTTGATGCATCAAGCATTGAAGGAAGGTCTATGGCTAAGGAATTATCTTTGTGAACTTAAGGTCGTGGAAAGGTGCCTCATAACCTGTTACTCTGTGGTAATTTGACTCCAAAAGCCACAAAGGTTTATATACAACGTGAGTTGACTGAAGGAAGGAATTAACGCCTAACCATGTAATAGCATGGGAATTCACTTAGCTGAAATAAAATGTTTTCAGTCAAGTGGGAGATATGTAAGAAATTAGGGTTAGGAGCTAATTCGGCCTACCCTCTATTCCTCTGCCTTATTGGTGGTGCCGCTCACAATGCATATTGAGGCTAGAGGGTGAGACCTTTATATAGACTCCAAATTCCAGATAACTCAATCTGTTTCCAGCTCGTGACTTGTTAAACCAACCACTATCATTAACAGCCATTAACCGAGCCTATTACTGTTAAACAATTAGGTCCCAGCACGCATGTGTGAGTCATGCGCCGAGTTCGAATACAAAATCAAACTCGCAGGCTTTAACAATCCATAGAGCCAATCCTATGAACAACCTGACATTCCGCTCTATACTGTTACCGGGTATAATTTCAGCATATTAATATACACTGTGTTCCAGTATAGCCGTACCGGCTTCATTAAGTATATTTCCTTAAGTACAATTCTACATCATTAATTCCCTGTTATTTCCGTGATGCTTCCACACTAAAATTTAATTTCGGACAATGTAGTAAATATATAAAATGTTGCAAGACACAATTTCCTACAGGTCATACCCGTATTAGTCAATTATTACTGTTCTGGTTATTCTTCCATGACTATACTCCTGTGTTAGTTAATATTGCTACTTCTGTTTTGTTCTTAGAATGGACATGTAGTTTACTAGTACTTGTCTAAACAAACTCGTATTAGATTGCTACTATTGTAAAAAATCATTACTGGTGTATTAAATAATTGTTACTATTCTTATTCATTTTACAGAATGGACATGCAGCTTAATAAGTTAATCCACCCACAACAATTATTGCTTTCCATTCTCTTATAGGATGGACTACTGAATTGGCTCAATATTGAAGCTAGTTTCAGGATTGAAATGCAACTTACTATTTATCTGAAGTGGGCATGTTATATTGACATACATTTGCAATATAATGCAGCCTATTGAGCTTGAATTTGTGGATGTGAAAAGAAGAAACCTCATTGATGAAAGCGGGTTGGGATATTTGCATTTCAACTTTTTAGTGAAAGGATTGGATGGTAAACATACAATGTTTTTTGCTGAGGTGCATCATGATCTCGAAGATGAGAATAATGTTTATCTTTTCACGCCTTTGGGAGAGGATGATTTGAAGTCGTCAAAAAAGAATGACCAAGGTACCTTTACAATTTTGTTCTATTTGTTATGCGTATACACTGGTTATCTAACTTTGAAGGTCACTTTTCTTTTATTTTTTATTTGTGTTGGCCATTAACTACTGAATTTTTCTTTCTTTCAAGATCGCTGCAAAGCATGTGAACATGAGGCTAAAGATCTTATGCATCCCAGTTGTGGTAGCTTTCGAGGTGGGCACAAGAATATTTGTATGGTTATGTGGGACAACTTCGATGACGATTGTGATTATGAATTCGTTTAGTGTGAAGTTTATGTTATTCTCGTCTGTTAAGAGGAGAGCTATTAATTCATATGGCATGTAAGGATGTAGCAAAGTGACATGATCTGTCAGGCAAGACATTGTGTGCTGCAACTTCTTTTTCTTTTGTACTAAGAAAATCTCAGGGCATCTCCAATGCTTAGATTCTATCAAGGCCATAAGCTGGGACCTACTACATGTGCTATAGCAACTTATTACCTCCACAATGTTTAAGTAGTCCTAGAAGGAACTCAGCACGCTTTGTTGCGCCAGTCGATGTCTTGTGTGGTCATAATGTCTCAAGTTTGTTATTCTGGCACTAATTAGTTTTTGTTTTGGGCTACGAAAACATTCTCTGGTAATGGCTCCCGATGAAGACATAACGGGTAGGATGGAATGCAACTTACTATTTATCTGGAGTGGGCTTGTTATATTAACATACATTTGTAATATATTGCAGCCTACTGAACTTGAATTTGCGGAAGTGAGAAGAAGAAACCTTATTGATGAAAGCGGGTAGATGTATTTGCATTTCAACTTTTTAGTGAAAGAATTAGATGGTAGACACACAATGTTTTTTTTAGGTGCATCATGATCTCGAAGATGAGACTGATGTTTATCGTTGCACGCCTTTGGGAGAGGATGATTTGAAGCTGTCAAAAAAGAATGACTAGGTATCTTTTCACTTTTGTTCCATTTTTCGCAAACGGCGTCGATGCCTCGGTCTCCACTGCCTCAGTACCGATGTCATTGCCCACAGCCCCCATTATTTTGGTGGTGGTTTTTACCGCGCTCGCAGGAATGACACGGGCTTGCGTGCTGCGACGGGAAGATGAAGAAAGACGCACTTGTTTATTCGCTATGGTCGACCGGTATGGTCCCCACAACGATATTTTGCTTACGACCGAGGCTCAATGTAATTTAGTAGGGAGTTTGTGTCCTTCAATATGTGACCTGAGTTGTCTTAATTTATTTACGTGCATGCTATAAAGTAGTCCCTCTCCAAAATGCATCACTTAGTAGTTTTGGTCAAAGTTACTTCACATAACATTTATAATTTGGGTTGGGTTTGCGTCCGCTCGCACACGCCGTGGACGTCAGTGGTGTCCTCCCCTGGCCCACATGCTAGTGGCACACCAACCCTACTTCGCAGTTTCCTATCCCAAGGCGAGCTCATGCGCCTGTGTCAGAAAAATTCCATTGCCGACGTACCCACCGAAGCGACAGCCGCAGTCATCCCCGTGGGGCCTGATGAAGTCGAAGAAAGAGCTTTACATGTTAGAAACACTTGAATTATGATTACATATGCCTGCATAAAATTAAAATATCTATAAATATATAAATTATTACTTGACAAGTGTGTCTAATTTGGGTGATTACCGTTCATACTAGCATAGTAGTCATAGTCTCATAATATGGTGACCGATGGCGTTAAAAGAAAAGTTCATCAAAACATAATAAGATGAGTTCTTATCCTAAAGCTCTCACCAAGACGAACTTAGCGGTGAAAACGATTACTAATTTGATTAACCGTTTAAATCATTTTTAATATGCATACCTTATTATTAAAATTGGTGATGTCAGCGTGAAATAATATTCACTACATACATGCATTTAGTAATTCCGGCTGTCCTTATAGGAGCCAACACAATAAAATCTACACCGTATGGGAGACCTTGCGTGGACATGTATCCTAATTGGCATAATCAATTAACATTTGGTATATATTTTGGTCGTTTGTAGGGCCAACCCATAGGTCGGGCAAAAGCCGGCGAGCGCCCCGGGCCTTAGAAGAAAAGGATCCCTTGGAAGCATAGTAGAAAACATTGTACTATTTTCCAGTACTTTGTAAAATATTAATTTGGAGGTTCGAGTCGACATAATGGTCAAATATTGTATAACACGTAGAAACAAATCAATTTGGTGAGTTAGACTATTAGTCTCTCTTATGTGAATGTTTAAACTCAAATATGTGTTGAAGGGATTCTCATGTTTCCTTTTGTGCCTGATCTTTTATTCGAGAAATAGATATTATTTCTTGCATACACCAAATGATACAAAGTGCTTATTTACATACAAGCATATCCGATTGAAATCATAGGTCGATGCTATTTCAATCGTACATAACATGTGTATGATTTCAACTTGCCACCATGCTAAATATGGAAGACTATAGTTTTTTTTTGCATGGATGGAAGACTATAGTTGATATTTCAATTCATACTCAAAAAATTTATTTAAATGTGCTTAACTAATCATATACGAGAAACTACTATCAATATATTTATTTATTATATTGTACTATGTCTCTACCATGATACCAAGGATATTAAAATAGAGTTGAACACACATGTCGTGTATACACACATAAAAATAAACATCCTCTAAGTTATGTAAATATGAAAATAATTAATGGTGACCTTTTATAAAAAAGGTTTAAATTATCATGGCATAATTTTATCGATACACATTAGAATAATATAATAAAGAATGATATAGTTAATATTAACAATGTTCAAATGTGGTTTACTATGACAACTGATTCATAGAAAACTATACGTGCTAAGATTATAGTTTGATTAAAGTATTTCGCAAATAAGTACAAAATTTTAGTATAAACATATTTATTTTAGCTCACCTGGGTCCAAAAATATGTTCGAACTGGTGTTTAAAGGAAATCTGAGTTGGGCTCATCATTGTTTATTGCAGTCTAGTGATCTTGAATTTGTGAATGCTAAACAGAGAAATCTTGTTGATGAATATGGGAAAGGGTTTCTACATTTCAATTTTTTAGTGAAAGAGGCAGATGGTAATTATACTAATTTCTTTGCGGAACTACACCCGGATCTTAAGAATGAGAATGATCTTTACCTCTGCATTCCTTTGGAAGAAAAGGACTTCCATTCATCCGAACTACAAACGATTCATCGCCAAGGTATCTTCAAAGAAAAATCCGCTACGACATTTGTACTTTCTTTATAAGTCCATTATGTGTTTTTTGTTGGGTCGTTCAATAATGCACTTTTCTTCTCTTTTAAGGTAATTGCTACGGGTGTAATGAACGAGCCACATATCTTGTGCACCCCATTGATGGTGGCTATTTTGGTGGTCACAAAAACGTTGGATTTCCTTTCATGTAATTTGAGAGCGACGGTGATGATGATGACTGAGGGTTTCATGTAATTTATGAGTTCTTAGGTCTTAATATATGCAAGGAAGAACAATTTGGCCTCTAGCGAAACATTAATTTCCGCAAATCAACACATATTATGTGATGTTATTTGTTCGATGTTATGCTTCTAATCAATTCTCTGGTTGATGCTACTCTGAATCAGGTCTGAGTATCCGTGCAAGTGCAAGTAGTCGTAGCATGATGTAAGTGTGCTTTTCTTACATGGATGTGTGATGTTTATGCTCAAGAAAATGTAGTTGCTAGAGCAATGGCGATTCAAGTTGTTTTGCGTGATCCAGCATTCATGCCAGTTCTTTTGGCAGCTTAAAAAACAAGCCACTCCCTCCCAACTTCTTCCATAAGCTCTTAATGCCCCACTGCCACAAGATGAACCCCTTCCTTCTCTAAAACGCCCACGTTAATCTGATCTTTGAGAACGCAATTAGCCTCCTTTGTTTAGTTCGCGAGCTGTGCTACTGCATCTTGTCCACCTCGTTGGTTTTTTATTCTGTTCAGTCTGGATATGCATTTATTGCGAAAGGTTCGTTGGGATGAAGTGATGGGAATATTTATGTGTTATTTTTTTTAAGAAATAAGACCCCCAGGAGGGCCCGGCTTTATTAAGAAAGCCAGTCTGGTCTGAGCCAGCACACAGAGTCTCATACAACGAAACTAAAAAACAGAAAACAAGAAAAGCTGGGGTACAGACCACCACCAGCACAAACGGAAGTACCAATACCACCTAAACTCAACAAAAGAGAGGCAATATTTATGTGTTATTCAAGATAAGTAAAAGTGAATTTAGATTAAAAAGTAAAAAATGAATTAATTCTAAATTTAAATCTACGATCTACGGATACTATGCAGAATTTGGCGCACTACCACACAAGAGATAAAACACAACGAAAGATCAAGTGCTAAATACAACAACTATATCGAATTAAACAACAATGTTTTGTGCTTATAATATAGCAAAATTGACAGGAAACACACGTTGCACTTTTCATCTCGGTCGCACACAGAAACAAAAGTCAATTTTTTTGTTCAATTACATATATCGTTAAATCAGGGTAAACTTTGTGCACCCAGTAAAAATTTCTTAGCTTCGCATCTGGTTGATGTGAGAGCTACTACTGCCTTCCCGTAGAAAGAAAAGAAAGAGGAAAAAAGAGCTCACACTTCCATCACAGATTGATTGTTCATGCTTCACAATTTGTTGTTCGTGGCCAGCAGCTCTTGTTGCTACACTGCCCAGCTGGCCATGTGTGTGTATGCACACACCACACAACTGTACAAATCAGCTGCTAGCTCA
Organism: Poa pratensis; assembly: GCA_947311845.1. NCBI lineage: Eukaryota > Viridiplantae > Streptophyta > Magnoliopsida > Poales > Poaceae > Poa > Poa pratensis. The sequence continues at coordinate 13,209,195 of CAMZMU010000086.1, forward strand.
TCTCGCCAGAGCCTCCCTATAGTAGCACCCACGGGGTAAGGTCCTCCAGCTATAAATATAAATACAGGTGAGGGATGGAATCGGAGGAGGCAACGCAATCCAACTCAGTTTCTTGGCTCCTCTTGGCAATGGAGATTAGACGGTGGCTGTGCATGGTGGAGAAGCAGGACACATGCATTACCATCCGGTCCGGTGGAGCAAGCGCATGCCTGGATGGATGGTTCTTCATGTGCCCGTCTTCTCCACCGAGCACAAACCGTCTCAACATTTAGAGACGAGCAACCGGCGTCACAGAAATTTGGTCCGCCGGCTCTTCAGATCAAAGGTGTTCAGTTTGCAAAGATCCATATGGATGCTCGTAGGTAAGAGGAGGAGGTTTGCTTGTTACTCTTATGTCTCTTTTTTTTAGCGAAACTCTTATGTCTCTTGCATCTTTGGTGTTTGTATTTGTTCTCTGCTGCTCTGCTACTGAAGTTGTTTTAAGCAGCGTTCCTACCTCAAGAAGTCTTAATTTCTTCGAAATAAGTGATGCTGCCGAATTTAGCATAACTTTTGCATTGTAGTGTTTCTGTTTAGAGACTTTTTTATGATTTTTTTTTAAATAGGGATGAGAGAGACTAATTTCTCTCTCGTCCAGCAAACTCTTCACTGCTCCAACTTTTTTTTGGCTGCGAAAATTAATGCAGGCCCTCACCGACACCAGAATATACTGGTAAAGCACGGAGCAGTAAATTCACTGTTCACTGCGCGGTTAATGCAAATCATGTCGGCTGGAACTTGGAATGTTATTCATGCCTCCGTTTGGGGGTCTCATCACTCTTGTCGCCATCGGCCGGCTGACAGCAGTGCTCTATGTTAGTACACACATCTGCCGTACAAATAACAACAGTCCTGAAAGCAACAACCCATATATAGGTGCTGTTGATGTCCTTCCTGAAACTACATCAGAGAAGAAATGAAGTTTTGATCTACCCAAGCTCTTAATTAACACTGTTGATTTGCTACATTCATCGTTTTGGCCTTTTGGGGTGTGCTGAGGAGAACGTACACAGATTCAGCCGGCACTAGCTATCTCCTATCTGGATTAGAACTGTACAGGATGAGGCCATGATGTGTGAGCAACTGAGCACAGCTCAACCGGGCAACAGAAGCACTAGAAAATTGTCTTTTTTGGTACTGCTACTACGATCGATTGAAAGATGACTCTACTGCTTCTAATTATATGGGGAGTTAAATGCATGAGGTGCATTCACCACTGTAATATAGTCGGGTATGTACCTAATTATATGCATTGCAATGCTTTCAATCAATGTATTAAAGCACTCCTGTTATCAACTATTTGTTCTTGAAATGGACCTGTCAATTCTTTTCGTAATACCGCGAACACCAAACGTGTGAGTGAACTTATACGGGGAGAGTAGTTACTAATGTATCATTTTCATTTAGTTTCTTGTAAAACTCATTTTTACTGAATAGTTTCGAACAAATCTTTCGCCGTCTCAAAAAAATAAATTATTGGTGACCAGGTTATATTCTGAACGTGGCACCTCTCGCCTTTTGAATTTCATGTGTTGATTACCTGAAACTACTAGAGCCTAGATCAGGGAACAATGGATCGCACTAGTAGTAGTACCCTACGTATGTTTGGTGACATTCTAATGATTTTGGATCTAACACCTACCTAATACCTCAGTGGTCCTCTGCTCCCTACATAATACAGAAGAGAGTGGTCCATCTGCTGTTCTGCATATCTTTCTGTGTACCAACTATTGCATTATACCTGAGCTCATTTCAGGCAAGCTTGCTTCCAGATCTGGAAAAGGTCATCTACTTGTGCTCAAGTGGCTAGGCAAACCTCAAGAAATCTTCTATGCCATCTTCCTTTAGGGCAGTAAGCTTTGCGTCATCTTTTGATATTTGTTCAGTCCTCGTGGGTGAATGAGGCAAGACGAGAAAACTGCTTTGTAGTTTACTAGTAACCATGCATTGCAATGCACGTCTCTACGACTCTACCAATATCAATATATAGGGTCAGTTTACTAGTAACCATGCATTGCAATGCACGTCTCTACGACTCTACCAATATCAATATATAGGGTCAGTTTACTAGTAACCATGCATTGCAATGCACGTCTCTACGACTCTACCAATATCAATATATAGGGTCCTGACATGTACAACACACATATTTCCTTTTTGTTGAATACTATAGTTTTTAGCGAGAGTTTAATAGCATGTCGTCATAACCAAAAACTCATTGTTTACCCTTTATTTGTTAGATTCTACGGAAATTCTCATATTATAAAATTGTTTTGATCGGCAAATATAAGTCACGTTATAAGGCTTGATGTAGCCCTGGGCCTGGCCACTAAGTTCTTTGCTAACTTCACGATATTTTTCGGCAACGCCAAACTTCTCAAGAAACTCCATGCACATAAGAACAATGCTAACCATGGAACGTATTATCAAGGTGACTTCTCTTCCATTTCTGAAAACGTGACAGCATTACTAAATAGTATTTGTAACATCGATACCTTTACAGATTATCGCTACCAAAATTACAATGTTCTATACACATAGAAAATAGACAAACTTTATTGGATTAAGGCATGTGTCTCAGTATCTTCATCTAGGTAAACCAGGCCTCTCTCTAGTAACATATCTCTGATGTTCTATTTTGCGTGCTAACTAACACATTTCTTTGGCATAGGTTGGAAAAAAAAACATAACACAAAATTTCTCTTCCATCTCACCAAATGCAACCGAGAGGCATCACAATCTTCCAAATTCTTCCAAGAACCTTGTGCTGAACCTTGGAAAGATGGAGTACCGGGTCCTACCCCGGCCGATATTCCACAAAGAAGACAACCCATCAGGTTACTTTAGAGGTCTACAAAGCGCGGTGGCACAAAGATGCTCCTCCTCCTCCGATAGCGGAAGGTCGGCTTCATGGCCACTACTTCAAATGCACACACATGGCTGCAAAGATTATGTGAACTACCTGAAGAAAAAATTCAGAAAGCATACAGACAAAACCACTAAAGCCGTACGTAAAGAACACGTAAAATCCACTAGATCTTAAATTATTCATTCGCGTCACAGCAACACCATGCTACATGAAACAACAGGAGAGCTTAAAGTAACATTTCTTCTTCACGGATGGATCAAGCATCAACAGAAAAGCGGGAGGACAGAGATAACTGCACTTTCCATTGACATTTCGTTCGAGCATCAGGCTATGGATGAACTTTATTTTAGTTTTTTGCAAGGGTATGGCCGTATGGATGATCTTTATGAACACATAATTCTGAGCAGACAGAAACAGAGTAAGAAATGTAGATCGATACTTAATTTTTTTGAACTGGTCGCCGAGAAGCATACCAAACAAACAACTCTATACAAATGAGAGATCAACCTTGTCTGGGCATTGTCTAACATTAAAATCCAATCGATTTCAGAGCATTATGTTTTATTTCAATTAGTGGCAAGCTGGATGGCATATTGGCATAACTACATGATCACTTTTCATCCTTGCCGGTATAGAAATGGCGAAACACGCAGGAAAAGTCCTTGGATTCGCAGCCCTCCTCGCATAACTTCCGGTAGCTGCAGAAAATAGTGATCAGTCATGTGCCAAAAGATGCAACAAAACAAGAGGTGGTAATGTAACGTTCGCCGTAAGTTTTGGCGATCTTTTTTGTTAACAATCTTACATCTCAAGTGCTTCAGAACCCATGGGGCTTCTGAAGCCAACACCAGATGCAGAGGCCATGGCCAGATCCAAATCTTTAGCCTGCGAACGATGAAGTATTAGCCCGGTTTAATATGATAATCATGTGAAGTCAGTTCACATTTTTATGTTCTTCTGTTGTTAAGGGAAACCTATGGAACACATATTGTTGTGATTAAAAGATTTGAAGAGGAATGCTTTCTTACCAAGCAATCCCCTTGTAAACAGAATTCGACAAGCAAAACATTTTTAGTCGCATCTGAATCTTACCATTAGTTTGGAGGTGAAACCACCATCATAATTCCTCGACGAAGGCACGCCCGTCATTACTCCAGGAACTGGGTTATATGTGTCACTGTTGAAATTAGCCCCAAAAAGTGTGTAGAAAGTTATAAACTTCAGACAATGCAACTTATAAATCATGAACTGAAGATAAGAAAACTACTTGCAATGGTTCATTACACCCGACTACAACATTATGCTCCACTGCCACAATTTAATGTTTGGAGAAGCGAAGCTTGTCTTGCTGCATCTCAAACCACAATAGAATAGGTGGGAAGGACAATACCTACTCCAGCAGCGAGCGCTAGAGCAATTGAATATGTCTGTGAGAATGCTTGCTTTGATCCCAAGATTCTGACCAAGAGCAAATGCCTCAGAGACCCCAAGCATGCTGATAGCCATAGCCATGTTGTTACAGATTTTTGCAGCCTTAAAAAGACATATCAAAAGTTAGTTGGAATCATCTATGCGTCAAGACTTATATAAAGAAAACTCAGTAAAGAGCTGGAGGAAATTAAACTTACGGCGCCATTCCCAGCCCCGCCACAGTAGATTAGCTTTTTGCCCATTGCAAGAAGTAAAGGCTTTGCTGCTACATATGCTTCCTCTGAACCACCAACCTAATTTATTATTCCTTTGCACCAAAGTAAGACTCAAGCCCTTTCGTCTAATATAATTCTTTGATCCAAGAAAGTCTCAGTATTTTCCTGGTGGCAACAATAAGTTGTGAGAGGCAAGAAATTATACCATGAAAGTCAGTGTCCCGGCTTCTGCGGCAGGAACACCTCCGGACACAGGAGCATCCAGCATCATCGGCTTTTCAGCATAGCCTGAAGATTCAGAAAAGGCACACATTCATAACTCAAATGTCATATAGTTTCTATTATTAATTCTTGCCAGGGCACAAAAGAAAGGAAAGATAGCTGTTGTCTCCATTTTCTCCACATGCAGACTAAAGTATTCAATTTTCAACTGCTACTTGTAGATCGTGGTTTTGTATGATGGCAGATCATAACCTCTCTTTTCATTTAAATTGCATCTTGACATGTCCATGGATATCTTTCTTGATGTTTGTGGATCAACTGTAGATGAATCTATGTATAACCATGGTCCAAGGCGTCCCCCATTACCGAGCAAGCCATTCTGTCCATTGTACACATCTAATACCTGGAAAGAACCTATGAGCAATAAGCATCTTATTTGTTAAAGGAGTTCAGAGCCTCTTTGGTTCAGAGGAAATTTTGATTTACAGTACTTTTGCATAACAATCGCCTCTTAAAAAAAACTAAATCAATACTCCTGCCAAACAAATAATGTAATCTGTAGAGATTGCTATATCTCGGGGACATGCTTCAAGAAGGATATCAAATCTTTACATTATGATTGAGAATGTGATATGAACTGAAAAATAAGAGGTGATGTGATGGTGTAACAAACATACATGGGAAGACGAAGGAAGCATGGTAATTACAACATCGCTTGACTCGGACACTTCAAACGGTGACTCTTTTGTGGGAATTCCATCGTCTGAGAACCTCTTCATGGCATTCTGGTTGCTGAACATCATATAATTATCAATAAGGAGAGAAATTTTGATGAAGGAATACACGGATGAACCTTCCATCACAAAAAGTAAAAGCAGGGCTTACACATCATGGACAGACACTCTGTATCCAGCATTTATCAGGTTTATTGCCATATGGGAGCCCATATTTCCGAGGCTATGAATCCAACATTCTGCAAAGTATGAAGAGTTCACAAACCAACAAAGCAATATACAATGTCTTTGTCTATCCTAGATCAAAAAGATCAATCGAAGTTCCTTCATTTCTAACTAAGCTCTCATTTAATTTCAAGTTGATACAAGCAGAGTGCAGACAAACTAGGTGAAAGAATTGCCATATGCATACGGAGCACAGAGGAAAAAGAAACCTCCATGTGAGATGGAACCGCGGCGGAAGAGAAGCCCCGGATGCAGTTCTCCCAGCCCCATCTCTGCAGCTTGGAACAAACTCTCCTCCATCCAACACCACCCATGCTTCCTGCTCTCGAGTCTCAGGTACTACCCGAATGCGCAACCTGGACTGTTTTCTCTGCGAAAATCACACGCGAAAAAACATCAGAATCGACCTTTGCGTCATCAACAAAGGGGATTTCTCTCCTCAGCGAAATCACCCAATTTCTCCGTTGCCCATTGATATGTCGGGACACAGGGATCGATCGAGTGAGTGGAAGAAACAGGGAGGGTGAGAAGCGGGAGCTTACCGGTGGGAGAGGAGCGGGAGCAGGAGCAGGTGGAGAGGCAGGGTGAGCTGGTGGTGGGATTCCGGCGTGGCGTGGCGTGGCGTCAGATGCATATCGCTTCGCCGGCGCCGAGTCATCACACTCACCTTGACAGACAGCCTCGCACGCCACGCCACGCCAAGGCCAAACAAAAAGAGTGGAGATTTTTTTGGCTCCCACATAGAGTGCTCACTCCGTTTCAAAAAATACGAAAAACCATATTTTAAGTTTAAAATTTTTTGAAAAAAATGTAGATGTAGCCAATGATATATCCGGCAAACGTGTAAAATATCAACTTTAAATACCTTATATTCTATGCTACACAAAAATGATAAAATTGTGTATCTCCGTTTGCATATTTTCAAATATCTAAATTTTATCAGATTTTATTATTTTTGTGTAGCTCATAATACGATGTATTTTAAATTAATAATTGCACGTTTGTGGGTTGCACCATTGGCTACATATGAACTTTTTCAGAATTATTAAACTCATACCTTATTATTAAAATCGGTGATGTCAGCGTGAGGTGAATATAATATTCACAACATAATGCACTTAGTAATTCCGACCGTCCTTATAGGAACCAACACAATAAAATAGACACCGTACTTGGGTGCACATATCCTAATTAGCATAATCAGTAATATTCGACATAGTTTTGGGTTGTTTGCAGGGCCAACCCATAGTCGGGCAAAGGGGCGACCGCTCTAGGCCCTAGAAGAAAAGGGCCCTTCGGAAGCATATTAGAAAACATTGAAATATTTTCCGTTACTTTATAAAATATTAATTTGCAGGTTCAAGTTGACATAATGGTCAAATATTTTTCTCTCAATGTATTGCGCCGACGTGGGTCTTCGGGACGTCGCATCGTGGTTGGTCGCTGGGGCAGGGAGCATGGAGGCGCTCGGGCAGAAGAGTGGTGGTGAATTCTTTGACATAAGATGGAGACGCTGAGCCGACATAGATCTATGGTCGGCTGTAAATGACGGCTAGAATTCTCTTTTGGTTAAACTGAGCACCGAGCACAGACTCGCGTTCGCCTTCTGTTCTCGGACCCGAAAAGTCCCACCATGCTAGCTTAACGAAGTATCGACCAGCTTACATACGTCGTTGTCGAAGTATCCATCGACGAGAATGCACATGGGCCGGTGGCCGCTTTGTCGAGGCAAGAGTGTTCGCTACGTACTCCTGGCTAGACATGTCCGGCTGTGTAACCCCAGGTCACTCTAGTAGTGCCGCGGGGAGCACAGGAGTGCGGTGCGATGTAATTTTTTTGTTCCTTATTCTAGTTATTTTTCTTTATTTTTTATCTCTTATATTTATTCATAAAAGAGCATGTTTCTCTAAAACTTTTGCTTTCCTTCATCCAATTATTTTTCTTTAGTACTATTATTTTTCTTTCTCTTATATTCATTCATAAACGAGCATCTTTCTTTAAAAACTTTTGCTTGACACTAAATTTATTAGACTTAACGTGGCAGCAGATGTATGGGTCCCCACGCGTCTGGAGGTTGAGCTATAGCCGTGCGGTGGTGGATTCCCTGAGGAACTTAATTGAGCGGGATTTAAGTACGAGGATCGGCGTCCTTTGAGCGCGATAATTTTGGGGTTTGGATTATGGCTAGGTGGGCGACTCAACTTTCAGACGGCCGCCATTGGATGGCATGGCATCAAAATGGAGGGTTGTGATTCGAAGTTAGGGCCGTCAAGCGGATTATGCTCCATAGCGTGCTGCGGTCGCACATGTCTTAGAAAAATTCCATGGCCAACATACCCATGGAAGCGACGGCCGGAGTCGTCCCAGCTGAGGCGATGAAATCAAAGAAAGAGCTTTACATGTTAGAAATCAGATGAATTATCATTACCTATGCTTGCATAACATTAACATGTCTATAAATATATAAATTATTACTTGGTAAGTGTGTATAATTTGGGTTATTAGTGTTTATACTAGCATGGTAGTCATAGTCTCATAATCTGGTGACCGATGGCGTTAAACAAAAAGTCTATCGAAACATAAAAAGATGATATCTTATTCTAAAGCTCTTGCCAAGACGAACTCAGCGATGAAAACAATCACTCATTTGATTAAATTTGAAGTCATTTTAAATATGCATACCTTACTATTAAAATTGGTGATGTCAGCGTGAGGAGAAAATAATATTCACTACATACATGCACTTAGTAATTCCGACCGTCCTTATAGGAATCAACACAATAAAATAGACACCTTATGGGAGCATTTGGGTGGACCCATATCCCAATTAGCATAATCAATAATACTTGGTATAGATTTGGATCGTTTGCAGGGCCAACCCATAGGTCGGGCAAAAGGGGCGACCACCCTGGGCCCTAGAAGAAAAGGGCCCCTTGGAAGCATATTAGAAAGCATTGAACTATTTTCCATTACTTTATAAAATATTAATTTGCATGTTCAAGTTGACATAATGGTCAAATATTGTGTAACATGTAGAAACAAACCAATCTGATCAAGTACGACATGTTTTAGTTAAACTATTAGTCTCTCTTATGTGAATGTTAAACTCAAATATGTGTTGACGGGATTCTCATGTTTAATTTTGTGTCTGATCTTTTATCTGAGAAATAGATATGATTTCTTGCATACACCAAATGGAACAAAGTGATTTGCAGACGAGCATATCGGATTGAAATCATAATGATATTTCAATAGTACAGAACATGTGTATAATTTAAACTTACCACCATACCAAATTTAGAAGACTATATTTGATGTTTCAATTTATACTCAAAAAGTTTATTTAAATGTGCTTACCAAAGCACACACCAGAAACTACTATTAATATATTTATTTACTTATTTGATGGTACACTTTAGAGGTCTCTACCACAATATTATGGAAATTAAAATAGAGTTGAACAAACATGCTTGTATACACACATAAAATAAACACCATATAAGTTATGCAAATATGAAAATAATCAATGATGATTTTTTATAAAAAAGGTTTTAATTATCATGACATAATTTTGATTGGTACACATTAGAATAATATATTAAAGAATGATATAATAATATTAGCAACATTTAAATGTGGTTTACTATGACAACTGATTGACAGAAAACTATATGTGCTAAGATTATAGTTTGATGAAATAATTCACATATAAGTACAAATTTTTAGTATAAACATATTTTTTCGCCCTGGGTCCAACATTTTTTGGGCCGACGTAGATCTATGTTGGGCCGTAGATGACAACAAGATGAGTTTGGGCCGAGAATTCTCCGTTTACTAAACTGAGCACCGAGCACAGACGCGCCCGTCCGCCTTCTGTTCTTGAAGCGGGAATAGTCGCAGTTCGCTAGGTTGACGAAGTATCGACTAGGTTATATAAGCTGCTATAGACGCATCCATCCGCGAGGACACACATTGGCCGGTGCACCACTCTGTCGAGGCAAGAGTGTTCGCTACGTATTCCTGTCTGGATCTGTCCGACAGTCTGTAACCCATGTCACTCGTTCTGCGGGGGAGCATGGGATAAGTGCGGTGCGATGTAACTATTTTGTTCCTTCTTCCAGTTACTTTTATCTAAAATATTATTCCTCTTTTATATTGTGTTCCTTCTTCCACTAAATTTTCTGCTCATAACTTCACTAGCAATGCATGGATTTTAGACACCTATGCGAATTTTCAGAATCCATTTTGTGCTCATAACTTCACTAGCAATGCATGGATTTCGGGTCCCTGGCTCCCTGGTGTGGTATTTGGTCATTGTACAGAAGCTGAAAATCACTTCATCTATTCATCTTAACCTTGTTTTGTTTTTGGCAATGTCTGCCATGGTGCCGTGACTTGTTATTGGAGACCAGTGGACGGTTTGTCGTTGCATATTTCTGCTAGCTGCTAAGTATTCAGTTACATCATCGGGCGTAATTACGGAGAAACAGTAGCGTGTATACGCAAGAGCCGATTCGCCGCATCCGCTCACTGACAGGTGGGACAACCCTCGAGATCCAACTCCCCGCGACCTCAGCCGTCACCGGAGATGCACGGCCAGCCTCGCCGCCCGAAGAAGCCGGAGGACGGCGCAGCGGCGGCGGCAAAGGCCGCCAAGCTCCGGGACCTCCAGGCCCAGGTCCTTCACAACCACCACACCTCCACGTGAGCCTGCTCCTCCTCCTGTTCCTCGCTCTCGTCAGACCAGTCGCTTACTCCATCGTGGAGAGGGACGATTAGGTCCTCTTGTCCGATGTTGTAGATTTGATCGGATCCCCGTGTTAGCTTTGATGGTGTAGGCTTCGCCCTTGTTTCTTTATCAACATGGGGAGCAAATGTAGCAAAATATACTAAATTCAGGTAATCAGGTTTCGGACAGTCGTCCTTACTGACGCAATGAATCTGTTTCGATGGCTGGGGTCTGTAGATACACCGAGGAGGCACTCGGGCTGAGCTTCAAGCTTCTCGAGATCAACCCGGAGGCCTACACGGCGTGGAACTACCGGAAGCTCGCGTTGCAGCACAACCTCAAGGAGCTTTCAGAACCAGAGGCTGTCAAGTCTGTTGTCGATGACGAGCTCAGAGTGGTAAGTTCTTGCAGGATCATGCATCCAATTGTTCTATGCTCTTCGATAGGGATTTTGCAAGAAATCAAGTTCACGTCATATTCGATTGCTTGATGATCCTCAACTCTGGAATTTTGAAGGTGGAGGCTGCTTTGAGGGCAAACCCAAAGTCCTACGGAGCGTGGTACCACCGTAAGTGGTTGCTGAACCAAAAGCTTACCCCTGTGGATTCCAAGCGTGAATTTGGCCTCTTGGATAAACTACTAAAGGTGGACGCCAGGAACTTTCATGGGTGGAATTACCGCAGGTACATTTATTCTTGTTGGAAACCTCAAGATCAATATGATGTTTGGACTGATTTCTACCCTGCACAGGTTCCTTGCAAAATTTACAGGGGTGCTAGAAGAAGATGAGCTTAAGTACACAATGGATAAGATCTGTGAAAACTTCAGCAATTACTCGGCATGGCATAATCGTAGGTATGTGATTGTTAATGTACGTCAGTTCTAAACGCTCTTCCCACATGTCCAGTTGAATGAGGACTTAAGCTACTCCGAAATTGTGTTTTTGCCTGTAGTGAAAGATGCACAAATGTAGTTGATTCTTAGAATTTTGCTGCATGTGTCATGTACGGAGTAAAATAGCAAGCAAACTTGATGATTTAGTATTTTATGATTCAGACTGAATATTGGTATCCTGAAGTTGCTACTCTCTTTATCTGGTGTGGCATGTTTTGAGTACCATTGTATTATCTTGGTCTTAGTTTTTTTAATTACATAGTATTACTTTTACCCACTGATTTTGGTGATTACTGTTTATGATATCATCTTGTGTAACTATGTATTGCAGTATACTTCTGTCCAATCTGCTAATCCAACAGAGCAAAGGTTTTGAGTCAAAGCAGAAGATTGTTGCGGAAGAGTTTGGACTTGTGACCAATGCACTCTTTACAGACCCAAGTGATCAGAGCGGATGGTTTTATCACCTCTGGCTTTTAGCTCAGACATCTAGTCCAGAGAACCCACAGCTGATTGCATCTTGGCCCTGCAATGATGCAAAGCTCAGTTTATTTCCAATCAGGAAAAGTGACGACCTAAACATGGTGTCTTCCTCGAGCTCCATTTGTTGTTACTCATTGAAGGACAGGACTGTACCCATTGTTCTCTCTTTCGATGAGCCTGTCAGAGGATTAAATCCATCAAATGTGAAGTTGAATTCTAATTTGGTGATTGGAAATGATATTCAGTGGAGGCCCCTCTCGGTAACAGACTCAGGGCATTCTAATTGTTGGGTTACGTATCTTGAAATTATCAACAAAGAATGTAGCAGTTCACAACATTTTTCTGTTGAAGTAAGCATACCCTGCTCGGATGACATCGTGTCTAGAAGTGGCTCCCACAGCAATTGTCCTGTGCATTTTGCATTTACCATTGAACTAGGCAACAATGATGATAAAGCACATGATATTGATTTGTTTCATGAACCAATTTCCTGGAGTTGCTCAGAATCATTCCGATCTGATGGAAACCCCAGTTGTGTGGCTTTTGATCAGCTAAATATCACGACTACCGTGGTTCAAGAGAACTCAAAATGGCATTTGGAAGGACTATCTGATCAAATCGACCTCTTCAGAGAATTACCTGACGAGAACAGGTTAGGCTCTACATTACTTTTGCAACAGCTGCTTAGTCAATTTGACCTCCGTTTTCACATCATAATCTCTTTTGCAGCAAGTTCGCCAAGTTGACATTAGCACGCCTACTACTTGCTTGTGCTGCAATAAAGTCCCGTGGAAATTCTGTGATAGAAAGGAAGGGGTACTGTGAAGAGGCACTAGGGTTCTTCAGTGACTTGATTAAGTTGGATCCATCACATAAAAGATATTATGAAGATGAGCGAAGCTTAGTCCTAATGGATCAGGTAACGTGGACAATGTTTGAACACCTTTTTAATGTAATAAGACCTAAACAATTTAGCATTGTTTGGATTACTTGGTTGTTATGAAAAATGTTGCATAACCGCCAACCTAAGAACATGTATTCCACCATTCCGGCATTTTAAATTTGCTGATGTTTACACGAAATTTCTCCTATCTCACATATAGCATTGGGTGGGCCTTATTTTGTAGCACAGAATGTGCTGCTATCTAACTTGTCGTTTTCCTGCAGTTAACATGCAGTATGGAGACTTTCATGAAGTACTGTTCAGTCCAAGTGAAATCAAATTCAGCTCCACTAAACCATGTGCAACTCTGCAGATTGTCCTTAACACGCATTGGATTTACTGAACGCATGTTGTGGGTTCAAATGCTGGATCTAAGCCATAACAGTCTCAGATCAGTTGAAGGTTAGATCTTAAAATCTTGTAATTCTTATCTCTACTTTAGGAGAGGTTCGATATTTACCAGTTTAATGGAGTATGGTACCTGCAAAGGAAATGAAATTGACATTTACGCTAAAATTAATTGCTATGTGCATAGATTAAATGCTCAAGTTGTAGGTTAGTACCTGATGGATAAGCTCCATGCTGCTATTCCTACAACAAACTAAAACTAAATTCTTGGTGTTTTTAGGTTTGGAGGCTTTGCAGCAGGTTGTGTGCCTGAACATCAGCAACAACCAGATCACTGGTTTCACAACACTTGAACCCCTCACCAAGATAATTTCTCTGAAAGTACTGGATCTGTCTTTTAATGACATTGGAGCTCGCTTGATCGACACGACGCGGTACATCTGCTCGTCTCCGTTTTCACACAAAGTCGAACCATGTGAAGCCTTTCAAGCGTGCCGAAAGAAGAACATTGACGTGGAGGAATTCTGGGATGCCATACTGTTCTTCAAATCTCTGAATTTGGCGCAGCTTGACATCAAAGGAAATGCAGTTGCTGACAAGGATGACTTCAGGACTGTCGTGACCACACTCAGTCCTTCTCTGAAATGGCTTGATGGCGCATGTGTTCATTAGCTGAATGGTTTTGTCGGATAAAATACTAACTTGAATACGATGCCAAAGCAAACGTTGTATACCTTTTAGAGCTAGCAGCCATTGATTTGCGTCATGTGTATTACAACATTTTTATGCAAATCTTAGACGGGAACAAGATATTGCAGAGATTTCTTTTTTTGTTTGCAATGATATATTTGTTACTGCTACTCCCCCATGTACTACTGTACAACTACTTCCAGACTTGTAGTTACGTGCAGGGCATTTTGCAGTTGCCGTGAACCTTCGCAGCAGAAGTTCAGGACTGAAAAATCAACTGACGGCAAAGTAAATTAACACACTCATCATGTATGCCTTCACCAGGGTTTAAAATTTGGCTGATGATTTCGTAGATACGACATCAGTTACAAACCCACACCAAACATAATGTACAAAGCCTTGCTGATTGAAGATCTCACAGCCAGTGAAAAGTAGCAGTACATCACTATATGGAACTGAAATATGACTAGCGGCGTACCTTAAGGATTTCAGCTAAAATAAAATAAAATGTGAAGGGAGTCTCCAGTATGACAGAATCAATTACAAATAAAGTCACAGCAAGAAGGTTTCCAGGCACAGATTCATCTAAGCTATATATAGCTTGAGTAAACAGAAGAAACACCAGAGGCATCATTCACTTGTCCAAGGAGAGCAGGGACATCTGCTCTTCAATAAAGCAATCAACATGGCACGATGACCGGCAAGCCGCTGGAATCAGGATGAGCCCGAGGCCCCGCTGTTCCATTGGAGACGAAGAAGAGTGTCGCGCACTTCGGTACTCCACTGCGTCCTGAAGGATTATGTTCCCTTGCTTGTCGATGCAGTGAAACAGACCAAGGAAATAGCGGCCATCGTTCACCCGATGAGCATCCTGCGATAAAGCAGCCTCTGCAGCCTTGCAACATGCTGTGAGCCGCGGATAGTGGTATCCACGAGTGCAGTCGAGTTGTTGATGTAAGTATCTTCAGGGCCCGCAATATTTTGACCATCAGTTGGTCCTTCCATTATGGCCTCTGCTAGGAGATGCATTCCATAATCAATGTCAGGTAACAGATAATAGAACAGTCCATTGTAGTCCATAGCACCTGGCGGCAATTTATGCATACAGAGTTTTTTCTTTCGCAACTTATATTATGCATACAAAGTTGACAATCACAACGGCTTAAACCAAAAGCAACCTTTAAGTCTGATGCACAGACAGAACATAGCAGATGAAAACTATACACGAAACAGCCAATGCTGATATGGAGTTCTAGACCAAGGTTCATGAAATAAGGAAGTTGAGATTTAGACTCCATGGGTTGGCCAAGACCTTTTACAGGGTATATATCATAGTATCGCAAATAGGCACAGTTAAGCAGCCACGAATCAACCAGAGGCAATAGAATTTGCTACACTACACATGCTTGCTTAGGATCCCAGAAGCACCAAAGGGAAAATATCCACGACTCAGTGCGTGCCCAAAATTTCAATTTAACTCATGGATCGAATCACTGCATTTGGGCTGTTGAAATGTGTGTGACGCCTAAAACCTAGTTTATAGGATACCGTTCCTGCAAAAAAAAAAATACTGGACTGCAGGCAACGCTCCTCGTCGGCTCCTCCCGCCGGCCGCCGCACGGTAGCCACTAGGGTTCGGCGAGAAGGGAGGGGAGAGCGAGAATTACGCCTGTTTACGTACGCGCGAAAGCTTGGGCTAGGAGGTGAGAAGCGAAGGCCTGACCTGAGCAGCGGGACGATGGGCGGGGAAGGTGGCGACGCGCCCCGCCCCGACAGGACGCCGGAGTCGAGGGAGGCAGCGAGCGCCGGCGTGGGCAGGGGATCAGAGTAGGAGGATCGGAAGGGGCCTGGGCCTTGTGTGCTACCAGACCATGCGACTATGCGAGGGCCTCATTTTTATTTTGGGGAAAGAAAAAAATCTTAAAATGAAAAAGAGTGGAGAATTCTCTCTCCAGCCTCCATTGATCTTTTTATTTCCAAATTTTTAAAATTATATTTAAATTTTTTGTAAATTCTTTAAAATTTCCTGCAGGTTCTCAATGATGTGTCCCATAAATATGAAAAAATTCGGTTTGAAATACTTCATATTCTGAGATACACAAAAGTGACAAATTTACAAATTTGAGTAGTGAACGATGCATAATTTCAATTCTCCAAAATTTAGAAGGTTTTATCATTTTCATGTAGCCCGTAATATAAAAAGTTGGTATTGTGATTTGCATTCTTAGAGCATCTACAATGTGGCGCAAGTGTGTATAGGCGCTAGGAATAAAATCCTACTCACTCCGTCCAAAATAAGTGTCTCAAGTTTGGCAAAAAGTGGATCACTTATTTTTGGACGGAGGAGAGTAGTTGTTTTTGGCAGTTCCAGTCCGATCCCAGCTACTCCCTCCGTTTTTTAATATAAGATGTTTTAACATTTGTCCATATGCATATGTACATAAATGTATGTAGACATGTATTAGTATGAATGTTCACCCATTTTAGTATGTATCTAGACAACATGTGCAACACCTAAAATATCTTATATTAAAAAACGGAGAGAGTACTTACCTAGCGACAGGCACATACAACCAGAGCTCTGAAGCGGCTGGCGCTTGCTAGATTCAGCAACTGACTTAACCCAACTGATTTTAAACGGCTGTGCATTGGTGCTGCCCTTATAGGATACATCATTAATTACATCCAGATTTTTTTAACCCTATAATTTCTATTAAAAAACAGAGATCATTGGAGTTTGAGAGCCAAATGATTTTTCGAAAAAATTGAGAAAGAAAATTGCTGTTGCTTGTAAAGTGTTTTTTAGAACTGCTGCTCGTTAAGTCAAATCGATAGTCCAAGGTCAGCTTCTCCTCCTGTTGGGCTGGGCCTCCTGATCTTCGGAGCCCAGGCCCGCTTCCTAGTATCGGTGCAGTAAAAGCAGTGTCGAATCTCAGGATGTAAACGGCTAAACCGCTGGACGAAACGGATGAGCCGCTTCGGCCGCATACGTGATTAGCAGGTTTTGTGGCAGCCGCGAATTATTTATGGAGGATTCGTGGGACTTGACGGCGCCGCAAGGATCGCTCCGCAAGGATCGCTCCCTGCTACTGCTGCTGCTTCACGCTCTGCTCTCATTTGTACTAGGAAATAAGTAGCGAGGACCGTTTCCTGCTACTGCCGCACGCTCTGCTCTCAGCCTCTCGCGTGTATGCAAATAGCTTCTACAACTTCTAAACTAACATAGCAAAAATTTCCCAGAAAATAAAGGAAATCTTCACAACAGAACTGGGACTAAGATTCTACATACAAGACAAGCATTAGAAAAATTTCACAACGAAACTGGGACTTGACACTCAATATCAACAGGAACAATAGTAAATTTTATACTAGCAACTCTCAATCTCTGTTACAAGCCCAAGATAGCACGTTATAAGTATCGCATAGTCGACAAACTTATGACAATGTCTGTCCAAAATTAGGGACATGAAAATGTGCTTCTCTGGAGAATGGTGTTTCAGGTCTGATCATGCTGACAAGTTCATGACTTCCATTGCTGATAAGATGCTTTACTGGACATCTTGAAGTACTTGAGAGAATAAATACCAAGAAAATGCAGCATCTGCAAAAGGAAAGAAAAATCTTGATTAATTGCAAGTTTGAATATAAGATTATGTACTATCTACATGTGACAAAAAAAAATACAAGCACAACACATAAAAAAGAAGTTGGTCAAACTTGACTAGCAAACAACCCAAGCTACTAACCGTCCCTTTAGTCAATATGATACAATGGTAGTAGGGAAAAGAGGGCAATAAAAAAGAACTGCAAGTGTAGTTACTCCCAATCAATTGCAGCAGGATATAGTGTAGTTACTCCCAATCAATTGCACAAAGAAAAAGATAGAGAAAGAGGGAGTCTCTTTTGCTGCTCATCACACAGTTTTGATATGAAGAATGTAAATCATCAACCCAGTACTACATATAATCATTTTCAGTACAGAATAGAGAGTATTGTAACCAAGATAAATCATCAACCTAGTACTATAATCATTTTTAGTACAGAATACAAAGGAAGTAAGGAACATACCTCACTCAGAGATCATTGTCATCCACAAGATTGGCAAGTGAATCGTAATGTTTCAGCCAGTCCTGAAGGCAGATCAAGGCTTCAACTGTTTTGCTATCCAACCTACTTCTGTAATCTTTGCGAGGGAATGTTTCCTCTTGCAAATATCTATCAAGCTCATTGGTAGGATGGCTCTTCTTCTTGCTCAAATGGTGGTCCCAATCAGCTAGAGGGTTAGTTTCTTCCATAACAATATCATCAAAGGTTTCTCCTTGTGTTGACTGATTTGGTGGAGAATACTCCTTCAAGAGGCTGTCAAGGGCTGCTTTTACCTTACCCAAGTGGTCTCCAACATTAGATCCGTAGGCTTGCTCTAGTCGAAACTCTATAAAACCATACTTGAAGCGAGGATCAAAGATGACAGGAATAGAGTTTGCCACATAAGATTTTGTCCAATACTTGTTAAACTTTTCTTGCATTGCTTTAACCATTGATTGGATAACTTGATCCTTTACTGATGCTTCTTTCTCCAACAAAATCTTCACATTCCATATTTCATGAAAGTACAAATTGGATGTAGGATAAGTAGATCCGGAGACAACTTGTGTGGCTGTGTAGAAAACCTTTAGCATGGAACAAACCTTTCAAATCTTTTCCACTCTTCAGAGGATGGACAGAACCTGTAGTTGGTGTCCTCTTTCCCTAAAGTGTGAAATGCTTTACGAAATGGGATTGCGGACTCCAACATGAGGTAGGTAGAGTTCCAGCGTGTGGACACATCAACTGAAGGGAGTTTGCAAGAAATTCCAACCCATGCAACTACTTCCTTGAACTTATCCATTCGAGTCTCAGAGCTCTTAACATACTTGACGCTTTCTCTTATATTATCTACCACACGTTTCATTGCAGTCAACCCATCTTGGACAATCAGGTTTAGAACATGGCATGCACACCGAATATGAAGTAATTGGCCCTCATAATGCAACATATTCTTGCTGACAAGATTTTCTCTCAGATTATCAATCATTGTACCATTTAAGCATTGTCCACAGTTATACTAAAGATCTTGTCCTCTATGTTCCAATCTTGCAAACACTTTAACAAAAGATTAAACATTGCAGCTCCATTGTGTGGAGTCTCTAACATGCTGAATCTTATGATCTTTTTATGCAACTTCCACTTAGCATCGATGAAGTGGCATGTGATACACATGTAACCTAAAGTTTGGTTAGAGGTCCACATATCTGAAGTTAGAGACACTCTGCCCGCATAGATCTTAAACCCTTCAGAATACAGAGACTTCTTTTCATTATATAGTTGCATGCAATCATCTTTAATAGTATTTCTAGAAACCATATTGAATAAGGGATTTAAACTCTTAACGAAGTCCTGAAATCCACTATATTCAACGATTGAGAAGGGCATCTCGTCCAAAATTATCATTCTTGCAAGCAGTTTTCTAGATGTTTTCTGATCAAACTCCCAGTTTTTCAGTACAGAGGCACCAGGAGACGAAACCGAAGACTACAATTTCTGGACAATAAGGTGCAAATCTGACCTGATTTCACAAGAGCCCAAGTGCCTACGCACACCGCTTGTACCCAATTCACGTCCAGCTGGAAAATACTCGTTGCAATGCTTGCATTGAGCTTCCACAAGCTTTCCACCATGATAACGAGGAACAAAGTCCTTCCAAACAGCAGAAGTCAACCTGCGAATTTTGCGGCCTAGTAATGGCAGTAGATATAATTTGTAAGTACATTATGACTAAGATACAAAAGAAAAACAATTGCTCAAGTTGTAAGAGCAGTTGTAAGTCAGCTCACCACGTGAATGAACTGTTTTTGAGGTTGTCGGAGATGGTGAGCTTGACATAGATGGTGAACTCGACTTGGCCCTTTTCTCTGAAGGGGAATTTCCAGTCCTGACAGATGATGATCTCCCTCTTTTTGACTCAACTCGAGACAACAATATATTGACCCCAGGTGAGCTTGCCAAAGGAGACCCTCTTGCCTACAAAGAAAAGAAGGACAAATCAGAACATGTCAATTTGAAGTATGGTAACTAAAAGATGGAGGATGTGAGAGGGTCTCACTTCTCTGATCATCTTTGATTCCCGTATTTTCACAGACTTCTTCCTCCTCTCCTCTAGCTCTTTCCCTTTTGCATCCACCTCCAACTTTCTCTTCTTATTGTTCTCCTTCTGCTTCCTATTATCTTGCTTCTGCCTCTTCTCCTCTTTCTTTCTAGATCTGCACTCAAACAATGACAATTAAAAATCAGGAGAAAACAAAATAAATAGCATACCAAAATATAGAGGAAAATGGACTCACTTATGCTCCTCACCGATGGCATCCCACACCTGCCGCTGCTCATCGACGGCTTCCCACCTCAGCCTCTGCTTGTCAATGTCATCCGAGTGCTGCAGTTGCATGTTGACGTCACCCCTGGAATCCACTTGTTTGTCCAACATCTCGCCACCAGAGATGGCCACTTCTTCGAGCTGAAGGGACTTCGTGGTTTGGCCAGCCACTAGAGGTTGATAAGAAGACAAGAACACAAATATAGTTAGCAGAAGCTGGGCAGTATATAATTTAAAAAGAACTTCACCATAGTTGGACAGAGAGCAAAATGCACTAGCAGAACATACAGAGGTTTAAAATTGACCAGCAAGAGTTCAGTGAAAATATAAAAGAGGAGAAAATCAGGCACTAGCTGATTCCATCGCATACACATTCCATCGAGGGAAACAAATAGTGTTTCTTTTTCTTGTATCGATCAACAACTAGCTACTTCCTGCCTAGACAACATAGAACGGTTCTAGTTCAAGTAAAACCAGCAAGACTATTTGTACAGCAGTCACAGCTTAAAAAGACTAGATTGTCAGGACTCGAGGACTATACCCGAGCTTGCCGGCGCATTCGGCATGGTGGCAATCTTGGTCGTTGCCGACTTGGGAGGCGACAACTCCGCTTCTGCACTTTCTATCGCTCTCTTTCTTTTCTGCATTATCACCATGAATGCAGAAGCTCAGTAAAACAAAAAATGCAAAATGCAAAGAGATTACAAAATCAGGCTTCAATGGAGAGAGCTATCTCACAATGAATCTCTCCTGCTGAGGAGACAAAGTTGATTTGTCTGCAGTGACCTCAATTGCTCCTTTTCTTCTCTGCGAGATGGGGGTGCTGGCACTGACGATGGGGTCAACGGGTAAATCCCTCTTATCCATGCCGCCGGCGAATCCTATAAAATTGCGGCGAACAACAGAAAGGAAATCAGACGATTTGAAGGTTGATGTGGAGCTGGAGCGGAGGGGAGCCGATGTGGGGAGAGTGGACACTTACCGTTCGTTGGGGACACGCGACCGTTGCTCCCGTCGGCCGAAGATCTCGGCGGCGGTGTCCGGTGGCTGGCCATGGGAGGTTGCGGATGCGCAGATCTTCAAGTGGGGATGAGTGGAGATGGAATCCACGACGAGGAGGAAGCACAGAGACAGCGATGCTGGTCGCCCGGGGACGTGCGGTCGGATAGGCGGCTAGCGGCAGCGCTCCGCTGCCCAAGACCCTCGCATGGGGGCGGCGCCGCAAGGGAAGAAGAAGCTGTCGGTCGGCGTGGGCTTCGTGGTTTCGTCGGCTTTGGTGGCTATGCCACATACGCCACTTAATTACGTGGTAAGCCACATGCGCCGTTTACGCTAATTTTGGTATGCGGCATATGCGGGACCAGCAAACGCCGCTGCCACTTACAACCTGAGTCGAATCTAAAAAAAAGAAGTAAAAGCAGTGTCCGGTTGTAAAAAAAAAGAGTAAAGCAGTGTCAAACTTCCTCTCCGGCGATGGCGACTGCCGCCAGGCCCGACGACGCCGTGCTCTTCGCCGGAGTGTCCCTCATTCTGGGCACCGCCTGCCGCTACCTCCTCCGCGGCACCCGCGTCCCCTACACCATCGCCCTCCTCGTCCTCGGCGTCGCCCTAGGATCGCTAGGTCTGTCTCTGCTCCTCCTCTTCCTCTTCACCCCGCTCCGTCAATTTGGGGTTCCTTTGCCCCACGATGAAGCCAGTCTCTGAGTATTATTTCCTTCCAACATCCAGAATACGGGACAAAAGGCGGTCTAGGCAAACTTGGAGCTGGCATTGGCATATGTGAGTTCATTCACCCTGGATGTGTATTTCAACATTGAAACTCATGCAAAAATAAGTGTTCCAGAATTTTGATTATATGTGTTTCTGAATTAAGCACTTGCTAATTGTGCTTCCAAATTTGCAGGGGCTAACATAAACCCTGACCTTCTCTTGGCCGCTTTCCTTCCGGCCCTTTTGTTTGAAAGCGCCTTTTCCATGGAAGCACACCAAATTAAGGTAGATTTTTAAGGCTGTCTATCGATATGATGAAATATGAGCTGCTTCCTCGTTAAATCGTTTGAACGAATTCTTCATTTTGTACTTGTGGTTACTCTTTGTCCTGTATCCGGTTGATCTTCCACCTGACAATTTTCGGTCGTGATACAGCGCTGCATTTGCATACATCTTTGTTTGATGTGTATTAAAATCGTAAAGTGTTTATTTTGTAGAAATGCATGGTACAAATGCTCTTACTTGCTGGTCCTGGTGTGCTAATGTCAACATTCTTACTTGGCACTGCTCTCAAGGTCTATACCTAAGTTTAAAATGGGCAGATACCGTTGGCTTTAATGCTTTGATTAGTTTGATACTAGCTAGTTTACTGCTGCAGCTTACTTTTCCATATGGTTGGAACTGGGAAATATCGTTGTTGCTCGGTGGCCTGCTTAGTGCCACTGATCCTGTTGCCGTGGTTGCACTTGCACATCTAAAAGAGCTCGGAACAAGTAAGAAGCTCAACACGATTATCGAGGGAGAGTCATTGATGAACGATGGGTATGCCTTCATTTCTAAACATGCTTTTATGTTTCATGTCAGTCTTTTTTGGAGCAACTCTGATTATGTTACCTGTTTAATATGACCTGTTTAATCTCAAAACACTATGACCTGAATATCTGACCTTTGTATCTACACATACTGTTGTTAATGTACTATGGGTTTGACATAGTCATTGTGTTTGTCACTACATTGTGGGATATCTAAGGTGTTAGAAAGTCAAGTAAAAAGAACTTTTGGATGTTGTAAATTGCATTATGCGCCATTATAAGATATTCCCTTTTTAGCTGCAATTCATGCTAAATGGCCACATATTATTCTACAGGGTTTCTGTTGTTGTCTATCAGTTATTCTACCGTCATCGACGATGGAGGTTGGTCCCTCCCACACGGCCGCATCACTGTTGACCCCGGGTCATGCTTATCCTCACCTTCGTCTTGCAGACCTCGTGACGACTGCTTCGGTGAGACGGCTTTAGAACCGTCTTGGCGCATGTTGGTGGGCGGCTATTTTGATGGTTTCGAGGCTCGTCCTCGCGGGGATCATGTGCTACGGATCGCACGGGGCTGTGGATGGTTTATTTTGGGAGAAATCCTTGTCGGCTCGTCCGACACCGACGCGGTGCCGCCTCCAGGTGACTTCTTTCCTTCCTGAAGGGTGTCGTGGCTACCCTTGTCCGCTTCCCTCTATGTGTCGGGGGAAACCCTAAGACCAGTGCGCTGGTCGGGGCAGCGATGTTGCATTCCTTCTTGAAGGTGCTGCTTGGTACTGGACGATTTGGTGCTATGAGTGTGGTGGTACTTTTTGGAGGGCGCAGCGGTTACGGGTCACCGTCATTTAGTCAATCTGCCTATGTCTCCTTTTGTTTCTTTTTTCTTCCCTTTGGGTGTGCGTTGGCTGTTGTCCCAGCCTTTGTTCTGGTTCGTGACTGTGATGACGTGAAACACACGTTCGTTGGGAGACCCCAAGAGGAAGGTATGATGTAGTCAGCAGCAAGTTTTCCCTCAGAAAGAAACCAAGGTTATCGAACCAGTAGGAGCAGCAACTCTTCAGAAGGTTGTCAACGGCGCCAGAAAAATAGCTGTCGCAGGGAGTCTGGACTGTTGACGTGGAATCTGCACACAACACAATCAAACTACTTTGCCCCAACGAAACAGTGAGGTTGTCAATCTCACTGGCTTGCTGAAAACAAAGGATTAAACGTATGGTGTGGAAAATGAGTATTAAATTGCAGAGAATGAAAAAGGAACAGTTTGCAGTTTGTGGTTGTTTAATCAGTGTAAAAGAATGGACCGGGGTCCACAGTTCACTAGTGGTGTCTCTCCATAAAAGATAACTAACATGTTGGGTGAACAAATTACAGCTGGGCAATTGACGAATAGTGAGCGCATGACAATGCATATACATGACATGTTGACTACTATGATATTTAATTGGGCATTACGACATAATACATAGACCGTTATCCAACAGCATCTATGACTAATAATCCACCGCCGGGTTGTCATCCGAGTCCCCCGTTGGTATTAAGTTGCAAGCAACGGATAATTGCATTAAGTAAAGTGCGTAATGTAAACAAACACATATGCCCGTGGACATAGCATCGTTAGGTTATCCCTAGTGGCAACAGCACATCCACAACCTTAGAACTTTCTGTCACTGTCCCAGGTTAAACGGAGACATGAACCCACTATCTAGCATAAATACTCTCTCTTGGAGTTACAAGCATCTACTTGGCCAAAGCATCTACGAGTAACGGAAAGCATGCAAGATCTTAAATAACATATAAGATAGATTGATAATCAACTTGACATAATATTCAATATTCATCGGATCCCAGCAAACACAACATGTAGCATTACAATAATATGATCTTGATCATGTAGGGCAGCTCACAAGATCTAAACATGATGGCACAAAGTGGAGAGACAACCATCTAGCTACTGCTATGGACCCGTAGTCCAAGGATGAACTACTCACGCATCACTCCGGAGGCAGGCATGGCGATGTAGAAGCCTCCGGTGACGATTCCCCTCTCCGGCAGGGTGCCGGGAAGAGGTTCTGAACCCTCCCGAGCTAGGGTTGACGACGGCGGCGTCTCTGGATCTTTTCGTGGATATTTGCTCAGGTACTTAGGGTTTTCGCGTCGGGGGGAATAAGTAGGCGAAAGGGCGGCGGCTGCGGACCCCCGAGGGGCCCACACCACCCAGGGCGCGGCAGAGGGGGGCCCGCGCCCTGGTGCGTGTGGCCTCCTGGTGGCCCTCCTCTGCTGCTCCTTCGCTCCGTCAGGCGTGTTCTGGAAAAATAGGCACCCCCGTGTAGTTTCGTCCAATTCCGAGAATATTTCCAGACTAGCTTTTCTGGAATACAAAAACAGCAGAAAACAGGAACTGGCACTTCGGCATCTTGTTAATAGGTTAGTCCCAAAAAATGTATAAAAGTGATATAAAGTAGATGCAAAACATGTAGCAATTGGTATAAAACAAGCATGGAACATCAAAAATTATAGATACGTTTGAGACGTATCAGCATCCCCAAGCTTAGTTCCTACTCGTCCTCGAGTAGGTAAACGATAAAAACAAAATAATTTTTGAGGTGACATGCTACTATCATAATCTTGATCATATAATATTGCAAGGCACATGTAAATGAATGAAGTGATCCAAGTCAATGGTCTATAATTTGCTACCAAATAGATAATGAGTAAACAATGAATCACACAAGCTAAACGTTTTCATGAATAGTACTTTCGAGACAAGCATCAAACAGTTTTGCATAAGTGTTAACTCATAAAGCAATAGTTTCTAACAAAAGGTATTTAATCAACACAAAGGAAGAATTTAGTTTCAGCATTTGCTTCAACTTTCAACATATTTATCTCATGGATATTGTCAACACAAAGTAGTATAACAAGTCCAATACATTGCATATAACGCATGTTGTAACAAAGTTGACACTAGTGTTTGCTTGTGGAAGACAGAAAGAATAGGAAAACTGACTCAACATAAAAGTAAAAGAAAGGCCCTTCGCAGAGGGAAGCAGGGATTAAATCATGTGCTAGAGCTTTTAGGTTTTTGAAAGCATATAGAGATTGCATAAAATATTTGATACTCCTCCCAACCTTGCTAACACAAGCCATGGCTAACCGAATCCTCGGGTGCCTTCCATCAATCACATACCATGGAGGAGTATCTATTTTTGAGAGGTGTTTGTTAATTGTCAACGAATGGTAGCGGGTGAGAACAGTATTCTACCTGTCGAACGGACTTTTAAGAGCGGCTCCCATGAAGGACGTTATTTCTACCAGCAAGGCAGATCATCCCTCTTTCTCTTTGGTTTACACACATTCAGGTATTTCACTGTTTGTCATTGCTTACTGATGAATCAGGGCAAAAGTGTGAAGAGAATTAATTGGTTAAAGTTGTAATTAATTGGGACTGGGCACCCCGTTGCCAGCTCTTTTTGCAAGTTATTGGATAAGCGGATGTATATGCCACTAGTCCAGGTGTAAAAGTCCACTCGACAAATAGAATAAAGAATAACCACACTAATTCCTCATGAGCTAGTAAACATTGACACAAAAAGGGAATAATAACATTTTGAATAATTTAAAGGTAGCACATGAAAAATTTACTTGGAGTGGCAAGGAAATACCACATATAGGTAGTTATGGTGGACACAAATGGCATGGATTTTGGCTCAAGGATTTGGATGCACGAGAAGCATTCCCTCTCAGTACAGAGTTTAGGCTAGCAAGGTTATGTAAGCAAACAAGAATATCAACCCGTACACCAAGTTTTATATGACAAACATATTGCAAACGTTATAAGACTTCATACCGTCTTCCTTGTTAACCAAACCCTGTTATTAGAAAATATCTAGACCTTAGAGGTACCACCGATGCAAACCAAATTTTCAACAAGCTTTACGGTAGTTCTTCACTAATAGGCTTAACTCATGTGATGCACAATTTAATCATGATCTACTTGTTAACTCAAAACAATTGACAAGCATCAAGTTATCCATTTTAGTGATCTACAAGATTAAGCAAGTTTTTCCTTATACCAATTACCACATGCAACATTTTCTGAACCAACCAAACACCAATCAATTTATTTCATCAACTCTCCAAACAAATATAAGTGAAGCAAGAGAGTACTTTCTACAAAAGAAAGCTAATAGCTCTGACAAGAGATACATGAAAACAAGAGCTAAAAGCTGAACAGCGCTAGATATGAATACTCAACAAATATAAGTGAAGAATAGGAGTATTCTCATGAAAAAGCGGAGCGTGTCTCTCTCCCAATCAAGAATGCTAGGGTCCAGTCAAGCTTTATTGAAAATAAAAGTGCAATACTGAAAATAAAAAGCACACAGACGCTCCAAGAAAAGCACATATGATGTGAAAGAATTAAAATATAGTTTCACTAGAGATGACCTGATAATTTTGACGATGAAGAAGGGGATGCCTTGGGCATCCCCAAGCTTAGACGCTTGAGTCTTCTTGAAATATGCTGGGGAGATCCATGGGAGCCTCCCCAAGCTTAAGCTCTTCACTCTTCTTGATCCTATTATATCATCCTTCTCTCTTGACCCTTGAAAACTTCCGTCACACCAAACTCAAAGTAGATCTCATTAGAGGGTTAGTGCATAATCAAAAATTCACATGTTCTATAAAGACGCAATATGATTTGTTACTTTAAACATTAGCTACAGCCACTGATGTTATGTGAAGCTCTTCCACCCAAAAAAGAATTTCACTCAACACTAGTAAAAGAGAGAATGCAAAAATAAAAAGGCATAATCTGTCTAAAACAGAACAGTCCGCAAAGACGAATTTTTTCGAGGCACTTACGACGCTCAGATCGAGAAACTCTGAACTAATGAAAGTTTCAGACATTCATAAAGATTACGCACAAAAATTTCAGATTTAATTAACAATCTGGTGATTTTAGGAATTTCGTACAGTGAACAGCAAAAATCTGTTTCTGCGCAGCAATCAAAATTAAGCATCATCTTATCATTAGAGGCTACTCTTGGCACAACAATGCGAGAAAATAAAGATACAAAGGAGTTGCTACAGAAGTAAACAAACCTTGACTCAATAAAAGAAAAATTGCAGAAAAATAAAATGGGTTGCCTCCCATAAGCGCTTTTCTTTAACGCCTTTTAGCTAGGCACAAAGCATGCATCAAGTATTACCAAGTGAAGAAGCATCAACATTCTTACGCTTAGCTCTCTTACCTTTACCTTTATCTTTAGGAAATACTTGGTTACACATAGGTGAAGAGGCGAAATTCATAGTGCCTTGGCCCACATCTATTATTGCTCCAAAGCGTTTCAACAGAGATCTTCCAAGCGTAATTTGTCCTACTCCTGCACATTCAATGACAAGATAATCAATAGATATTGTTATCCCTAAGAGTTTTGTAAATACTCCTTCGCTACTCCCCTTGGTAATTTAATAGTATTATCACCCAAAGTTATACAATCTTCGCATTTGGAAAGCTCCCAAAGATTTAAGGAATCATAAATATTCTTGGGCATTAAACAGAATTCAGACATAATATCACAGCGAGAATGAAAAGTTTCACCATTTATAACAACTTTTACTGAGGGAATCCATCCCGATGGTTCAAAATTTACTGGCACATTATCATAATGTTCACGAATCTGATTATACCCTTCTTTTAGACCAGATATGTTCGTTTCAAGAGCGTTAAGTCTATCACTTATGCTTGTCAAAGCCAAATCAATTTTAGTGATTGGGGGCTAGAAATTGTAATCAATTTTTTTATAGCATTAAAAGCTTGATCCCCATCATAACGAAGGAAATCTCCTCCTACCACAGCATCTAAAGCATATCTGTAGCAAAGAACAAGACCAAAATAAAAGCTACTAAGAAGCAGGCTTAAAGTCATTTTAGGTTCAGTTTTAGCATAGGACTCAGATATTCTAGACCAAGCATCTTTAAAACTCTCCTCACTCCCTTGCTTGAAAGTGAAGATCTCTTCTTCAGGTGACATTACTACTGGAACAGGGCTAGACATGATAACTAACAGAAAACAAAACTGAAAATAAACTAAATGCAAGTAACTAATTTTTTTGTGTTTTTGATAATTGAAAGCAAACAAGATAAAATAAAATAAACTAAGCAAGACAAAAACAAAGTAAAGAGATTGGAAGCGTGAAACTCCCCTTGCAGAAGACTGCTGTCTCCCCGGCAACGGCGCCAGAAAAATAGCTTGATGACGTGAAACACACGTTCGTTGGGAGACCCCAAGAGGAAGGTATGATGTAGTCAGCAGCAAGTTTTCCCTCAGAAAGAAACCAAGGTTATCGAACCAGTAGGAGCAGCAACTCTTCAGAAGGTTGTCAACGGCGCCAGAAAAATAGCTGTCGCAGGGAGTCTGGACTGTTGACGTGGAATCTGCACACAACACAATCAAACTACTTTGCCCCAACGAAACAGTGAGGTTGTCAATCTCACTGGCTTGCTGAAAACAAAGGATTAAACGTATGGTGTGGAAAATGAGTATTAAATTGCAGAGAATGAAAAAGGAACAGTTTGCAGTTTGTGGTTGTTTAATCAGTGTAAAAGAATGGACCGGGGTCCACAGTTCACTAGTGGTGTCTCTCCATAAAAGATAACTAACATGTTGGGTGAACAAATTACAGCTGGGCAATTGACGAATAGTGAGCGCATGACAATGCATATACATGACATGTTGACTACTATGATATTTAATTGGGCATTACGACATAATACATAGACCGTTATCCAACAGCATCTATGACTAATAATCCACCGCCGGGTTGTCATCCGAGTCCCCCGTTGGTATTAAGTTGCAAGCAACGGATAATTGCATTAAGTAAAGTGCGTAATGTAAACAAACACATATGCCCGTGGACATAGCATCGTTAGGTTATCCCTAGTGGCAACAGCACATCCACAACCTTAGAACTTTCTGTCACTGTCCCAGGTTAAACGGAGACATGAACCCACTATCTAGCATAAATACTCTCTCTTGGAGTTACAAGCATCTACTTGGCCAAAGCATCTACGAGTAACGGAAAGCATGCAAGATCTTAAATAACATATAAGATAGATTGATAATCAACTTGACATAATATTCAATATTCATCGGATCCCAGCAAACACAACATGTAGCATTACAATAATATGATCTTGATCATGTAGGGCAGCTCACAAGATCTAAACATGATGGCACAAAGTGGAGAGACAACCATCTAGCTACTGCTATGGACCCGTAGTCCAAGGATGAACTACTCACGCATCACTCCGGAGGCAGGCATGGCGATGTAGAAGCCTCCGGTGACGATTCCCCTCTCCGGCAGGGTGCCGGGAAGAGGTTCTGAACCCTCCCGAGCTAGGGTTGACGACGGCGGCGTCTCTGGATCTTTTCGTGGATATTTGCTCAGGTACTTAGGGTTTTCGCGTCGGGGGGAATAAGTAGGCGAAAGGGCGGCGGCTGCGGACCCCCGAGGGGCCCACACCACCCAGGGCGCGGCAGAAGGGGGGCCCGCGCCCTGGTGCGTGTGGCCTCCTGGTGGCCCTCCTCTGCTGCTCCTTCGCTCCGTCAGGCGTGTTCTGGAAAAATAGGCACCCCGTGTAGTTTCGTCCAATTCCGAGAATATTTCCAGACTAGCTTTTCTGGAATACAAAAACAGCAGAAAACAGGAACTGGCACTTCGGCATCTTGTTAATAGGTTAGTCCCAAAAAATGTATAAAAGTGATATAAAGTAGATGCAAAACATGTAGCAATTGGTATAAAACAAGCATGGAACATCAAAAATTATAGATACGTTTGAGACGTATCAGACTGTCATTGGCTCTATCGGGTGGTTGCTATATTTATATAGCGGGGCTATGACCTATTTCGTCAAAGCCTCTAGCCTTGCTAAGAAAGGAGCTACGAAACGATAATCATTTGGTACAGAAAGTAAAGGTAGCTTTTTGTAGCAACCTAGCCTGCAACTACACACAAAATACGTGTCTGAATTCACTCTCCCGCGCCGGTAAAGAGAAAAGCAACTGAGGCAGTTAACACTTTTAGCGACTCAAGTTACCAATTGGCTAAGCTAGGTGAGCTACCTATCCAAATGTACCCTTTGACTCTGGTAGCGGTGCACCTTCCTACTCTCCTTCAGCGCAAATCTCTCCTTCTTCGGCTGCGTCATACCTACGTCCTCTCTGGCGGCAGCGGTAAGCACCTCATAACCCGCCGTGTGAGGGATAATGATCGGTCTGTCCCGTGATAAGGTGTGGACCACTATCACATCGAGATGTGGAGAGAAAGGCAAGAAGAAATCCACAACTGCACTTATGTAGAGTATCATGTTTCAGACGAGAAGAGCCCCCTTCTTCTTTATTCTCAAAATGTTTCGGGGTAGGTGGTTTACTACATGATAGCATCCACACGATTGTGGGTGAGCAAGAGACAATGTTCCTTCAGTTTGTTGGTCATAATCATACGATTAGAGTGATAAATGATGATGAAGATGTCACCTCAAAAACGTTATTCCGGGGCTCAAGTTTCTTGCTGTAAAGATGAGGGGCTTTGGATGCAAAGACATATATATATGGTGTGGTTCAAAAGCAAGCTTCTTCTTTTTGTTATTCCTTATGACAAGACGATGGTGATGATGGTCCAATGAATCGAACTATCTTGTCTCCAAGTGATATGTTGGCCCATTTTCTCACCATGGACCTAGTGGACAAGACTTCAGAGAATTCCCTTGCTCATGCCCGAGGAGTCAATAAATCAACCTTGCCTTGAAGGCAAAGAAGAAAAAGAAGAAGAAGAAGAAGAACCAAGTGGCCTCAAAGATTTAAAGTATGCTTTCAATGAACACATGGCCCTTACTACGAGAAACTTTTAGGGCCAAAGGAAGTTCGACCCTAGTAACTGAAGAGATAATGCAAGAATCTCAGAGCCCTTTGATCGTGTGAACAAGTTCTACGACTGTGGAGATAACTCGTATTTCGTCGTGGAGTGTCGTTTGAGAATACGAAAAGAATGGAGGTAAGTTTTTTTAAAAGAATAATTTTATTATTTTCCTAAGAAGATCAACATTACATTGCCTATTCACCTCCTCTTTGGTATTTTCAAACGTAGTGGATGTGGGGTGTGCAGACCACGGATACGTCGATCATCTGTAAAGATTTTTTTCGATAAAGATGTAGACGAGCATCTCGTCCTTGACTGAGAGTGGTATGTATATGTGGAGAGAGGTGGACCTAGATGAGCTCCTAACATGTCGGGTACATACCCGTGTGTGACACGTCCACGTAGACATTGAGTAGCGGCCCGAGCATCAGTTTCTCCGTCGAACCTTCCCAAACAGGCAATTTGGTTGGCATAGAAAAAAATCCGACTTGTGGTTGCCCGAAACCCTAGCCGCAAACGCGAAACCTTAGCCGCAAATCATGTGATTTTACGCAATTAACCTTCAAAATCCAGAGCAAATATCAGACGACTAGAATTACAAGATCAAAATCTAGAGCAAAGATCAGCCCAAGCATCGGTTTCTCCGCCAGATCTTTTCTAAGGGCATCGGTTTCTCCGCCAAAAAATTTCAAACCAGCATCGGTTTCTCCGCCAAACCTTTTCAAACGGGCAGTTTGGGTGGCATGTAAAAGATTTCCAAAACTTGTGGTTGCCCGAAACCTTAGCCGCAAACGCGAAACCCTAGCCGCAAATCATGCGATTTTACGCAATTAGCCTTCGAAATCTAGAGCACATATCAGACGGCTAGAATTAGAAGATCAAATCTAGAGCAAAGATCAGTTGGCTTAGAAATGACAAGATCAAATACCAAACAGTCTTAAAACACTCCTGCTGCCAAATTCTGAAACCCTTCTCTCTACCTGAAGAAAAAAAAAACCTCAAACCCTAACCCCTCCCCAATGGACGACGGCGACGGCGGCCTGAGCTTCGACTTCGAGGGCGGCCTCGACCCGGCCCCGGCGGCGGGCGGGCTAGCGCCGTCCTCGGCCGACCCCGGCGCGATCGGCGGCGGCGCAGACGGGGGCGGGCACGGGCGGGGCCGCGGGCGCGGCAGCTACAGGCAGACGGTGTGCCGGCACTGGCTGCGGGGGCTGTGCATGAAGGGCGACGCGTGCGGGTTCCTGCACCAGTTCGACAAGGCGCGCATGCCGGTGTGCCGCTTCTTCCGCGACTTCGGCGAGTGTCGCGAGCCCGACTGCGCCTACAAGCACTCTTACGACGACGTCAAGGAGTGCAACATGTGAGATCCCCGATTCGCTCCGATCCCCCACAAGCTAAACTTTGCATTTGGTCCGGAAGTAGTTGATTTTTGTCAGTCTGATGGGTTGGTTCTAGCTCTTGGAGATGTTTGGCCGATCAATTTTGGTCGAATTTAGCGATTACGATTTGTTTACTTGGGAAACTACTGACTTGGGTGCCCATTGCCTTCGGTGATTGGGGATTTTAGGCCTTGAGGTTGCTCTGTTCATAACCCCCTGGATTAGTCTCAGTCTTTGATTGCTATCCTATAGTTCAGTTCAGGTTCGGGAATTTTGGTGACTAGAATTTGATTTTGATTGCAACAATTGAACCTGTTGACATACTATTGTTACATGACTGTTTGTTGCAATAGAAAATGACAGTATTGCCTGTAGAACATGGTATGATGCAAGAAGCAAGGTGCTAATGTAGATCAAGGTTTTCGAGTCGGCGAGTCGACGTTCAGGGGTAGTGACTCTTGACTAGTCGTGACTAGTCAAGACTCATGGTCGACTAGTCGACATGAGTAGTTTAGCAATAGGTACTATAAAATTACCATATTATATGTATAATTGTATATAACTATATAGTTATTAATAGTCTATAATACAAACCTGGGCATCTCCATACAGTGTTCAAGCAGTTTTGGCTCGGGGAAAAAATTGGGGCGATCTAGGTTTCACGGGGGGAGCTGGCAAGCAATATTGGAAAAAATATGACGGGCTGGGCCAACTTTAAGTGGTTCTTTGACTCAAAAACCTGGACTAGTCGAGACTAGTCGATTGAGTCGCTCGACTCAACCAATTAGTCGAGTCGAGATGCCGAGTCGGACTTCATATTGCGACTCATCGACTAGTCGTCGACGATTCGGACCAATGAGCTGTTTTTTGTGTTTTCATGTCCTGTTAAAGTGCAAAAATGTCTAACTATAGGCATCGGTCCTATCTGGCGTGTGTATTTCATGGTGGTTTGCAGGTACAAGATGGGATTTTGCCCTAATGGCCCAAACTGCCGATACAAGCATGTCAAGCTACCTGGACCACCACCTCCTGTCGAGGAAGTTGTCGCAAAGATTTTGCAGATGCGATCTTTCAGCAATTTCAACAAGTTTAATCAGAACAGGAACAATAACTATAATCAGCAGGGGGAGAGGCCTCGACCTCCGCAAGGTTCAGGACCTAACCAAAATTCGGCAGAAAATGCTACTGCTGCAACAATGCAACCAGCCCCTGCACAACAACCTCCAACAATGAATCAACAGCCCCTGCAGAAGCAGCAGCTTCTGCAGCAGAAGCCAAATACAAATGACCAGGTTCAAGGTGTTCCAAGTGGCACGTCCAATCAAATCACCAGACCTGCACCACCCCTTCCACAAGGGTCATCTAGGTGTGTGTGGAGTTTCTAGTTAATCTTGTAAAGCTTTAAGTATACTCTGTGAAAACATATACATAGTTTAGATACCATAGCATATATCATAAAACAGACATATTTTGTTATATGTTCTGACATTTGATAATAAGGTGTACTTGTTTGTCATATGGAATACATATGACAATTGACATATAGAATGTACAGTTTACATATAGCTTAAATGTATATCTGTTTGAATTATTTTGAATGTTTTTATTGAACAACTTGTATTTTATTGTCAACAGCATTATTTGACCAAACATTAGCTATTAGTTAGTCTTTTTGTACCTCTAGAGGTTGTTATAATTTTTTAGGAGCCAACATTTCATGCAATTATGATACTCCCTCCGTCCAAAAATAATTGTCTCAAGTTTGCCTAAAAGTGGATGTATCTATACATGAAACTTGTCTATATACATCCACTTTTGGACAAACTTGAGACGCTTATTTTTGGACGGAGGGAGTATTATAATTAGGAAGTCATGCATTTTTTTATTTAATAAATATACCTAAAAATACATATGTTTTATGAACCTAACAAGAGTAAATCCAAATGTGCATCTATGATTCAGTTTGGAGTTATTGTGCTCCGTGAATAACAGTACTAATTGGTTGCCCTTATACCATTTGCTAATTTGGGTCATAGTCAATTTTCAATTGTTGGTACATATCTGATTGTTATGGTCAAGGGCTAACCTGTATTTCGCATCTCCATTGTCCACAGCAGAATGCTTCTTCTGTTAGAAGTTATGTTTGTTGTTTCATATTATGAGGTGTCTTCTAATACTACAATGGTTGTTAATTAGTCTTGGGTTGGTAATTTTGAGAAATCAGGTACTTCATTGTTAAGAGTTGCAATCGGGAGAACCTGGAAATATCAGTTCAGCAGGGCATCTGGGCTACTCAAAGGAGTAATGAGGCTAAACTAAATGAAGCTTTTGAATCCATGGAGAATGTTATATTAATATTCTCAATCAACAGAACCCGTAATTTCCAGGTAAGTCTTTGCAATTAATGCTGACTATGGTATCTTTTCGTCCTCCAATTTGCTTGGACAAAAGGCTTAGTTGTTGTTGTATGGTATCTTTTCATCCATGAATTCATCGTTGAAAATACTTCTTTGAAGTCAGTCGATAAGAATTTAGCTCTAATTATGTTATGCTTTTCAAGGGCTGTGCAAAGATGACTTCTAGAATTGGTGGCTACATTGGTGGTGGAAATTGGAAATCTGCTAATGGAACAGCACATTACGGTCGCAACTTCTCTTTACAGTGGCTGAAGGTACATGATTTCTTATCAATTCTGTGTTTGTTTTTGCTACCATCCATTTTTGTAGGTTGGTGCTCTTCAGGAGCTTAGAGCTTACAAGTGCAGTATATAGTTATGACCTAACACCATGCCACATGGAAATATTTGATGCCTTTTAAATTTTCCCAGTCTGTCTTGTACCATCTTGATATGTCTATTTACAACAGTTTTTGTACTGCAGCTTTGTGAATTGTCATTTCAAAAAACTCATCATCTTCGCAATCCATACAATGACAATCTTCCTGTTAAGGTACATCACATCACCTTGTCCCAAAATGTGTGTTTGCCTTGGCTGTTTCGAACTATCCTATATTCCTCCCTGGTTAATTCACCTTTGAATGTTGCAGATCAGTCGAGATTGCCAAGAATTAGAACCTTCCATTGGTGAGCATTTGGCTTCTCTACTTTATCTGGAGCCAGACAGCGAACTTACGGTAGGCCATGCATTTCTCGCCTTCTAATCATGTTGTTGGTGTCATTTGCTTGTTTCTTACTGGTGGGCATGTCAGCTAAAACAATCACATGCACCAATGTTCCCTGTCGGATACAAATGCTTTGTTTTGAGCTAGGATTACTGCTCACTGAACGTGATTTAAACTGCAGAAGTACCATCCACCACTATGTATCACCAGTTGATCTAGTCAAATTTACGTGTATACCTTAAACATTTTCATTCAGCGCTTAGAGATACACTGTTGTTCTATTAGTTACCAGTTAAATTCTTAAATCACGTAGGAACCGGTAACCACATATTAATATCTGCACAAGTGACCACATATTAATATCTGCACAAGTGCACATATAAGATTTTAGTTGACATGATGATTTGAAAAGAGGTGGAATATACCACTATCATTTAGAATATTTCTTTACGGCAAGGACTGGGAATACATAATGTTAATGAAAGGTAATAAATTTGCAGTTTTGAAATAAACTTAAATTTAATATCAACATGTCGCAGTTTTTTTCAGATTGCAGTGCACAACTCCACTATATTGTGGTGATCACTACTATTTTTGCTTTGCTCTTACCAAGTGAATAATTGTGTATGACATAATGAAAGCTGGCTGGCTCCTTTGCTAAAAGGTCTGACCCCACTTTTTTATATGCGTGTTTCAACATTTGGCAATCACATGTTGCATTTCCCTTTATTTTTCATTGTTTGAGGTGAGGTCATGTGCACTGGCTGATATTTGAACATGGGTTTTCTAGGCTATGCTAGTTACAGCAGAGGCCAAGAGAGAAGAGGAGAAGGCAAAGGGAGTTAGTGCTGATGATGCAGCTGACAATCAAGATATTGTGTTGTATGATGAAAATGAAGAAGATGAAGAAGAGGAAAGCGAGGAGGAAGAAGATAACAATGGCCAAGAATCTCAAGGAAGGGAAGGGGGAGAGGAATGATGTGGCCGCCCCAAATGCCGATGCCGCGCGGACCAATGATGGGAGCGCGTGGCTTCCCTCCCAACATGATGGGCGACGGTTTTGGCTTCGGCGGCGGCTTTGGCATGCCCGATCCTTTTGGCATGCCACGTGGTTTCCCACCGTTTGGTGGCCCAAGGTTCCCTGGCGACTTCCCAAGAGGCCCTATGCCTGGCATGGTCTTCCCTGGAAGGCCTCCCTTCCCCATGGGCCTTGATATGATGATGGGCCCTGGCCGTGGACCGCTCATGGGAGGCATGGGAATGGGCGGGCCTGGGCGGCCAAACCGTCCCATTGGCATGGCTCCCTTCATGCCGCCGCCACCTCCCCGTCCCGCGAAACGGGACCAGAGAAGGCCAGGCGGCGACAGGTATGAGACAGGGTCGGAGCAGGGAAGCAGGGGCCAAGACAACAATGCTGGGAACTCTGGAGCGGATGGAGCCAGGTCCCAATCTGGGGACAGGTATGGCAGGAGCGCCTTCCGAGACGACGACAGCGAGAGCGATGAGGAAGCGGCACCCAGGCGATCAAGGAAACGATAGAGCAAGCAAGCAATATACATGAGCGCCTTTCATCCATGGAGATTATTACGTCTCCTTTCTGCTTGAGACTAGCCACCTGTGAAAACTGAAAACTGAGTTGGAACAGGCAACAGCCAACAATAGACACAATAGACGTTTATCTGTTATTTTTGTTTACTCAGATTAGAACCAGATGGTGTCATCAGACTCTGGTTGCTGGGTAGTCGTGTTGTGGTCATTAGAGTTTTACTTATGCGGCAAGACATGTGCACATTTTGTGGCAGGTTGAGATTATCACTTGATCATGTGGTTTATACCGGTTAGGATTGATAACGCAGTGTTAAGAACATCCTGCTGCGTTATTGTCTGTGCTTTCGGGAATATATGACATGATTAAGTTTGAGCTGTTATATGGTTTTGGCAGGCTGTGTGTGCGATATATGATTTGTTAGGAGATGTGCATAATAATGGAAGCTCAATCCAAATTTCTTTCACTAGCTTTCTGAATTTTATTACATTTCTCATCGTGATACCCTTCCTTGATGGTTTCTGTGCGAACTGTGGATTGAGAGAACTACTAGAATCTAGGATATTTTAGCATAGTGAATGCACGTCGCTGTGTAATGTAGGGTCGTGGATTTCTTTTCTTTTTTTTTAGAAGGGGGGTCGTAGATTTTGGTAGCGCGGCGCCGCAAAGTAAAAATGATTTCACACCCGAAGTCGCGCCTGTTTTGACGGTTCGTTAGTGCTATATGAATATGACTTCTGGAACGTAGGAGTAGTAGCTAAAGTAGGGGCGTAGCGGTGATTCAAATCAAAGGTGTAATCACGGAAGCACGTGTTTTTCTGGTTAAAAAGACAAGAACAGTTCCGTTATGTGTATGTAACATGAGTTCGTGTAATCGTGTGTACTATGTGAAAAGAAAACCAAGTGCAATCGTTTGCTTTTGTATAACACTTAGATCATCTCTAAGAGACACCGCAAATTCTGAACCTGCAAACCCCGGATGCAGGTTACTGAAAACCTGTTTGCGGACCGAGTTGAGTCGCGCGCAGATCAGACACTGCAATTAAAACTGCAAATTTAAAATTCAAAGTACGCGGGAGATTCATCTCGCAGTTCTTCATTACATAGACAGCCTGCTGACCGGAATTACTCACCGGAGCTTGCTCAGTAACCAAAATAAAGCTAGACTACGCGGCCCTAACCCTAACTGACCAAAATCGGCTCACTGGAGCTCGCAGGGTGCGGCCGCGCCGTCGCCGGAGTGCGTTTCACTCCTCCTCCGAGTCGTCGTCGACGTAGATGACGACGGCTTTGCCCTTCTCGCGCGCCTTGGAGGCCTCCTGCTCGCGGTGGAGGCGGTCCTGCTCCTCGGAGCGCGCCTGCACCGCGCCTCGTCGGGGACGAAGTCCTCGCGGGTCACCGAGCCCTCGAACGCGGCCGGATCGTAGACCTCGAAGCCATCCTCGTCCACGGCGACCTCGCGCGCCTGCACCGGAGTTTGCGGCGACGAGCCCGAGCAGGAGAAGGTCCAGATGCCGGAGGAGCTCGCCCCCAGGAACCCCGGAGGCGCCACGGGAGGCGTGGGAGGCGCGGGGGGAGCAGGAGACCGTGGAGGATGTCGAACTCCTCCGTCTCCCGCCGCAACAGCGACGCCGGCACCGGGAGCCCCCTCCTCGTCCATTTATGGGACGAGCGCTTCCGCGCGGCGTCGGCGGCGACGCAACGGCGACACTCTTGCTGCAGGGCCCACGGGAGGTCGTCCATGGTGGCGGTGGAGGCGTCAATCGGCGACTGGAGCGAGAAAAGGGGAGTGGCCGGCGGCGAGAAATGTGGAGGATTTCGGCTAGGGTTCGGCGGCGGAGGGGAGGGTTTCGGCCTGCATTTCGGGGACATAACGGGTTAAATAGCGTCCGGGGGTGGACATTTGCGGAGGCCTCGAAATCGATTGCAGGCCGGGCCGCGATTGCGGTTTCTAATCTGCACAGCGAACTGGACCCGGCCCGCAAATTCGCCGGGATTTTGCAGTTCCGGCCGATTTGCAGTGTCTCTTTTTTTTTTTTTTTTTTGAGAATAATTTGCAGTGTCTCTTAGAGATGCTCTTAGACAAGTCCAGGACTCCAGGCCCAGCACAACACAGAACAGTTGGGCCGCTGATCATGCTCTGCTGCGAGATCCTCTGGTATCGTCCTTCCTTACCGTGACCGACAGAGCGATGCGAATGGTCAAAAAAAAAAAAAAAACAGAGCGATGCGAGATTCAGATATGTCGTCCTGAAATTTTAAAAAAATACACCCCGCAGGACTTTAGAACTTTGTTCTAAAATACCCCCCCCCTGTTCCTCTCGTTTTTATGATGGCTCCGAAAGACGCCTCCCGCGACTCGGCACTTATTTGTAGGTGTTTTGTTAAGAGCCACTTTGTCGTTTTTTCGCAACATTGTATAAGGAATTCTAACCGAGACCAACATGGATCTGGCCACCTTCTTTTTTCATTAACACCATCATTAAACCGTAAGTTTGACGTGGTGATTCTTTTTATCTTCTTTTTTCGTGGGTGCTGCGAACGTTGGTCTGTCATGTTGCAAACAGATGTTGACCCTTTTCTCGGGGATTTGGTGAATTTACTTTGAGCGGTGGGGATTTATTGCATACAATTTTTGTGTGCTTAATTGGTGCTACCGAAATATTGTGATGTTTTTTATGGGCCGGGCACCTTTTCCTAGAAAATGTTTCGACAACGTTGCAATAGTACAACACGGGTTGGGGTACGCCGCGATGGACGAACGATTTTGATCCCGCCGTTTTATATTTTTCATTCAAGATTTATGATTACAGTTTCTACGGTTACAAAACTATACGAGCACACAGCTCGGATGCTATAAAAAGGCCTGTGTGCTCATTCTTGACCAAAAGAA
The DNA here is from genome assembly GCA_947311845.1 of Poa pratensis. Lineage (NCBI taxonomy): Eukaryota > Viridiplantae > Streptophyta > Magnoliopsida > Poales > Poaceae > Poa > Poa pratensis. Next base: position 13,249,808 of record CAMZMU010000086.1, read on the forward strand.
ATTCTAAAAAGACGAGCATTTGCATGAATCATTATTTCGTTATGTAGAAACAGAAACAGTGAGATTCATAGAGAACCAAGCATAATTTGAGAGGCCAGAATCGAGACCAACACGGATTTGACCCCTATTTTGTTTTTATTAACAACATCATTAAGCCATAAGTTTGATGTGGTAATTATGTTTATCTTTTTTCCCATGTGTGCTGCAAACGTCGGTCTCTCATGTTGCAGACCCTTTTCTCAGGGATTTGGTGCGACCGATGGAATTTACTTTGAGCAGTGGGGATTTATTACATACAATTTTTTTTGTGCTGCATTGGTGTGCTTTCAAAATATTGTGATGTTTTTTATGGTCCGGACACATTTTCCTAGAAAATGTTTCGACAACGTTACAATAGTACAACACGGGTGGGGGTAGGGATGAAAACGGTACGGAATCTTTCCGACTTTTCCGCGGAAAAACGGAAACGGAATGGAAATACGGAAACGGAAACGGAATTCTGCAAAACGGAAACGGAAACGGAAACTTTTATGTGGAAACGGAAACGGAAACGGAACAACATATTCCGGCGGAACGGCGCCGGAAACGGAAATTCCGTTTCCGGTAATACGGAACTTTCTGTTTTTTGTTACGCGGTAAAATCCGAATCTAACAAGCACGGAAATTCTAGTGAGAACATTTAAAAAAATGAAAAGAATCTCAAACTACCACGTTTAGGACCTATGTATTCGCATATCATCTCTCCCTCAGGTTGTTCCCAGTCACTCGGTTCCGGTAAAAAAATGAAAAGAATCTTAGAAAGTTGAAAAGTTTGTTGATTTTCTTGGCTTTTCCTTTATTATTTATGGCGTCTCTCAGTTCCGGTAAACATCCGCTTTCTGTTCCGTCTCCGCACCGTATTCGTTCTGTATCTGTTTCCGACAATATTTGTTTTCGTATTTGTTTCCGTGGTTTCTGTATTCGTTTCCGCTTCCGCAAAAAAATATGAAAACAAATGTGGCACCACTCAGTTCCGTCCGTATCCGCTCCGTTTTCATCCCTAGGTGGGGGTACGCGGCGATGGACGAACGACCTTGATCTCGTGTTTTATATTTTTCATTGAAGATTTATGATTACTGGTACTACGGTTACAAAACTATACGTGCACACAGCTCGAACGCTATAAAAAAGGCCCGTGTGCTCATTCTTGACCAAAAGAGAAGAAACCCTAACTGCAAACTTCAAAAGGCAAGATATCCGATCAGATCAAATTCCTCGATACCAGCACATGCCAAGAAAATATGCCGTGGTCATTGGTCAAGTTGACGATGCAAGCTGGCCGTGGGCATATATGCGTGGGATATGCACTTGTGCTGTTATGCTATGTACTTCGACTGAGACAAGTCAAGCACGTACGCACACACCTGAATCTGAACCTGACGGAAATCTTTGGCAACACCTGATGACCTTGAAGTGGCCAGCAGCTTAGCTCAACTGGGCTAGCCAGCTCCCACTACTCCACTAGCTTGCACACGCATGGGCGCACACAACGCAACATGCCACTGACCATCGGCATCACACCACACACACAGTGATGCCAGATGGCCATACCCTGCATGCATTCCGCTGCCATCTCTGGCTCTCTCTCTCTCGCCTTACCTGTCTACGTGTACACTACTGTATCCCTGAAAAAAAGAAAGAATTGAGTGCATATGAACGTGGTATGATAATCATATATCTGTTCTTTACCGTTTATCAACAGTTGGATAAGCATATAGTAGTATATTTTCCTTATGGTATGTATGGAGCAACAGTTGCATCTGAAGTCCTGAACTGTTGGTTCACATGTGACATGTGAGCTCTATTGCACACTGCACGATCAGTGTTCCATGGCTCCTCCTCAGGCAGTCACACTAGTAGGAAAATGCTTATAGCCACCACCCTTCCGTCCGCCAGCGTTACTACCGCTGGCGGGCTAGTTTCGGAGCCCGCCACTGGTTTTGCACGTACCGCTGGCGGACGCCCACTATTCCCGCCAGCGGTAGTAGCGGGAATTTGCGAGGAGGTGGGGCAAACTATCGCTGGTGGACAGAATTTGCGCCCGCCAGCAATAATAAACGTACCACTGGCGGACGCTATATAGTGCCCGCCAGCGGTAGTTGTCTCTGCTGGACCCAAAAACTAGCACATTACCGCTGGCGGGCACGATAAACCGTCCGCCAGCGGCAAGTGCAATACCGCTGGCTGGCACTCCACACCGTCCGCTAGGGGTAACCGTCGCTTTGAAAGTTGATCAACAGCCACCGTTTTGATTGTGCTTTGGAAGATGATCAGCCCGCCATTTTAATTGTGCATTGGAAGATGATCAGCCCACCGCCGTTTTGATTGTGCTTTGGAAGTTGATCAGCAGCCACCGTTTTGATTGTGCATGCTTTGGAAGATGATTAGCCCGCCATTTTAATTGTGCATTGGAAGATGATCAGCCCGCCGCCATTTTGATTGCTGCCCGGCCTTAAGCACATACAATCTCTCTCTAATCCTTGCAAAAGCTCTCTGTCTCGAGCCCTCTCTTCTATTCCAATGGAGCCACGACTCGCGCGCGTTCCTCCGTCTCGGTTGTACTACTTCACCAAAGAAGATATGCACTTCAAGGTATGGGTCACCCTCCGTGCATCACGCGTGGAGAGGTGGATCCGCGACGTGAAGAAGTTCTTTCTCGACGCCGCACCGATCAAGTGCGTTGGACTCGACTGCGAGTTCACCGACCCTCTCCCGGGTCGACAGAGGGATCTTCCATACGAGAAAAGGCAGCGCGCCGCCGTCCTTCAACTCTCGGTGGCGTCCGAGACTCTTGTCTTCCAGATCTGCAAGGCTGATGGGATGCCGCAGGTCCTCGTTGATTTCTTGGGTGACAAGACCATCAAGTTCTACGGCGTGGCTATCCACAATGACTTGCGGATGCTGCGCTACTGCGGAATTGAAATTTCGTCCGCGGTCGACCTCCAGAGGGATAGGCGGAACCCAACCGGCAATCCTACTCCGAGTCTCGTTGCTCTCTCCAATGCTATTAATGGGACAAAACTAGAGAAGAAGAAGAACAACAACAAGAAGGACAAGAAAAAGGGCAAGGACGACGACGACGAAGAAGAACTCCGGATTTGCGGATGGGACAACGTTCCATTGAGCTACGATCAAGTCGAGTATGCCGCTCTTGACGCTCGCCTCGGCTTCAAGATTGCGCGGAAGTGGGATAGTCTATGATGTCTACGCACGTTTCTATTCTTGTAGACAGTGTTGGGCCTCCAAGTGCAGAGGTTTGTAGAACAGCAGCAAGTTTCCCTTAAGTGAATCACCCAAGATTTATCGAACTCAGGGAGGTAGAGGTCAAAGATATCCCTCTCAAGCAACCCTGCAATTAAGATATAAGAAGTCTCTTGTGTCCCCAACACACCTAATACACTTGTCAGATGTATAGGTGCACTAGTTCGGCGAAGAGATATTAAAATATAAGTGATATGGATGATTATAAGTGGTAATTGCAATCTGAAATAAAAATGGCAGCAAGCAAACATGTAGCAGAACTGGTTGTAAACGGTGTTTCAGTGCTTAGAAACAAGGCCTAGGGATCATAGTTTCACTAGTGGACACTCTCAATAATAATAATATAATTGAATACATAGATATTTTCTCTTCACTATGCTACTCTGAATTATTTTCTCGTTGGATAACGAACACCAATCCACTGTGTAGGGCTATAAAAGCACACCTTAAAGTCGCATTCCACATCTAGGGAACCCCACACTGTCAACTTGAGCGACCTAAAATAGTACTAGACAAACACCATAATTTCATAGAGACATCCAACACAAATAATAACTCATGATAAGTATACATGTAATCTTTAGCCTAAGAGCCACACACGGTGCGCACACTGTCAACTTCGCACCGTGGGACAAAGGTGACTCCGGAGTTTACATTAATAAAACCACTCAAGTAGCATATAAGATAATGAAGAGTAACATCTATGGATTCAACTAGATTACAAAGCTCATGATCACATAAAGATCACACTATGGGAGAGAGAGATAAACCACATAGCTACCGGCATGAGCCCTCAGCCCCGAGAGAAACTACTCACACATGGTCATGGTGATGAGGAGCTTGATGGAGAGGTGCAGCCCGGAGTGGAGACGGCGGCCGGCGGCAGCCACGGCGCGGCGGCGGCGGCCCTTGGAGATGGTGCTGGTATGGAGGAGGTTCTCCACCCCAAGACGGCTGCTTGGGAGGAGGAAATTCGTGGTATGGGGGCCTCCCCACGAGTTAGGTTTCCTCTCCTTATATATGCTCTCGGATTCCCGTCATCTCCTTTAGGGTTTCGGTAAAGCGGCGATATCTGGAGCGTCCGAACTCGGAATTAGGCGAATTTTAAGTCCAGATCGATTGGCATAAAATTCCCCGTAACTTTCGCGACTAGACTTTTTCTGTTTAACGTCGTCTTCTGTCCGGTACGTGACAATCTCCGAAAAACGTTTTCAGACAGATTTCAGGATGGTCCCGATTCGACTCCAACAAGGTTTCCTTTGCCCAATTTTGATAATTCCTAAACATTAAAGTGTAAAACAAGAACATTATGCACTTTGGCAACTATTAGTAGGTTAGTCCAATAAATGTCATAATATGATATAAAGTGTATATAAAACATGTGACAATTGGTATAATATAAGCATGGAACATCAGAAATTATAGATACGTCTGAGACGTATCAAGCATCCCCAAGCTTAGTTCTACTCGTCCTCGAGTAGGTAAAACGATAAAAACAAAATAATTTCTGAGGTGACATGCTACCATCATAATCTTGATCAAATAGTATTGTAAAGCACATGTTATTAATGAAGTGATCCAGGTAAATGGTTTATAGTTTGCTAACAAATAGATAACGAGCAAACAACTGAATCATATAAGCAAAAACTTTTCATGAATAGTACTTTCGAGACAAGTATCTAAAAGTTTTGCATAAGAGTTAACTCATAAAGCAATAGATTCTAAGTAAAAGGTATTTAACCAACACAAAGGAAGATTTAAGCTTCAGCAATTGCTTTCAACTTTCAACATGCATATCTCATGGATATTTGTCAACACAAAGCAATATAATAAGTACAATATACTAGCATATAAAAATTGTTGCACCAAAGTTGACACTAGTGTTTGCTTCTGAGATAGAAAGAAGTAGGAAGACTGACTCAGCATAAAATTAAAAGAAAGACCCTTTGCAGAGGGAAGTAAGGATTAAGTCATGTGCTAGAGCTTTTTAAGTTTTTGAAATCATATAGAGAGTAAAAATAAGTTTTGGGAGGTGTTTGTTAATTGTCAACGAATCAGAAAATGGAAAGTACAATATGACCCCTGCCAACCAGACTTTTAAGAGCGGCTCCCATGAAGGACGTTATTTCTACCAGCAAGACAGATCATCTCTCTTCTCTTTTGTTTACACATGCAGATATTTCACTGTTTGTCATTGCTTGACTGATAAATCAGGGCAAAAATGTGAAGAGAATTAAGCTGTTAAAGTTGTAATTAATTGGGACTGGGCACCCCATTTGCCAGCACTTTTTGCAAAATTAATGGATAAGCGGATGTATATGCCGCTAGTCCGGTGGTAAAGTCTGTTTGATAGTTGACATAAAGACATCCACCCCGTCCTCATCAGCTTGGTAAACATTGACACAAAATAGGAGTAATAATTTTTGAATAGTTTAAAGGTAGCACATGAAAATACTTGGAATGGCAAGCAAATACCACATATAGCTAGTTATGGTGGACACAAATGGCATGGATTTTGGCTCAAGGTTTTGGATGCACGAGAAACATTCCCTCTCAGTACAGAGTTTAGGCTAGCAAGGTTATTTGAAGCAAACACAGGATATCAACCGACACAGCAAGACTTATATGAAAACATATTGCAAGCATTATAAGACTCTACACTGTCTTCCTTGTTAACCAAACCCTTTTACTAGAAAATATCTAGACCTTAGAGATACCAATCATGCAAACCAAATTTCAACGAGCTTTACGGTAGTTCTTCATTAATAGTTTTAACTACATGATACAAAAGCTTAAACATGAACTACTTGATAACTCAAAACAATTGACAAGTATCAAATTATCCAATACAGTGATCTACAAGAATATGTAAGCTTTTTTCCATTATACCATCTACCACATGCAACATTTTCTGTTCCAACCAAACACCAATCAACTTATTTCAACATAAACTCTCCAAACAATTATAAGTGAAGCAAGAGAGTACTTTTTTTAAAAGAACTAACAGCTCTGAATAAGAGATGCATGCAAAACAGGAGCTAAAAGCATAGCAATAGCTAGATAAGAATACTCAACAAGTATAAGTGAAGAATAGGAGTATTCATATGAAAAAGTGGAGCGTGTTTCTCTCCCAAACAAGATTGCTAGGATCCAACCAAGTTGATTTCAGAAAATAAAATAACAAAGCAAAAATAAAAGCACACAGACGCTCCAAGCAAAGCACATATGATGTGAAAGAATTAAAATATAGTTTCACTAGAGATGACCTGATAAGTTGCTGATGAAGAAGGGGATGCCCAAGCTTAGACGCTTGAGTCTTCTTGAAATATGCTAGGGTGATCCATGGGAGCATCCCCAAGCTTAAGCTCTTCACTCTTCTTGATCACATTATATCATCCTTCTCTCTTGACCCTTGAAAACTTCCGCCACACCAAACTCAGAATAATTCTCATTAGAGAGTTAGTGCACAATCAAAAATTCACATGTTCTATAAGGACACAAACATGACAATTACTTTTTAAACATTAGCTACTACTACTGATGTTATGTGAAGCTCTTCCACCTCAAAAATAATTCCACTCAACACTAGTAAAAGAGAGAATGCAAAATAAAAGGCAGAATCTGTCTAAAACAGAACAGTCCGTAAAGACGAATTTTTTCGAGACACTTACGTTGCTCAAATCGAAAAACTCAAAACTAATGAAAGATGCGTACATATCTGAGGATCACGCACAAACATTTTCAGATTTAAATAATTTTTCTGTGATTTTACAGAAGCAAAACGGTGAACAGCAGAAATCTATTCCTGCGCAGAAATCCAAATCTAGCATCATCTTCCTATTAGAGGCCTTACTTGGCACAACAATGCAAGAAAATAAAGATACAAAGGCATTGCTACAGAAGTAAACAGCACCTTGACTCAAATAAAATAAAAATAGCAGAAAATAAAAACAATGGGTTGTCTCCCACAAGCGCTTTTCTTAAAAGCCTTTTAGCTAGGCATGATAATTTTGATGATGCTCTCATATGTATAAGAGTTGAACATATACGAATGCATCGGGAAGCAAATATAAAGCACATTTAAGACTAACACACTTCCTATGCAAGGGAATCTTGTAAGACAATAAATCAATAAAGCACAAAGCGACTAGCATAGGAAGGCAAAACAAGTGCAACTTCAAAAATTTCAACATAAAGAGAGAAGACTTAATATTATTGAGATATATGAAACCGTGTCTCCCTCTCTCATAAGGACCAGTAGGTCTTAAAGCACCCAGCGAATAAAAGCAACTCAAGAGAAAGCTCAAAACCTTCATCATAAAGAGAAGAAATTTAGTAACATGAAGATTTCTATAACCATACTTTCCTCTCTCAAAATAATTTTCAGTGGCATCATGAATAAACTCAACAATATAGCTATCACATAAATCATTCTTATCATGATCCACATGCATATAAGTATCACTAGAAGGGTAAGGCGCGCTTTGCTGCGCCCGTGTGATATTGGAGTTTGTTTATTACTTCAAACACTCTTGTGGTATATAGCTCAATAAAATTAAATATAGTCAAAACAAGTATCTTCATTATCTATGAACTTTAATAAGGAACTACTATTATGAGAAATTCAAGTGTCATTCCTAAAAGTGAGAATAGGAGATTGTCAGTCTTAAAGATATCCTTGTAGCGGAAACCTATAGTCTCGAGCAAGAAGAAAAGCACCTCAGAAGTCCTGAAAAGAACGGCAACATGTGTGATAGTCAAAATCAGCAAGGTCATAAGAGGTGACATAAAAGGCCAGAAAAGACAGAAAAAATAAATCAACCAAACGTCACAAATAGGTGTTCATGTTTTATCAACCACAAACATCAATTTGTGTTATTATTTGTGAAGATTCGCATTGTGGATGCCGTAGGAACCTAAATTCTAATCAAATTCTTATCAAGCGGAGAACAGTCTGTGAAAATGTAGTGGCGCGTTCACTTGATTCTAGCAATGTGCCAATGTGCAGCTTGAGAAAATTAAGATAGCCCACCAAACCTGGATCCATCTCACATAATGAAGATATGGAAATTAAGGAGCAGATATAATACAATATACAGTCCAATTCTGCAGTGAAATAAACACAATGATAATTCATTCTTTTTTAGAGCTTGTTAAATAGAAGATGACTATGCTAATTAACTTGTTAAGAAGTTATCAGCAATGCGTATCTTTGTAGTAATATTCCGACATCATGGTTCCTCATTTATTTTTACTGAAACTGGAGGAAGAACTATCTAGACCGAACTACTAAAGTTGCACAAACTCTAGGAGGAAATTCGGTTCAAAGAATTAAAAGAAAACATGGTCTCGCCTACTCACATTCAACTGCAGCATTTTAATTGAGATAAAAAAGCACCCTGACCTATATTTAAAGTCCTAAAATAAGTTTGTATATTTTGCTATTTCCACCTGCCAACGTGGAGTCATGATGAGGTTCCACAATATTTAATCCATAGTAACCACAGGTGAAGTAGATTATAATATATATAGTTTGCAGTTTTTGGCTTTTTCTGATTTAAAACCCCATTAAAATTCCCTGTTACATACACTACATCACACCAAACATGAGTGTTCAAAGGAACCACCTGCACCTGAGCGAAGCCTAATTCTGAAAACCGAAGCTAGTGGATTAGAGTGATGTTCAGTGTACAGAATATGTTAAACCCAAATCCAAAATCTGGCATTCCAAGCAAACATGCATACTTCAAAGAAAAGGCGATAAACCATGTCTATCAGTACAGCACCCAATAGCTCCTTTGTATTTTGTTCAGAGAAGATAATATGCCAGTTGATGTGTTACAAAAGTCAGTGCTTAGTATTCAGTGAGACTTAATGTAGTTTTTCCCTATAGAAAAATCACATTAACCGTCGGTGTTATTTACTACTAACGTTAACCTCTCAGTTTAACTTTAATAATATGATTTTACTGTTCTGAATTCCTAGTCTTTCTAGCCTATGGCTGGGAGACACTTTGAAACAGCAATTCATCCTTTTACCCTGAATAATCATCATAAGAACATAATTGTAGAGCTAAGAAAAGAACTCCCTGAACAAGTAGAACATGCTTAAACCAAGCACTTTGGGAACAATTTGTTGTAGGAAAGAGAAAGATGTAGTGATACTCAACAATATAACTAAATTATAATGACCCCTGACCATACAAATCCATACAAAATAATAACTATATGAGAAATATCTCAGAACACTAATGACACCCTTCAATAGCTATGGACAAATGTATCAGAAATTCGAGATGTAGATAAAAAATGTACTGCATACACAGCCCAGGGCTCTTTTTTTTTACTGAAATAATTAAACATACTTCTGCCAGTATTAGATATCCATTGAGAGTGCAAACACTTCTGAAAATTATAAGTGAGCTGAGTCTAGTTACCTTGCATTCCACAAGAAAAACCAGCTGGGGAGAGGATGATTTGTCCTTTTTATCTGGTAAAAAATAAGCTTGCAATATCAGATGATAGTTTCAGTAAACAGAAATAGATTTGGCTTCCCATGAATACAAACATGAACACGGACTACTAAAAACAGATTACATAACCCTAGAATCAAACATCATTTACATGTAAATCCATGTGATGGTAGAACATGTTATTTGATCTAATGAGAAAAGAAGGGAACCATCAGTGAACACAACCCACCCATAAACGCACAGTCGCGCGTAGACAGGAATGACAGATAGACGATTCGATGAACCTGCAGGTCAACAAGACCAAATACCAATTCTCTGAACGGCGGCACGTGGCATCAGGTCATGAGGCGGAAGATCATGCCAGAATTGATGCAGCAGGCCGCCAACTCCTTTGCTACCATTTGCTGCCGCACCCTCATGGAAGCACTCCACGCTGCATATTTTTTCTATTGTTGTTTGTTGCCTTCTTCCTTAAACAGATCTCTAGTATCATAGCAGTAAGTTCCTAACAAATATAAATATTCAGTATGATGGTTATGAAAGCATATAGCAGATAAGTAACGAGAAATAACTCACCAAATTCCATTCATCTTCGTCCTAGAATGTATACATCAGACGATGGGAAAAAATGAAAAACAATCATATCTAATCTCAACAAAAAATGGCGCTGCTCCTTCCTTCAGTACGCCTCACGACACTGATGCAACCTTCTGCTGGGTTTCGTGTTCGTCCACGGTACGACGATGTGTTCCGGATTCGGCTGGGATGGAGTGAGTCGGCATACTGTTCTCTACACAATTCAGTACCAGCAGCTCATAAACTCTCAGCTCATACACAAAATTTAGTACAACAGCTTACAAAATCAACCGCTACTGTCTATATCTACCTTCCTGGTTCCCAAATTCAGTATAGCGATTTGTCTCTTCCCTTCCCGAGCAGCTGCACAGCAGCAGCAGCGCCCAGCCCCAACCTTCCCCGACCCCTTCCCAGTACCACCTAGGCGAGCGCCGCTGCGCCCGACGGCCACCACCTCGACTCACAAATTGGTCGCCGCGACGCCCACCTCCCTTCTCCGACGAGGCCTCCGACACCCCCGTATCCAGCGCCTCTCGCACCCCCGTATCCAGCGCCTCTCCCGTCTCCCGCGTGTCCAGGCACGGCCGAAGCCGGCGCCGCTACCGCTACCGCGTCCCGTGCCCCTACCCACCTCTCCCCCTCTCTCTAAATCAAAAAAATCACTCTAAATCGAAAAAATCAGGTCATACCTCGGGACAACATAGTCGGGGGAGTGGCGTTGACGTCCTCCTCGTCTCCAACTGCTCCGGATGCGCGCGGGAGCAAGCTCGCGAGAGACTCCCTTCCGCGGCCCTCCATAGCAACCCAGCAGATGCCAAGCAACACGAGCAGGGGCGGCGCGAAGAAGCCTAGCGGCGGCACTGGGTAAACGAGAGGGAGAGAAACAAAGGGGAAAAAGAGGAAGGTCCGGGACTCCGGGGCGAGCTATTGCAGCGCCTCCTCCTGCCCGGAACCACGGCCGCCACGCCCGGCAGCGTCCACCTCGCCGCCCTCCTCCGGGTCGAGTTCCTGCAGAGCCTCCTACCGGGCTACCTCGCCAAGGTTAAGAAGAAAGAGAGAGGGACGGAGGAGAGTTGGGGGAGGGACGGCGGGCCCGACCACCGTTTGACCCAGAACTGGCGCATTCAGCCGGGGGAACCGACTTGCTCGATAGTCGATAGGTCTGGAATTCTAGCCCACGCGCAAACAACTCCGCAGACAGGTGGGCCACAGTAATTTCTGGTCCACTCGCAGCGAAAGAGTGTAGAAGCACAAGGTAACAAGCCAACGACCTGCGTCACTGACGTGTGGGCCCAAGACGTCGGTGAACCACAGACCAGCAATCCCAGCTCAATTAGATGTTGTAGAGATTACTCTCCACATAAGCATAAACAGTTTCATTAGTAATAGTGGGAGTAAAAGTATCACATCCATCATTGTAATCATCATAAATTGAAGGCATAGAATAATCATAATGAATTTTATCCTCAATAGTAGATGGACTGAAAATATCATATTCATCATTGTAAACATTATATATAGTAGGCATATCATAACCAACATAAACTATATCCTCAATAGTAGGTGGAGTGAAAATATCACAATCATTATAAACATCATATATTGGAGGCAAAGTATCATCAAAGCAAATTTTCTCCTCCAAAACCGGGGAACTAAATAGATCATTTTCATCAAAACCGACCTCCCCAAGCTTAGACTTTTCCATAGTATTAGCAATAATGGTGTTCAAAGAATTCATGCCAATAACATTGCTATCACTATTATGCAAACAAACTTCCATAGGTTTTTTAATTTTCTCTTCAAAAACATCATGTCCCAACTCAAGATAAATTTCATAAAGTTCTCTAATTTTTTTTTGTTTTCCATTAAGTCTAACTAGTGAAATAAAAACAAGAAACAAAAAGATAAAACTGCAGGATCTAAAGGAAATACCTTCGAGCACTCACACGCCGGCAACAGTGCTAGAAAATAGTTTAGTAGCCAAAAGATGTGAGTACCGTTTACCTTACCTCCCCGGCAACGGCGCCAGAAAATAGCTTGATGTCTACGCACGCTTCTATTCTTGTAGACAGTGTTGGGCCTTCAAGTGCAGTGGTTTGTGGAACAGCAGCAAGTTTCCCTTAAGTGAATCACCCAAGGTTTATCGAACTCAGGGAGGTAGAGGTCAAAGATATCCCTCTCAAGCAACCCTGCAATTAAGATACAAGAAGTCTCTTGTGTCCCCAACATACCTAATACACTTGTCAGATATATAGTTGCACTAGTTCGGCGAAAAGATATTAAAATACAAGTGATATGGATGATTATAAGTGGCAGTTGCAATCTGAAATAAAAATGACAGTAAGCAAACATGTAGCAGAACTGGTTGTAAACGATGTTTCAATGCTTAGAAACAAGGCCTAGGGATCATACTTTCACTAGTGGACACTCTCAACAATAATAATATAATTGAATACATAGATATTTCCTCTTCACTATGCTACTCTGAATTATTCTCTCGTTGGATAACTGATACGTCTCAAACGTATCTATAATTTCTGATGTTACATGTTGATATTATACCAATTGTTACACTTCATAGCATTTTTATGCATTTTCTGGGACTAACCTATTAACAAGATGCCACAGTGCCAGTTCCTGTTTTCTGCTGTTTTTGTATTCCAGAAAAGCTAGTCTGGAAATATTCTCGGAATTGGATGAAACTTGGACAGAACCTCCTATTTTACCAACACGAAGACGGAGCCCCCTGCCGCGCCGTGGGGTGGTGTGGGGCCCTCGTGGCTCCGCAGCCGCCGCCATTTCGCCTATTTATTCCTCCCGGCGCGAATACCCTAAATACCCGAACCATTATCCACGAAAAGCTCCAGAGACGCCGCCGCCGTCAACCCTAACTCGGGAGGGTTCAGAAGCTCTTCCCGGCACCCTGTCGGAGAGGGGAATCATCACCTGAGGGCTCTACATCACCATGCCTGCCTCCAGAGTGATGCGTGAGTAGTCCATCCTTGGACTACGGGTCCATGGCAGTAGCTAGATGGTTGTCTCTCTACTTTATGCTATCATGTTTAGATCTTGTGAGCTGCCTATCATGATCAAGATCATCTTATTGTAATGCTACATGTTGTGTTTGCTGGGATCCGATGAATATTGAATACTATGTCAAGTTGATTATCAATCTATCTTATATGTTATTTATGATCTTGCATGCTTTCCGTTACTAGTAGATGCTTTGGCCAAGTAGATGCTTGTAACTCCAATAGTGAGTATTTATGCTAGATAGTGGGTTCATGCCTCCGGTAATCTGAGAGAGTGACAATAACTTCTAAGATTGTGGATGTGCTGTTGCCACTAGGGATAAAATAACCGATGCTTAGCTTAAGGGTGCGCCGTTAGGTCTAATGCATTTGTTTACATTACGCACATTACTTAATGCAATTATCCGTTGCTTGCAACTTAATACCAACGGGGAACTCGGTATGACAACCTGACGGTGGATTATTAGTCATATACGCTGTTGGATAACGGTCTATGTATTTTGTCGTAATGCCCACATGAATATCATAGTAATCATCATGGCATATATATGCATTGTCATGCGCTCAATATTTTGTCAATTGCCTAGCTGTAATTTGTTCACCCAGCATGTTAGTTATCTTTTATGGAGAGACACCACTAGTGAACTGTGGACCCCGGTCCATTCTTTTACACTGATAATACAACCAACTGCAAACACTGTTTCTTTTCATTCTCTGCAATTTACTACTGTTTTCCACACCATACGTTTAATCCTTTGTTTTCAGCAAGCCGGTGAGATTGACAACCTCACTGTTTCGTTGGGGCAAAATAATTTGATTGTGTTGTGTGCAGATTCCATGTCGGCGCCGGATTCCCTGGTGTTGCGCCGTGCCATATTCCGCCACCAACAACCTTCAGAAGTGATTTCTTGCTCCTACTAGTCGATTAAACCTTGGTTTCATACTGAGGAAATACTGCTGCTACACTGCATCATACCTTCCTCTTGGGGTCTCCCAACGAACGTGTGATCAACGCAATCAATAACGAACACCAATCCACTGTGTAGGTCTATACAAGCACACCTTAAAGTCGCATTCCACATCTAGGGAACCCCACACTGTCAACTTGAGCGCCCTAAAATAGTACTAGACAAACACCACAATTTCATAGAGACATCCAACACAAATAATAACTCATTATAAGTATTCCTGTAATATTTAGCCTAAGAGCCACACACGGTGCGCACACTGTCAACTTCGCACCGTGGGAAGATTACAAAGCTCATGATCACATAAAGATCACACCATGGGAGTAACATCTATGGATTCAAGTAGCATATAAGATAATGAAGAGTAACATCTATTGATTCAACTAGATTACATAGTTCATGATCACATAAAGATCACACCATGGGAGAGAAATAAACCACATAGCTACCGGTATGAGCCCTCAGCCCCGAGGGAAACTACTCACACATGGTCATGGTGATGAGGAGCTTGATGGAGAGGTGCAGCCCGGAGTGGAGGCGGCGGCAGGCGGCAACCACGGCGCGGCGGCGGCAGCCCGTGGAGGCGGCGGCGGCGACCCTTGGAGATGGTGCTGGTATGGAGGAGGTTCTCTACCCCAAGACGGCTGCTTGGGAGGAGGAAATTCGTGGTATGGGGGCCTCCCCACGAGTTAGGTTTCCTCTCCTTATATATGCTCTCGGATTCCCGTCATCTCCTTTAGGATTTCGGTAAAGCGGCGATATCTGGAGCGTCCGAACTCGGAATTAGGTGAATTTTAAGTCCAGATCGATTGGCAAAAAATTCCCCGCAACTTTCGCGACTAGACTTTTTCTGTTTAACGTCGTCTTCTGCCCGGTACGTGACAATCTCCGAAAAACGTTTTCAGACAGATTTCAGGAAGGTCCCGATTCGACTCCAACAAGGTTTCCTTTGCCCAATTTTGATAATTCCTACACATTAAAGTGTAAAACAAGAAAATTGTGCACTTTGGCAACTATTAGTAGGTTAGTCCAATAAATGTCATAATATGATATAAAGTGTATATAAAACATGTGACAATTGGTATAATATAAGTATGAAACATCAGAAATTATAGATACGTTTGAGACGTATCAGTCTATGTGGCTATAATACCAATGGCGATCGTCTTAATGTCGCTGATGAGTAGACTAGCTATATAGTGATGTGTGTGTGTGCGCTCCGTTATGTCTTCTCTCATGTATTCGGTCAATTCGGTCCATTCGGTTACCTAAAAGTAATGACCGAAATATTTGGATTCCTATCATTCTTCTGATCGATTCATACATATTATTTTTGCAAAAAAACACCATTTAGTCATTTAGATGGAACCACACCACAAGCGTCCAACCAATAAGATAGCCTGAATCGCCTACCCACGGATCGCCCAAGCAGTCGTCCGATCGCTGTCGTCCGATGGCCAGCGATCCAACGGAATAGAACAACCCCAGCTGGCTAGCACCCGAACCGTCCGCCAGGGGTAACTTGGCATGTAAATTCAAACAACTAGGAAAATGGTATTTACAAAAATAATCTGTAAATTTCCTTTGAAACCATTGCTTCCTATACCAAGACACACCTATGTGTCGAATATGAGCACTTTATCACAAACTATGCGTTAGGAATTGACATAACTTGATCATTTGGTTTGAAACTTTATAGATGTTTATATGATAGTGCTTTTTGTGAAGAATGTTTCTGAAACTTTTGTGAAAAATCAAGTTTATCATTTTACATAGCAACTAAGTACTTGGGGATTATCGATTGTTTAAATAATACAAAACAAATATAAAACAATGTCTGCATTGCAGAATAATTCAAAGTAGGGAGAACATTATTTTCCTCACTTTACAAAAGCAGCAATGATCAAATATGCAAAAGTATCACGCATACATTTTTATTTAATCCAGTTACATAGCTCGGGTCCATTTTTATTTAACCATAATACATCACGAATAATATCACTAAATTATGCCAGGTCCGAAGCCGCGGGGTGCATCATGGTCGACGCTCAGCACCCAAAGAGCAGGAACCATCACAAGGTCAATACTCACATGAGAAGGAACCCTATGAAACATCTGCCATCTACTATCATACACCGCTAGCGTATCCAACATATGCATGTAGCGACGGATGTGCTCGTCCTCCTCCCTGATACGGCGACGTACCACCTCCTCGGGGGCCGGCTCCCTCTGCACTGAGCGTGGCCCACACGACTTCCACCAAAGAAGATCCAGGTCGACGACGTCACCCGGATTTCTCACCAAGATACGCGCCCCGGAAGATACCACCTCCTCCCAGTGCCAGCCCGGCGGAGCCCAGTCCGGACATCGCCCCTATCGTCCAACAGGGACATCGTCGCCGAGATCTGAAAAAATGAGTAGGGAATTTGATCAAACACACCTGGCCTTATATATAACAATGTTTAAAATAACCGCGTGCTAAATATAGCGTGCTAATAACCGCGTGCTAGATATAGCGTGCTAAATATAAAATATAGCGTGCTAATAACCGCGTGCTAAATATAGCGTGCTAAATGATTTTTGCACTTGAAGTTCAAATGATTTTTTTAAAATTTTCAGACAAAAACGGCCAAAGAATACACAAATATAAAAAAGCCAGAAAATAAAAAAACAGAAGAAAAAAATCCCACCCTACCGCGCCTTATCCTCTCCCCTTATCCACTCCCATCCCACCGCCGCCGCACACACCTTATCCACTCCCACTCCCGCTGCCGCGGCCGCCCACTCTCCCGCCGCCGCCGCCGTCCTCCCCTCGAGCGCACGCGCCGCGGCCACCTCTCTTCCCCACGCGCCCCCGCCCACGCCGCCCACGCCGCGGCCCCGCCGCCCACGCCGCTGCCCCGCCGCCGTCCCCTCCACTCCCCGCGACGAGCGAGAAGCCCGCGGCATCCATCGACCCGAGGTCGCGCTCGCCTACAAGTTCCCCGAGGTAACCTGCCCACCCGCGCGCCCCTCCCTCCCCGCGTCTCCTCGTCTCCGTGCTAACCTCGCCTCCGTGCTCCTCGCTGCAGGGACGTGGCGCTCTACGCGCTCGGGGTGGGGGCGTGCGGCACGGACGCCGTCGACGACAAGGAACTCCACCTCGTGTACCACAGCGACGGCCAGTGCCACATCAAGGTCCCTCCCCCTCCCTCCCTCGTCCCTCCCTGTTTTGGTATGAATTGTTGTCCCCGTCACACCGGGTGGCTTAAAAATACCCCGGTCTTAAAAATACCTCGCCACAATCTTAAAATTGCAATTACGCGACCCCGGTCTATAATCTACCGTCACACCGGGTGGCTTAAAAATACTCCGAGCTCTAATGTAATTTATTATGCGGTAAAAGAGCGGAACAAAATGAACATGGTAAAATCAAGATGCGAGTTAAAAAGGCGAGTCAAAAAGATGTGGATAACTGTAACAATTTTACTTTTTGGGAAAAGAATGGATACTCATGGGTGCTAGTATGTTCTGATTGAATGTGCAATAAACTCAGAATCTTAAATATAAAACAAATTTGTGATATGAAATGCGTGTCCCACAAAAATGCGTGTATGTTATCTTACATATGGAGAATGCTACGCTGCGAATTTGTGATATGAAATGTTGCAGGTACCCGAGAGGCCCTTGAGATTGCCGGAATGTTGATTAATTTCCATTCCGGCAAATTTAGGTACTCCATATATCTTATTTTTAGCAAAGGTCATGCCGTAATTTTCCGTGAATTTTGGTATGACTTTGGCTAAAAATATGACGTATTTTCTATGAATTTGAAAAATGACTTTATGTTACCGTCTTTTGATATGCCGATGATTAAACTGTTGTGACACCGTGTGATCCAGGGGTGGGGCTAGCGAGCCATGTGATATGCACGAGTACACATATCTCATGCATCCTACTTGGCTCGCTCGCTCTATCCTTGAAGTCTGTGTGTCACTTCTAAGTATGAGGCATGAATGCTTTTGAGTTTACCCTAATTCATTTTTTTACGATGCCGATGATTAAAATGAGATGACACTGATGTCTACGCACGCTTCTATTCTTGTAGACAGTGTTGGGCCTCCAAGTGCAGAGGTTTGTAGAACAGCAGCAAGTTTCCCTTAAGTGAATCACCCAAGGTTTATCGAACTCAGGGAGGTAGAGGTCAAAGATATCCCTCTCAAGCAACCCTGCAATTAAGATACAAGAAGTCTCTTGTGTCCCCAACACACCCAATACACTTGTCAGGTGTATAGGTGCACTAGTTCGGCGAAGAGATATTAAAATACAAGTAATATGGATGATTATAAGTGGTAATTGCAATCTGAAATAAAAATGGCAGCAAGCAAACATGTAGCAAACTGGTAAACGGTGTTTCAATGCTTAGAAACAAGGCCTAGGGATCATACTTTCACTAGTGGACACTCTCAACAATAATAATATAATTGAATACATAGATATTTCCTCTTCACTATGCTACTCTGAGTTATTCTCTCGTTGGATAACGAACACCAATCCACCGCGTAGGGCTATAAAAGCACACCTTAAAGTCGCATTCCCATGTCTAGTTAACCCCACACTGTCAACTTGAGCGCCCTAGAAGGTACTAGACAAACACCGCAATTTCATAGAGACATCCAACGCAAATAATAACTCATGATAAGTATTCCTGTTATCTTTAGCCTAAGAGCCACACACGGGGCGCACACTGTCAACTTCGCACCGTGGGACAAAGGTGACTCCGGAGATTACATTAATAAAACCACTTGAGTAGCATATAAGATAATGAAGAGTACATCTATGGATTCAACTAGATTACAAAGCTCATGATCACATAAAGATCACACCATGGGAGAGAGAGATAAACCACATAGCTACCGGTAGAGCCCTCAGCCCGAGGGAGAACTACTCCCTCCTCATCATGGGAGGCAGCAACGCGATGATGGAGGCGGTGGCGTCGATGGAGATGGCTCCGGGGGCAATTCCCCGTCCCGGCAAGGTGCCGAACAGAGACTTCTGTCCCCCGAAACGGAGTTTCGTGGCGGCGGAGCACGGAGATGTATTCGGGAGTTTCGTCAATTGTGTTAGGGTTTACTCCGCGGGGGCTATTTATGGTCCAAAGGGCAGCTTCAGAAGGTCCCGAGGCAGCCACACGTGGCCTCGGCGCGGGTCAGGGTTTTCCTGGCCGAGCCGACTTGTCGGGCCTGCACAGGCCGCATACGAACTCGATGGAGATGAACCTTTTGTATAAAACGTGCGGCGGAAAATTCCAGCAACTTTCGCGACTAGACTTTTTCCATTTGACGTCGTCTTCAGGCCCGAACGTGACGATCTTTGAAAATAGTTTTCAGACAGATTTCTGGAAAGTCCCAATTTGACTCCAACAAGGTTTCCTTTGCCCAATTTTGATAATTTCTACACATCAAAGTGTAAAACAAGAACATTGTGCACTTTGGCAACTATTAGTAGGTTAGTCCAATAAATGTCATAATATGATATAAAGTGCATATAAAACATGTGACAATTGATATAAAACATGCATGGAACATCAAAAATTATAGATACGTTTGAGACGTATCAGCATCCCCAAGCTTAGTTCCTACTCGTCCTCGAGTAGGTAAACGATAAAACAATAATTTTTGAAGTGACATGCTACCAACATAATCTTGATCTAATAATGATGTAATGGTAAGTGAGCTGAGATCAAATCATTCAAAGCAAATGTCTATAATTGATATTAAATAAGAGATAATAAAGCAAGATAGTTAAACAAGCTAAAAGTTTTCATGAATGACGGCCTTTAAGACATGAAACCGTACAAGGTTCATTATAGATGTTTTAAGTATCCAGTGTAGGAGTTCTATCCTTCAATTCCAAGCATCAAGCAATTTTTCATAACATAGAGAACGGATCCAGTCAAGTAAAAGTAAACATGAACGTCATGAATCCACTGTTTCGAGGTCTACTCAACCGGTGAGCGTAAGCATTTAGTATCGGCACCAGGATGTTATGGCAAAGAGAACGTTAATGGGGGTTTGGAAGGCCAATGGAAGAAAGTCTCACAAAGCTATAAGTGATCATTAGACAAGAGGAAGTCTTATAATCGAAGCTATGCAAGGAGTAGTGATTGCCATGCAACGGATGCACATAGAGCTATATGTGTATGAAAGCTCTCCAATGGAACTAGTGGGGGTGCATCCAACTCGGTTGCTCACGAAGACCTAGAGCACTTTTGAGGAAGCTCATCATTGGAATATACAACCCAAGTTCTATAACGTAATATTCCCCACATAGTTATACTAGTAAAGCATGAAAACTCTCTCAAATGGAGCATAGGTGCTAAACATGAGCACAAATGATGACTATGAATACTGCAAGTGCTAAACATGAGCACAACTTTGATAAAGGATAGTAGTGTTGCCCCCCTTTTCTTTTTCTTTTTTTTTCTTTTTTTTCTTTTTTTTTTTTTTTCTTTTTCTGTTTCACTTTTCGATGGCCTCCATGGCTCTTTTCTAGCAGGGGCAACACTCTAATATGATTACAAACTTTTTGGTACAAATAACTCATAATGAACAAAACATGATGTATAAAACTGTATGCCTCTGCCAGTGTAGCAGGATGTGCAATGATCTAGCGTAACATGGGTAAACCACACATCAGCTGTATAGAATCATGCAAAGCAATATATAAATGATAAATGACAACAAGTCATGTAATGTAAAATGGAAGTTGCATGGCAATATATCTCGGAACAGCTATGGAAATGCTGTGGTAGGTAGGTATGGTGGCTGTTTTGAGGAAGATGTATGGGTTTATGTGTAGGAGAACAAGAGGAAGTCCTCCCACGGGTTTTGGATGTACTGGCGAAGTATGCACAACTCTCAATGTGAGAAAAGGGCAATGCACAGCACCGAAGAGGCTAGCAAATTTGGATGGTGGAAGTGCCAAAACCGTAGCTTAACATTAGTCAAAAAGAACTCACAAGTTTATTGCAAACAACTAGCAGGTTCAACATTAAGCGCATGGTTAACATTTACCCCAAGGAGGGCCGTTCACGGCGGCACAAGTACCCCGTTAGATCCCTCGACCTTCACACACAACCTAGTTATTACGAACCACTTTTCAGACATGGAAAGCTATCAAGTCCAACTACACCTTCAACAATTTTAGTGTTTGTAGTACGGTGCAAGCTTAAAGACAATAATCCACTAATGATTTTAACTTAATTAACCAGCAAGCTTTACCATCTATTACTTAATACCTCAAAACGTTTGCAAGGAATCAGGTTATCAAAGTTCAATGATCTACAAGATTATGCAAGTTTTCATTATACCACTACCACACGCAACATTTTCTGAACCAACATATTAACCAAGCAACTCTCCAAACAAATATAAGTGAAGCAAGAGAGTACTTTCTACAAAAGAACTAATAGCTCTGACAAGAGGTACATGAAAACCAAGAGCTAGAAGCTAAACAGCGCGAAAATTGAATACTCAACAGATATAAGTGAAGAACAAGAGTATTCCAAGAAAAAGCGGAGCGTGTCTCTCTCCCAATCAAGAATGTTGTGATCAAGCTTATTGCAAAAATAAAAGTACAATACTGAAAATAAAAGCACACAGACGCTCCAAGAACAGCACATATGATGTGAAAGAATTAAAATATAGTTTCACTAGAGATGACCTGATAATTTTGCCGATGAAGAAGGGGATGCCTTGGGCATCCCCAAGCTTAGACGCTTGAGTCTTCTTGAAATATGCTGGGGAGATCCATGGGAGCCTCCCCAAGCTTAAGCTCTTCACTCTTCTTGATCCTATTATATCATCCTTCTCTCTTGACCCTTGAAAACTTCCGTCACACCAAACTCAAAGTAATCTCATTAGAGGGTTAGTGCATAATCAAAAACTCACATGTTCTATAAAGACGCAATATGACTTGTTACTTTAAACATTAGCTACTGCCACTGATGTTATGTGAAGCTCTTCCACCCAAAAAAGAATTTCACTCAACACTAGTAAAAGAGAGAATGCAAAATAAAAAGGCATAATCTGTCTAAAACAGAACAGTCCGCAAAGACGAATTTTTTCGAGGCACTTACGACGCTCAGATCGAAAAACTCTGAACTAATGAAAGTGCGTACATATCTGAGGATCACGCACAAAAATTTCAGATTTAAATAATTTTTCTGTGATTTTACAGAAAAAACGGTGAACAGCAGAAATCCAAATCTAGCATCATCTTCCTATTAGAGGCTACTACTTGGCACAACAATGCAAGAAAATAAAGATACAAAGGCATTGCTACAGAAGTAAACAGCACCTTGACTCAAATAAAATAAAAATGCAGAAATAAAAACAATGGGTTGTCTCCCACAAGCGCTTTTCTTTAAAGCCTTTTAGCTAGGCATGATAATTTTGATGATGCTCTCATATGTATAAGAGTTGAATATAAAGAGCATCAAGAAGCAAATATCAAACACATTTAAGTCTAACCCACTTCCTATGCAAAGGAATCTTGTAAGAAAATAAATCAAAAGCACAAAGTGACTAGCATAGGAAGGCAAAACAATTGCAACTTCAAGGCTTTCAACATAAAGAGAGGAGACTTAATATTATTGTGATATGTGAAGCCATGTCTCCCTCTCTCATAATGACCAGTAGGTTTAAAGTACCCATCAAATAAAAGCAAATCAAGAGAAAGCTCAAAACCTTCGTCATAAAGAGAGTGTTTTAGTAACATGAAATTTCTACAACCATATTTCCTCTCTCAAATAATTTTCAGTGGCATCATGAATAAACTCAACAATATAGCTATCACATAAAGCATTCTTATCATGATCCACATGCATAAAGTATCATTACTCCACATAAGCATAAACATTTCATTAGTAATAGTGGGAGTAAAAGTATCACATCCATCATTGTAATCATCATAAATTGGAGGCATAGAATAATCATAATGAATTTTATCCTCAATAGTAGATGGACTGAAAATATCATATTCATCATTGTAAACATCATATATAGGAGGCATATCATAATCAACATAAACTATATCCTCAATAGTAGGTGGAGTGAAAATATCACAATCATTATAAACATCATATATTGGAGGCAAAGTATCATCAAAGCAAATTTTCTCCTCCAAAACCGGGGAACTAAAAAGATCATTTTCATCAAAACCGACCTCCCCAAGCTTAAATTCTTCCATAGCATTAGCAATAATGGTGTTCAAAGAATTTATAGTAATAACATTGCTACCATCATGCAAATAATTTTCCATAGGTTTTTTAATTTTCTCTTCAAAAGCATCATGTCCTAATTCAAGATAAATTTCATAAAGCTCTAATTTTTTTGTTGTTTTCCATTAAGCCTAACTAGTGAAATAAAAACAAGAAACAAAAAGATATAATTGCAGAATCTAAAGGAAATACCTTCGAGCACTCACACGTCAGCAACAGTGCTAGAAAATAGCTAAGTAGCTGGAGGATGTGAGTACCTTTTACCTTACCTCCCCGGCAACGGCGCCAGAAAATAGCTTGATGTCTACGCACGCTTCTATTCTTGTAGACAGTGTTGGGCCTCCAAGTGCAGAGGTTTGTAGAACAGCAGCAAGTTTCCCTAAGTGAATCACCCAAGGTTTATCGAACTCAGGGAGGTAGAGGTCAAAGATATCCCTCTCAAGCAACCCTGCAATTAAGATACAAGAAGTCTCTTGTGTCCCCAACACACCCAATACACTTGTCAGGTGTATAGGTGCACTAGTTCGGCGAAGAGATATTAAAATACAAGTAATATGGATGATTATAAGTGGTAATTGCAATCTGAAATAAAAATGGCAGCAAGCAAACATGTAGCAAACTGGTTGTAAACGGTGTTTCAATGCTTAGAAACAAGGCCTAGGGATCATACTTTCACTAGTGGACACTCTCAACAATAATAATATAATTGAATACATAGATATTTCCTCTTCACTATGCTACTCTGAGTTATTCTCTCGTTGGATAACGAACACCAATCCACCGCGTAGGGCTATAAAAGCACACCTTAAAGTCGCATTCCCATGTCTAGTTAACCCCACACTGTCAACTTGAGCGCCCTAGAAGGTACTAGACAAACACCGCAATTTCATAGAGACATCCAACGCAAATAATAACTCATGATAAGTATTCCTGTTATCTTTAGCCTAAGAGCCACACACGGGGCGCACACTGTCAACTTCGCACCGTGGGACAAAGGTGACTCCGGAGATTACATTAATAAAACCACTTGAGTAGCATATAAGATAATGAAGAGTACATCTATGGATTCAACTAGATTACAAAGCTCATGATCACATAAAGATCACACCATGGGAGAGAGAGATAAACCACATAGCTACCGGTAGAGCCCTCAGCCCGAGGGAGAACTACTCCCTCCTCATCATGGGAGGCAGCAACGGCGATGATGGAGGCGGTGGCGTCGATGGAGATGGCTCCGGGGGCAATTCCCCGTCCCGGCAAGGTGCCGAAACAGAGACTTCTGTCCCCCGAAACGGAGTTTCGTGGCGGCGGAGCACGGAGATGTATTCGGGAGTTTCGTCAATTGTGTTAGGGTTTACTCCGCGGGGGCTATTTATGGTCCAAAGGGCAGCTTCAGAAGGTCCCGAGGCAGCCACACGTGGCCTCGGCGGGGTCAGGGTTTTCCTGGCCGAGCCGACTTGTCGGGCCTGCACAGGCCGCATACGAACTCGGATGGAGATGAACCTTTTGTATAAAACGTGCGGCGGAAAATTCCCAGCAACTTTCGCGACTAGACTTTTTCCATTTGACGTCGTCTTCAGGCCCGAACGTGACGATCTTTGAAAATAGTTTTCAGACAGATTTCTGGAAAGTCCCAATTTGACTCCAACAAGGTTTCCTTTGCCCAATTTTGATAATTTCTACACATCAAAGTGTAAAACAAGAACATTGTGCACTTTGGCAACTATTAGTAGGTTAGTCCAATAAATGTCATAATATGATATAAAGTGCATATAAAACATGTGACAATTGATATAAAACATGCATGGAACATCAAAAATTATAGATACGTTTGAGACGTATCAGACACTATGTTATTCAAGGGTGGTGTAAGCGAAACTTGTAATATGCAAGAATATAGAGATTCTGCATCTTACTAGTTTCGCTTACTCCATCCCTGAATTTGTGTTCAATCTAGTATATGAGGCATATTTTTTTAGAATGGCGCCGATGATTAAAATGTTGTGATACAATGTGATCCAAGGGCGGGGATAGTGAGCCTCGTGATATGCACGAGTACACACATCTCGTGCATCCTACTTGGCTCGCTAACTCCGTCCCTGAGGCCTGTGTGTCACTTCTAAGTATGAGGCATGCTTTTTAGTTGGCCCTAATTTATTTGTGTCTAATTTACATATTTTTGCACCAAATTCAGGAAACATTTCTATACTTTACATCTTTCTATACTGTATGTACTTTACATCTTTCTATACTCAAATTTGTTGTGTAACATGCATTTTTATTTGCCACAGAGCATGCCGCCGCGCCGCCGCTCCATGAGCGGGTTCATTGGCGTCCGTCACCGCCCATCTGGCCGGTGGTCCGCGGAGATCACCGTGAACGACCAGCGTTGGTATATGGGGACCTTCGACACGGCGGAGCTCGCCGCGCGCGCGTTCGACGCGGCAGCCTGGAGGTTTGGACGGCCGCGTTTTGAGCTCAACTTCCCTGACGTTAAGGACCGGGAGGAGGCTGAGTTCCTCGCGCCGCCGATGGAGATCGTCGACGTAGACGAGGCGCGGCGTAACCGCCGCCAGGGGATAGCTCGCCGCGCTGCCGAGATCGACGAGTGGCGGATGGACGCGCTGCGCCGCGACCTCCCCGATCTGGTGTAGGCGGAACTGGACTTCTACGCCTCGAGGAACAAGAAGAGGCAGGCGAGCTCCGACGTCGCTGGACCCTCCAGTGCAGCGCCGCCGTGCCAGAAGACCGGCGACGATTCGGATTCGAGCTTCTGAGATCATAGCTCGGACTCATCGTCCGACTTAAGTTCATGCTGGGGACCTTGAGTAGTTTTAGGTTAATTTCAAGTTAGCTTAAGTGATGAACTAACGCATGTTGTTTAGCTTATCGAAGTTTAGCTTAAGTTCATGTTGTTTTAGGTTTGTAATGCATGTGTGATGAACTAATATATCTGTGTATGACACTTTGATCATTTGTATGTGGTCGTCTATATTTCTGTTGTTTATTTGACGCCCATACTTGAATTTACTGTAATTATACTGGATATATTGCTGAAATACGATTTTCTAGAAAAACATAATTCCCAAAAAATGTACCGCTGGCAGGCGTGGTGGATTACCGCTGACGGACGCTTGCCCGCCAGCGCTGTGTCATATACCGCTGGCGGGCGCTAGGGATGCCCGCCAGAGGTAACCAGCCTTACCGCTGGCGGACGGCCGCCCGCCAGCGGTAATTATTACCACTGGCGCTCCGCCAACGGTAGGCCTTTTCCTATGGTGTCAGGCTCAGCTGACGAGATGAGGCCAGACATGGGGCTCAACTGCACGATCAGTGTTCCATCAACGCGTTGATGCATGCATGGCCGGCATGGGGGCACAATCACAGAATATACTACTAGTATATACACAAAGATGCATGCAAGGAGAGGAAAAGAAAAGATATCCCTGGCCTCAGTGGCGGAGCCACGCCTAAGTTGTGTAGTCAGCTGACTACACAACATTTTGGCAAAGCCTTCATATATAGCTTAAAATGCATGCAAAAAATATACAAAATTTGAACAAATAGATGTATTTGCAATACAATTTTGAATTGACATCACATGTTTGTAGTCCTGGCTCCGCCACTGCCTGGCCTGCTGCAGTGCTGCTTCTGCCATGCTTGTTCTCTGTTCGTGTGTGCATGCTTCACCGGACCCTGCCGCTGCCACCATGTCCATGCAGCAGGATGCTTGCATGCAGAGTTGCAGCAGAGACGCAAAGCCAAATCTGACAGCTCTCCCTTCTGTCCAACGTTCGTGCACCGCTAGGTACCGTGGACATGTGACGTGAGAGTGAGAACGCGCCATGGAAAGCGAAGCTCACGAGGAAGAAATATATCGATGCATGGTGTGCACGCACGCATGGTGGAAGCACGCGCGGCATGCCCGCAGCAGCTGAGTCTCCAAGATCCAGAGACGATACTGTCAGTACCAGAGAAAGACGAGCCGTGAAAGTTGAGTCGCCAATTACTGGCCTGGTTGCGGCCGGTCTCATTCTTTTCAACACTCTTTTGACTCTTGCCACCATAGTGCGCATGCGTGCCTGTTCAACGGGCAACCGATATGCATAGATCGGGAAAAGAAGAAACATGATACTGACTAGTGCTCCCTCCGTTCCAAATTAATTGACACATATTTGTCTAAATATGGATGTATCTAGACACTAAACAAGTATAGATACATCCATATTTGTACAAATACAAGTCAATTAATTTGGAACGGAGGGAGTACTTCCCATTGGCCGTTTCCAGGATATATCTTGGCAAATAATCACTAGTCAACGAGCTGGATGAT
Organism: Poa pratensis; assembly: GCA_947311845.1. NCBI lineage: Eukaryota > Viridiplantae > Streptophyta > Magnoliopsida > Poales > Poaceae > Poa > Poa pratensis. The sequence goes on from CAMZMU010000086.1 coordinate 13,277,751, forward strand.
TTAGTTTTCCTTCCCAAGATACACATGCGTCTGTGTTCAAATGTTTAGTGAGTAGCAACGACGATGATAGCGAGTGATGGTTTGGTCGCGACATGATCTTATTAGTCGATTGGCTTCTAGTTTCTGTGTGTTTGTCTCGTCTTTCCGTTGGATCTCTCATGTAGTGAAGTCGGAACTACTGCGGAAGGGATACGATGACTTGCGTGGAGCAGTCTGGTCGCGAAGGTTTTCGTCGGCGCAAGTCCTACTCATCCCCTCTCTGGGGCTCCTCATCAGAATCAGAATCAGAGCTACCAGTCAGTTGTGCAGTGTGAGTTTCACGCGGCCATTATTGTGGAATTTGTGGTCTTTTACCCATGACCCAACTAAATTCTGAAAGTCTCATGGTCCATTTGTATGGCTGGTTTGGGACTAAAGTTTAATCTCACATTGCTAGTTGGGAGAGAGTTGCACCACCTTATAAGATGGAGTGTTGTGCTACTTGGTAATCATGTGAGAACACAAGACTCTCTCTCACGCACTCCTCCTCCTCCTCCGCCGCTCGCTCGTCTCGTCACGACGCGACGCGGATTGCGGGAATGAGCCGATGCCTATATTTTCGCAGTCCGGGAAAACTTATTGAGTCATTGATTAATAATTAACGGAAGCGTTAATTGTTTTGCGTTTCCGATTCTTTTGGATCGTTGAGACGTTACCGACTCGATCGTGGGCTGTGCCCACATCCTACCCGACAAGTGCTATATATGCCGAGGCAAACCCTAGCCGCCACACACGCAACACATGGTCGCTCGCCGTCCTAGTTGCAGAACCTTGCGCCGCCGTCTTCTAAGTCATCTCCATCCCGTCTTCCGGCGTGCACCGGTTGAAGGGACAGTAGGCCTCTGAAACCCCGCCTCTTGTGATCTTGTCACTACTAGGAAACTAGCTATAAACAGAATCACTTTTTGCGTTGCACCAAATAGCCACGCGCCACAGAAATATTTTCTGTGGCGCATTGTTTTGCATGCGCCACAGAATTTCTGTGGCGCATTGTTTTGCATGCGCCACAGAAAATTTGGAATTCTGTGGCGCACGGAAGCCCCATGCGCCACAGAAAGACATATTACAGATCCCCCCATGGATCGCCTTTTTAGTTTTGCAAACAAGAAAAGAAAATGATAAAAAATTTAATAAATAAAATCTTTTGAGATATAGTTAGGTTTTAGTGGTCTAGTTGGTATAGAAATTTTGAAATATGAATTTTGACTTTTTTGCAAAAAACAGAAAAAAAATTAGAACGGCCATAACTTTTGCATACGACGTCGAAAAAATACATTTAATATATCAGAAAAACTAGAGAAAAATTCGAGCTCGATTTCACCAGGGTTTAACCAGTGAACTTTTCTCAGATTCAGGAAATTTCAAAAGGAAAAAAGTTATTTCAAAAAGAAGATTTTTTTCTACAAAATCAAAAAAATTCAAAAAAATAGAAATTGTTGGGCGGGATTCGAATTTGAATCCCGCCGGCACCCCTTCTCCCTCTCTTTTCCCCTTCTCTCCTAATTCTCTCCTCCACTTCTTCTCCACTTATCCTCTCCCCTTCTCCTCTCCTCCACTTCTCCTCTCCCCTTCTCCTCTCCTCCCCTTCTCCTCTCCCCTTCTCCTCCCTCCTCCTTCTCCTCTCCTCTCCTCCACTTTTTCTCTCCTCCTCCTCCACCTCCGGCGACCTCCTTCACCACCCCGACGACCTCCTCTTCCTCTTCCACCTCGAACTCCACCTCCGGCGACCTCCACCTCCACCTCCGGCGACCTTCGCCGACCTCCTCCTCCACCCCGGTGACCTCCTCCGGCAAGGCCTTCGGCGACCTCCTCCTCCACCCCGGCGACATCCTTCTCCTCCTCCACCATCTCCGACGACCGCCATCCTCCACCCACCCACCTCGGCGACCCCCTCCTCCACCCACGGCAACACGGCCTCCGGCGAGCTCCGACGAAATTCCGGCGGCTAGATCTAGATCTAGATCTGGCCACCCTTTTTTTTTGAAATTCAAATAAAAAATCTGTGGCGCATGGTGGTGGGTGCGCCACAGAAATATTTCCGTGGCGCATGGTGGAGGGTGCGTCACAGAATCGTGGGATTTCTGTGGCGCACGCCCGGATGCGCCACAGAAAAATAATTTAGTGGCGAGATATCTGTGGCGCACCCACCATGCGCCACAGATTTTTTTTGGTGCGCCACTGATAGCCTATTTCCTAGTAGTGTGTACGGAAGAGGGGCGATCAGTTTTTGGGGAGCGCACTCGCGCGACTACTGGCATTGGGTTCTTACCCTACGACGACTTCTTCCCCGACATCGCCAATCTCTTCATTGACGACATGGGCGACAGTGGTTCCGCTGCTGCTGCACCGTACGTTTCTTGATCTTTCTGTTGGACATATTGCTAGAGTTTCTGTTTGTAGTAGTTTCTCTAGATTCGTTCGGTTTATCTACTGTTTTAGTAGATCGCATGATTAGTTTAATAGTTGTTATTCTAGTCATGAATTGCTTACTATTTTTGCGAATTAAATCAATTGCTAAATTGCTTATACATTTAACAATTATGACGAGGTCTCTATATGGTTGGAGTCGGTGAATTCGGAGTCGATGACGTCGCCACTGATGGGCAATCTGACTGTGACCCTGTTTTCGGTGGTATGTGCATCTTATGTTGATAGCTACGGTGGTTGTGTGCCCTCGATGGAGTGTTTGTTCTGATTTTTACTAACTTTACTAAATAACCAATCAACTATTTTTATTAATCAATGAAAATAATAGGTATTTTGTCTCGTTTAAAAAAAAACTACTCTGCTCACACACGTACGTCCAATTCGCCCGCCAGAGCGAGCTTGCTCACGATGCCGATGGCGATAAGAGCAGTGACTAGCATATGATTTGAGAGCATTAATTTAGTGTATGTGCAATGTGACGCATGCAACTGGCTGACAATTGCACCACTGATGATCGGGACCGATCATCGATCGCGTGCGCTTTCAACATGCATGCATGATGGAAGACTATACTACTACTAATAAACGGGGTTAGCTTTGGACAAGCTGCATGTTTGCCTCCTGTAGAGTGGCATCAGCGAGACACGGCGACAGGCCAGGCAACGCCATGCCTGCATACAGTAGTATACTGCGTTCTTTTGCTTACGGCCTTTTCTCTTTAACGGCATGAGGTTCCCATAATTAAAAGCCCCATGGGGAACACTGATTCCCTCCTGATCATCATCAGTGCCACTCTCTTTGTTACGTGCTCTCCTCTAGCCAGACCACTCCAATACTATACTAGCTCTTTTATTTTCACCAAAGTAGGCTCATATTAGCATATACTCGGTCCTGGGTGTTTAACTATCATCACAAGGATTGGGCCCACCTGATGCATGTGTGTGCAAAAATTAATTAGGCCACTGTCACCCTCATTGATGTGCTTTGTATTATTTGCTGCTGGTTTTTGGTCCTTTCTTGTTGTTAACCTCTTAAATTCCTCCTGAGATCCATAGAGTGGTCCAGTATGAGATTATATGTATTTGTAAAATAAAACTAGGGTTCATGCATGCATTGTGTCACTTCAGTCAAACTACATCTTATATTTACATATGATCAACTGGCTTCGTGTTTTATTGGTGTGATATTGCTGATGACATTCTATTTGCACAGTTACACAAAATTGTGTGTGAATTACCCTTACAAATAATATCTTAAAAAAATGCCTTGTTTTGCGGCTTCATTGTAGGAAATTAGGTACTTCACATGCATTCTATGCAAGTACCAGTAGTTGATTAGGCACAGGCATGGACTTGCCGAATGAGCCACTGAATCTGAAAATTAAGCTGCAACAGAAGCAAGCATGCACATTTTATCCTACATTTAATTTCCTGAAGTGTTCATTATTCCTAATGAATTATGCATGCATATTTGTTTGTAGATCTTGCAATGATGGAGCCAGCTCTTTCAGAGAGAGAATTTGAGGTGTACGTTGGACTGGCTGACCAGATCTGAACTATTTCAGATTTCAGACAGGTGAAGCTTCCCATCCCGCAAGTGTGTAGCTGTATTCTAAAAATTGTCGACACCAAGTGAGATACTGAGCAGGTGCACGATTGTACTCATACTTATCCGCTTTTGTGAATAACCATGGATCCACGTACAGTGAAAACTCGGATGCTAATATTTGATTTACTGTCCTATTTGATGACTAATGTATACAATTGATTGTCTAGCTTACTCCAAAAATGACTGCATGGTCAGAGAAGGTTGAATTTAGTGGTACTACGGTGCACTACTAAACTGTTCCTGTTTCAGTAGAAAATTACTTAGATATGTACTCCCTCCGTTCTTAAATATAAGATGTTTTAGTTTTTGTCCACATTCACATGTATCTAGATGTATGTGGACATGTTTTAATGTGTATGCACATTTATTTGGGTTTGCACCTAGCCAACATGTGAGGTAGCTAGAACATCTTACATTATGGAATGGAGGGAGTAGTATGCTTTTGTGTTAAGAACATGCACTGACATACACGATTAAAGTTTACATCCTGGTAATGATGACTGCAAGTGCCACTAATGTCATCTAGCCTAATTAATAAATCTGCTAGTACCTAGGCTAGCCCTATTTCAGGACATTGCTCATACTCAATCCCACTGATGACATATACACCTAATCATACAATCCTTTTAGTACTATTCTGGTTCATCCACAGTGGAAAGGGTGGCCCTAATTCTAGGAAAAAATTAGAGCGGCCATCTTGGGATCATTGGATCCCTTTCTTGACTACCTTTAACACTGTTGCTCAACCTCCCTTTTCAATCTCTCATTCTTTCTTGCAAGAAAATTGTCATGTCATACTTTTTGCCACCACATGCATCAAGTCCCACAGCCGATTTAAGATTTCATCTGCCCTATCAGTGGGCCCCGCACGCTTTGTTAAGTGGACCCACCCATGAATTAGGAGGAGGACTGGTGTGGGTTTTTTTTGAACGGGAATAGGCCCAGAAGGGCCAGGAAGCTTATATTGCACGCGGCAGGAATAAGTTTACAAAGAGGCCCTCACATCTAGGTGTAATTACAACGAGGCCCTCACATTTTACAAGCTGAACCCTCAAACTAAGGGGGGAAACACAATCAAGCCTTGGGTCCAAGCCGCCGCCGCATCTTGCAGACCTCGAAATCCGGGCATCTGCGCCGCCGCCGGGGAACAAGCCACTTGAAGCAGCGCCGATGATGGATCCCAGACCGAGATCAAGGAAGATCCTCCGAAGGAGGAAGAGAGGCCGAGGAAGAACACCGCTTCCCCGCGAGGAGTGGCTCCGGTTGCCTTGAATAACTCCGGCGCAAAGCTGCCGGTGTTGGGGAACTCCTCCAGGTGCTGAAGCCTCCATGTCACGTGCCGTGAGGCACGCCCGGTCCCGGTGTCGAGCTCCAAAGCCAAGAAGTCGCCGGCACCTTTCCTTCTCCTGTCCATCGCCACGACCACATCGAGGAAGAAAGGGAACCAACAGATCTCGAGGCCCTCGAGCCCGACGAACGAGCTTTATTGGGAGGGTTGCCGAGGAAGCGCCGCCGCCCGCCATCTCCAACCTCTGGAGGTTGACGAGCCACACCACCACCTCCGCCGTGCGCCAGGAGCAGCTCGGGAGCTCCGACGACAGAAACCCTAACGGCATAAAGCCGAGACGGCACATAGGCACGCAGCAGGAAGGAAAACTAAACCTACAAACTACAGAGGAGGCCCGGCCTCCCCTCTCACACCATCTCCGGCCGGCAAGGCCGCCGAATCTGGGGAGAGAGGAGCCGGAGACGCACGCGAGACTCTCAACGAGAACGGGGAGGAGAGAGTGAGAGGGGGGGGGGGGAAAGAGAGCCTCGACTGGTGTGGGTGAGGGGTTTCATTCAGGAGCACTGTTTTTGTTGCCACTCCATGTGTTCATTGTTTGGTTCAGTTCGTACGCATCAGGACTAGCTAGTTTCCATGTACAACGTTTCTTAATCTGCCAAACCACGTTCAGTCTCTTGATGTGATCGGCATTTTTGGCCCCTCTCGTGTCAATCATGGGATAATGTGGCTCCCGACCCTATCCTTTCGCTCCCCACCTGCTACAGTGAGCGTAGGCGATTTTTGGGCGAAACCGTCGCAGACCAGTTCGCCGGCGGCGATCCGTTCGATCCCTCGCCTCCGCGGCCGCTCCGGCGGCGGGAGGTCGGGGAATCGACGGATCCCGCTGTGCTTATAAACTAGGTGTGCGTGGGTGGCCTGCCGGCGGCGTTGTGGCGAGGGCGACGCGGCGGGAGAGGCTTTTTGTGGCGGCAGATCCCTCCTCTGTTCCTGGTGCTCCGGCGGGGGCCCAGGGCAGTTCTGCCGTTGCGGGCGCGGCCGCTGCTCTTCGGAGCTGCGGCGTGCTCTTTCCCGAGCCGGCGGCCGTGGTGGCGGCGCTTGCTCGGCCTTTTGGGGTTCGGCAGTCTCCGCTCCGGCGGAGTTGGTGCTTCTGCTTAACCCTTCCAGGAGTTTGCAGGCGGATCTTCTTCCTCGTCGTTGGTTGCAGAGGGTGCGGTGGAAGATGGGCGGAGCTGTCGTGGTCGTCTCCGGCGCGAGGCGGCGATGGCGGTGGAGGGTCAGCTCGAGGCCGATGTTCGTTCATCGTGCAGATGCTGATGCTTGCGTCAGCTGGCTCTTGCGGCTGCTCAACAAGGTTGCTCCAGCTGGCTTCTCCGGTGCGTGGTGAGGCTGCCTTTTTCGGCTCCGGCGGCTGCTGGCGGTTGAAGACGGTGAGCTGTTCGGCGGTTCTGCGATCGCTGCGTGTGAGTTCGATCTTGCCTCTGATCGTGTGTGTGTGTTCTTTCACTTGTTGATCTTGTACACGAGCTCCTTGTCAAAAAAAAAGAACTCACCTGAATTCTACCAGCTCTGGTGTATGTAATTGAACCACAGCTCAGTTGCTTTCCGACATCAGAGAACGACAGTGTCATGAGTATTCTTAGGTTCATTTCTTCTAATAGCAATAGAACAGCAGTGCTCCCGCCGATTTCTTGGAAATAAATTGATATTGTCAGGTTAGTCCTCGTCTGGTCAACTGTACCACTCACCTACTCAGTGTTCAGAGATCAAAATGTCCTGAAGCCAAATGGGTGCACATGGGCACCAGTGAGCCTGTTTTTCTACAAAAATCAAAAATGGTACTTTTATGTTTCAAAAAATTCTACTCCCTCCGATCCATATTAGTGGGCATAGCTTTGTCTAAATTCATATGTATCTAGTTAAGTATTTAGACTAGATACATGTGTATCTAGACAAAGTTGTGCCCACTAATATGGATCGGAGGTAGTAATTTTTTGAACGTGAATACATTTGCGTGGTATTCATATTTGTGCAAAGTTTCAGTTGAAAATAATTTTATTTTGGGCTAAAGAAAAATAACAAATTCGTGGCTGTATGAAGTATAGTAAAAATCCCCTATTTTGTCCCAATTTTTCTTTTTTGTGAAGCCTAAAATCCAATGTATTTTTATACGAAATTTAGTGCGTATGTAGAAAACATGTATATGTATCCGTATAATTTTTTCCATAATTTTTTAGAACACAAAGTGTAAAATTCGATTTTTAAGCCTAAAATCTAATGTATTTTTGTACGAAATTTTGTGCGTATGTAGAAAATATGTATATGTATCCGTATAATTTTTTCCATATTTTTTTAGAACACAAAAGTGTGATTTTCGGTTTTTTTGTTAAAGCGAAATCACGGGTGCCCAGGAGCCAAAACACGTTTCCGCCTACCATCATACTCTCTCCGTTCCTAAATATAAAATATTTTAGGTGTTACACATGTTGTCCACATACACACTAAAGTGAGTGAACATACACATGAAATGTGTCTAGATACACTTGTGTACATGTGAATGTGGACAAAAACCTAAAACATCTTATATTTGGGAACGGAGGGAGTATATAGAATGATTGTCAATCTTATCATGTCAGAGCTGCAAGGCTGTGAAGTATGACTGCATCCAAGTACGGTTAGGCCCGTCCGTGCGTCGGTAGAGAGAAGACAGTGAGGATCCGAAGCGTGTCCACCTGGACCTCTCCCTCCAGCTCGATCGGCGGTTACCTGACGCTGATTGATCGAGCTTGCATACATGGAGCAAGTGTAAAGGCCAAGCTTCGACCTTCAATTCCAGCGCATGTACGTGTGATGAAAGTTCAGCCGAGGTAGATAGATAATCTGATCCGTCGGTAGATATACTAGAGAAAAGTGTGAGGATCCGAAGCATATCCACGTATGTGGTACCTCCTGGACCTCTCCATCCAGCTCGATCGGTGGTCACCTGACGGCCACTGATGGATCCATAGAGCGTGCAGGCATGGAGCAACTGTAATGGACAAGCTTCGACCTCCAATTCCCTTCCCGGCACATGTGTGATGAACCTTCAGTCGAGATAGAGAGATGCTCTGATCCTAGGACAAGGGAGCTTTCACAGTCTTCGCAGTCTATTTACTGCAAGGATCCCTGTGTAGTCCGATGATGATGAGAGAAAGCAGCCAGTGTACAGTTCCTGCTGCTTCGACTAGCATGAAAGCATTGCTTGCACATCATTTCTGAAGATTCCTAAGATGATCAAAGGAAGACCCTGCGTGAGGCACCAACAGTGCCCAATCATGGCATTGGCACGAGGAAGCTCGACGGCTCTGCTCTTTCTCTGTCCAGGAGAGTACACTTTCTTTCCTCTGTGGGGATGTGTGTTTAGTGGTTGTTCTCTTTACACGATTTATTTGTTTTATAAAACATGCGCTTTTTTCGTGGTTCTCTAGGAAAAGTTTCTTTGGGCTATGTATTGATTGATGGTTATCCAAATGTACTCCACCATGGTATAGCATGTACTCCAACGCTACCTATGGCTGTAGGCATATGTGTACAGTTTTGGCGATTAATTGGTTGATGTTAATTTATTTTCCATGGATTTAGTTGGTGATCAATTGTACTGCAGCTAGTGGTAGTAGCAGTCCTAGGGCTCTAGGGTCACCAAGTCACATCAAGCACAATCATACTGTTCCTTGACACGACAAAGGATAGGAGATAAAGGGACATCACACACAGTAGATCGATGGGGTGATAAGAGAGAGTTAAAGCCGGGAATGGTACCGCAACAACTAGGCAAAGAGAGCACTCCAATGAGAAAGCTCTAGGATCTAGCGCCATGCCTCGCACGCATTGTCCTACACCTGACCCGCTACCACAAGCTCCATTGGGCAATGGATCTAGTTGCCTTCCATGGAATTAAAGACAGTATAATTAGATCGAATTGCTTTCTCGGTTTTTCAAACCCATGAAACTTCCTGCATCTAAGCTTGATGGTTAGGAGAGCAGGCATGCATCCCTAGTTTTAGACAAGCTAGTAGTACAGATAGTGTAGGTAGTAACATATAGATCAACTAATGAAACGAAAGCTGCATCTAGCCGCTTTATTGGCTTCGTCTATAAGAAAGAAATCTCAAGGTATGTGAATTATAGATAAGCAAGAATCGTGGAGGCCATAGCTTTTTCCTTTGATGGACTTGACGGGGAGCCATCACTAGCAGCACTATGGCCGCTCTAGTGACCAGAACCCTAGCCATAGGAAATTGTCATCATGATCTCTCGCACAGATTATCGAACCGAAAGAAAAAATAAATCCGATCTTTTTACTTCTGTGGATGGTGGTGGATCCCACCTCCCAATTCTTCCCATCGGTCGCAAGCTCCAAAAAAAAGCCAGGCACAAAAGAAAAGGTTTCGATGCATGAAGGTACTCAACAGTACTGTACTGTTGAGCATAGAAAAGAAAAAGGGGAGATTATTCAAACTTCAAAGTGATAGCTTGGGGACTAGGGATAGAAGAAGGAAAAATAAGATAATATAGCGCTTTGCTTTGGTACTTGGTACGTGAAAAAGACAAATTTATGCCTAGAAATACCATATTTGGGGGTAGAGGCGGTCGTTTTTGGCCTTGAGTCCGCTGTAGGCAAAGGGTCCAGCTGCTTTGGGCAGTTGTGTGGCTGGCTGCTTGCCGTTGACGCTATGGTACTTGCAGGGGCGTTCACCATATCCTCGAACGAGTAGATGGGTTTTGCCCACCCACGATCTTCGGACCTGTTCCACTGGCGAGGGTTGCGGGCTGCGCCTTCGTTTGCCGGCTGGTTGGCTTCGCCGATGTTGACTGCGCGGCTCTCGTATCTCCCGTCTGCCATGCCACTTCTCTTTCGGCTGTCTCTGTCCCGGTCGTCGCGGCGGTCGCGGTCGTTGTTGCCTCGGTTGTCGTTGTTGCTTGGCCGGCTGGCTCCTTCCGAGCCGGCTTGTCCTGCATTTGCTTGCCGACTGCATCCAGCTGGATCTGGATCCTCATGGCCGAGTCGGCCGTTGGGTATCTGTCCGCCGTGTCCATCAGCTCCGCCATGGGCTGGGGGTCGTCCAACAGGAGGCGGTGCTTGAGCATCGTGCCGTGCCGACAGCCGTCGATGAAGAACTGGATGACTTGCCTTTCATGGACTCCCTCGCAGTTGTTGCGCAGGCTTGACCATCTCGTGAGGTAGTCGCGGTCGGACTCGGTGTTTCCTTGCGTGGAGCCGGCGAGTTGGCGCGGGCGACCCGGACGCTTGTACATGCTGGAGAAGTTCCGGATGAACACCTCTTGGAAGTCCAGCCAGTAGTTGATGCTACCGGTGGGGAGGCTGTTGAGCCATGTGCGGGCCGACTCCTTCAGCATCAGCGGGATGTCGCGCACCGCCACTCGCCTGTTGCCGCCTGCGATCGTGCATGCGGTGATGTAGTCGGACAACCAGTCATCTGACTTCATGCTGCCGTTGTACTTGAGCGTGTCGCAGGGGAGGCTAAAGCCGGGTCGGAAGGGCTCCCTGGTGATGCGCGGGCCGAAGCAGGGGTGAGCTTCACTTTCTTCCTCCTCCATGCGAAGTCAGTTTGTCGAGGCGGTAGCGGGTGTCAAAACCGGCTGCGGGGCCGAGGTCGCCCAGGCGGTCGTGAACGTTGCCCCTGCTTCTGCGGGGGCCATCCGGTTGTCGTCGTGGTCATTCATCTGGCTGCCTCCTGCAGCCGGCTCCGGTTGCCGACTGAGCCTGGAGTTGATGATCCGCGTGCGGTTGCCACCCGGCTGGGGGCGCCTGCTGTTGCTGGCCTGGTTCTGGCGAAACTGGTGGTCCGCAGTGTAGAGGAGGTCCTAGACACGCTGCTGCTGGATGAGTAGTTCATCTCCTTCTAGGCCGCGCATCTCCGCCGCGGCAACTCTTGCTGCCTTCATGTTCTTGGCGGGGAGCTGTAGACGGGCTGGCGAGCTGGCGGTGCTTGCTCCGGCGCGACCGGCTGTCCCGCCATCCCGTTGGCGAGGTTGCGCCACGGTTCCTGACCTCTCCCAGCCGGCTGGGCTCGACGGGGACAGGGGTGAAGCCGTGGGCGTAGTTGTACTCGCGGACTTGTGCCTCCATGCGACGCTGCATGGCCGCAACGCCTTCGACGCTGTTGAAAATGCGCTGTCGTGCCGTCTCGAGGAGGGCGGCGGCCTGCTCCGGGTCGGAGCCGGGAGTGATGGGCGTGGCGAGGCCGACGAGTAGGGCCTCGACGGAGTCGGGAGCAGACACAGGCGGACGCAGGCTGCTCTGGACGTCGGAGACCATGACTTCCGCGTAAGTGCGGGGCTCGGTGCTGCTCTCGCAGTCGGATGTCTCCTCGGGGTCGGTGTAGAGCTCGATGTTGCTGGGGTACTCGGGCGCTATGGCGATGTAGACGCGATGCGAGCCGAAGTGCATAATGGTGCCGTCCTCGGGAAGGCGGAGTGCTCGAAGCAGGCGGTGTTGTCGGTGACGCAGTCGAGGGAGCCAAACGACGAGACGAGGCTGGTGGTGACTCGCTCGCCGAGACGGCTTTGGGATCCCGTGCGGAATATGACTCCGGCCGTTGCATCTTGCCCCATGGTGGGCGCCAACTGACGTGGTATGTTGCACGGCCGTGCCACACGTGGTGGCTTGAGTAGAGGAGTGGGAGCAACATGTCGCAACGCCGGCATCCGAAGGAGGGATTGCGCTAGAGCGCCAACACACGGTGTACCCAGGTTCGGGGCCCTCAAGGAGGTAACACCCCTACTCCTGCATGATCTCTCTATCAATGGTGGACAAAGTAAAATGGTGCTCCTTGAGCTGTTCGCAAAGCCTCCATGGTGCATCGGAGGAGCTAAGTTCTCGGGTGGCTATCTCTATGCTTGGGAGTGAAGGGGGGAAATGAGCTAACAAGTGTTGGTTACCCTCTACATGGGTGCCCAGAAAGCCTTATATAGGGGTCGACGGCCTGGCTTACAGGTGGGGCCGGCTGGCCGTACCAACCGGCCGACGTGGTCTACATGATTCTTCAATCATGACGTAGCTGGTTTGCAGTACAGCGTGCCCGAAAGGGCAGGTACCTCCGTCCGGCTGCGCCCAATGGGGCTCCGGTGACTCGGCGTGGAGTCTCGTCGATGTACTAGACGGCGTGGGAGTCGTCAGGCTGGCCTTCACTTTAGCCCATGCCAGGGTGAAGTGGTAGGCTGGCCGGTGATGGCGCTGCCGTCTGCCCAGTACGGCGGGCAACTCCTGTTGCGTCCCATTGGTGTACTGGGCGGCGGCCCTTGTTCTCTTCTACTTGGTGGGAGCGGTTGGCAGCCGGTTGATGACCCACAAGTATAGGGGTGTATCGTAGTACTTTCGATAACTAAGAGTGTCGAACCCAACGAGGAGCAGAAGGTGTTGACAAGTAGTTTTGATCAAGGAATCACTGTAAATACTAGCAGACAAGTTTTTAGGGGTTTTTGATATTGCAGATAAATAAAATACGTGTAAATAAAAGACAGTAATAATAATTGCAGCAAGTGGCCCAATCCTTTTTAGAGCAAAGGATAAGCCGGTTGGTTTACTTATGATGGCAAAATGTTCTTGAGGACACACGGGAATTTCGTCAAGTGCTTTCGCTTCCTACAGCTGATTAATCTTTATTGTTTTGATAAGTGTTGTGTGGGTGAACCTATGCTAATGCACTGCCCTAACTTGGACTAATACATACTTGTGATTAAACCCCTTGCAAGCATCCGCGTTACAAGGAAGTAATTAAGATAAATCTAACCACAGCCTTAAACTCTGAGATCCTACACTCCCTCATGCACCGGTTTACTAACGGGGGTTTAGGTTTCTGTCACTCCGGCAACCCCACAATTAGTAGCCGAATACACAATGCATTCCTCTAGGCCCATAAAGGTGAAGTGTCATGTAGTCGACGTTCACACGACACCACTAGAAGAATAACACCACAACTTAAATATCAAACCATTAAATATTACTCAACATAGTTCCACTACTAACAGCATGACTTCTCCCATGTCCTCAAGAACTGAACGAACTACTCACAAGACATCATATGGATCATGATCAGAGGTGATATAATGATGAATAACAATCTGGACATATACTTCAATTCACCGATAAAACTTAATAGCATCAACCACAAGTAGTAATCAACACCGGGAAAGTTTCCCCTATGAACTACACAAAGTATAACCCTAGATGTTACAGCGGAACGAAGTGGAGCGGTGGAGATGATGGTGACGGCGGTGGAGATGATGATGATGATCCCGATGAAGTCCGGCGTGATGACGATGACGATGGCGATGATTTCCCCCCTCCGGGAAGGAATTTCCCCGGCAGATTTCTGCCTGCCGGAGAGCTTTTTCTCTCTCTGTGGTTTCCGCCTCGTGGAGGCGGCGGAATATTTCCTCGATGGCTCCCCGTCTTAGGGTTTCTGGGGGATGAAATACGCGAAGGGGGAGCGCAGAGGTGGGCCAGGGTGGCCACACCATGCCCGGCGCGGCAGAGGGGGGCCCGCCGTGGGGTGGTGTGGGCCCCTCGTGGCCCATCTCAGCCTCCCCTTTTGGCTGGCTCCGGCATCTGACAAAATAGGAACATCTGTATATTTTCCGTGAATTGTTGATCTTCAGAAATAGGGTGTCTTGACGATGCTTTTTCCAGCTGAATCCTGACTCCGGCAGTTAATTCTCCAATAATCATCAAACATGCAAAACAAGATAAAATAACATAAGTATATCATCCAAATATGAAATATATCAATGAATAGCAGTAAATTATGATATAAAATAGTGATGCAAAATGGACGTATCAACTCCCCCCAAGCTTAGACCTCGCTTGTCCCCAAGCGAAAGCTGAACTCAGTAAACAAGACCACAGGTTTATGGAGTGAAGCGTCGATAATAAAGAATACGGACAAGAAGCATCAACATGTATTAATACACAAATCATTTTAGACAGCAACTTCCCCTCATATAACTTATCTTGAAACGAGTAATGGAAATCACAATAAAGGTGCATAAAGAAAATCATAGTTTGGTGATGGCAAACTTCGTTCTTGGTCAGAGAACAATTAACAGATTGTACTTATCTTTCGAGTAGAGTCCTTATATCGGAGCTATATTGCAGAACTTACATGCTCAATTATCACAATTTCTTTACAGTCATTGATAACTTTCAAAGTTATATTCCTTCAGATAAAAGACTTGTGCAAAACAAGGAAGGATAACAAACATGATTGATAATATTAATATATAGATGGTTGAATCACAACAACTCAAATGCTTGCTTAAGAAAGAAGGGAATAGGTTTACTGACTCAACATAAAAGTAAAAGAAAGGCCCTTCGCAGAGGGAAGCAGGGATTAAATCATGTGCTAGAGCTTTTTAAGTTTTTGAAATCATATAGAGAATAAAAATATAAGTTTTGAGTGGTGTATGAGAATTGTCAACGAATCAGAAAATGGAAAGTACAATATGACCCCTGCCAACCAGACTTTTAAGAGCGGCTCCCATGAAGGACGTTATTTCTACCAGCAAGGCAGATCATCCCTCTTCTCTTTTGTTTACACATGCAGATATTTCACTGTTTGTCATTGCTTGACTGATAAATCAGGGCAAAAATGTGAAGAGAATTAAGCGGTTAAAGTTGTAATTAATTGGGACTGGGCACCCCATTTGCCAGCTCTTTTTGCAAAATTAATGGATAAGCGGATGTATATGCCGCTAGTCCGGTGGTAAAGTCTGTTTGACAGTTGACATAAAGACATCCACCCCGTCCTCATGAGCTAGTAAACAGTGACACAAATAAGGAGTAGTAGCTTTTGAATAGTTTAAAGGTAGCACATGAAGTATTTACTTGGAGTGGCAAGGAAATACCACATATAGGTAGTTATGGTGGACACAAATGGCATGGGTTTTGGCTCAAGGTTTGGATGCACGAGAAGCATTCCCTCTCAGTACAGGTTTTTGGCTAGCAAGGCTGGGTAGCAAGCATAAGAGTGGAGGGATACAAACAAATATAAATGTAATAGAAACAATCATGCAATCTTCCTTGTAAACACAAATAATTTTAACTTGAGAATACTAAGCTCATGAGCCAACAAGAAAGAAAGATAATGAGATAATGTATCTACATGCAATCCCCTCTTTTCTACTTAAGCCTCAAAGTATTGTTGCTACTGACCAATGCTAAGTTTGCCAAAACCAAATAGATTTACTTGATGCTCCCAAAGTGATGCCAATACTAACAACAAGATCATTCATATGACAGAAATTTGCAAAGTAAAATAAAGTGTGCAGAAAGTAAATGATAAAACTTCTCATTAATATTCCAATAACGGCAACTCACACCAAGGGATACATAGATAACCAACTAAAGGAGAGATACTTCCACACTGCAAACCATCCTATATGATAACTTCTCTACTCATGATATGACTCGACTGAAAAGTAAAAGGTAAAAGATAATGGTGATGATACCGCGGCACTCCCCCCAAGCTTGGAACAAGCTGAGGGGATGCCAATACCAATGATGAATTACTCCTTCGGTGGTGATGGTGAATCCCTAATAAGCTTCTCAACCAACTCCTTCAACTCGTCAATCTTGTAAGTGAGAGCACGAATCAACTCCGTGTTGTGTTCAATACGGTTCATGAACCTATCAGACTGTGAGTCCCAGCTCTTGGAATTGTTTCCCCACTTCTCATCAGACTGAGAGCTTCCTTTTCCTGCATTGTTAGAACGATCTATATTCCAACTAGTGGGTAGTTCTGCCTCAGGAACTCTTTCAAACTGATATTTATGGATTAAAGTGTGGAAAGGGTTATTGGTGCCTGGAGAAGATGTTCTTGGAGCTAAGCAATGACGCGGAACCTTCCCCCCTGTGCTCATCCGCGCATTCCTCTTTGGGTTGAATGGATTTGCCACCACTCCGATACTTGCAATGGTGCGCGCGGGTACGAGCGCGGGTCTTCTTCTACTTCATCTTCAGCTTCACTCTTGACTTCCTCCTCCAGCTTGGGATCCTTGAGATCATTTCCAGAGCCTCCTTGCCCTTGTTGTTGTTGTTGGAGACCATGATGCTTCTAAATCTGGAAACAATTCCTGGCAGAAACAGCTCGAAAACAAAACACGACGAGAAAACGATATACGGACCTCGGGGATCCGGGATTATATAGCAAAAAGTTTCATAACAAAAGGAAAGTCCAGGTCGAAACCGGGCTGGAGACGGGCTCCGAGGCGCCCACACCATGCCCGGCGCGGCCAAGGGTGGGCCCGCGCCGTGGGGTGGTGTGGTGCCCTCGGGCACCGTTTCCTCCCCTTTTCGGCTCGTAATTTTCCATATTTAATAAAAACAACAAAAATATAAGTTGGAAGTTAAACGCGAACTTTTTCTTACCAAAACTGTTACCTATTCGAAAACAGACTCTGCAGTTTTCTGAATTTGACTTTTAATAAAATCTTCCGGAGTCACTACTTGAATAATATCAACGTCTTCGTTATAAGAATCCCCAGAAATATAATGCTTGAGTCTTTGACCATTAACCACTTGAGATTTGTCACCATCAAGCGAAGTAATTTTGATTGCACCTGAACGGTAAACCTCTGAAACAACATAAGGTCCTTCCCATTTCGAAAGTAATTTACCTGCAAAAAATCTGAGACGAGACCTATACAATAGAACTTTCTCACCAACATTAAACTCTCTCTTTAGGATTCTCCTATCATGCCATTGTTTCACTTTCTCTTTAAAAAGTCTAGCATTTTCATAAGCTTCACTTCTCCATTCATCTAAGGAACTCAAGTCAAGTAACCTTTTTTACCGGCAAGTTTAAAATCTCTATTAAGTTCTTTTACGGCCCAATAAGCTTTATGTTCTAATTCTAGAGGTAAATGACAAGCTTTTCCGTAAACCATTTTATAAGGAGACATACCCATAGGATTTTTATAAGCAGTTCTATAAGCCCACAAAGCATCATTAAGCTTCCTAGCCCAATTCTTTCTAGATTTATTAACAGTCTTCTGCAAAATAGATTTAATCTCTCTATTTGATAATTCTACTTGACCACTTGTTTGAGGATGATAAGGTGAAGAAATTCTATGATTAACATCATATTTAGCAAGGGTTTTTCTAAAAGCACCATGGATAAAATGAGAACCACCATCAGTCATGAGATATCTAGGCACACCAAACCTTGGAAAAATAATATCTTTAAGCATTTTTAATGATGTCTCACCATCAGCACTAGATGTTGGTATAGCTTCTACCCATTTAGTAACATAATCAACAGCAACAAGTATATGAGTATAACCATCAGAAGGAGGAAAAGGACCCATAAAGTCAAATCCCCAACAGTCAAAAGGTTCAATAACAAGAGAATAATTCATAGGCATTTCATTGCGTCTAGTTATATTACCAACTCTTTGACATTCATCGCATGATAAAATAAATTTTCTTGCATCTTTAAAAAGAGTAGGCCAATAAAAACCTGATTGTAAAACCTTTTGTGCAGTTCTATCTCCAGCATGATGTCCTCCATAAGCACTTCCATGGCATTTTCTCAATATTTCTTTTTGTTCAAATTCTGGAACACATCTTCGCATTATACCATCCACTCCTTCTTTATATAAGTGTGGGTCATCCCAAAAATAATGCCTCAAGTCATAAAAGAATTTCCTTCTTTGCTGAGCTGTAAAGGTTGGAGGCAAATACTTGGCAACAATAAAGTTAGCATAGTCAGCATACCAAGGACTTTCTCGCGAGCTTACCTTTATCACAGCCAATTGTTCATTTGGAAAACTATCGTTAACAGGAACAGGATCATAAGAAATGTTTTCCAATCTAGACAAATTATCAGCGACAGGATTTTCAGCACCTTTCCTATCTACAATATGCAAATCAAACTCTTGTAATAAAAGCACCCATCTTATAAGTCTAGGCTTAGCATCTTTCTTTTCCATAAGGTATCTAATAGCAGCATGATCGGTATGGATAATAACTTTCGAATCAACAATATAGGGTCTAAACTTATCACAAGCAAAAACTACTGCTAAAAACTCTTTTTCAGTAGTGGCATAATTCTTTTGAGCAGCATCAAGAGTCTTACTAGCATAATGAATAACATTCAACTTCTTATCTACTCGCTGTCCAAGAACAGCACCTACAGCAAAATCACTAGCATCACACATAATTTCGAAAGGTAAAGTCCAATCAGGAGGTTGAACAACAGGAGCAGTGGTTAAAGCCTTTTTTAGAGACTCAAAAGCTTCTTTACAATCATCATCAAAAACAAAAGGTACATCTTTTTGGAGAAGATTAGTAAGAGGTTTTGAAATTTTAGAGAAATCTTTAATAAACCTTCTATAGAAACCGGCATGACCGAGAATACTACGAATACCTTTAACATCCCTGGGACAGGGCATTTTCTCAATTGCTTCAACTTTAGCTCTGTCCACTTCAATACCTCTTTCAGAAATTTTATGTCCAAGAACAATCCCTTCATTAACCATAAAGTGACATTTCTCCCAATTAAGAACAAGATTAGTTTCCTCACATCTCTGCAAAACTTTATCAAGGTTTTGCAAGCAGTTATCAAAAGAAGTTCCATAGACGGAAAAATCGTCCATGAATACTTCCACAATTTTTTCACAAAAACCATGAAAAATAGCAGACATGCATCTTTGAAATGTAGCAGGAGCATTACACAAACCAAAAGGCATACGCCTATAAGCATAAGTTCCATAAGGACAAGTAAAAGTAGTTTTCTCTTGATCTTTCGCTCTAACAGCAATTTGTGAAAATCCAGAATAACCATCAAGAAAGCAAAAATGAGTTTTCTTAGACAACCTTTCTAACATTTGATCAATAAAAGGTAAAGGATAGTGATCTTTCTTAGTAACTTTATTAACCTTTCGAAAATCAATGCACATCCTATATCCAACAACTACTCTTTGAGGAATAAGTTCATCATTTTCATTTGGCACAACAGTAACTCCTCCTTTCTTAGGAACACAATGCACAGGACTTACCCATTTACTATCAGCAATAGGATAAATTATACCAGCATCGAGGAGTTTTAATACCTCATTTCTTACCACTTCCTTCATTTTAGGGATTAGACGACGCTGGTGCTCCACAACAGGTTTTGCATCATCTTCCATGTTGATGGCGTGTTGACATATAGCAGGAGAAATCCCTTTTAAATCATCCAAAGTATATCCGATAGCCCCTCGGTGTTTCCTCAACACTTCCAATAACCTTGCCTCTTCAGTACCTGAAAGTTTAGAACTAATAATAACAGGATATGTTTTCTTATCATCAATGTGAGCATATTTAAGGTTATCAGGCAAAGGTTTTAAATCAAAAACAGGATCTTCTTTAGGAGGTGCAGGGGTACCCAAATCTTCCACCGGCAAATTATGCTTAAGTAATGGTGGTTGATGAAGAAAGATATTGTCAATTTCATTCCTTTCCTCCATAAAGACCTCACTTTCGTGTTCCTCCATAAATTGCTGCAAGGCATTGTTAGGAGCAATAGCAATAGCAGCAGTTGTTCAATTTTCGAGTCCTCATTAGGCAAATCAGTTTCATAAAGTTTCTTACCAAACTTAGAGAAATTAAACTCATAAGATTCTCCATTAAATTTAGTGTAAATTTTCTCTTTCTTACAATCTATAATAGCACCACATGTATTCAAGAAAGGTCTACCGAAAATAATAGGACAAGTTTTACTAGCTTTAGAACCAAGTACTAGAAAATCAGTAGGATATTTAGTTTTACCGCATAAAACCTCGACATCTCTCACAATACCAATGGGAGAGATAGTTTCCCTATTGGCAAGTTGAATAACCACATCAATATCCTCAAGTTCACAGGGACTAATTTCATGCATAATTTCTTTATAAAGTTCAAAAGGAATAGCACTAGAACTTGCACCAATATCACATAAACCATAATAGCAATGTTCTCCTATCTTCACTGAAAGCACAGGAACACTTGTTTTCCTAGATTTACCAGGATGCGAAACAATATTAGAAGCATCTTCACAAAAGATAATATGTTCTCCATCTACATTTTCAGTTACCAAATCCTTTATAATTGCTACTTCAGGTTCAACAGTTATTTGTTCATCAGGCTCTAAAGGTTTCTTGGCACTTTTATTAACCACACTAGCTATCAGAGAATGTTGCTTGACTTTAACAGGAAAAGGTATTTTTTCAATATAAGGTTCTGGCAAAATGTGATCAACAGTATGAACTTCAATACTTTGCCAATGGCCGAATTGGTTTTATCTTTATAAGGTTCATGATATTTATTCAAATCCTTCTTAGGCACATCAAGATAAGAGGCAAAAGCTTTGTAATAATTTGCAACAACTTGAGAATCAAGACAGTAAACAGCACTAACATTACGGAAATCATCAGTCTCCATAAAAGATTTAATGCATTCGTAATCATAATTTATACCTGACTTTCTACCTTTGTCGTTCTCCCATCCTTCAGTATTTTCCTGAATACGGTCAAGAAGGTCCCATTTAACTTCTTCTTCAGTACGTGTAAATGATCCAGAACAAGAGGCATCCAATAAATCCTTATCATGAAGAGAAAGCCTTGCATAAAAATTATTGATAACAATATTACTTGGGAGCTCATGAATGGGACATTTGAGCATTAGTGACTTCAATCTCCCCCACGCTTGGGCAATACTCTCTCCATCATGAGGCCAAAAATTATATATGCGATTTCGATCTTGATGAATCTCACTAGGAGGATAGAATTTAGAATAAAAGAGAGGTACAATTTCCTCCCAGCCAATAGATCGGCCATTCTTCAGCATCTTATACCATTCCGCAGCTCGGCCCTTCATGATATAGAGAATAACTTCCTCTTGACTTTTTCCATTGAAATACCTGCACACTTGAACAACTCGCATAATTCATGTATAAATAGTAAATGATCACCAGGATGGATGGTTCCATCTCCAACATAGCGGTTATCCATAACACGTTCAACAATTTTCATAGGTATTTTAAATGGATCTAATTCAGCAGGCGGCGGTTCATCTACTACCTTAGCAGTGGCAGTAGTATTCCCAAATAGGGATTCGAATGGAGATCTCTCCATAATAAAATAAAGCAGCAAGCAGAAATAAAAACAGCACTTACAGTAAAGGTTTCCCTTACCAATTCCACTTACCAATAGCACTTCACTCCCCGGCAACGGCGCCAGAAAATAGTCTTGATGACCCACAAGTATAGGGGGTGTATCGTAGTACTTTCGATAAATAAGAGTGTCGAACCCAACGAGGAGCAGAAGGTGTTGACAAGTAGTTTTGATCAAGGAATCACTGTAAATACTAGCAGACAAGTTTTTAGGGGTTTTTGATATTGCAGATAAATAAAATACATGTAAATAAAAGACAGTAATAATAATTGCAGCAAGTGGCCTGTCGGGGAGTATCCCCGGGTAGGGTCAAGGCTTGGCATAAGGTGGAGTTCGAAGTTGTGCCGAGGTACGGAAAGGGCCGACCTGTTTGGGCCTGGGAATGTCCGAGCTTCATCTTGACCTGGAGAATACAGGCCGACCTATCTTGGCCCAGAGGGGTCCGAGTATACTGTTGGCCAGGGCCGAGGTTCACTGTCCGAGCTATGTTCAGCCGACCTAACTACCTCAGTGCAGTGGTTTGTGTTGTGAGAGCAGGAGAAGCTGTGGGGAGGAAGTAAGATCCGACCTGGTAAAAGATATTAAGCGCAAGACCCGAGGTACGGAGCCCGTCACATCCGTGCCGAGCTAACCGAGGTGATGGGCTGTAGGTCGGGCAGGAGTCAATGCTCCTGTCACTTCCAGCCGGGTACAAGAGCGCCTGACACGGGAGCGTCTGTCAAGGAGCCTGGCAGAGGCGTGCTCCGGGTTCGGCGGGCCTGCACGTCTCTGACCGCTGACCACGCGGGATCTGGGAAAAGGCTACGAGGTAGCTCTGCCAGGCCACGTCCTGTCTCGGTCAGAGGGGACATGCTAGTTCTGCCGTTAGGCTACAGGAGATGGGCAAGCCACGTCTTGTCCCTGACCGAGGTACGGTGGTGACCGTTGCAGAGGCATGGCAACAGTGTTCGGCGAGGGGCACAATGGTAACCCGGCTGGCCTATATAGTGGGCTTCACCCCCCTCCTGCTAGAGAGATCCCCCCCCCCGCGCTGGAACTAGTTGATCAAGAGAGAAAGAAAGAGAGAGAGGAAGCTCGGAACACCCCGGAAACACCTCGGATTCAGCTCGGAGTGCCTTCTTCCTCCCGTCTAGCTCCATCTTTTACCTCAAGTTCTCACCATTGTAGCATCATACAGCTCGAGGAGCAGCTTGTACTTGTCACTTTGAGCTATACACTGAGTAGGATAGTGCTGCAGTAGGGGTGTTACCTCCACAAGAGGGCCCCGAAGCAGGGTACATCGTGGTGTGCTTTGTGTTCTTGCTTTCTTGGTTCTTCGTTCGTGTTCTTGCGTGTGCACTTCTTGAGTGCATAAACCCTCCCCGGATTCCCCCAACGACCATTCGGCCCCATCTTAGCCATACCTATGGCATCTGCCGTGATCCCACCACGACAGTTGGCGCCCACCGTGGGGCAGATTGAGGCGTTGGAGGGAGTTTTCATCCGGACGGGCTCAGGCGAGCGTGTTCTTTCCGGGCTTGTCGCCAAGATCGGAGAGTTCACCTTCATCAGCGACAACGCGGGGTGTTTCGCCGGCAAGCCCTTCCCCGAGCACGGCTTCACCATGATGCTCGGCAGCTTCGTCACATACGTTGCTGTCGAGGTTGTTCGCGGGTACCCGGAGCAGGTGCTCGTGGACGACGAAACTCCTCTCCTCGCGGCTTTAGGTCGGCGTATCACTCGCCCCGAGAGCTGCGTGGAGGTGATGATGACAGGTCCGGTTGACGCCGCTGGCAAAGTAGATGCCAGCCAATCCAAGGCGGCCGAGGTTGCTAAGGTGAGATCTGCAAAGCCCAGGCTAGAGAAAGACTGCCTGGCACCCCGAGCTGCAGGGCCGAGGTGCGACCCTGGTAGAGATAGTGGATACACTGGCAGACCCAGTAAATCCAGGAGTGGATATAGTGGTGACTGTGGCCGACCTAGAGGCAAAGCGTGTCCTGTTGCAGAAGGAGGCTGTAGCAATGATAACAGCTAGAGATGAGTTCAATAGAGATCTGCGTGAGTACAATGCGCAATGGCTTCACCCCGGTAGCAGTTGATACACATAGGGGAGCCGAGGTGCGGCAGAGAGGCAAGGGGCTCAATGATGAGATAAACAGGGAGGCTCGACCTACCACCTCGGCTAGGAGTGAGAGTCGCGTGTCGACTGGAAGGCCGGTGTATAGTTCCCCTGCTAAGAACCTCAGAGCTGCCGAGGCAGGCAGGGCCGAGCTATCCGGGTTGACTGGAGATGCATGGCGTGCGCAGCAGAAGCGAGTCAATGAGTTAGTATATGTGGCTAACCAGCAGAATGAGGCTCTCCGCAGAGCATATGCCGGGGCTGGTGATTCAGAGATGGTTTATTCAGCTAGGCCAGTTAGTCAGGTGTCCAAGGGGCAAGCCTCGTCTCCACTCGTCGGAGGAGCCGATCGAGCCCGGAGTGTCACCTCGGGTCAGAACAAGCAGCTGCAGATGTATGATCCAGTCTTAGCAGCAAAGCAGAAGGTGGGCCAGGGCAATGCTAGCCGAGCTAAGGGAAACCCCGGCCCAGGCAATGCAAGCCGAGCTAAGGGTAACTCCGGTCAGGGAAATCAGAATGGCGGGCAAGCAGCATCGGCTGGCCGAGGTAAACCACCTCCGCCCCCGAGGTATCAGCAACAACCCGGCAGCAGGGGCAATATCAGCGAGAGCCGGAGTATGTTCAGCAACCTCAGAACGTCGGTCAAGGCGATGACCGATATGATGATGGAGACTCGGCCATGGCGCGAGCTGGATACCACAGAGTGGATGGGGCGTTGGGACCTCGGATAGGAGGTCGGATGTTAGCTCCAGGCGATGTCGTAACAAGCTGGATAGAATCTACTTGTCTGAGCAACTGGAGGAGGAAGGCCCTCCTGGTCCGGCGTGTTTTGGACCTCGGATCATGAAGGAGCCACCACCACCAGTATCTCAGTTCCAGTTAGGTCGGAACACCAAGCCATACAATGGGAGCACCAAGCCACAAGATTGGCTGACAGATTATGTATCCTCGGTGCACATAGCGGGGGGCAATCGCCGATGGGCGGTCCGGTATCTCCCGCACATGTTGGAAGGTCCAGCTCGGATCTGGCTGAATAATTTGCCGGAGTATAGTATCAACTCCTGGATAGACTTGGAGCTGGCGTTTAACAGCAACTTTGCTAGTACATACAAGAGGCCAAACCGACCTCAGCTCCTGGCGGCATGTAAGCAAGATGATCATGAAACTGACCGAGAATTCTTAACTCGGTGGAGCAATGTTCGGAATTCCTGTGAAGGAGTGGTAGAGGCACAGGCCATTTCCTGGTTTGCAGATGGTTGTCGACATGGCAGCATGCTGTGGCAGAGGCTCCAGAGAGATATGCCGAATCCCTAGCAGAAACAATCCGGATTGCAGATTCTTATGCCTGGGTGATCCGATGCAGCCAGCAGCAGAGGCAGGGCACGTAACAGAAGGAGGGAGCCAATAAACAACCGGCTCGGACCAAGGTGTAATGACCGCCAGGAGTTCGGACAGAAGAGGAGGGAGCCGGACTACCCATACACCTCGAACCAAGTTGCAGCGGTGAACCCGGATCAGCCCGGAGCTGGAGGTGTCCAGAGGCCAAAAATCAATGGTCCGGCATTTAGTCCGAACCCGGAGCCACCCATGACCTATGAATCAATGATAGATGGTCCGTGCTGTTACCATACGACCGACCCGCGCAAGCCAGCCAACCATTCAACCCGGCAGTGCAGCTGGAACCGCAGAATCAGAGAAGAAGGGGCGAAGGCCGGAGGAATCAGAGCAGGACCACCACCTCAGAGATTTCAGCCGAGGTCCCACCCAATCTGTCCGGAGCAAATGTTACCCCGATAACCACTGCACCTCTTCCGAGGCCTGCAGCAGCAAGACCCGTGAATGTTGTGAATGTCCGAGGTAATAACACAACAATGGTGCCGGACCAAGTCAGCAGTATGAATACCCCGGAAATGACTATAGAGAGGTCATGCGAGCTATGTGGTCTTTGTGACCGAGCCAACTGACAAGAAGAGCGTGCAGAGGCGTGCCATGGAGGTGAATGCAGTAATGCCGGTGGTGCCGACCTATATGAACTGGTCTGAGCAGGAGATCACTTGGAGCAGAAAGGACACACCTCGGATCATGCCGAGCCCTGGAAAGTATGCCCTGGTGGTAGATCCAACGTTGTGTGGGCCTACCAACAATGTGAGGTTCACCCGAGTTCTGGTGGACAATGGCAGTGCCATCAACATCATGTACCGAGACACAATGGTGAAATTGGGCATATCGCCTAATCAGTTGATGCCAAGCAGTTGTACTTTTCATGGGATTGTGCCTGGCGTTTCCTGTGCACCCATGGGCAAGATATGGGTGGATGTAGCATTTGGAACCAAGGACAATTGCCGAGTTGAGAGTATCGAGTTCGAGGTGGTGGACTTGGAGAGTGCATACCATGCATTGCTTGGAAGGCCAGCTCTGGCCAAGTTCATGATTTCCACCCATGTTGCATACCTGAAGATGAAAATGCCAGGGCCTAATGGGATCATATCCATCTCGGGTGACTACAAGCGAGCCATTCAGTGTGCCTCGGCGGGGTCTAATCTGGCCGAGTCTTTGGTGATCGCAGCTGAGAAGAAGAAGCTGCATCAAGTGGTGGCAATGGCGCAGTCAACACAGCTCGGCCTGTCCGGACTGATGAGCCCGGACTCAACTGCGGCGTTCGAGGTGCCCAAGGAGACCAAGAAGATCCCCATTGACCCGGAGCACCCAGAGCATATGGCCATCATTGGGACCGGGCTGGGCGAGAAATAGGAAGGCGAGCTCTGTCACTTCCTCCGTGAGAATCGGGATATCTTTGCATGGTCGGCTAAGGACCTGCCTGGTGTTCCGAGGGAGTTGGCAGAGCACTCTTTATTTGTTAGGCCAGAGGTGAAACCGGTGAGGCAACCGACCCGTCGTCTCTCAGACGACCGAGACAAGTGGTGCTGGACGAGCTGGCTAAGTTGCTTGCAGCCGGGTTCATTATGGAGGTGCTGCATCCGGACTGGATATCCAATCCGGTCTTGGTGGAAAAGAAGAAAGACGAGCCAGCCGTGGTCAAGGTGTGGCGCATGTGCATTGACTTCACTAACCTCAACAAGGCGTGCCCGAAAGATCCATTTCCATTACCTCGGATTGATCAAGTGATCGATTCCACTGCTGGTTGTGAACTGTTGTCTTTTATTGATGCGTACTCTGGTTTTCACCAGATACCATGAACCCAAAGGATCAAATAAAGACTGCTTTTATTACCCCGTATGGGGCGTATTGCTATCGTGTCATGTGTTTTGGTCTGAGAAATGCCGGGGCAACTTATCAGAGGTGTATGCAGAAATGCCTGCACTCTCAGATGGGCAAAAATGTGCAAGTGTATGTCGATGATATTGTCATCAAAACTAAGGAGAAACGTACTCTCCTCGAGGATCTCGAGGAGACATTTGTGAATTTGAGAAAGTATCGGTTGAAGCTTAACCCGGACAAGTGCACCTTTGGTGTCCCGGCTGGAAAGTTGCTCGGATTCCTGGTGTCTAGCCGAGGTATCGAGGTTAACCCGGCCAAATCCGAGCTATTGAGAGCATGAAGTTACCGAAGTGTTTGAAAGATGTGCAGAAGTTCACAGGGTGCCTAGCCTCGTTGAGCCGATTTGTAGCTCGGCTAGGAGAAAAAGCCTTGCCTTTGTACCAGCTCATGAAGAAAAGTACCGGGTTTACATGGACCCCGCAGGCCGACGTGGCGTTCGGTGAGCTGAAAAAGATGTTGTCCACTGCCCCGGTGTTGGCGTCACCATTGCACAATGAGCCGATGTTACTTTACATTGCGGCCACAAACCGAGTTGTAAGTGTGGCAGTGGTGGTGGAGCGCGAAGAAGGTGGCAGGTCGGTGCAGAGACCGGTGTATTACTTGAGCGAGGTGATCTCTACCTCGAAGCAGAACTACCTCACTACCAGAAGATGACGTATGGTGTCTACCTGGCGGTCAAGAAGTTGAAGCATTATTTCCAGGAGCATCCCATGACGGTGGTGTGCGAAGCTCCAATCTCGGAGATCATCGGGTGCAAAGATGCAACTGGCCGAGTTGCCAAATGGGCGATTGAGGTGTCTCCATATGCACCACATTATGAGAGAAGAGACGCAATTAAATCCCAGGCGTTGCCGGACTTCTTTTGTGATTGGGCCGAGATGCAGTATGAGCCACCCAGGCCGGACTATAATTATTGGAAAATGCATTTTGATGGGTCCAAGACAAAGATCGGGCTGGGGGCTGGAATAGTCCTCACCTCGCCAAAGCGAGATCAGCTGAAGTACGTGCTGCAGATTCATTTCTCAGCATCAAACAATGTGGCGGAGTATGAGGCCTTAATCCATGGCCTCAAGGTGGCAAAGGAGATCGGTATCCGGCGTGTAGAGTGCTTCGGCGATTCCGACCTGGTGGTGCAACAATCTTCTGGAACTTGGGATGCTCTGGATGCCAACATGGCGTTATATCGGTTCCATGTGCAAAAGATATCCGGGTTCTTTGAAGGGTGTGAGTACAGGCATATACCTCGGGCAGAAAATGATGCTGCCGACGTGTTGTCAAAGCTCGGTTCATCGAAAGAGGCAGTACCACCAGGGGTAGCCCTGAATCACTTGAGAACTCCTTCAATCAAACCTTCTCCTGAATCCGAATCTATTTTCATCCCGGCGGAGCAAGAGCCCGGACCTGTTCCAATGGAGGTAGACGTCGGGTGCGTTTGGTCGGACCCGGGGACTGCGTGGCAGAGCTCGGGGACTGCGCACCGAACCTCGGGGACTGCTCATCAAGACTCGGGGACTGGTCGCAGGATGGTGGAGGAAATAATGGAGGAGATTATGGTGGCCGAACCAATGGAGGTGGACGAGGAACTTTTTCCTTTGCACCCGTGCCGGAGTGGGCGGAGCAAATCATGAAGTTCATAACGGAGGGAAGCATGCCAAGTGACACAACCGAGGCTAGGAGAATTCAAAGGAGGGCCAAGGCGTACACCATCATCAACAAGGAGCTCTATAAAAGAAGCGTAACCGAGGTGTTGCAACGGTGTGTCGAGCCAGCTGAAGGCAAGGAGATGCTTTTGGAGATCCACCAAGGAGAGTGTGGTCATCATTGCAGCACAAGAGCTCTGGTGGCCAAGGTGTTCAGGCATGGGTTCTATTGGCCCACTGCTCTTGCTGATGCAGAGGCCATAGTCCGGAGATGTGAAGGATGCCAAAGGTTTGCCAAGCAAACGCATATGCCAGCCTCGGCGCTCAAAACAATTCCTATCACTTGGCCGTTTGCGGTATGGTGTTTGGATATGGTGGGAGAGTTCAAACCAGCCCGAGGTAACATGACGCACATATTGGTGATGGTGGACAAGTTCACCAAGTGGATCGAGGTGAAACCAATCCGGAAGTTGGATGGTCATTCAGCAGTGACTTTCTTGAAGGAGATTATTCTGCGATATGGCTACCCCCATAGCATTATCTCGGACAACGGCACAAACTTTGCTGTTGGAGAGTTGCTCGGTTTTGCATGAACAAGGGAATCCGGCTGGACATAGCCTCGGTGGCACACCCGGAGTCTAATGGACAAGTGGAAAGATCAAATGCTCTAGTGTTGGCCGGCATCAAGGCTCGGCTCATTGAACCACTGCTGAAAACGCCGGGGTGTTGGATAGATGAGATACCAGCAGTACTGTGGGGTCTAAGGACCACGCCAAATCGATCAACTGGCTATACGCCATTTTTTATGGTCTATGGGGCAGAAGCTATGCTACCCACTGACATCGAGTATGATGCGCCCAGAGTGGCAATGTACACTGAAGCCGAGGCAAAAGAGGCTCGGGAGGATGCAGTAGATCTGCTTGAGGAAGCAAGAGAGTTGGCCTCATCTCGGTCAGCAATATACCAACAAGGTCTCCGACGTTATCATAGCCGGAGTATCAACCCTCGTGTGTTTCACGAGGGAGATTTGGTGCTGAGGTTGGTGCAGCGCAAGAAAGGCCGGCACAAGTTGTCACCTCCATGGGAGGGACCGTTCATTGTGACCCGAGCTCTGCTCAATGATTCCTACTATCTAATAGATGCGCAGGAACCAAGGGAAGATGGGCTGGACAACCCCGGATCAGAGGTCAGGCGACCATGGAACGTAGCTCTACTCCGACCTTTCTACTCATGAAAGGCGCAATGTATGTACCTCGGTTAATCCTTAATAAAATGTCGGCACTCCGAGGTTGAAGCTCGGGGACTGCCTCGCTCTTGTGCTTGTGTTTTATTTCTGTTTGTCAGTTTCGTTCATATGCCGAACTATTTTGAACCTCGTCTCAAACTTCAAGTAATGTATGCTGTGTAACTAATCTTGTGACTCGACTGGCATCTGCCTAAATGGTAGTCAAGAGCAAAGATGAAAAAACGTGGGAGACATGAAAATGAACTCGGGGACTCGGTCCAAAAATATAGTTCGGCATGTGTCGTTTACTAACCCCTGTCTTTACCTTTCGTTTATGTCGGATGGTTTTGAAACACACTTCGAGATTTGCTAAGTACTGTATGCTATAAACAACAATCTTGTGACTCGACTGTCGAACGCCTAAATGGTAGACAAGAGCAAAGAATGCCAGATATAGTAAACACGAAAGTGAACTCGGGGACTCGTTCCAAAAGGGTTCGGCATAAATTCTTAGAAAAGCTTGGTTCGGATAGCAAGTTAAAAGTAATGGTAGCAAAGCAAACTACTTAAGGTCTGTTACATCTGCACCCGGCATACCGGGGATTTAATGTTTTGCTTAAGATAAATTCAGGCCTCGGAACCAGAGACCTCGGTCGCGAAGTGGTGGCAGTGGGAGCCTCGGGCGCAGCAACCTCGGTCGCGGAAGCAACCTCGGTTGTGGGAGTTGTTGCCGGGGTGTCCGTCACGTCGGAGGAAATCACCTCGGTGGCTACAGCTTTGCCGGACTTGCCCTTGGAGTTCGGAGGTTCGTCGAAGCTGAAGTCATCATCAGAGCCTTCAGCCACCTCGGTTGTTTTGCCGCCTTGCCCTTGGAGCTCTCTGGCTCTTCAAAGTCAATGTCCTCGCCTTCAGAACTTTCTTCACCAGACGCTGCTTCCTCGTCCGAGCTCTCTTCGTCCTCAGAGTAGAGGCGCCCGTCATCAAAGGTCCGGGTGTTTGCGTAACTAGCAAAGCGGTCGGCTGCTGCTTGGCGTTTCGCAATGCCATCCGGGTGGAGTTCCAAGGAGAGCCCCTGCGCAGGGAGGTAACAGTGTGGATCTCAACATCTCATACCAGGACAGCACGAACACCAGGCCTTGTCCGCTCCAGCCCGAGCTGACGAGCATCTCCACTCCCGAAGTCTAGCCTCGGCTCCTTTCAGCTTCGTGGCGAGCTCGTCGATGCAAGTGGGAGTCTTGACCTTGGGCCAGAGGGCACGGTGGACCTCGATGGCAGCATCAACAAGTTTAGTTCCAATGGCTCGGAGCGGCCTGATCCGAGCATTAAGGGCGACAAGGTGGTCCTGGATGTCCCAGCTGTCGCTGAGAGTTTCTGTCTCAGCCCTCTTTGCCCGAGCTGCTTGAACTTCGCGGATAGCCTTGTCCTTGGAGTGCTCGAAGTTTCTGAAGAGGACAAAAAGGCTGTCGCTGAAATAAGGCATACGGTGGCACGGGATGTAGGTCGGCAGAAAATAAGGAAAAGGTGAGAAGGAACTTACTGTCCATTTGATGATTAATCCGAGCGAGCTCGGACAACCAGCTTTTCGAGATAGCTCGGAGGGCGGTAAGTTCGGCTTCGGCCGAGGTGGCACGGCTCTCCAGGGTCTTGGCAAGATTTTGCTGCTGTTCGGCGGCCTGGTCCTTAACCTTCATAGCGTCCTCCGCAGCAGTCTTGGCTTCATTAGCCCGGTTCAGCTCTTGTTGCAGCCGAGCTATTTCATCCTCGGCTGTCTTCAACTTGGAGGCGTAATCCTTGTCGCTCTGCTCCTTAGCGGATAGAAGAGTCCGGTGAGACTTCTTCAGCCTGTTGTGATCCAGCAGGAGGTTCTTGAAGACCTTTGTCCGAGCATTGTTGCATTCCTGAAAAAAGAGAGAGATCAGTTCGGATAAATCCGAGGTATTTCTAGCACCCGAGGCCCAATTGAGTCCCGGGGACTTGGCATTGGCCTCGGGGACTCAGCATGGGAGAAATGACAAGTTTTTGAGATTCAAGCCGAGCAATTTTAACTCGGTGGAGTGTCAATTGCTCAACCCGAATCTCGGGGACTGGGAATAGTGTATGTTTGTCATTTGATTTCAAAGGAAGAAAGAGAGCTGTGTAAAGAAACTTACCGAGGCCTTCTTGCTGCAATCAAGGACTGCAGTCTGCATGTTATAGATAGATTGGAGCACGGCGCTGGGTCCAACTTGATGCTCAGAGCTCGGGTTGGAGGAGACCTCGACAGTGTCAGCCGAGTTCCAGTCCATGTCATAGTGCTTCTCCGAGCCTAGGCTGTTCCCGCTCTTGGTCCGGAGTTGCCCGACCTCCCAGCTGCTGATGTCCGGCTGGGTAGTAGCAGCGAATAAAGCTCGGGAGGTGGCGACCTGAGAGCTCGAGGGCGCGGCCTTGGTCAAGGTGGACCTCGGCGCAGAAGCGGGAACATGCGGCACCAGTTGGGTGCTCGCAGTCAAGGGGCCTGATGACGGTGGCGGCATCGGAGTTTGCTGTGGCTGTTTGGGGGGCTCAACGTTTTGAGCTGAATCTTTCTGCTGCTGCTGGAGCTTTTGCTTCTGCAGTTGTTGTTGTTGTTTCTTCTTTTGCTGCTGTTGCTGCTGGTTGCGCGCAGCTTGAGACTTGGGGGACAGCCGAGGCTCCTGCACGCTTTAACCGGAGTCTTGGCGCGATCTGTCTCCGCATCCTTCTGAGGAGGTGGAGGAGTCTGATCTCGGCGGGGAGCAGAGTGCCCCAGGCCGGAGTCAGAGCTCGGCGGTGGAAGTTCGGCGGAGGAGACGCGCGGGGGAGGAATGGTCTTCTCCGGGCTGGTGAGGTCAATGGACGGTCCTGGAGGAGAGGCTCTGGCGGGGCTGCCGAGGTTAACCTCGACCTCGGTTGTCTGGGCTTCAACCACTGGAGGCAGTGGTGAGTGTATCGAGCTATGGCTCTGTTTGACCTGCCGAGCCGGGCTAGACGAAAGAGAAAGATTAAGTTAGAGTGTAAAAAGCTTAACCTTGGAGCAGCGTGAGAAGTAAGGAGGAGCAAAGGTCACTTACGCATCTTCCTCCACGGGACCTCGTTTCTTGCGCCGCGCCGAGGTCTTCTTGGCACGCTTGGCTTTGGGCGCTGCAGTCTCCGAGGTCTTGGAAGCCTCGGCATCCGAGGTACCAGGTCCTGGGCGCTTCCGGGAAGCTGCAGACGCTGGATGAAAGTTCTTATATGTTGGAGGAGCATATGAAATGGGAATAACGTTGACAGGTTCCAGAATTTGGCAATCGTCATCGTCATCATCGTCGTCAGACCAGTCTCTGATGGAACTGGGAACTTGTTTCTTACCCGGGTTGGAGGAGCCAGTCTTTGGGGCGGACCTCGGAACGGCCTTAGGGATCGGAAGGTGATCCTCGTTGTCCGGGTCTTCAGTCTCTGAACCTTCCAGGGCGAGGCGGGCAGGAGCCCAGTTCGACGGCTCCGGGCCGTCCTCGATCAGCTGCCGGGCGAACCGCTGCAGGAGTGGCAAAAAAGAATTGAGTTAAGAAGCAACCGAGGTGTGCAAGACCGGAGCGTAAGCTCGGAAATTTAGTAAGTACTCACTTGCTCCGGAAGATTTTCTCTGTTGTGAGGCTCCACGCCCCATGTCCACTCCTCGTCCATCTCAGTCTGGGCAACGGCTTTGACCCGGCGCCAAACTGAGGCCTTGGAGAGCGCCTTGCTGCTGATCCGAGTAGGATCGAGTAGACCTTCCATATGGCAGATCTTATGGGCTCGTTGTTGAAGGGGGCTGACTCTTCGATCCACAAAAGTCCGGAGGATGTCATCGGAACCCCACCCTCTTTTCTTGAGATCCAGCATGTATTCATGGATCTCTTGAACCTCGGCGTAGGCGTCCTCCGGGTTGAAATCCCAATTGAGTTGTGCAGTGGGAGGGCCGAGCTGGAAGTCCGGGAGGTTGATGAGGTCGACAGTATCGGGGTTCCTCACATAGAAAAAGGATCGATTCCACTTCTTGCAGCTCTCCAGGCCTTTGATCCGTGGGAACTCGGAGCCCAGCCGGGGTGAGATAGCGGCCGCACCACAGGCAGTCATATCCTTGTTCACGACCTCCTTGTTGGGGATGCTCTGTTTCTTCAGCTGGAAGTACTTGGCCCAGCCCTCAACGCTCGGCCAGAGGCCGAGATATCCTTCAGAGAAAGCTGCGTAGCACGACAGCTGTAGTATGGAGTTAGCTGGGAGGTGGTGCGGCTGCAAGCCGAAGAACTTCAGAAATTCTCGAAAGAACTTGCTGGCCGGAAGTCCGAATCCGCGCTCGAAGTGAGAGACAAACACCACTTTCTCGCCGGGGTTGGCGATCGGTTCGCCGTCCCCAGTGTGAAGCCGATACAGCAGTTCGGCTGGGATTCGATGAGTTTCTTTGAGCCATTTATATCGTCGTCGGTGACGTCCGAGCCATCCCATCCACCTCTCTCGCTGGCAATTGCCGACATGTTGGCACTTTCCTGCAGAAAAGGGAGGTTCAACCGGGGTAAGTACCTCGGACAGTTCAAGGTTCCACCGGGGTAAGTACCTCGGACAGTTCAGGATAGCCGGGGTAAAATACCTCGGATCAGTCAAAACAGCCGAGCTAAAGAGTTTTAGGCGGGAAACATGTTTCTACCATGGCGAGATGCTAGCAAAGATCTACCGATGAGCAAAAAGGGAAATAAAATCAAGTTCATCCAGGGGCAAAACTGAAAGGGCAGTGCTACGGATGCATCTGGTACAAGTCTAGAGGAGATCTAAAAATGGCTAAGAGAGTGCAAAGATAGAGCATCGGGTTCCTCAAGTTCATCATATTCATCCAGATCCTCGAGTTCATCGAAGGATGAACCTGTTCATGGCTACGGCAACGGAGGGGAGATAAGGAACTCACCGGTGAGGTACTTGAGGATCGGGGAAAGATCGACGATGGAGTGGCGGCGCAAGGCGCGGTGCGCGTTCCGGCGAGATTCTTCGAGACGGCGAGGTTGCAGCGGCGAGTGCTCGACGGCGGCGATGGAGACAGAGGGCACGGTGCAGTGGGCGCGGAGCAATGGGCGATGGAGGAAGAAGATGGTGAAGTTACCCGTGGGGCCCTACTTATAGCCGCGTGCGGTAACTGCACGCATTAACTGCACCACTACCGCGCGGTTATCGGGAAGGCGCGGGATCGTGTGCGGGTGGGCGCACGGTTACGCGGTTTGTGGCCGCACGATCGGCCACATCGTGGGCCGCAGAGTGGCAACCGCCCACCCGGATTTCCTGCGCTGGTCAGCGCGAGAATCGAGGGGTCGGGGGCGGTCAAGTACTTGAGTGCGCAGGTGCGCTGTTCGGTGGGTCCGGCTGACGAGGGCGGCGTGTGGTCAGAACCTGTCTTTCAGAGGTCCGGATTCCGAAGCCCGGGCAGAGATTCTTCGCCACGTGCCTCGGAAAATCTTGAGGCAAGATTGTGCTGAGTCAGATAGCTCGGAGAGTTCAGTTTGCATATCTACCTCGGATTGGATGGTGGTATGTGGGAAGTACCTCGGCGGAACTATGTTGGAGGTCGGTTTAGGAGGTGGTGTCTTGCTTGTTTTGAACCTGCTACGGCCCTCCGTCCGAGGTCGTAGGACCGCACCAGCTTCGGGGACTAATGTCGGGGGAGTATCCCCGGGTAGGGTCAAGGCTTGGCATAAGGTGGAGTTCGAAGTTGTGCCGAGGTACGGAAAGGGCCGACCTGTTTGGGCCTGGGAATGTCCGAGCTTCATCTTGACCTGGAGAATACAGGCCGACCTATCTTGGCCCAGAGGGGTCCGAGTATACTGTTGGCCAGGGCCGAGGTTCACTGTCCGAGCTATGTTCAGCCGACCTAACTACCTCAGTGCAGTGGTTTGTGTTGTGAGAGCAGGAGAAGCTGTGGGGAGGAAGTAAGATCCGACCTGGTAAAAGATATTAAGCGCAAGACCCGAGGTACGGAGCCCGTCACATCCGTGCCGAGCTAACCGAGGTGATGGGCTGTAGGTCGGGCAGGAGTCAATGCTCCTGTCACTTCCAGCCGGGTACAAGAGCGCCTGACACGGGAGCGTCTGTCAAGGAGCCTGGCAGAGGCGTGCTCCGGGTTCGGCGGGCCTGCACGTCTCTGACCGCTGACCACGCGGGATCTGGGAAAAGGCTACGAGGTAGCTCTGCCAGGCCACGTCCTGTCTCGGTCAGAGGGGACATGCTAGTTCTGCCGTTAGGCTACAGGAGATGGGCAAGCCACGTCTTGTCCCTGACCGAGGTACGGTGGTGACCGTTGCAGAGGCATGGCAACAGTGTTCGGCGAGGGGCACAATGGTAACCCGGCTGGCCTATATAGTGGGCTTCACCCCCTCCTGCTAGAGAGATCCCCCCCCCCCGCGCTGGAACTAGTTGATCAAGAGAGAAAGAAAGAGAGAGAGGAAGCTCGGAACACCCCGGAAACACCTCGGATTCAGCTCGGAGTGCCTTCTTCCTCCCGTCTAGCTCCATCTTTTACCTCAAGTTCTCACCATTGTAGCATCATACAGCTCGAGGAGCAGCTTGTACTTGTCACTTTGAGCTATACACTGACTAGGATAGTGCTGCAGTAGGGGTGTTACCTCCACAAGAGGGCCCCGAAGCAGGGTACATCGTGGTGTGCTTTGTGTTCTTGCTTTCTTGGTTCTTCGTTCGTGTTCTTGCGTGTGCACTTCTTGAGTGCATAAACCCTCCCCGGATTCCCCCAACGACCATTCGGCCCCATCTTAGCCATACCTATGGCATCTGCCGTGATCCCACCACGACATGGCCCAATCCTTTTTTGAGCAAAGGATAAGCCGGTTGGTTTACTAATGATGGCAAAATGTTCTTGAGGACACACGGGAATTTCGTCAAGTGCTTTCGCTTCCTACAGCTGATTAATCTTTATTGTTCTGATAAGTGTTGTGTGGGTGAACCTATGCTAATGCACTGCCCTAACTTGGACTAATACATACTTGTGATTAAACCCCTTCAGAGCATCCACGTTACAAGGAGGTAATTAAGATAAATCTAACCACAGCCTTAAACTCTGAGATCCTACACTCCCTCATGCACCGGTTTACTAACGGGATTTAGGTTTCTGTCACTCCGGCAACCCCACAATTAGTAGCCGAATACACAATGCATTCCTCTAGGCCCATAAAGGTGAAGTGTCATGTAGTCAACGTTCACACGATACCACTAGAAGAATAACACCACAACTTAAATATCAAACCATTAAATATTACTCAACATAGTTCCACTACTAACATCATGACTTCTCCCATGTCCTCAAGAACTGAACGAACTACTCACAAGACATCATATGGATCATGATCAGAGGTGATATAATGATGAATAACAATCTGGACATATACTTCAATTCACCGATAAAACTCAATCGCATCAACCACAAGTAGTAATCAACACCGGGAAAGTTTCCCTATGAACTACACAAAGTATAACCCTAGATGTTACATCGGAACGGAGTGGAGCGGTGGAGATGATGGTGACGGCGGTGGAGATGATGATGATGATCCCGATGAAGTCCGGCGTGATGACGATGACGATGGAGATGATTTCCCCCCTCCGGGAAGGAATTTCCCCGGCAGATTTCTCCCTGCCGGAGAGTTTTTCTCTCTTTGTGGTTTCCGCCTCGTGGAGGCAGCGGAATATTTCCTCGATAGCTCTCCCGTCTTAGGGTTTCTGGGGGATGAAATATGCGAAGGGGGAGCGCCAGAGGTGGGCCAGGATGGCCACACCATGCCCCGGCGCGGCAGAGGGGGGCCCGCGCCGTGGGGTGGTGTGGGCCCCTCGTGGCCCATCTCAGCCTCCCCTTTTGGCTGGCTACGGCATCTGACAAAATAGGAACAACTGTATATTTTCCGTGAATTGTTGATCTTCAGAAATAGGGTGTCTTGACGATGCTTTTTCCAGCTGAATCCTGACTCCGGCAGTTAATTCTCCAATAATCATCAAACATGCAAAACAAGATAAAATAACATAAGTATATCATCCAAATATGAAATATATCAATGAATAGCAGTAAATTATGATATAAATAGTGATACAAAATGGACGTATCACCGGTGAGGCGAGTGGTCGCCACCCGGAACTGGCTGCCCTTGGTACGGCGGACACTTCCCGTGATGTCCCGTCATTGTACTGGGCGGCGATCTTTGTCCCCTTTTGCTTGGCGGAGGTGGGCGGCAGCCGGTTCGACGAGGGTTCTCCATCCGGAACTGGCTGCCCTAGTTGACCTTGGTCGCTTAAGGTCGCGTCCTTGTCGTCATCTGGTTGTCACCGGGAATCGTGATGATGATCCTGCCGTTGCCCTTTTGCCCTTGCCGCCTTGGAGAGCACGGCGGGCCAGGCAGAATCCGGCTGTCCTCGGGGCAGGCGGACTCGGCCGAGCCGGGCGGTCGGAGGTGGCCGAGCTGGAGGTGTTGCACTTGATTTTGCGTTTGCTCGGGATCTTCTGTGGGTCTTGGGCACTCGGGTTTCATCCCCATGACACAGGGCTACGTCTCCTCCTTACGAACTTCACATTATATCAATTATTAAACTCCCCAACGCAGAGGCCATACCGCGTGGTTCTCCTGCCTCTCTCCCGGCCTCCGCGCCATGACCGTGACCATGATTTTGTCCCTGTCTGAAGCTCGCATGCGTCCGCGTTGGCCGGAGCTCTCATGCCCCATTACCGGAGCTCGCCCGCGTCCGCCTCTGGCCGGAGGTTTCCTACCCATTATCGGAGCTCCATGCCCAGAGCTCGCGCGTGCCCGCCCCTGGCCTGAGCTCCTGGACAATGTCTTGCAGTTGCTCCCCGTGACCACGCCTGGCCGGAGACCAATCCAGTGAGCTCGCGCCGCCGACGGAGAAAGCCGCCACTTCTGGCCGGCCTGCGCGCTCGCACGGTAGCCTCGTGCTGCACATGGCGTCGGTGTTCCTAGTCCGGAGCTCGCACACCAGGTGCTCAAAGTATTGCACCAAATCTGGCTTAGCTAGCCACGCACATTCACTGTTATTTCAAGTTGTTATGTCAGATATGGCTTTCCAACATTCATTGTTTTGAGTTTTATGAATATGTAATACAGACTTATGCTAGAGAAATACATTGGCGCCAAGAATGTTGAGATCAATATCATGAGGAGGCGACACAATGGGAAGCAAGAGAACGACGGTCAATGGAGAGGTGGTAACCGGGTGAAAGCCGTATGTCGCCATGCAAGTCTACAACTAGATTCGAACGGCGCGGCTTGCCGCGCGGCACTTGTTAGTTCCTTTAGTTTTTTGCCCGCGGTTTTCAAATTGCACACAGGTTATTAAGGATATGGTTATTAAGGATATGCTACGGTTGTGAATTTCTTGGAATTCGGCAATAATTGCCGATTAAATTTCAGGCAGTCAATGATACTAATTACCTTCCGGTTTCTTTTCTATACTATTATTAAACGAGCAAACTTGATCGGATACATTAAAACTTACGATATCCTACCAACGACTCAGATTGTTCCGCCGAAGTTGACCAGCTCAACACATATCAAAATAAAACGTTATTTTTTCATATCAAAACGAAACATTATACGCAGGCGAGTGTGAATTTTTCCATATCACAACGAAACTTTATTTGAGGCCAAACTCGGGCTCACCGGCACCACGACATGTTTCCCGTGTCCTGCTTGACCTCCCTACCACCTGCTCGAGGTTGAACCATAACACTCCGCCAAGAACAGGACCTGCGACATGAGCTTCTCCCACACGAAAGATCTCACACTTAGGGCTATGTCTCCTCCTCACGAACTGCACTTTATATCAGTTGTTAAACTCGCCAACGCAGAGGCCATACCGTGCGGTTCTCCTGCCTCTCTCCCGGCCTCCGCGCCATGACCGTGACCACAATTTTGTCCCTGTCTGGAGCTCACACGCGTCCGCGTTGGCCAGACACTACAAGAAATATGCTAACTTGGGACCTCAATATTGGTCACATAAATGGTCATGTTCTGTCATTTATGACCTTTTTGTGACGAAAAACAATTGGTTAAAAGATGAGCGTCACAAATGGCAGAATGTGACCTTTTTTGGGATTAGTCATAGACGGTTGTGACCAAAATAAAATGTCATAAGTTTTGTGACCAATTATTTTGGTCATGGGCAATCTGGCCAGTCCACGTCAGATCCAACGTGGCAGAGCTGTCGTGGAAAAATTGTGACCAAATAAATGGTCGTAAATTAGAATCAGCCCAGTCCACTTTGGTGATTTACATGGGCCGAGCCCAACAATTCAGCCAATTTACTTTTTATTTTCTGTTAACTTTGGTCATCTACATGGGCCAAGCCCAATATTACAGCCTTTTCATTTTCTGGGCCAAGCCTTTTTGCAGTCCACTTAATTTCAATTTACGGCCTACTATCATCTCTAGTTTTCATATGGGTCCCAATTGTCAGATATTTTCAAGGGCAGTGGGTCCCAATTGTCAGGTTCTAAATTTTTTATAGCTTATTAATAGGCAATATATATCAAACAGAAAGGAGAGCGAAAACATATGAAAATCTTCAAATAACAGGCAAAATTAGTTTATTCCAAAAATGTGGTCAGAACAGATAGAGAGCACAGAAACTCCAAACGCTTGTTCACATCACAACAAGTATAACCTTCGAATCTTGCATACACAGGAACTTTAAGCTTCAACAAGATAACCATACAATATTCCACACTATCACAAATGAAGCTAGCTACTCTTGGATGCCCTGGAACATGATCTTCAACATGGGAAGAAGTCGTCAACATGATCTTCAAATACTCTAGGATATTGGAAGTTCCCTTCACCTACATGAACAGAATGGAATATCAAGTACTTGCACGGTTAAAGCAGATCACAACCAACATATATGTAGAAGCACATCAGGAAAGATAATGGAGCAAATCGAACGATAAGTAGCATACACGAAATGTAGGCTTCACTGAAAGAAATCGCAAGGTAGAGCTGGAGCACCCACCTGAACTGCAGCTCGTCGGTAACCATATATGTAGGCGAGCACCACCACATACTTGGGCACGCCAAAAAGGAGACCATGTCCTCAACAACAATCATGTGTACCTGCATCAACCAGAGGCATCAAAACTGAGAACTGATAGCAAAATTTACATCAAGCAGAAGTTTAAAATATAAGTATGCCATATGTGGAGCAAATCTTATTGGTTATGATTTGGTTCAGAAGGGCCAGGCAGACAAGGTTGAGATATAAGACACTATTAGAACTTTTGTTAAGACAGGACAAAATTAAACATTCAAACTCTGAAGATTGAAACACTAACCTCACTGTCTAAGGAATGCAACTAGAAGAACAATAGTGACACCACTACACTGTTCAGATGTAGCGCTCTAAGTAAGGGTATGTAAATGGTTCAACATCAGCTAGTAAAAAGTAGATGCGACTATGTGAGTTTGTAGCCATACAGACATGGTTAGTCGCAAAATGCATCTCGATGCCATCCTTTGAGAGGGAGAAAAGCGTTGCCATCACCCATGACTAATGCAAATAGCCTGAATATCCAAAAGGAACAAACATGTCAAAGAGAGGCAAGTAAGAAAATAGACACTAAAATATGAGAATAAACTTAATACATTACAAAGTATCACTGGAAGAATGCACCAATAGGATATCAAAAGAAGAAACCATTCCTCTGCTTTTGTTGAATATAGTATTGATACAAGCAGTGCTACATGAAGTCATGTCATAAAATAGATTTATAGACGTAACAACAACAAATATGGTATATCTCAATTGAATATGCATGGCAAAGTGCAGGTCATGCAACAAATATCAGATCATTAGACACAAGAATTCGAACCATAGAGGTGTATTCTCACTCAAGAGTTGCACTAGTTTATGAAATTCATAAATCCTGAGATGCAACTACAAGAGAACAACTTAGTTCATTGTTGAACATGTTTATGAAGTTCTCAGTCAATATTGATTA
Source organism: Poa pratensis (assembly GCA_947311845.1). NCBI lineage: Eukaryota > Viridiplantae > Streptophyta > Magnoliopsida > Poales > Poaceae > Poa > Poa pratensis. The sequence continues at coordinate 13,319,547 of CAMZMU010000086.1, forward strand.
ATTATCACTCAAATATAATCATGCACTAGTTCGGGGAATGCATGACTTGGATGAAAAGTGCAGTAGTACATGTTACTAAGTAAATGTGTAGACAGTGCAGTGGGAGAACATGCATATAAATTTTACTGGATACTTCACAGCGAATCTTTGTCAGTGCAGTTGACAACACGAGATGGTATTGATTCAAACTGCGATGTGAATTACAGGAGCTAAACACGAGACTGTTCTGATACCACCTCAAGCATTATCAGTTTTAACTACCTCTGAAGCACGAGAACATAAAGAAAACGCATAACAAAACCATAAGCAAGAAGATCTTCAACACACACTAAATTCAATGCATTACCAGCCATGGAGCTACCAAATAGACTATCATCTGTTGACTGCAAATGGAGCTGAGGGGCTGTATGGGTTGTCCAAATATGCATTATCCTCGTACATCATGGCAATATAGTTGGTGAAATTTGCGATCACTAGTATCTCAAACTGCAAGTTAGAATAGTTCCTGAACCTTGTACATGATGACAGATAAAACATCACCAACTGCTCTACTAAGACAAAAAATTGAACAATTACACCGCACCAAGGCGGATCAAAGAAAGCTCGGTGGCCGTTGAACCAAGGAGCGAGTAGGAGCTCACCAGAGAGAAAAGGACGATAGATTTGAAGTTGGTAGCGGTCTTGCAGCGCATTTGGACGAGGCAGGCACCTTCAAGCGGCTGCAGTTTAGGGAAGAAGCGCTGGTCGGAGCAGAGCTCGACGATGTCGACGGCGGCCTTCGTGGTGCAGGTCATGCTAGCACGGCGAATCCCGCGGAGCACGGCGACCACGACTCGTCTTGTTCCCTGGCTAGCACGACGGATCCCGACTCTGCTTCTGCGGCGAGGAGAAGGGCGACCGGCATCACCTCCAGATCCGCGGACGTCCGGTCTACCCTTGGTCGTCCTGATTAGCGGCGATGTCCACGCACGCAAGGCCTTGGTCGGGAGCAAACAGGTATGAGGTTAGGGTTTGGTCCCAGGGGAAGGGGGAGGGGATGAGAGGTTTCTCACCTGAGAGCATGTCGGCGATCAGGTGCTGGTGCGAAGTAGGAGGAGGTGGGGAAGGGTATCCCGGCACTGCTGCGGCGAAGTAGGAAGTGGTGTGGCGCCGGATGCCAGAGGCACCAGCGGCAGGAAGATGACGGCCGTGAAGGACGCGGATCGTGGGAGCGCCGCCTTCGCCATGGTCTCCCCACCGGCTGTTGGACGGAGCGGATCGTGGGGGCGCCGCCATCGCCATGGTTGGTGGATGGGTTTTTTTTTGGGAGAGGAGCGACGGGATCGTGGGAGAGGATGTCGAGTGGAGGCGGGGTCTCTGGGGAGAGGAGCGACGGGGTGGATTTGGGCATTTAGGGTTAGGGTTTCGGAGGCTGCACGTACGGAAGGGTGAGCCAGAGACGTTGGATAGGTAAGGCGTGGACGGCTCAGATCGCCTACGGAAGGGTGATCTGTGGGAAGAGTTGTTCTGCGTTCTGATTGGTTCACGACAAGTGTCATTTAAAATGGTTTCTAAGTGCTATAAACATGGGTTTTGTGAAGCACCTACCACAAATATGTTGAAAAATTGGACCGCACCAATTTTTAAAATATTATACCATATTTAACCAAATAGTCGCGTGTTAAAATTTTCGCATCTACATCTCGTGAAAAAGACAAATTTATGCTGATTCAGCAGGAACCGGGTCAAATTTGAACTACAAGTGTATCGTAATTTACTCATGATTTTCTAAAAAAATATCTAGGTACAAAAGTATCTATTTCATCATAGATACACAAATAGTTTCGCAAGATCAAACCCCTAGCTACGAACGGTCATGCCATATTTTTGGAGAAATTTGAACTACTTGTGCTTGATAGTTTTCTCTTTATTTTGGAGAAAATAATTTTTAGATACACTAGTAGTCATTTATTTAGACATCCAACAAAATCCGTGCAAGATTTCACCCATAGCTACGAACGATCGTGTCCGCCGTTTTGACCTTATTTTGAAACTGGCATAAGAAATTCAAAAAAATAGAAAAAATGGAAAACCTTCACGTGGCAACATGATATGTGACCTAGTTACCAGAAAAAATATAGACTTACAATGAGGAAGTTTTATTGGAAAAGTGTTCTTATAAACTTGCTATCACGAACGAACATTCATAACTTCCGAGATAAACAAGCAATGTTTTGTTGACATTCATAACATAGTTTCTCCAAATGTGCCCAAATTTGGCACATGTGTGCATTGTGGGATGGCAAACAATAATGTCGAACAAAGATTCTGACATGTTTCACAAAAAAAATCAACTTTTCATTTTTCAAATGCTAAAAATAGCGTATTTTGTGAAGCGGCTATCGAGAAGTAATCCAAAATGGCACCCCTACATTTTTGTCACATAGTAGACATCATTTTATGCACAATCCCAAAAAATCATGCATTTCTGAGCTCTCTACCTATTTTTGGACATTTAAACCGCTTCATGCCGATTCAGCTGGAAACAGCTAGATTTTGAACTGCAACTACCACATAGGTTGCCCGTTATTTTTCTGAAATTTAATTTTTAGGTTCACAAGTATCCATTTCATCGGAGATACACCAAAATCTCCGCATGATTCAACTACTAGACACGAACGGTCACGACGACCACTTCGACTAGATATTCAAATGAGCATACAAATTTAAAAAGAATCAAAAAAATAGAAAACCTTCGCGTGGCGTCATGATATGTGACCTAGTTACCAGAAAAAATATAGACTTGCAATGCGAAAGTTTTATTGGAAAAGTGTTCTCGGAAACTTGCTATCACGAATGAACATTCATATCTTCCGAGACAAACAAGTAAGGTTTTGGCCACATTCATAACATAGTTTCTCCAAATGTGACCAAATTTGGCACATGTGGGCATTGTGGGATGACAAACAATGTTGCCGAACAAAGATTCTGACATGTTTCGCAAAAAAATCCACTTTTCATTTTTCAAGTTCTAAAAATAGCGTTTTTTGTGAAGCAGCTACCGAGAAAATTATCCAAAATGGCACCGCTACATTTGTGTCACAGAGTAGACATCATGTTATGCACAATCACCAAAAATCATGCATTTCCGAGCTCTCTGTCTATTTTCGGCCATTTAAATCGTTTATTGCCGATTCAGCTGGAAACAGCTAGATTTTGAACTGGAGCTACCACAAAGCTTGCCCGTTATTTTTCTGAAATTTCATTTTTAGGTTCACAAGTATCCATTTCATCAGATATACACCAAAATCTCCGCATGATTCAACTACTAGACACGAATGGTCACGACGGCCACTTCGACTAGATTTTCAAATGAGCATACGGAATTCAAAAGAAAAATCAAAAAAATGGAAAACCTTCGCGTGGGGTCATGATATGTAACCTAGTTACCAGAAAAAAAAAATACTTGCAATGGTGAAGTTTTATTGGAAAAGTGTTCTCAGAAACTTGCTATCGCGAACGAACATTCATATCTTCCGAGACAAACAAGTAAGGTTTTGGCCACATTCATAACATAGTTTCTCCAAATGTGCCCAAATTCGGCACATGTGTGCATTGTGGGATAACAAACAATGTTGCCGAACAAAGATTCTGACATGTTTCACAAAAAAATCCACTTTTCATGTTTCAAGTGCTCAAAATAGCGTTTTTTGTGAAGCGGCTACCGAGCAAATCATCCAAAATGGCACCGCTACATATTTGTCACAGAGTAGACATCTGTTATGCACAATCACCAAAAATCATGCACTTCCGAGCTCTCTGCCTATTTTTGGCCATTTAAACCGCTTCCTGGCGATTCAGCTGGAAACAGCTAGATTTTGAGCTGCAGCTACCACAAAGTTTGCTCGTTATTTTTCTAAAACTTCATTTTTAGGTTCACAAGTATCCATTTCATCAGAGATACACCAAAATCTCCGCATGATTCAACTACTAGACACGAATGGTCACGACGGCCACTTCGACTAGATTTTCAAATGAGCATACGAAATTCAAAAAATGGAAAACCTTCGCGTGGCGTCATGATATGTGACCTAGTTACCAGAAAAAATATATACTTGCAATGCGGAAGTTTGATTGGAAAAGTGTTCTCAGAAACTTGCTATCACGAACAAACAAGCAATGTTTTGGCCACATTCATGACATAATTTGTCCAAATATGCCCAAATTTGGGTCATGTGTGCATTGTGGGATGGAAGGAATATTCCTGAACAAATATTCCCACAAGTTTCAGAAAAAAATCACTTTTCGTTTCGACCTCATTTTAAAACCTACGTAAAAAATCAAAAAATAAATCAAAAAGGGAAAAATATTTTTTATTTTCTAAGTGATAAACATATAGAAAGATTTGTGTAGGACTTCATGATGTTTTTGTATTATTACGATTTTCTATTGCTAACTGGTTTTCAAATTTGTCTATAATGAGAAATCTTTTTTTAAAGAGATATATAATGAAAAACTAGTTATTTTTCCTAGTTTCGTTATGGGCTGAATACATGTGGGTGTAGAATATGAGGGCACCCTGCCTTTATTCCTGCATGGGCCAAGGCCTACTGGGCACACGGAAAAAAAAGAGGTGGCCTCATCCACCAACGCCCAAGCCTAGTCCGTTTATAACGTTAAGAAGAGGAAGTGCGCTTCATTATCAACCAAACGAGAGGTGGCCTGGTGGTTAGGTACGCCCAAATTGAGGGAGAGGTCGCGGGCTCAACTCCCGCCTGCTACTTTTTGCGATATTCACGAATTTGAGCTGTTGGTGGTCGGAACCCACATGTCAGGTAGGGTTGGTGCAGGTCCCACAAGTCAGGTAGCATGGATGCGGGACCCACCTGTCAGGGCGGGGCTGGGACCCACATGTCAGGGGTGGGGGCGGGTCCCATATGCCAGGTTGGGGGTGGGGGCGGGTCCCACCTGTCAGGCTCGGTGGGGTGTGGGCGGGACCCATATGTCAGGTTTGGTGGGGGGTGTGCGCGGGACCCATATGTCAGGTTTGGTGGGGTGTGCGCAGGACCCATATGTCATGGCGGCCAGGCGGGTGGGTCCCCTCTGTCAGGGCAGGGGTCCCGCCGGTCAGGCTGGTCAATAAGTCAATGTGCTTGCTTCTCCTGAACATTGGGTCCCACCGTTCAGTTCGGTCAACAAGTCAATATTTGCTCCTCTTGCCAATGGTCGGAACCCACATGTCAGGTAGGGTTGGTGCGGGTCCCACAAGTCAGGCAGCATGGGTGCGGGACCCACCTGTCAGGGCGGGGCTGGGACCCACATGTCAGGGGTGGGGCGGGTCCCATAAGCCAGGTTGGGGATGGGGGCGGGTCCCACCTGTCAGGCTCGGTGGGGTGTGGGCGGGACCCATATGTCAGGTTTGGTGGGGATGTGCGCAGGACCCATATGTCAGGTTTGGTGGGGGTGTGCGCGGGACCCATATGTCATGGCGGCCTGGCGGGTGGGTCCCCCCTGTCATGGCAGGGGTCCCACCGGTCAGGCTGGTCAACAAGTCAATGTGCTTGCTTCTCTTGAACATTGGGTCCCACCGTTCAGTTCGGTCAACAAGTCAATATTTGCTCCTCTTGCCAATGCGTCCCACATGTCAGTGAGATTAAAATCATGACTGAATAATGTGACATGTAAGCGAAAATGACACCTAAGCAATAACACGTAGGCAAGACTGCTGAGTTGGCTGTCAACTAATGCGAATAACCATTTAAATTGGTTGTAATCGGCTAGAAAAATATATTAAATTAGTGTTATTTGCATTATGACCAATTCATGTAAGGAGACTATGACCTTTCTGATAGATTTGGTCGTTGTATTTTCGGGTTTATACCCTCCAAATCAGCGAGTGACCAAATGGTACAAAATGGTCATTGATTTATGACCAATATTTTCAGGGTCACTGTCAAAAGGTTATAGGATAGCATATTTCTTGTAGTGAGAGCTCTCATGCCCCATTTCCGGAGCTCGCCCGCGTCCGCCTCTGTCCGGAGGTTTCCTACCCCATTATCGGAGCTCCATGCCCAGAGCTCACGCGTGCCCGCCCCTAGCCTGAGCTCCTGGACAACGTCTTGCTGTTGCTCCCCTGTGACCACGCCTGGCCGGAGACCAATCCAGTGAGCTCGCGCTGCCACCGGGGAAAGCCGCCACTTCTGGCCGGTCTGCGCGCTCGCACGGTAGCCTTGGGCTGCACATGGCGTCGGTGTCTGCTCAGTCCGAAGCTCGCACACCAGGTGCTAGATGTGTTGCACCAAATCTGGCTTAGCTAGCCATGCACGTTCACTGTTATTTCAAGTTGTTATGTCAGATATGGCTTTCCAACATTCATTGTTTTGAGTTTTATGAATATGTAATACAGACTTATGCTAGAGAAATACATTGGCGCCGAGAATGTTGAGATCAATATCATGAGGAGGCGACACAATGGGAAGCAAGAGAATGACGGTCAATGGAGAGATGGTAACCGGGTGAAAGCCGTATGTCGCCATGCATGTCTACAACTAGATTCGAACGGCGCGGCTTGCCGCGCGGCACTTGTTAGTTCCTTTAGTTTTTTGCCCGCGGTTTTCAAACTGCACACAGGTTATTAAGGATATGGTTATTAAAAGCAACTCTTTTATTTCTAATGTTTTTGTTACATGTATGTATGGGATGGGTTATGTGAAGTTTCATATTTTTGTACTCTCATATATTTATGAAATTTCCTATCATTCTATCTCAAAAATAAACCGGCGAGGAAACGCGCGCCATCATGATCTAGTATTTGGTAAAGCCTCAACTTCTGCTATTGATCATCGTCGACTCAGTATACTACTGAGCCATATTATTTATTACATCACAAATCCTACAGCAGTTCCAACATGTTTTATTCAACATTCTTTTTTGCAGAAACACGCCGCTAAAGGTGGATATACGTTGACCAGGCCACACTCCCCTTCAGTAAAACCCTCCTTGTGGCAGGCCTCGGCGCATGGCTTGCTATTGCATGGAAAATCACGATCGGTCACGCTACGTTCATTGCAGGTCTTGGCTTCCAATCCTACAAAACAGCCACCATAATATGGTGTATGGTAAAAGATCTGATCCTGCAATAATAAAAAAAAGCAAAATAGATAGATGTGCAATGGAGTAAGTTCATATATGAGTGGCATAGATAACGCATTGGGGAGGTGCATCATATGAAATTTGCAGACGTCACTTACCAGGAACAAAAAGAAGTGTAGCGATCAGTAGCATGCATAGCAGGATTGCGACCTTGACAATTCCCATGTCTTTGAGAATAATCGAATACAAAGGCTAGTAAACGAGCGTACAATAGATGCAAACAGAAATAGGCTACGCCATATATATAGCCTCGCAAGATGAGACAAAAAAGGAAGTCAAAGATATGATTGTGATAAGTACTACTCCCTCCGTCCTAAAATAACTGTCTTAGATTTGTCAAAAAGTAGATGTATCTAGACATGAAACAAGTATAGATACATTCACTTTTGTATAACTTTGAGACACTTATTTTGGGACGGAGGGAGTAACATATAACGAGCAAGACATATCTGCTGTCATGATGATAGGGTATTCGGCATTAATTGCCGACTAATTTAGTTTCAACAAAAATTGCCGACTAATTTTCCTGCATGACATATCTGCTGCCATCACGATATGGTATTTCTAGGCCTGGTTTTGCACCACTTCCGATCGATCATTTGTGGTTCTAGCTTACCCCACACCGCTCTCTTTGGTATCCTCACCTCACATGCACGCTTTGGATTAGAATAAAGCCAAGGCAAGAGCAAACTTTTTAGAGTGGCTTCTTCCGGTTGCATTCTAGGCCAACATTATGGGGGGAGGAGACTGCGCATATGCGCCTGTTTGAAGCGCATGAATATCATGGATTGATGGACACAGCAAGAAGTTTATATAAAATGATCCAAAGAGAACAAGGCATAGGTCCAGTGGCTAAACCCACCAACCAGAGTTCGAACCCCGTCGGGGACGAATATCTGGAATTCTCATTAAGGAGCAATTCTTCTATTAAATTAAGGGGATGTGCTTCGGTGTACCTCTCTCTGCAAAACTTAAAAGGGCAGCATTGTCTTTTATTACAATTAATTACTACTAATAATTAGTTGTTAAATCGGATTAGACTCTGCCGGCCGGCCGTATACTAACTAGACACCACCGGAGGCCGCTGTCTGCGCAATCGCCCGGCCGGACTGCTTTCGCGTTGGTCGTGCCTCTGGCAGCCATTCCCTTGGTGGCGGCGAGCGCGACCGGCCCCACGAGCCACGCGCGGCGTCGGAGCGTCGCGTGGTAGTGTTGCACGTAGTCCGGCTCGAGCTCGCGGAAGCTGTTAAACACCTTGCCGACGCTCCTCTGGTCAGAGGTGTTGTTGCTCTGAAAGAACGCCCACTGCCCCGTCTGCTTCCTGGTGTCTATCACCTAGCTCCGTCCGCTACAGCTCGACAGGGTGCGGCAGCCCAACGACGGCGTCAGCGGAAGCCGTCGTCGTCGTCTCCAACGAGTTGTAGTGCAGCATACTCTCGCCAGAACCCCGTGAAGACACTGGTACCGAGGAACACGATCCGCGGCCCGCGGGACGCTGTGCTCCACGGCAGCGTCCACGGACTAGCTGAAGAAGCCTACGACGTTGGGCGATTGTCGGTCAGGAACCGTCGAAAGGGCTCGCGGACCAGCTCCGCCGCTTGCATGAACTTGGCATGGTAGTCCACCTTGAACGTGGGAACGACCATGGCTAAGTACGAATTAATAAGTCGTTAATGAAAAAATAAGAGTTTACCATGACCATAATACCCCTAATTGCGAAGGGGTACAGAGAGATCTCAGGCCTTGATATGTTTAAATTTGGGGGAGGGGGTACACCGAAGGCAGAAGCCTAAAATTAAGCCACCAAGGCTAGTCCTGGTTGGTCTCGTTTTATAAAATGATCCAATCCATATAGTAAGAAAGGTGTCCTTCGTTGTACTTTCGATATGACCTAAGAAGAAAACCCTATGTAAAATGGATCCGCACTAACGGGCAAAATAGCCATTACTCAGTGAGAAAGGATTTTGCCTCCCGAAATCCAGTGATCTTGATTTTTAAAAATAAATGAACAATGGATTTTTGTAACAAATTGATGCACTACTGGTGGAAAGGGCTATGCAATATTGCCAGCACGCTAACTTTGTGTAGTCAATGTGAAACTGTGTAGTACACGTATTTATATTAATTACATGAAATGCCAAAGACACTGTGTAGTTGCGGAAAGTCTTTGCCCGTGAAATGCCAAAGACGGCATATATGTACTACGGGCATGCAAAAATATACCGCTCGGTCAAAATTCCCCTGCATGCCAAAGATAGCGCTCGTCGGTGGAACCTAGGGCACCTACCATTTCGAGACGTCGCCCTGCACAACGGGTACTACTACGAACGTTCAGGACCACGATCGATGCATGCAACATGCAATGCTTTCATTCATCTTTGCTTCTTGCCCCTGCCCCAATCCCAAGGCCCTCGGCCACGCCCAGTGGCGGAGCTAGGGGAGACCAGCAGGGGCCTTGGCCTCCCCTATGCCATGGTACACCAAGGAAAAGTCTATGCATAATCCATGTTTAGAAGAAATTTTTAGTAGAAATTAGCATGCTTGACCCCCCCCCCCCCCCCAATGGGGGATTTACCATGCTTGGCCCCCTTGACATCAATTCCTGCCTCCGCCACTGGCCACGCCCCACTCTAGCTACTAGCTCCGCCTACTGGGAGCTACCCGCCACTGTCAAAAAGCTACTCCCAAGCTTGGCACTCACCGTCGCCCGATGCAATGGAGAAAAAGGTAGAGAATGAAGCTTGACCCTCCCCACCGCAAAGAGGCCGTCCTTTGTTTCCCTTCCTCGTGGTACACGCTAGAGCTTGAGGTAGAGAGAGATGGACCATCTGGGGGCCAAAATCACAAACCTAACCCTTAGACTAAAGTTTAGCCCAAAATGAACCGACTTCGAAATTTTAGCCTAAACTAACCCTTTTTATTACCGCTCAACATACTGGCGATAAGGTTAGGTAAGGTACCGCTAGAACTAGTGGCGGTAGGATTCTGGACGATTACATAAACAAACTTCGCTACCCAGAGCTGTACGTGGAATAGAGATGGTCTAGCGGCTGTAGACTTGTGGAATAGAGATGGTCTCCTGGGTTCGAACCCCAGCGGTAATATTTTTCCTTCTACGTTATTGCATTAATATTTTTCATTCTGTTTAAAGGCTTTTGCATTTTTATTTTATAGGGAACATTTTTATTACTTGTGTAATAAATAGTTAAAAAACGTAGACCTTTATACTGCGTTTTTCTTATTTAGAGGTGTAATTAACAGTTAAAATCATGTAGTTATTTATATTTATAGGACGTAGTTTTTCGTTGTCTAGTAAATAGCTAAGAACCCCGTGATGTTTTACTCTTATACGTTGCAATATTTGTTCCGTTGTGTAATAAATAGCTAAAGTCAATATTCCTTTATATTATATGTAGTTCAAATTTTTTGTTGTATAATTAATAGCTAAAAACACATAGTCCTTTATATTTTATACTGCCTATTTTTCCGCCATGTAATAAATATCTAAAACCCATGTAGTCCATTTACTTATAGTCACGATTTTGTTCTATTGTGTAATAAATAGCTACCAACATGTTGTCCTTTATATTTTATACGATGTTTTCCTTAATTTGTGGTGTAATAAATAGTTAAAAACGCGTAGTCCTTTACATTTTACCGGCGTATTTATTTTCCGATGTGTAATAAATAGCTTTAAAAACCCTAATCCTTTATATTTTATATGATGCAGTCCTTTTGGCAGTGTAATCAATAGATAAACAAATCATAGTTCTTTATATGTTATATGGCACAACTTTTTTTTTGGCTCTGTAATAAATAATTAAAAATGATTAATTTGTACTTTATAGTGATTCGTACTCGACATCCCGTGGCAAGGAGGGACTTGTCTATCCACCACATCAAGTGGTCAACTATATTTTGTAATTTTATAAGTCTATACGCTAAACTAGGGCAATATTATGTATGCACTTTGAGAGATTTGTCACCACATGGTCATAAGTTCGAATTACCACAGTGTCACATAGAAAATGCAAAATTTTAAGCGGAAGAAAAAACTGCAATGTGTAAAAATAAAATTGGCAGCAAAAAATGCAAAAGCTTTTAAATGGAAGAAAAAATATGCAATACGTTAAAAGAAAAAAGGGTCCCGCTGTGGTTCGAACACAGAACCTCCGGGAACACGCACAGGTCTACTGCCGCTAGTCCATCTTATACATCTGGCGCAGATACCGGTAGAAAGTTTACTTAATGAAACTTTCCAGAATCTTACCGCCACCACTTCAGGCGGTAGCCCAGCTAACCTTACCGCCAGCATGTTGAGCGGTAATTAAAAGGGTTAGTTTTGGCTAAAAGTTCGAACTCGGTTCATTTTGGGTTAAACTTTGATCTGAGGGTTAGTTCTGTGATTTTGGCCCCATCTGGGGGTCCAAGGGGTGGATGGTCCTGCTCCTATCTCTGCGCCCTAGTTCCCTGTGGCCCGGTGGGGGTCGTTGCCATGGCCAAAAAAAAACTCTATCTACTATCGGTGCTGCAAAGCTTTACTGAAGCTTTAGACAGAGAATGCATCGTCTTCTTCACCATGAGACGCACCTGCAGCCGTCCTGGTGACGGGGATGACCGCGAGATTCACGCGTGCGGCGGGCTCTGCGCCTCTGCCAGGTGGGGCCCGGGTAGATATAGGGTTTAACTAATGTGCCGATCGAGAGCCCCGGTCGGTACTACTACGGCAGTTGGTGGTAGTAGGCAGTAGCGACGACCGAGCTCTCCTAGACTCGGTACGTGTATCGAGTGATTGGCCGTGGAAGCTGTGAGAAGAAACAGGAGCCCGCGGCCGGCGGCTTCGCTCGGATCGATCCGGGCTCGACGTGGACGTACTCTACCTGCGTTCCTGAACGGGACGAGCTGGATGGTCACCATCGACCGGCACATGTTGATTGGATCATCTGCCCGTGTAATGCACCTACGTGTGGCCGTGGCTTAGATCGGCATGCATGTGCAACACAGATGAAAACAGTTGTTTAGTCATCATTCTTCAAGATCTTAAAGTTCAAGAAGTAGCCAATCTTGATCTTATGACAGATGTCAAATGCTGCCCATCCATTAGATAGTCATTGTAACATTTTAATTCTTAGGAATTTCCTCAATTCTTGCTTCTAAGGACTTTAAATCTTAGATATCTCTATCCATCACACTCGAGTGAAAATAAAAGGTTGTTTTAAGTATGACCTTTTGAAAAATGAGTTTCTATTTCTGATGATGTGATAAAATATATTATCATGTAAATTTACATGTTTTTTGTTTCGTTGTGAGGAAGTTTTTTTTTGTTCTGTATCCTTAAATTAAATAGGAAACGGCATTGTAATTCGGGGCCATGTAGAAAAGCACACCAAATACAAGTGAGCGGGAGCCGTATAGTGGATGGAATGAAGAGTAGGGTTAGCAGCGAGAATGTTAGTGAGGTACTTGACCTTAAATGACATTCTAGACCCTAAGGTAGGCACAAGACCTTAAACGACATACATAGGTTGAGTTGTTGCTCAAGTAATCCAATCTGAATGTTACTCTAGCGCTGCATCACAGAAAAAAATAATACCAACTAGCTCGCAGTCCGAACTTTAATTGTATAACCAATTTAACATCATGGAAAAACGACACATATGGTCATTAATGATTTAATGTATATTCTTAGAAAATTCTAATGCCATCTATTATATACTAAAAGCAAAATGAGACAGTTTTTCGAGACACCACGTTAATCCACATAGGTTAGAAATATATAATCCGTTGATTTTGTCTGTGACGGTTGAGATTAAAAGATGGAAAAGTTACGTACAATATTAATCGGGTACAAACGAGTTGTTTTCAACACGTACAACAAACCATGTCCTGTTCCATTATTTTTAAAATAGAAAATTGAGAGTCATTATCTTTACGTAATAGAGTCCTATCCGGACACAAAAGCTAACTCTAAAACGTACGTGTAACCTGATCGGTAATGAAAAAAACTGGGACAGCTGATCGATTCCAAAAAAAAAAACACTGATCGGTGGGATCTGCTACTAGCTAAAGCACAAAAAAAAACTATCCCGTGTGCGTATCAGGGACAATCGTCCTATACTAGAACATTTTTATAAATCTTCATTGTGGAATTAAGACCTAAACATGTCGGTAACCTGTAAATGTAGTATGATTTGCACGGAAAGCATATTGGAGTATATGATTTTGCCATCGAAAAAATATTTTGAAATATCAAAAAAACCTGAACAAAAATTTGGCGCATATTTCTCGACATTCTATGTGCGCACGTCAAGTTCCGTGAAAACCGATATTTTTATGGCATGTGTAAAAAAGACCAATTTCGTGAAAAGCATATTTTAGCACCGAATTTTATTTATTTTACACACCGCACAAAATATATCGATTTTCCGTGTGACGACTTTGTGAGCATACAGAACGACGACATGTACACGAGAATTTTTGTCCAATTTTTTTGACACCTCACAATAGATTTAATATGCATTTTAAAAACCGGGAGCATATGCTCCGGAATGTCAAAACGTCGCCCCCAATTTATACTATATCGGAATATCTCATCTACTGTAATAAACTTCAGAAAGGGTAAAAAAAAAAAGTTGTGGCATGCGTAGTGGTGCCAAGGACACACCCTGACAAGTGTCCGACCACCTCATTACCAAAAACACAAAGAATTAGAGGGATACAACATGCTTGTATTTCGTACGACACGATATCTACCACCAAGACATTGTCGTGAAGAATGTACATACCATACATATGGAGTCGAAGCTTAGTGTAAGTTAGGTGGGGCCACAGACCTCAGCTTTGGACTAAGTTGGTAAGAAATTTTCTGGAAAGGGCTTAGAAGGGAAGATTTAGTATTTTGCTTCCCCTCCCTATAAAACACAATTATATTCTCTTTCATCCTCTCGATAATTTATGTCAAGCTCCGCCACTGCACAGTAAACTACACTCTAGAGATTGATTAGGGCCTCTCTCAGTGAAAAGTAAAAGGATAGAGAGTAGGTTCATGGTGATAGAATTCTAAACTCAAGGAGATGGATAGGATCCTTAATGGGCAATTTGTCTCTCCGCACATCTTATTTTCACAAACATAAGAAAAATAACATCCTTACAAACTCCAACGACTTTACAAAATCATCAAAGCATACATTTCTTATATCATACGTTGGTCTAAAATAGAGGTATCACGTTGATCGACATCATCCAAATTATCGTGGTAGTTAGATTAATATAAACGGCTTGGATTTAAGAAATTAGTAGTCACGTAACCGGTCGACAAAATTTATCTCTAAAATAGTGTCATTATGTTCATCCACATCATCCAAACTATCGTGATAATTAAATCTAAGATACACAACTTGAATTACTAAAAAAAGTCAACACATACTTCCTTACGTTTGCCAAAAAGCAACCGTGTATTCCAACTTCCCTGACAAAATTGTGGTAGTTGAAATAAAATGTGCCTAAATATGCCATAAATTTAGCTGCGATTTAGGCAGAGGAAACAAGTTGTAAGTCACGTAGCTATAAGTCATGTGTAGCTATTCCAAAATATTTGCTCCTAGCACGCCCCATGCAAAACACATGTTAATAAAATAGACATCGCCACGTACGTTCTGTGTGCCGAACATGGATATGGAAAGCTTCTTATGACGAGTAGAGGAGAGCATGAATTGGTCCTTTTTAGTGCTTCGTATGTGTTGCACTTGCACTTTTCGAAAAAGAATTACACACGCAACTAGCAAGGCAAGCACATGCTGGACTACAAATTCAAATTGGTATACATGGGAACATGACTGATTATATGGAAAAAAATCAAGGATGGACTATATTACTTTACTATAAGTAGTGAATCGTATAAAGAATTTCCAAAATTATATTTTCACATAAATGCTCTATTCGAGTGTGCATCCACATTTTTTTTCGTAAAATAATCTATCTTTATTGATCCATTAAAAATATTTGATACATGAAAAACCAAAACGAAGGAGAACACAAAGGCTTTAAGAGCATATAGTTTGCCAGAAAAACGGTACATTGTCTTCTATTGTCATAGATAATTTCATTGCAAATAAAGGTGTTAAGGACTTC
Organism: Poa pratensis; assembly: GCA_947311845.1. NCBI lineage: Eukaryota > Viridiplantae > Streptophyta > Magnoliopsida > Poales > Poaceae > Poa > Poa pratensis. The sequence continues at coordinate 13,334,808 of CAMZMU010000086.1, forward strand.
CATATATCGCAAGGTGCACCTAGAAGATGTTTAAAATTATCAACAACAAATATGTCTAACACTACTATAAGTCATTATTGACGAATTGCAAACCAAAGGCATAAAAAATGTGCATGGCTTCGGGGATAACTGTAAATGGTCCTAGCAGGTTTTGAGTTGTGTCTCGGGTGGTTATTGGGATATCCTTTGAAACATCAGATGCTGATAGTATCTCTATAATACAAAATATTAATGTGGTTTAATACTATACCATACGATTGTATTTCATATCATCCATGGTTCTCAACTAAGTTAAATATGTTGTAAAAAATAAAATAGGTTTGGTTTACTGAAATAAAATCCGTGGACATGTTCAATATGGTGAATATGATGCCCTTGCAAAATTTTATAGTGTTCACATAAATAATAGTTACCGAAAACATAACAATAGTTGATTCCTTTTTACGTCACTAACCCATGCAGGTGCACGGACTAGGGTCACATGGTGTTTTGGGGAATTTAATATAATAATTCACGCATAGATTAAAATGAACCATATAAAAACGGTGATATTATCTTAAAAACAAACAAATCTAGACCTTTATCTGGTGAATGTATTTTATATGATGTAATCAAATCCCGTTTTGATGATGTCAAATACACTTTTCTACGTTCGATGGTTTGTAATTATTTACGATTTAAGCGAGCAAATTATATAATTTAGAAATTAGTATGTTTAACGTCTCTAGGACCATTTCCGGACACATTGAGTGAGCTTAAGATGATGCCCTCGCATTTGCGAGGGCCACCTGGCTAGTTCACCTAGAAATAAAAATATTTAAATGTATTTTCTAATTATGTGATATGTATTTACCATGAGTGGTAGCTATAAAATGTATTGTTTCCTATCGCATAGTCTGAATGTTTGGGATCTATAAATTTATTTTCTGATCAATCTTGATAAACTAAAGATGATGCTCCTCTCTAATAAACAAATAAAGGCGATGGCCCTCGCATTGACAGGGCCACCATGCTAGTTTATGTAGCAGTATAGCTGTATAAACCATATAGTAGAGTGGTATATTTTACTTGTGATATGGAGGCATTAGAACTGTTTGTTCACATGTGAGCACTGCAGTTCGACCAGTGTTCCTGCATGGCTCTCGTCCAGCTCCAGCCTGCGGCGGCAGGGGACGCTGTACTCACAGATCAATACAGTTCATGCATGCATGGCCGGCATGGGGGCACAATCCGCCAGTGCTGCTCTGCCATGGTTTTTCCTTGGGCAGAATGAGAGAATTAAAGCCAGCTAGCCTTTTGTTTGTTAATGCTGAGGTGGTGCGTAATCGCTGCAAGGAACAGGGGGCCCTGCGCTGTCCCGGATTTGGGTATGTGGTCGGATTTCCTTTTCAGTTCAGCGCGTACGTGATGCTTGGAGCCTTTGTTTTCAGAGATTCTAATTAAGCTTGTGCGTGTCTGCAGCGCCTCGCTGGCTGCTGATCTCTGCTTGCCAATGCTGCTGAGAATCAATCGTGTACGAGCCCATGAGGGTCTCCACGATCCGGAGAGACGATACTACCGTCAGTATTGTTAGAATATGTGTATGGTACGACTAGAGATAGACTAGGAAATTAGACTCCAATCTTCCAAGTCATAGGCGTCTTGCCTCTCAAGTCTTGTACTCCTTATATACCCCACGAGGGTCAGATCAATACAACAACAGAAATTAGGGATTCTAAAACTTACACATGGTATCAGAGCGGTTTGTTCCAAGTCATAGGCGTCTTGCCTCTCAAGTCTTGTACTCCTTATATACCCCCACGAGGGTCAGATCAATACAACAACATAAATTAGGGATTCTAAAACTTACACATGGTATCAGAGCGGTTTGTCTCACGACGCCGATCCTAGGTTTCTCCACCACTTCCGCAATGCGCCGCCCCTGGGGAGATTAATCTCTTCTCCTCGGGGGCACGGCACCCGATCGAAATCAAAGATTAGATCGGTTCCTTAGATTAGATCAATTTCGAAATTTTCAATTCCATAGATTAGATCCAATTAGCCAATAAAATCCCTAAATCTCCATTACCCTCCTCCGGTGAAAATCAGTGCAAAATCGGTGGCCACGTCGGCGACATACGGCGCGACCTGGAGCAGCTCGGATGTCCGCCGGCCGGCACCTGCAACCACGCGCCTCCAGCATCGATCGCCTCCGTCTGTGTGCTTGCACATGGGTTTCTACATCCGGCATCATCAAGCGTAATCCAAGCACACTAGAGGACAAGGTATGCATGCATGCACCAACAGATCTCATCTACGTCCCAGCAGATGCACCGGCCCGGACGACCTGCAGGCTTCATCAAGTCCACGCACACTACGCGAAACTGCAACACCATCTACACCGACATCATCGAGCGACGTCTACGACTACACCAACTGGCGGAGCTAGGTGCAATCAGTGGGGTCAAATGACCCCTATGACCCAAAGCAAATCCTTCATAAATCAGTGAAAGCTAGTGATCATTTGTACAAGATGACACCGACGCAAGAGAGATGACCCCAGTCCTCTTTTCGGCTGGCTTCGCCCCTGTCACCAAGCGACGTCTCCGTCGAGCCATACGAATCAGCACTGCATCGCCGGAACTACATCGAGCCGTACGACTACATCAAACATCAACATCTTCGTCGAGTTCTACACCGCCAACACAAATCAGCGCCAAGGTTTACATCACGCGAGTCGAGCCGCACGCCGCAAAACCCGCCGCCTGTAGCCGCCGCTCCCATGCGAGTCGCTGCCGCACGCTGCCAAAAACCCGCCGCCGCCGCAGATCCGCTGCCGCCGCCGCACAATGAAACAAAAACCCGCCGCCTGCCTGCCGCTGCTCCCAAGCGAGTCGCTGCCGCACGCCGCCAAAAACCAAAACCCCGCCGCCGCCGCCCAAAAACTTCACCGGCGCTCTGCTAGGGCGATCGCACGATCGTCTCGCCCGCCTGGTAAAAACCCCGCCGCCGCCGCAGAAAACATGCTGCCGCCGCCCAAAAACCCGCCGCCGCCGCAGAAACCCTGCCGCCGCCGCCTCAAAACCCAAAACCGCGCAAAAAAAATTTTGCGCCTTCGGCTCTATCGGCTACACCGACCGCGACAACCTCGACCACGGCTACATCACGCTCGGCTACCTCGACATCAACATCATACACACGTCTACAGCAACTCAAGAGTTCCAGTCGACAGCAGTCCGCGTCGTCACTTGCGTCCACGCCACTCCCGTTGTGACTGCGGGAGGGAAGAGAGGAGAGACTATCAGAGACGCAGTTGATGATGGCGGAGAGGAGGAGACGACGGAAGCGCAAGCCTCAAAGACAGTCGCAATCGTTCGCTTCACACCCGCTACGACTGAGGGGGAATGTTAGAATATGTGTACGGTACGACTAGAGATAGACTAGGAAATTAGAGTCCAATCTTGTATTCCAAGTCATAGGCGTCTTGTCTCTCAAGTCTTGTACTCCTTATATACCCCCACAAGGGTCAGATCAATACAACAACAGAAATTAGGGATTCTAAAACTTACACAAGTATCACAGAGAAAGACGGAGGAGAAAACGGGCCGTCCCAAGATCCGCAGGTGTGCTCGTTCAAATGCGTAGTGAGTTTCGTGTGGCGTTGTGTGGTGAGTGGCAACGATGACCATGGCGAGTGATGGTTTGGTCACGCCAAGACATCGTTAGCCAGATTCTAGTTCTAGCGTTTCCGACTCGTCTTCGTGTTGGACCTCTCCTATTGTGAAGTCGGAACATTGTGGGCGGCGTGCGGTGACTTGTGCGGCGCGGTCTGGTCACGAAGATTTTTCGTTAGGGCGAGTCTTATGTTGGTAGCCACCATGGTTGTGTGCCCTCGTATTATGTTACATGAAGATCGGCGAGAATGTTTTCTAATTTTAGCCAGTTTTTTTTGCTAATTAACCTATCAATTTTTTATTAATTAATGAAAATAGAAAATGTTTTCTCTCCTTTTAAAAAAAAACTACTCTGCTCACACGCACACGACCAATTCGCCGACCAGTGCGAGCTTGCCCACGATGCCAATCGCGATAAGAGCAGTGACTACGATATGACTTGATCGCATAAATTTTGTGTATGTGCAATGTGACGTATGCAACTAGCTGCCAATTTCCTTACTCATCGATCCCCTGAGCTTTGAACATGGATGCATGCATGATGGGAGACTATCTACTAGGAGTACTAATAAACGGGGTTAGCGTTGGACAAGCTGCATGTTTGCCTCCTAGAGAGTGGCATCAGCGAGACACGGGGACAGGCCAGCAGTTCATACAGTCGCATATTGCATTCTTTTGGTTATGGCTTTTCTCATTAGCGACATGAGGTTCCCATAATTAAAAGCCCCGTGGGAAACATTGATTCCCTCCTAATCATCATCAGTGCCCCTCTCTTTGCTGTGTGCTCTACTCTAGCCAGACCGCTGCAATAATATACTATACGCTACAAGTACTTTCATCAAAGTAGTGGACACTATCTTATATTTGGGTAACCCTCTGTCGATGATTACCACGTATTCGGTATGTAGTGAAAGTCAAATTCTGTAAACTTTAACTGGATATATATAGAAAAAAATATCGACATCTACAATACAACATAATATTATTAGGATCGTAATAAACTATACTTTCTTCTTAAAATATTATTATGTGGATAACCATGGACCCAGGTAGAGTGAGAACTCGCTGTTGTAGTATTTGATTTACCGTACGTCCTATTTGACCAACTAGCAAGGTGGCCCTCGCAAATGCGAGGGCAACGTCTTTAGGGTATCAAATCCACTCATGAGATAAATTATTATGTCATAGATAATGAAAACATGAAATTTTAAGTCAAAAGTTTTTCTAGCTGCCACAAAACATATTTGAGGTACAACATCACATGTGAGAGAAATATTTTTAATCATTTTAATGCATGAAGAGTAATTACTTTCAAATTTCCAAAAAAAAAAACCAAGTCAGACATCCAAAATTTCTGATTATGTGTTTCAAAATTGGTTGACAAACATAGGCTTAGTCAAACATATTTGTATTATGCATGGAAAATAATACGCTACTATTTTCATTGGAAATAATTGAAAAAAATTCCCTCTATTTTATTTCACTCTCACCTTGTCTAGCATATGCTACACTTCAGCTGAATTAGTCTATCTCCCGCTCACTTAGATTTCTCGTGTCACTTAACATGGCTATGACATCACGTGTGATATACTTTAGGCATTATAACCGCGCCGTCAACGTGAGAGTTTTTTTTCGTAGGACATACTCAAAGAGATTTTGATTTAAAATTTATGTGACCCAGGAAAGAAATTCCCTAAGATTTCTATCATGAAGATCAAATAATATCTAAAGGAAAAATAACATAGAACTAAATTTTAAAAATAGAAAATATATCTATGTTTTTTTATATTGAAGAGGATAAGTTATGGATGGTTTCTTCTGAAAAAAACCAAGTTTATTTGTATTGACATTTCTACAGTGTATATGTACACATCATCATGTGGTTGATCTTTCTCTTCCATTCGAGATGAGTCGTTCTAACATGATATAAAACATAGTGCCATGTAGAACAAAGTCAATATTAATACAAAAAAATTGTTTTCCTTTTGAAACCAACTCATATGGCTAGAAACAGAACACCTTCCTACTTTATCCTATCGGCTATGTGAGGTTGGGCCACATTGGTACTCTTGATTGGAATATCACACAGAAAGAAACAAAGTTTGAACAAAATTATCATTTATAGCCTATAAACCTTAAGTTATGGAAATCATCGGTCCTCGTGACTTATCCATTGATTCTCACCAAGGTACCTCACCAATCCTCTAGAGTATGTATATGATCAGGGTAAATGCTACATTGTGATGTCTTGTATCCATTGAATGTGTGAAGTTTGAATGTTGTATTGGGTAGAAATTATCATCTATAGCTTGGTGTTTTAATTTTATGCGGTAACTTTTGAATTCTCTTTTTTATGACGTGTTGTGTCGAAAGATCTTCATTTGTGAAATTTCTAGTTAAGACTATCGTTTGTGATTCTTTTTATGTTCGTGAATAAATAATAATTGTGTGTGGTATACTTATAAAGATTGGATATATAATGTTTGTGTTCATAAAAAATCTCAAAAATCCCTTTATTCCTACCATATATTACAAATATGAGACTTTGTATCATGATAGATTAACGTGGTAAATGTTCTAGCTATTTTCATTGAGAACAGTCGTCTAATAAGACAATATGCCATACGCAAATCTATAAGGATCTTTTAGCCATCATGGAAATTTCAAGTTTTTTTCCCTTGTAAAAAATGGATACAGAGTATGGTGTATCTTCAATCGTTCAATCACTTGTGATGCCTTCACCTTCAACTACTAATCAGTCATCGAGAGGTGGGGAACCATAAATCAACTTCTATAGTGTAGTTTAGGTACTTCTTTCTTAGATTCATGTAAGACAAACTGAAACGCCAAATATAAAAAGGTAATATGTGATAATACTCAATTAGATTGATTTTCTTATTTTTAGTGAATTTCATGAAAACTAAACTAATATTCGTAGTGAAAAGTATAAGCAGTTGAAAGTGTTTTAGGGATAAAATAATGATTTCATGGATATCACATTTTATGATAAGAAATAGTGCAGTTCTAGGACTATAAAAAGTAATGGTAAATAAAGTATCACATATGAAAGGAAAAACTTTAACCACCTTACATTTGTTGGCGAGGGCATGGTCTTTTTTTCGTCGAATCTATTTGTGCAATAATTTATTCGACGCTCAAAACATGGAATTATAAATCGCAGGGTTTTATAGCTTAGAAAATATTATGTTATGTAAATAAGCCCATGCGTGGGAAATATTTTGAATCAATATAGAACAGGATTGGGAGGGCATCTTCTTTAGTGTGTCATAATTGATGTTTTATGTAATATTTATATTATATTATTAGAAATAACACGGTTGCATTGTCACTAAGAATGTGATGTAATCAGCTCTAAGTAGTGAGATTTCCAGCTACAATCTATTTTTTAGTCGAGCGTATGTTCTTTTAACATAAAGTAAATATTGTTGAATCACAAATACTGTGAAAATTGCCTTTGCAATTAATATATTAATTTGTACATATCTTGTAATTCTTGCATTACGGTGAAAATTGTCTCGGGCTTTTTTTAATGAGATTGAGGATGGATAGTCATGAAGCTTGTGCCAACCAGATTTGGTTACATAGTTTTTTTTAATCTAGTTTGGATTCTGATAGAGTAATTGGTAATATGATTTTCTTTTGATTTTATTACTGTTCATATACTCAACCATGTATATGTATTGGTCCAGATGATAACTTATAGCCTAGCATGTCTTCCCTGATACGTCCGCGTGTAATTAGTTTTTCTAATTAGATTAGATCAGATTTGTGTTTGCATTAGGAGACGTGTGTTCACACAAAATTTAGATTCAATGAGTTGAGACGTTACCGATTATTCAGATCTCTAGCCCTAAGTGTGTGGATGTATGAATTTAAATGCTTGCGGTAAGCGCTGGCCGGCCGGCCGGCCGTCATCGTGTATGTATGGTCTGCCGCTTAGCTAGCTGGGCTGCTGGTGCTGGGCAAAGTCTCCCATCGCCTCCCGTGTTCTGCAGCCTGCCTCAACAGATCGGTCTTTTTTTTACGTGAGCACCGATGCAGCCTGCCTGAGCAGCGATCGGGTTTAATGCGTGCTATGCACACACGCAGCACGCTCAACACGATCGTGTTTGTGTTTCACTTTTTTTAAGCTGACCGATCGGGCCCCTTTGCCCGTGGCAGTAAATACGTGACAGCACAATCGTGTTGGACATTGATATTGATAATTAAAGGTTACGTTGTTACCGACCTGTCATTAAATCTTAACCGTGTAATTTAGATCCAAGTATCAAAATTAATTTAAATGATGTGGATTAACGTGGTGCCTCGAAAACTAACTCTTTTTGCTTTTTGCTTTTAGTATATAATTGATGTATATAATTGTTTGTCTTACTCCAAAAATGACTGCATTATGAGATAAGGTTAAAGTTAGTGGTACTACTGAACTGTTCTCTGTTTCAGTACTAATAAATTACCTAGATATACACAGTATGCTTTCGTGCTAAGAACATACACTGAGATACATGATTAAAGTTTACATGCTGGTAATGATGACTGCAAGTGCCACTAAGGTCATCTAGCCAAATTAACAAATCTTTTAAGTAGTACCTAGTCTAGCCCTATTTCAGGACATTGCTCATTTGCTGCATGGTACTCAACTCCACTGATGACATCTATACCTAATCACACAACCCTTTTTAGTATTCTGGTTCATCCGCAGTGGAAAGGGTGGCCCTAATTGTAGGGGGAAAAATAGGGCGGCCATCTTGGGATCATTGGATCCTTTTCTTTTTACTCCTCCCAATTCATTCCATCGGCCGTAAGCTCGGCTTCGATCGATATACAGTACCGAACAGTGCTGTACTGTTGGGTATAGAAAAGAAAAAGGGAGATAATTCAAACTTCAAAGCGATAGCTTGAGAAGGAAAAATAGGATAAAATAGCGCTTTGCTTTGGTACTTGGTACGTGTTCTTTTGGTATTTGTAGGCCTGGTTTCGCACCACTTTCGAATTGATCAATTTTGTGGTTCTAGCTAACCCCACATCAGTCTCTCTCTTTGGCGTCCCCGCCTCACATGCACATGCATGCATGCTTTGGACTAGAATAAAGCCAAGGCGAGAGCTAGTCAGCTAACTTTTTAGAGTGTCTTCTTCCGATTGCATTCTAGGCTAACATTATGGTCAAGGAGAATGTGCATATGGTTATATGCTCCTGATTGACGCGCAAGAATGTTATGGACATAACAACAAGTTTATATAAGATGATCCGTTCCGGCACATGACGGAGGAGGAGGCCAAGGCGTTGTTCCGGCTCGAGCTTGCCGAGAGCACAAAACAGTTGTTCGAGATTATCCTGTCTACCACCGACGAATTTGTTCAGGAGTGGTGCGCGCGGAAAGCCGACATCGTCATCATCCGGGACGACTGGGATCGTCATACCGCACCTGCTAGGTTTAGGTTAGATTAGTTTAAATTTCGGTAGAATTTCGTAAAAAATATATCAAATTTCAGTGGAACGTTTAAATGTCATTGTTTCCTTGTAAAGTGGCGGATCCACGACATTCTTGCCGGGTGCATAGGACACCGAGTAGAAACGATTTTCTTTTGCAAAATAGCATTTTTTTACACCAAGCATGCACCCCTAAAAATGTTTTTTCCAGTGTGGTGACACCCTCTGGGCACCCTAGATGTTGTAGCTCCGCCACTGACGCCCGTGGAGGGAGCTAGTCCCAATAGACCGAAAACATGTGCCGCGCTACCAATAGCGCTTGTCCGACACAGTTGCGTATGTTTATAATTACTGGGATCGCGTGGTTAAAACTCCCCTTGGCGCTGCGTTTCGCCAAATAATGGCCATGCAGAAAGATACCGCTCGTCAGGCGGGGGAACCTAGGGCACCTACCATTTCGAGACGTCCCCGCGCACGAGTTCAGGACCAGGATGCATGCAACGCTTTCATTCTCCCCCCTGCCCCAATCCCAAGGGCCTCGCCCACGCCCCCACTTTAGCTACTAGCTTACCGCGCACTGTCGAAAAGCTACTCCCAAGTTCGGCACTCTCCGCTCACCGTAGCCCGATGCAGTGGAGGAAGAAGAGAATGAAGCAGGCTGGCGTCGTGTTTGACCCTCCCCGCCACAAAGAGGCCGCCCTTTTTCTTTCACTTCCTCCCTCGTGGTACACGCTAGAGATATAGGTAGAGAGAGATATGGACCATCTGGCCGGCCGGCGAGGGGTCCAAGGAGTGGATGGTCCTGCTCCTCCTATCTCTGCGCCCTAGTTCCCTCGATCCATGGTCGTCGTCGTCATGGCCAAAATTTATCCATCTATCTACTGTCGCATGCAGCTGCAAAAGCTTGAGTCGTAGTAGTAGTAAATCCTGACGCTTTAGGCGGAGAACGCATCGTCTTGGTCATGATGAGACGCACCGGCAGCCGGCCGGGCCATGCATGGACACGCGAGCGGCGGCCTCTGGCAGGCAGGGCCCGGATAGATAGAGGGTTTTAAGTATGTGCCGATGGCTTGGTAGGTACGCCGGTCACGACAGACAGTAGTACGATCACCGACAATCTATCGTCGTACGTCGGCCTGCAGATTTCATCGTCGAATCCTGGAGACTGCATTGCTGCTACAATCCGGCAAGATCATGTACGTATCAGCTAGCTGATGGCTGCAACGCTGCGTCGAAAATACACGCACGCGAGCACCGGGCAGCCACGGCGCTTGGATCCGTTGATATCGCCGCGTCAGAACTCCTCCCTGGGCCGGCTGCCGAGCAGGTGTGGAACGCGTGGCCGCCGATTTCCTGCTCGCCACTCGCCGCACGGCCACGCGGGGCAGGGGAAAAGGGAAAGCTAGCGCCGCTACCTGCGTCCTGCTTGCGCCTCGCCGCATGGCGCCGAGCCGGTCGTCTACGCGCAAGCTGGCCGGCCGCACACGCAACCTGGCGGAATCTCTACCTCGTCACTCATCAGAGAGAGACCCCTGCCGCACGCCACACGAGCGGCGGCATCGGCATGACCCGACCCGGCCGGGAATCATTCATTCCGGAGCTCAACTCGCATGTGCTACCATCCGCATTATTCTACCATCAGGTCCACGACCAGATTGAAACCCAATTGTTCTCCAATTATCTAGTATATCGACCTTAATAAAGTGCCCAGGCCCAAACATCTCCGCTTAATCTATCACGCGGCCGGCCGTGGGCAATGTTCCTGTCGCCCGGCCACCCAGCACGAGCGCACGCACGAGATTCCTTCCATTTAATCCGTGCGTGCGCTAATTCAGAGGTCATCGTGTGGAGGCCAGTCAGGGAGCTGTCGAGCTTTTCGCCTGAGCACGACGGATCCGCCAGCAGTTCCTGTCGCCGTCGCCGGAGAAACATAGCCAAGACGACGCGTTCCGGCCGTATATACATATCTCCTCGTCCTCGCAGCACCGTATTTGGTACCGAATCCATGTATATCGGTATACATATATATGCGACGGAGACGGACGGACGGGGACGCGTGATCAATGCGCCCTACATCAACAAACAGTTTGCCGAAAGGAACTTGCTCTAGTACATGCTCTCGTACGTACGAAAATGGTTCCAGCTAGTCGGAAAAAGAAATAAATAGATCCTATTATATCGATTTTATATACGTGAAGAAAATTTCATTGAGGTGCATGCATTTGTGTGGTTTGGAATGCGACTTCACTTTTGTTTTTCTTCTTCACAACTGTTTTCCGTGGATTTGTTGTCGATTTGCAAGTTTAGGGTTTAGTTCATTTGGAAGTTCTTAGCTTCGAATTTGGATTAAAAAAATTGACCCAAATTAAATGACACATCTCTTATGTAAGAATCTAATTGAAAGGCAATGTACCTGTTGTTTACTTAAAAAGTTAAAAAGTATCTTATTAAAGGATATATATATAAGAGAACAATACCAAAAATGACAACCAACAAGAAAGACTACATGAGAATACAACAATGACAGAAAATATCTATGAGATCTAAATTAATGGTGCATGCATGCATGCTGACATCTCAATTGCAACGGTTGATACCAAATTATACTGTGGTACGGTCCCTGTATAGACGAACTAGCGCCAACCGCTAAATTTTATTTAGAGGAGTAAAGTTTCTTAGGAGTACCTCTTTTGAGTGTTTTCGCTATGGATTTTGCTTCTTGCTAAGAATTTTATTTACTCCACTTACGTACGGTTGCTTCTCCTCCACTTACGGCTGCTTCTTCTCCACTTTTTTTTTTGTGAAATATAGTACAACGCAGTCGCTCACATACACGTGTACACACTCACCCTTATGAACGCACGCACGCACACTCTATCCCTATGAGCACCTCCAAAAGACTGAGCTGACGGTCGGGTCTTGACATTGACGAAGTCAACACAGTCGCCTCGCTGTCGACGGGAACGTCGCATTACACTAAAAAATATTCCGCCTAACCATCTTGGCACAGCCAAGTTTTCTGCTTCTTCTCCACTTACGGCTGCTTCTATAGTAACAGCAAATATGTTGAGACAAGAACGTGAGTTGAAGCTAGTTTGACTGCTACGACATGCAACCACTCCATTAAACTAGGACGGTTGAAACAACAACGGGAATAGTACTGCCAGGAAATAGATTAATAAGTAGCTTAAATGAGCATGACGAGAGAGGTCAAAATGCAGCGCAATCTCGGACGAGAGGTGTCACCTTATTTTGTTTGGGAGCAGTTCACTCCTGGTTTCGTGTAGTAAGTATCGCGAAACTGACAGAAGATATATTAGCAGTACTAGTTCGCTCACAGATAACCGCAAAACACCACAAATACTAATAAGGTTTGAGTCAGGTTATAATTACAAGAAGGAAAATCAAATTCAAAACTACAAACAGTCAAACAGAGACTTTGACCATTTATGCAAACCGAAAACGGAGATCTGAATATTGGACCGAGGGAACTGACTGTAACATGCAAACAAACCTATTTTTTCGAAGCAGGAGGCACAAGATCGATCGGTTTCGTTAACTAAGAAGAAATTTGTGGGCCTGTAAATGGAGAAAGATCGGGTTAGAAAAGAAAAGGAAAAAAGTATTCAGTTCGTCTCCAATAGTAAAGGATAATGTTTCTACTATGTTTTTTCTAAATTGCCTCGGTAGCAACTCATTCAGATATCTTCACTAGAAGCTAAAAATAAAATCACTTTTATATAGACCATATATTTTAGTCTAATAATTTTTGTACTCTAAGTGGACAATCCCAAGTGTTGAGAGAGGCGTTTTGTAGCACGAGCTACATTTAGCCTGTTTTTTGAAAAAATCGAAAACGACACTTTAAAGTCTCAAAAAGTTCTGAAAATATTCCTAGATGTAGATAATGATGACTTCCACCAATGTGAAAAATATCAATGCGAAATATTGTGTATTTTGTGCTGTGCAAAAATGAAAATTTTCTAAATATGAGGCGGTGAACAGTGCAGATTTCGAAAAATTTCATATCTTTCAGAATTTGTTATTTTCGTGTAGGACGAAATACAAAATATTTCTGGTTGAAAATTTGCAGCACCTTAGGGTACGTCATATTACACCACCGTGATTTTTCTTGGAATTTTGGAAACTTTTAAATGTTAGTTCCAAAAAATAAAGAATACCGGGCTACATGTAGCCCAGGCTACAAATGGACCTTTCATTCTTTATAGGCGATATACTAAGTAGAAAGCGCATTTCCCTCCCTAGCTGGTTTGGTGTTAATGACAACATGATTAACGGACTAAATATGTGTTTGAACACAAATAGGCCTATTCGAAGATAGCTCAAAATTGTTGGCGACCCCTCAAAATGAAAAGAGAAAAGAGACGGTGTCCGGTATTTTTGTTTGTATTTGAGTCGTAGGGATTCCCTAATATCAAGATGTAAAGGTATGGTCGAAATCAAATCACGTACACATATACAAATATGCACCTAACCTTCTTATGGTAGAGAGAGATAATACCGGGGTCCAGACTCTTATCCAATGAGGGTTCACGACTCTTATCCTCTTTCAACCTTGCGGGAAACAACAGAAACATTTGAATTTGAGGGCCACATAAATGTTCCCTTCGTCCCCAAGGAGGGTTCACGACTCTTATCCTCTTTCATCCTTTCGCAATCTCAAACTGTTGTGAACTCTCACTCACTTACTCCAATCCTGCTAAATTTTGTAGGAGTGATATAAGAGGTTCGGATCTAGGCTTTACTAAAGTAATTTAATTTCCCACTACTATTATTGATGAATTTTGTTACTCTTGGGTTTCTTGAAACCCAAGACATAAGAGGTGTCTTGAGCTAAGTCTTGGTGGTGAATTTTGTTAAGTATGGCATCACTGACGATTGTTCCAGCACGCCACCACTGCGAGTTATATGTGCCATGCCGAACACACGCCACCAGCATAATTAAGCAATTAAAACTAAATTTCAATGGTAATTTTGATTTTGCTGGAATTTAATCGAACTGATAATTTTTTAACTCAAATTTAAACTTAAAATTTTATTCAAACAGGCGATAATTTATATATTTTGTGCCAAAAGGCGCTTACAGCCATAAAAAAGAAAATATAATTAAAAGGCCACCGGTGGCCTCGCTACCCTACTCGTCGTCGTCCTCCCGCGTGTGGTTGACGTAGTCGGGTTGTGGCCACGGCCAATCTGCGACTAGTGGCAGTGGTGGCCCGGCGCGCGTGGATGGATGTGAGTATATTCTTGCTAGTGTACTTTTTGTTTTGGTTCTTCTAATTAAGTTGTTTAGTTAACACTCATTTAAAGTTTCTTGTCAAAACCTTCTTTCTCCATTTGTGGTGTACTTTAGATAACATGTTATGTTATCGGGAAGGTAAGAGAAGGTTATAATTTGTCCTAGTATTCTCACATTGGAGTTTAGCCCCGGACATACCCAAATATCTGGTTTGTCACTGGTGGGACATGTCTCATTCTTATCGCTTTTACATTTTTAATTAGTACTTATAATTACACTTTTGCAATTTATTTTTATATTACACTTAACATAATTAATCGCATATCAAAAGTACACTTAACATACCCATAACAATTTATTCTATTGTATATGTTATCTTTGTTTCGGTTGTTTTTAGAGCTATCGTAGCTCAAAAGTAAACATTCTGTTGTACAAATCCTCTAGGTTTATGAGCAAATAAATATGTACAAAGTCATATGCTTTCAAGGATTAATTTATGTCATCAATATGGATTTATGGTCCAATAATTTATATACATGTGTTTTCATCTATGCCAAAAATCTCGAACTATCTTGATAGAGAGCTGAACCATCTGACCTAGCAAATATCTTGACAAAGGTTTCTAATTTTTATTATCTGTTTGGGGTATAGACAAATAGAAAACTTTAAAAAACATAACTTAAATGTATCTCTTTTATCTTTGCATCATTGCTATTGATGATATGATTGTTCCACTTGTAGTCTGACGATGTGTCTTTTACATGCCTATGTGGGTTGGAATGCTTGTACAACTATAGTTTGTGGAATCTATGAAAACTTTAAAAAGACTATTTTTTTTGAATTTCGTGCTACACAAAAATGACAAAATCTGATAAACTCTTTTGCATT
The DNA here is from genome assembly GCA_947311845.1 of Poa pratensis. Taxonomy (NCBI): domain Eukaryota; kingdom Viridiplantae; phylum Streptophyta; class Magnoliopsida; order Poales; family Poaceae; genus Poa; species Poa pratensis. The sequence continues at coordinate 13,350,058 of CAMZMU010000086.1, forward strand.
GTTCACTATACTAAAATCCGGACCTTTTCATTTTTGTGTAGCTCAGCATACAACATATTTCAAATTAATGTTTTGCATGTTTATCAAATACATCATCAAGTATATAAAAAATATACTTATTATTTTTTTGAAAAAAAATTATAAACATGATTTTTAAAATTTGAAAAATAAACGGATTACTGGATTCCATGAGGCAGAAATCCGTACTCTGGAACGTGTATCTCTTTTTAGTTCAAATGTGCGATATGATTGACTTAATTAGTATGAGATTCTTCGTGCAGCTTGGCCAGAGTAGCATGTTTGTCTTTAATATATGAAACACCAGTAATCTCTCAGTGTCTCTCTAAATCATAAACTAAGCTACACGAGGCCAAAACAAATTATATACTCAATAAATTAGAGAACTTTCACATCACATAGACAGGCACATCGTACGTGCGCCGCACATGCTAGACATCTTCCGGGGAGGACGAGCGCACGCTTCATCAGTCATCACCCTATAAAAATGACACTCTTGTTTGTAAGTACTACAACTGTACAAGTATACTCCCAGTCACCAGTAAAACAAATCAAAGGTACTGGAGTATACAAGATTTTACGAGAGAGGGAAAGGGAGGTGGAGAGAGGAGCGCCACTCGTGGGGTTAAAACCCCAAGAACATCCAAGTTGAGCAGCAGCGGGAGCAGCAGCAAGGGGGCAGTACACATAAGCAAGCAGCTAGAGGGAGGAGCAGGAAGAAGAAGCAAGCAAGCAAGCAAGCCAAGCCCAAGAAAGCAAAGCTAAACCGACGCAAGCTGTAGTAGCTGCAGCTCCTGAGCTCGAAAGCAAGCAAAGGGGGGCGGCAACAGGGTGGCAAGCTAGCAAGCAAGCGAGCATGCTCCTCTCCGGCGGCGGGCGGATCTGCCGGAGAGCGGCGGCGGGGGCGCGCGGAGCTCGGGGTTAAACGCCGGCAGCTCGCCGCGCGCGGGATCTGACGACGCGGCTCCTCGGATCGACTCGGGGTAGCATTTCCTTGCTCCGGCGGGCCAGGCGGCGGCGCTCTGCGCGCATTCCGGCGCCCGGAGATCGAGGCTCCTCCCTCTTCTTCGCCGGGAGGCGGAAATTCGGGTCCTCCTCAATACTACTCCCTGGTAAATTTCCGGGAAGCGTAACTGCGCACGGCAAAAGGCCCCTGCCCTGGTGAGTTGGCGAGGAGAAGCAAAGAAAGCGATGGGTTTTGGGAAGGCGCTGTGATTTGGCCTGAAAAGGAGGAATCTTTCCTTCGTTTTCTCCTTCCTTCCTTACTTCCCCGCCTCCGTGCACGCGCCCCTCTTTTATTGCCCTCAGATCGGTCCCTGACTGGCCTTTTCGGAAGGAGGAAGAAGAAAATATGAGGCTCTCGTCGCCGGCGGCCGGCGTCCTCCCGGCGTCTCAGGCGGCGGCGTCGCCAGAAGGTATTCTATTTTTCGATGCCGACCTCTCTTTGCTCCGTGGCTTTATGTTTAGTGTCCTCGCTGCCATTTACAGTGTGAATTCAAGTACATAGGACTAGTATTTGTTTGTCGTTTGTTCGTGTGCCTTTACTGCAAAGCTCTCTACGGATTATAGTCGTGTGATCAGGCCCAGGGGGTCATCCGTGATCAGGCCATAGTCCAATGCGTCAAATTTAGTCTGGAGTAATATTTGGATTTGTTAGGGGCACATGAAAATGCTTTTTGTGTGTGTGCGGTTTGGGGTTCTTCTTTTGTTGGTTGGTTTGTGTTTCTTCTTGTATGCCATGAAATTTCAGTTCTGTAAGAAAAAAATTGTAAGGGAATTTCAGTTCTGCGATCTCTCCTCTTTCCCATCCAATTTCTTGCCCTATGTCTTAATTCGGTAAAAAAAGATTTTTACTGACAGATGTGTATTTTCATCTAAATCATTGCTTATTTTCCCGGAAGATGAAAAATAATAACCTTAGGCCACTTGAACAATCTTGAGACGAGCATAGAAATTCAGAGTTGTTACAGTCCCTAGAGCCATCAATATTAACTAAAAATCAACACTGACAAGTCTTCTGCACTAATTATTTGCCATTACAGCTGTTGAGGAGCACAAGTGCCTGAATTCAGAACTATGGCATGCCTGTGCCGGCCCGCTTGTTTCCTTGCCTGCAGTCGGCAGCCGGGTGGTGTATTTCCCACAGGGTCACAGCGAACAGGTTAGTGTAATTCCACTCCAGCACCAGGAGCTCGGCATGATCCTGAATCCTATATATTCTGTCAGAAATCGTTTGCTTGCTTTGTTAATGTAGATTTACTGGGTGAATTTCTGTCTCAGGTAGCTGCGTCGACAAATAAAGAAATAGAGTCGCAGATCCCCAACTATCCTAATCTGCCTCCACAGCTGATATGCCAACTGCATAATGTGACTATGCATGTAAGTATGGAGATTTGGAGCACATTTTTCACACCTAATCTCACTGCTATATTTGTGTTTCATCATTGATGTTGTTACTTTCAGGCCGATGTGGAAACAGATGAAGTCTATGCACAGATGACGTTACAACCACTAAACCCGGTAATTCATATTTACCCTGTGACATGTGCAAATTCCATTCACTTGGTATCCAAGAGAGTAACTTTAGCTTGCTTCTCTTTTCAGCAAGAGCTCAAGGATCCGTATCTACCTGCTGAATTAGGTACTGCAAACAAACAGCCAACGAATTACTTTTGCAAAACATTAACTGCAAGTGACACCAGTACGCATGGTGGTTTCTCTGTTCCCCGGCGAGCAGCTGAGAAAGTGTTTCCTCCGCTGGTCTGTGCTGCTTCTCTACACTTCAGCTCAATTTTTGAATTGACTTGGATGCATGGAGTGAACTGAATCGTCAGCGGTTCTAAGTTGCCTATAAATTTTGTAGGATTTCACACTGCAGCCTCCAGCACAGGAACTGTTTGCAAAAGATCTTCATGGCAATGAGTGGAAGTTCCGTCACATCTTTCGTGGTGAGTAGCTTTTAATTGTTCCAGTCTCTTATATCTTCCTTTCTTTAAATTGCATTGTGGAACAATGTCGAGTATGATATCATGTGTTTACTCGTCTTTGTGGGCGAAGGTTTATTATCCGTTGGCAAAACTTATCGTGAGATAAGGAAGAAGCTTACTCATAAACACGAATTCTGCAGGTCAGCCAAAGCGGCATCTTCTCACTACAGGGTGGAGTGTCTTTGTAAGTGCAAAGAGACTTGTCGCTGGGGACTCTGTTCTATTTATTTGGTATGTCCACACTTTCAACACTCAAGATGATCACTCGGCATCCCTCCTCTCCATAATGACTCCTTTGTACTCCCTCCGTTCCAAATTAATTGACTTGGTTTTGTCCAAATATGGATGTATCTATACTTGTTTGATGTCTAGATACATCCGTGTGTAACAAAATGTGTGTCAATTAAATCCGAACGGAGGGAGTAGCACACATATGGTTGAACTTGTGTATCTACTCGCATTTTCAGGAATGACAACAATCAGCTTCTTCTGGGAATTCGGCGGGCAACTCGGCCACAAACTGTCATGCCATCTTCCGTCCTATCTAGTGATAGCATGCACATTGGTCTTCTTGCTGCAGCTGCTCATGCTGCGTCAACAAATAGCCGGTTTACAATCTTTTATAACCCAAGGTAAATTCTTTTTGTATGCATGCATTTGTTTGTTTTTTCCTTCCGGGTGAATGTTTTAACATCTTCTTTTTGTGCAGAGCTAGCCCTTGTGAGTTTGTTATACCGCTTGCTAAGTATGTAAAAGCCGTGTATCATACCCGTATATCGGTGGGGATGCGTTTCAGGATGCTCTTTGAGACAGAAGAATCCAGTGTTAGGAGGTATTATAAATTGAGTTTTAGTGTGCTTCTGACCTTTTACCTAAACTAGTCGCAGCAGTACACGATATTAACTACTAACGGTCTTCCATACAAATCTATTAACACCCTAACCAGATCAAATATTCTTAATTTTCAGGTACATGGGAACAATTACAGGAATTAGTGATCTTGATGCTGTTCGTTGGCCAAACTCACATTGGCGTTCTGTAAAGGTATATTTCCAGGATACTTTTATGTTTAGTAGCCTCCAGTCAAGTTCCTGTTGTTTACCCGTGTAACATGCAAATTTTTTGTTAGACAAGATTAAGATTCTTGTAGACATTGCTTGCTCTTGCTTGGTACCAACTTCGTAGTTTAGCGTGACAGAAAATTTGTATATAAAAAATGCAGGTTGGCTGGGATGAATCAACTGCTGGAGAGAGGCAGCCAAGAGTGTCACTTTGGGAGATTGAGCCCCTCACAACTTTCCCGATGTATCCTACTCCTTTTCCACTCAGACTGAAGCGTCCATGGCCAACCGGCTTGCCTTCTCTACATGGTACGAGGGACATTGGGAGATTTGATCTTTAGCTAGCATTTGTAGAGAGCTATGCTTATAAATAATTCTGTAGAATGCTTTTAATGTGGAGTACTATAAATCATCTCTTTCTGTAGGTGGTAAGGAAGACGACTTGACTTCCTCTCTCATGTGGCTTCGAGATAGCGCAAACCCTGGTTTCCAATCGCAGAATTTTGGTGGTGCTGGTATAAGTCCCTGGATGCAGCCAAGGATGGGTACGTCATTACTTGGTCTACAACCTGACATTTACCAAACCATGGCCGCAGCTGCTTTCCAGGACCCAACGAAGATGTCGCCCACGATGCTGCAGTTCCAACAGCCGCAAAACATGGTTGGTAGAGCTACGCCGCTTCTGCAAAGTCAGATTTTGCAGCAAATGCAACCTCAGTTTCAGCAGCATCCGTACCTTCAGAACATCAATGGCACCACGATCCAAGGCCAGGTTCAGTCTGAGTTCCTTCAACAGCAGCTCCAGCGGTGCCAGTCCTTTAATGAGCAGAAGCCACAGCTTCAACAACAGCAAGAACAGCAGCAGCAGCAATCACAGTGTATGCAAGTCCCTCAACATCAAGACATGCAACAGCAGAAGAACGTGTCAAACTACCAGTCATCGTTTTCTCAACTCTCCTCCGCTCCTCAGTCTTCACCTACGACACTACAAGCAGTCTTGCCCTTTTCGCAGCCACAGAACTTTTCAGACACGAATATGAGTTCATTGTCCCCGTCCGGTGCCTCCGCCATGCATAATACATTGGGGCCATTCTCATCAAAAGCAGCTTCACATCACCTAAGCATGCAAAGACCTACCGCGGTACCTGTCCCTGACCCATGGTCGTCAAAGCGAGTTGCAGTGGAGTCTCTTCTTCCTTCTCGCCCTCAGAGTTCACCGCACATAGAACAGCTCGACTCAACACCGCCTGGTATACCTCAAAGCTCTGCATTGGCACCGCTTCCTGGAAGAGGGTGCTTGGTGGATCAAGATGGGAACCCTGATCCTCAAAACCATCTTCTGTTCGGTGTTAATATAGACTCGCACTCGCTCCTAATGCAAGGAGGTCTCCACGACGAGAATGATTCGACCGCGATTCCCTACTCCACTTCCAATTTCCTGAGCCCTTCTCAACATGATTTCTCCTTGGATCCAGCACTAAATAGTCCAGGATGCTTAGATGAGTCAGGATATGTGACATGTTCACAGAATCCTGATCAAGCGACTCAACCACCTGCAACTTTCGTGAAGGTGCGTGACTTTCTCTATATGATAAGCATTCGATTTATTTACCTGTAACCATCATGTTTATTTACCCTGGGGTTTCTTACATGGATTTTCTGCTGTTAGTTAGCTTGCTTATTGCTGCGTGTTAGACATGCCATTAGCCAATAAAATTGGTAGAAATAGAATTGGTACTATTTTTATTGTACTCCTGGAAATTGCTCTGCCTTTTTCCTAACTTATTCATATGGCACTTTTGATATGTGAACAACGACAGGTTTACAAATCTGGAACCTACGGAAGGTCGCTTGATATCACTAGGTTTAGTAATTACCACGAACTACGTAGAGAACTGGGGCGCCTATTCGGCCTTGAGGGCCAGTTGGAAGACCCTTTGAGATCAGGCTGGCAGCTTGTATTCGTCGACCGGGAGGACGATGTCCTTCTTGTCGGTGACGACCCTTGGCAGTAAGCTATCTAACCCGGCCACACTGATGATATTTCTGTTCATTGTTGTTCCTTAAAAAGCTGGCGCGCCTTTCAACCTGCAGGGAATTCGTGAACAGCGTGTCCTGCATTAAGATCCTCTCTCCGCAGGAGGTCCAGCAGATGGGCAAGCAGGGCCTGGAGCTCCTGAGCTCGGCCCCCGGGAAGAGGCTAGGAGGTAGTAGCAGCTGCGACGACTACGCGAGCAGGCAGGAATCGAGGAGCCTGAGCACCGGGATCGCGTCGGTCGGTTCAGTCGAAGTCGAGTTCTGAAGAGAGGGCGTCCGCAAGCCCCTGGCGTAAGGCTTAGCCTGCCACGTATGTTTCTTTTCTTGCTAGTTTTTTGAGACCTGGAACTGGAAGCACATAGATCACATGCCTAGCTTTTCAAAGTTATGATGTACCATCTAATAATCATCATCATGCTATGTGGTAATCGACTATGCTGTAGTAGGAACTGCCGTACCACCTCCTCCCATTTGGTAAAACATGCCAAAACCCTGTGTCCATGGAATACTAATCCTGTGAATGTAGGCTGTCTGATCATCAACCCTCTCGTCGCCTAGCGTCGTCGAGCTAAGCACGCCTCCCATCTTGTTTGTATTCTAAATTCTGTTGAGATTCAGTTGATCTTCAGCAGGCTCGCTTCCAAATCGGTAGCACCCCAGGGGGTTTACCATTTGTAAAAAAAAAGATTTCAACGTGGGAGAACCACGTGATTTTTGATAGAGGAGGGTGCAACATCACCGAAATTGCAAGCATGAGGAGTTGAACTCGGGTGGGTGGGAAGGCATCAGCCCCTCCCCACCACTAGGCCATGCCTTAGTCTGCGGGGTTTACCATTTGTGACTTGTGAGAACAGGTATTGCCACTACTAGTACAAACTACAAAGGGTGCAATCCTATGGGGATCATGGATGGATAGAATAGACACCAAAGGCAGGCAGAGAGACAGAAGCCATCTTTGGAGGAATGTATGTATGCAGGCATCATCATTCCCTCTCCTTTGGGAGACTGGCTTTGCATGCAAAGAGCTGGACCATAGGAGCATGCCAACACCCTCCATGTGAGGCCTGGGACCCCTGCAAAGAAGAGGAAAAATGAGGGGTTTTTGTGTGTGTGAAAACTGGGGGCAAGGAAGAAGATGGCCTCTACTTTGTGGCGAGTGATTGTGGATGTGATGTGATGCGATGCCCCTCCATCACACTCACACATCCGTTTCTTCAGGCAGGCCTTTAATGGTGGTGCTCCCGGTCCAAGTATCCATCAATCCAGCATCTATCAACCAGTCAATCTCTCTCGCGCGCGCGTGCAACTGTTGCGCTCGGCTCAATGGTCCTCCCAAGAGGCATGGATGATCACCATGTAGGTGTGTGAACTGGACTGGCTAGGCCGGGTCTGGATGGTGACGAGGTTTAAAGCGGCGGCAGCATAGGCATATTCGTCGTCTTCATGCGTGCATGTGGAATGGAGAGAGAGGTGCACTGCACCACCAGATCGATCCCTCTCCGGGGGATTTGGGCATCTCGCGGATGATGATTCCTCCGTCGCGCTCAGATCTCCGGCCGGCCCCATCGGCAGATCGCGTTCTATCTTTCACGCGAAAGGGATGACGGGATAGAGAGTGAAACCACGCACGCACCCACGCAAGTGGAGGAGGGAGGCGTGCTCTCGCCGCCTTGTCGCTTCTCCGGCGTCGCCGTCGGCGGCAGTGCGGCGTCGGGAACAGGCTGGAGCCTGTCGAGGCGATCTCGTTTCGGTTTTAAGGAAACAGACGCACGCGGCGACCATACGATGTCTATCTAACGACTCCATCGACTTAGATTTAACTAAAATTTAGTCATTTGCACACACTGACGTCTCGAGCGCAACTCTCGTGCCAGCACGGATTACGACGCAAATTAAACGGCTAAGTAGTTGATTGTTTTTTTTTTGACAATAAATACCACGATATATTATATGATCGAACAGTACATGGTAGAGATACATGAGCTGACTACATCGATTACAAAATAAAGTTTAAAAGAAACGAGCAAATCTTCGAAATCTTCAAACTCTTTCTTCTTCCAAGACACGATCTTGTACTTTTCTGAAGGCAACCGTATAACGACAAAGATATCAAACCACACACCTTTGAATACCAGCAAAGGTTCTCCCATAATTTTAATTTTGAGCCGCAATGCCAAGGATAGGTGCACGCACCCAGCCCTTAAATTAATCAACCAGCATCGGTAAAAGTACCAACACCGATATTCCAGGGAAAAGAAACCGAACAGCCTGGTCGACGTCGCCGGGAGCCGATAGTACGAATCACCATTGTCGAGGACGTAGCAGTCGGGACAGATATTGCGAGGACAATCCTCCTCGCAGCAATCATGAGAAACAGTCCAAAATCGATCTGGCGAAGCAAGATCTGAAGATCCATACCTAGACAATCTTAACCTTCCAAAACCACCATTGACGTCGGGAAGAAGATTTTGCCGCCGAACGAAGGCCGGAAGATTGCTTATTGTAGACGATGCCATCTCCATTGATAAAGAAGACGACTACCAAAACCTTAACCAATCTGTTGAAACACTACTATTATTAAAAACTCCACTCATATATCGGGTTCCCCACCTCTCCCGACGCCGGCAAGGCCGGCCGGAGGAGGGGGAACCGATATACGGTGGAGGAGGAGGAGGTGGAGGTGACGGCGGCTAGGTTTCTGACCAGGTTACGCTAAGTAGTTGATTGTTATTTACGTGCACATTTTGTATCGGTAGCACATTGCACGCATTTGCAATTCATGTGTAACTCTAAGCCCATCGATGAAACACGATGCAAATCTAACGGCTTAGGAGCCGACTAGTTAATTTTCAAGCGATTTAGAATTGCAAAACCGATTTCTTATAGACGCCTTATATTATTCTAATGTTTCTATTTAGTTTCTACACGAAACAGACAATTAGCACCAGAAACCTCTATCGAGATATTTTATGATAACTGCTACATCAGACGGTTTAGCTCTCTGCCAAGATAGTTCAGGATTTTTGACATTATGACATAGACCAAAAAATGCGACTCTGTATATATTTATTTACTCACACAAGTGACATAAATTAATCCTTAAAACATGAGACTTTGTATATATTTATTTGCTCATAGATCTAGAGGATTTGTACAATCAAATGTGATTATGAGCTGCGGCAACTCTAAAAAATCGATTTGCGTAAACAACGCATAAAACAAAGAGATGTTTACCATAATATTTAACAAATTTGCTATGTGATTAATTATGTTAAGTGTAGTACACAAATTAAATCATAAAAAATGTAATGAAAAAATAACTGCAATTATAACTGAAGCAACATTTGAATGTCAACAGGTTCTGATGATTTAAAAATGTGAACTAAAAGTTTCAATACTTAATTCAGGAAAGATAAGAAATTAATACTCGGGGTTATCCACATAGAGTAATAATTTCCGGTCGACGAATAATTTTATTCTCGTGAAGTTATCAGTCGTAAGTTGCTATACGAAGGCACATTAGAAGAAAAAACTTATCACACAACATTTTTTTCAAGTCTCCTGTCGCAACTAGACATTATTTAGTTATCGAGCTCGTGGAAATACACCGAAATACAATATACATAGCGGTTCAAACCCATCTTCATCCATTTAAATGCCTACGGAACCCGGAGTAAACCGCTCCCAAACAAAATAATTAAGGTGACCCCTCTCGTGCGAGATCGCGCTACATTTTGGACCTCTTTAGTTGTTTTCACCGTCCCAGTTTGGTTGGATTGGTTGCATGTCGCAAGAAGTCAAACTAGCTTCAACTCGCATTTTTTTTAACAAGCAACTCACGTTCTTGTCTCAGAAAATTGGCTGTTACAAGGAGTAGCCATAAGTGGAGTAAATGAAGTCCCTAGCCAAAAGGAAGTTCAATTGCGGAAACGACTTTACTCCTCTATATAAACAAGTTAGTTAATGGCGATAGTTCGTTTGTACATTGACTGTAGTACTACCGTTTGAAATTGGGATGTACACATGCACCATCAATTTGAATGTGTATTGCAAAAACACCCGATCTTCCATGAGTTTGATGCATTGAGCAGAAACTCGAGTAAAAAATGTACGTGTTATAAAAAAATTCTACCATTATTGTATTAGCATGTAGTCTTACTTGTTGATTGACGTTTTGGTCATGTTGTCTTATATCTATAGCCTATAGTAAAAGGGAACTGATCTTTGACATATGTGTAGGAGCGCGTCCTCTTCAGTTATTTCTCCGACGACGACAGGAACGGCTGACGGATCCGTCGGCCTCAGGTGAAAAGCTCGACAGCTGACTGACTGGCCTCCACACGATCTAAATTACCGGACGGATAAAACGGAAGGGATCTCGATTCTAGGTCGAGATAATTGGAAAACAATTGGGTATCAATCTGGTGGTGACCTGACGTTGAGTTGTGTGGTATGCGAGTTGATCTGTTGGGATGATTCCCGGCCGAGTCGGGTCATGCCGATGCTGCCGCCGCTAGTGTGGCGTCCGGCAAAGGGTCTCTCTCTGCGGTAGAAATTCCGCGGCGAGCACGTCCCCTGTTCGGCCGGACGTACTACATGATCTTGCCGATTAGCTTGACGAACCAGATCACCATCAAGCTCAAGTCCGACAACTACCTCTACTGGCGTGCTCAGATTGTTCCAATCCTTCGCTGCAATTTACTCTACGGCTGCCGCCGCTTGTGATCGGCCGGACGTACATGATCTTGCCGATATTCTAGCAGCAAATGTAGTACAGTACGTTAGTACATGCGGCGTCCATCCCGTCGATCGCAACTACTGAACGCTAGCTGCTTCTTCTGCTAGTACGACGTCTTTCAGATGTGACGATTGACGAAACCTAGTGCGCGTTTGGTAGCCTGCATGGTTTTCAGGCCCCGGGCGATGCAGCCTCTTGGCCTGTTTTCGCAGGCTGTTTGGTGGGCTGCATCGCACTGCAGGCAACTCAGATGCAGTCCGTTTGGTTGCCTGCTTTTTCCATTTCTGTCTCTCCACATGCAAAGACATGTTGTTTGGTTGACACCAATATTTCCATGTGTGACACAGAATTGAGATCCCCTCACCACATTCAAATTTGGTGAGGTTACCAGCACAAAGAATCAAAAAATTGCAGAACAACATCACAGAGAAAGACACATCAGAGGTACTAATAAACAGCTACGTACATAGAGTACGAGCTAATGCATAGGACATAGCCTAATTAAGTTTGTATCAGGTGCATCCCATGCCACCTGATTAGTTAACAACAGACAGGGGTACACATCCCTGGCCCAAAATATGAGGTTCGAACAACTTACCTACAGACTACGCTAATTAGGTTTGTATCAGGTGCATCACATGCCACCTGATTAGTTAACAACAACCAGGAGTACACACCCCTGGCCCAAAATATGAGGGTTTATAAACAATTTCCCTTCAGACTACTTCTTCTTCTACTTCAAGTGAACCGATGGAGATCAAGCCCTTGGATGGCACTCACAGTCGAAGACCTTCTGAGTGGATGTGCGTTGCTGGAAGACCTTGACGTCGAAGCCCCCATCGCGGTACTTGAACACCACGACGTCCCCAATCCACAGGCCCTTCTCCCTGGCAAACTCCCTCCAGCCCTTGAGGAGGACGAGATCCTCCTGGAACCACTGAAGCTGGACGAAGTACTGGCAGCACTTCGACCACCGGATGGGCACAGAGACCTTGGGGTGAGGATTGAACTTGGTTGGCTTCAGGATGATCTTCTTCACTTCGACCAGAAGGGGCTTAAACTCTCGAGGAAGAACTATGGCCTTCATGTCGTAGCAGTTGAGCTCGACATAGAAGCGCAGAGGGCCGTCGTACTTTGGTTCATTTCCCAGATGTGGAGGACGGCCAACAATATTCTTGCCATCGTCGTTCAGGCGCTCCATCTCATCGACAGCCTCCCCAGCCCTTCCACTATGGCCTTCCGAACTAGAATGTTGTGGTAGATGAGGTCCGGATGTTCCTCAGGAGGAGTGGGCGTCATCTCACAGAGGTCCTCCAGGTCTGCGAATCAAGAAGCACAGTCTTCAGTCATAGAATCACTGACCATTCCGAACAAGCAATTATCAAATGAGATTGTGCATTGTCAACGAGCAACGATCAATGAACATTGTGTATTGTAAACGAGCAACAATCAATGCCATTGTTGGAATTGCTAGCAAGTAAGCATTGGACTGAATCTTTATCTACATCATGCAACGATCAATGGCAACATGAACAGCATGCAACGATGTATGCAAAGATGAACACCATGCAACGGTCACTGCAATTGTAGATCTACGCCACTATCCTCTTCCTATCCAATGCAGTTGTGGATCTACTAGCATCAGAAACCCTAAGCGTGGATTGGGGAACAAATGCTTACCAAAAGAGCCCGCATCGGCTCCTTGCCCTTCCTCTTTCTAGAGTTGGGAGTTGTAGCCGCCGGAGTCAGAGAAGACGCAGGAGGTGCGGTGGCGCCCGGGAAGATCCCAGATCCAGGTCCAAGGGGAGACGACGGCGCAGGTGAGTAACGAGGCCGTGGGGGGAATCCAGGAGGCGGGGGTCGAGGCGGGTTGCTTGCGGAAGATGCCGCCCGAGCAGCGGCGGTGCTGTGCTGCGCCACCGGGGAGGGGCGATTGAAAGGAGAACGGGCGGGGTCAATGGCCGCCGCCGCGCTGCGCCCCATGAGCATCTCCAACTCATGCGCAGCGCTAGTGGCCGTCGCCGATGGTCGGGGAAGGCCGACGCCGGCGGGATCCATGGCCGGCGGAGGCGGCGGAGGAGGAGCACCGGCCATCCGTCACCTCGGTTTCTTCGGTCAGAGCGATGGGACGTGAGAGGGCGGTTGGGCGGTGACAGGAGTGAGTGAGAGGAGAGAGAGTGGACTGGGCGGGTATTGGGGCGTCTCCCGCCCTTCTCCACGCGTGCAGCCGCCGCACCAACTTGCGCTCGCCAGGGCCTGGCTCCAGCTAGGGGCACGGTCGATTCGACCGTGCCTTGCGGGCCTGGCCCGACGCTGCTTTGCGGTTCGTGCTGGCATGGCCCAGACGCGTAAGCAGGCCACCAAACGCCGCGCGGTTGCAGCTGGCGGGCCGGACCACGCCTGCTACAAACGCGCCCGTAGCGTACGGCCTGAGCTAAGATCAGCTCGACGAAGACTAATCTATACTATAATATTGCTAGGTGCCGTGATGGTACGTCCGTGGTGGTACGTCCTCTGTACTCCAGGGAAAAATCCTATCGTGTGCTAGGAATCCTAATCCAACTCGACTAGACTAAGGAGTCCTAATGTGAAAAATCCTATCGTGTGCTAGGACTCCTAATCCAACTCGACTAGACTAAGGAGTCCTAATGAGACTGAGCTTCAAACAGTTCCGGCAATAAACATGCATGCCCTGTGCTACGACGGCTGCCTTTATGCTAGCCAGCTTGATCAGGCACGTATTCTTCAAGATTCAACTTTATTTGATGCGTGATCGCTTGCCACACCAAGCCAGACTTCAAGGCCAACATGACCAAGGCCAAGGACACCGGCAAGCTGGTACGCGCACGCGATTCCCGATCCCATCTCCTCTCTTTTTTCCCCGTTAATTTCTAGAGATTTGAGGGCGGCTAGGTTATTCCAGATTCGTCGTGCCACCAACGCGATGCTATAGAAATTTTACATGAATTTGTGTCGCCTGTGCGGGCGGAGTAGGCCAGAGAAGGGGTATCGTTTTGGGCGATTAGGGCTGATGATTTTAATTCACATATCTGCTCATGACCTCGCTAATTAAGCAGTACGAACAATCCGACTCCACTCGATCCGCCGCCAGCTTGAGATTATGACGAGCGGGGTACGGTCTACATATATTGGTCCCATGGTGTTTTAAATTGTTATAGGGCTTAATTATCTATTTCACTCTGGGGTAACCATTTTCATGCAGATGTCAGAGGCAAAACTATATGCGATAACTACAACGGCGTACCAGCTCACGCATACTCAACAATTTCAGTAAATAGTACGATCACGTCATCTCATCTAGCAAATCCTGATGAAACTGTCAACGGTACCCTCCTACACCAGTGCATTCTAAACATCGCATGATCTGAATATATTTACGTTAATATAGACAAAATAGATTCATGAACTGTTATAACATGTATTGGTGCTATAATAATATAGTTTTTTTCAAAGGTGAAAAACTTGAACTTGCTTGCTCCCTTCCAATGCGTGAGGGCACACCAAACAAATGTGAACTCATTTTGACAACCTCGATTGATCATGAAGATGATGTAATTGCAAACATGAGAAAATGCAGAAATCAAGCAAGACGGGAACGTGACAGAGCACGACGAAATAGCTTAACAGCCAAAAAAAGGGAGAACATGAATGCCCAAAGAAGAGTAGCTAGGCAAAAGAAAACAATAGATGAGAGAAATGCTCGTCAAAGGCAGGCAAGGGGGAATGTATCAGCAAAGGAGAGAAAAGAGATAAACGCCCGTTGAAGAGAAAGTTGGCACAACATACCATCGGAGGAAAAGAAGGCACTTCTAGCTCAGCGCAATGCAAGACTCGCGGATAGACGGAACACCCCTTGCTCTGAATCCATCGCAATGCCATGTCCGCACGGAGCTACTATATCATCCTATTCTTGGAATTGAATTGTTTGCTTATTTGATGATACATCCCACATCTCTACTATATAATATTGCTTGAGGAGGTGTTGGTGCGTTTTTCACTTTTCCGGTTTTACCCCTGTGTTTTGGGAGAATTTACGGCCGCTGCCACCGCCAAGTGAAATCCCCAATTGACCGTACGGTAGTCGTTCACAATCCGCCCGCGCCGTCGCCCCTCGGTAGCTCCGCGACGCGACGCTGGTTCAGGGGAGATGTGAGGCAAGCTCGGCCGCCACCACGACCTCCGGCCTCCGGCGGCTCGCGGTCGATTGGACCTACTTGGCGACCTACGGCGGGGTTGGTGCGCGTCGGCGAGCGCCATGCCTAGCGGTGGCGGATGGAGAGCTCCTCGGGAGGCCAGTAAAGGAGCACGGAGGTGTCGCCGCCGCCCGAACCGAGCCCGCAAAGGTACCGGTACCCCGCGCCGCCGCGACGTGCGGGAAGACGAGGGACGGCGCGATGGCGAACGCCATCTCGGTGCTCGTCGCCGGCGCCAAGGGCGAGTTGGAGGAGAAGCTCGAGCAGCGCGTCATGCCCGGGGATGTGCCCGGCCGGTCAGGCGCAGCTGGGCAGCGGGTCGTGCGCGGGGATGTGCCGGACCGTTCAGGCGCAGCTGGGCAGCTCCTCCTCTAGACATCGCGTGGAGCAACCACATCTCGCCGTTGTCCAGAATATTTCAGTTAGAAAGAGGAAGAAGAAGGGGAACGGAGGGGAAAAAAAGATGTGGGCTGTGCTGTTAAATACAGTTAGAAAAATACCAGTGCGGCCTGTTGTTGTTATTAGTTTCACGGCCGGCACATTTTTTTAAAAAAAATCATCAGGATGGTTACTTCCCATATGTGGTAGATTTTTGTAATTTACATCGATCTTTCATGTTCATGAGTCATCAGCCTATCTAGAGTTCATTGTCGTCGTCAACTATTTTGGAAGGGGAATATTAGCAAAATTAGTTCGAGCAATGTCTCCAATTTAAACAAAAGGTAAGATTTTCTACTAGATGTAGTAAACACGAGAGCATATTATTGATGTATTATTTTCTACTTCTTAAGTCAATATATTATTTTTACGCTTGGTAATCTTAGGATAATTATTTCATGGATATATCAATATAATTTTCTCGATTTCCCGTAGCAACGCACGGGCATTCAGCTAGTACTAGTATTACTAGCAAAATGCCCGTGCGTTGCAACGGGCCAAATAACTATTGGACCGTAACAACATTTTAGGTATTGTCTAAAACTTGGCTTTATTATAGAATTCGAAATATCTTGAATTTTGTCCTAATTTTGTACCGTTAGAAACATCTTAGGTTTCACAAGCTTGACAAGCAAAAATACAAATCTTAAAATGACCGAAATGAGCATTCACGGCAGCATTAATTTTCCCAACAGCGGTGAGAGTCAAGGTAATCGAATAAACTAAAGGTCATATGATTACTTATCGTATATACCCGTTCAGAGTTCGCTCCAAAATCAATAATGTGTAAACATATTATATTTAGTAGTTAGCAAGATGAATAAATGAATGAACTGACAGAATATCCGTATGTGTATGTGTGATTCTTTTCTGCCTATAATAAAAGAAAAGGCGTACAAATGATCCAACATTATTAGGAACAAGCAAATGTTTCCACCTTGGCCATGTCACTCAACAAATATATGCATCAACGTGGTGGAATGAAAACAGAGATGTTGAGACAATAGTCAGCTAACACATGTTCAATGTGCGGTGATAAACATAGCTTTGACATACCACCTTGAAGCCATTATGTTTAAGTTTGTAATCTGTACAGGAAAAACCAAGGAAAGACGGGGTTCACATGTATCACCCGTAACTAACAGGCCATCAAAGAACCAATTTGTATAGCCTGAACTCTAAAGGAATAGCACATCAATATAATTCATGAGCATAGAATGCAGCCCGAACTCCGAGGGATGGAACAAAAATTGTAGACTACGCTGTCGCATCCGAGAACTGACAAATTATGATTATCCAAATAAACTACACATGAGCATAGAGTGCACATCACAACACATTGCAGGAGCTAGCAACGAAGTTGATCAACCGATGGGTCAAACTTAAACCGACGGAGAACGACGAAAAAATCTAAACCCGAGTGAATTGGAAGAACAATTGGGAGAAGACCCGATAGTTCTCACTCACGAGCTGGTTACCGTTCAATTGATTGTGGTGTAGACATGGCTCAAGCTGGAGGCTGATCAAATTTCACGTTTGGGCCTACGGTTGTGCAGAGATGGGAAGACGAAGGTAAGAGGGAGATGCAAATATGGACATAACTGAGAAGGGGTCGTGGACTGGAACAGCAGACGCCGTGGGTCAATCGCACAATCGCCAAATCTGCTTCCGCCATTCCTGCAGCAAAAGATCCGGCCGCCACTCCTTGATTGGATGCACCACATGCTCAGACCGGGAGACAACCATGCCAGATGATGATACGGCCATGCGCTGCTGCTGGCTCGGACAGAACTCGACCTAGGACAGAAGTGTAGCCGTGGCGGATTCGAGGCGTGGGGCAGAGGAGCGTGCTTCACGCGGGAGCTGCGAGGGCGGCGGCCTGACACCAGTCAGCGTGTGCGTTGGAGAAGGGGACCGACGGGCTCACGCGCTAGTGCTCGTAGAAGAACGGGGGCAAGTTCAAGTATGGCATGCCCGTGAATCCAGGGCTGCCGCGCCGGTGAGGTAGGGCCGTCGATGGAGCGCGGTGGTGGTGCTCTGCTGGGGAATCGAATCGGGAGAGGCCGGGAGGTTGAAGACAGGGCCTAAACTGCAAAGTCGCGACCATAGACCAGAAGGGACTGCGGGTTGATTTTGTTGTTCTCGAGGGACTAAAATATAAATTTGCCCGACGTACCTACGGTCGCTTACTAATATTATCTCTACTATATACTATATATATATATATCTCTACTGTATAATACCAGTAGTGTTTCTTCCTCCCGATTTTCGTCCCTTTTTTGGTACGTCGTACGTCCGCTTCGTCGCTGAGTATCAATCCCGACCGTGGTACGTCGCGCGTGGCTATTTTGCACAAACCCCCCTAAACAATCCCATAATCAACCCGCCGTCCTTACATGATAAGGAAGATATCTTCGTTCCCGAGTCAAACCGTCGAAACAGAGCTTGCTCCGCTGGGGCCGCCGCCGAGAACAGCCCCCGTCCTGCCGTCTTTCTCCTCCTCCAGAGCGGAGCACGGCCGCCGCCTCGCGTGGTCAGAGGAGATCCTCACCGGCAGATCGAGAGGCCGGATATAGGAGGAAGCTGTTGCTCCGGCGGGCGGCGGTGAAGGACCGCCTAGGGCGGCGGTGCGGGACCTGGTACATGTCGGTGGCGCCGCCGAGGAATCCACCTCGCGCCGCCCGGAAGTCCACCAGACTCCCGTTCCCGGCGTCCGCAGGTGAGCCGGAGCTTCGTCCCAAATTTCCCCGCGAGCTAACGAATCATGAACCCACGATTCGATCCCCTTCTCTCTCGCCTACGCCACCGTCAGTACTCAGACCGCAGGGGCACTCCATCGTGATGAACTCGATTGACTTCTGTATACAGCTACAGAGCCTGACGATAGAGATGCTTATAGCTGCCGACGAGAAGGACCTCCCCGAGGCGGATGGCTCCGACGGAGCAGACCGCTTCCGGCCGAGCCGGCCGCTCCCTCAGACACCCTTGCGGTTTTGGCACCACAGCTCTCCGGAGAGGCGGAGAGGGCACTCCCCGTGGTGGACGACTTCTCGGCCTGAATCCAGGGGAGAAGAGATAGCTTGGCCCAGCGGCCGGTACTGGTCTTCTTCACCCGTCAACGCTGCCTCCCATATCCAGTCTCCACCATCCTATGACAAGATTTCAGAATTATCAGTCTATGATCTGTGTTATTTCTTGACTCCCTCTCTGAATTTTATTACCGAACCTTTTATGTGTTTGATAAAATTCCCAATAACACTGGTCATATGCATTTTCCCCTTCACCCCGTCATGGCATCCTATAAGCTAAGTCATGGCAGTGCTGCAGATATGATCAGTTGCATAGTTTTCAGGCTAGCTTCAAGTAATTCACACAATATTTTCTTTTTTTATTTCCGGGTGTGGTTCTCAAATCTGATAGTGTTAGTTTAACTTAACAACGATCAGGGTGGTGCGTCCCATTATTTTCAATTACCAGTGATCTTTAGATCAAACCAGTAAATATGTTTGTTTGTAAAAAAACTAATTGTACATATGCTGTTCAGTGCTTTAAATATCGTACTGCTTACCTCTATCTTTATCCTACAATATGATCTTGCTTTTTTGCAGGTTAACAAATATGAGTTTTACAACAGATTGGTGATGTGTACTGTCAACTGAAGTATAGTTCAGAATGAAGCTATAATTTTTTTAAGTGTCACTGGGGGACAAAAGCCCCACCATAATTTTCATTTCCTAAGTGGCCAAAATCCAGGTATATTACGGCAGATATTTACAAGGAGGGGGAGAGAGGCAGACTAAGCCTGCTGGCTAATAAGGCAAGGCAGCCACGACACGGTGTCGCTCCGAGCATCCAGAGGAATACGGGCAGGCCAGAGCTTCGCATCGTCGCGGCACATCTGCAGGAGGATGGCAAGGAGGGGATTTTGGCCTCTAAACGCCACCGCATTTCGGTGTTTCCACAGGTTCCAGCAACACAATATCATGAGAGTGGAAGACATCGATGGAGCAATAAGTTGCCTTGGTTATGGTATTTTCTCCGTGTGGATCTTTCTTAGTGAATTGGTTTGACAATGTATATGAGCCATGCATGAAACTGATCATTTTTATTACAAAAGAAAGAGGATGTAGGCATTTATACTATTTAATTAATTTGGATGCAAGTATCAAGATATATGCAATGTTTATACTATAATGTTCACTTCATCATTCTCTGTCAGTTCATTTGGGGACGTTTGTTTCCATAACCATCTGCATTGCAATTTTAAATTGAGATTAGTTTTTATAACAAGATTTATAAAACGACCGAGCCATACATATGACTGTGTATATTCTTGTTCTTTAGGAATGAAACTCTACACTGCCTAAAATTATTTAATAAAAATCAACCCGTTGCAACGCACGGGCACGTTTGCTAGTCTCTACTATATAATATTGAAAACGGTGATTGTTGGCGGCGGTAGGTCAAGGCACGCCCGCGGCGTTTCTTTCTCCCGAATTTTGATACGTTTTGTTTGTTTGGTACGTCAACCTCATCCCGCACTCCGAACATATGTATTGTTAGTCGAGGTGGTATTAATTTTTCCGTACTTCGGTTTGGTTTCGTAACGCGAAGTCAGACCTAGCTGCGGTCCTGGCTCATCCGATCGCTGCACTGTTGGGCCGATGGGCCACGAGCTAGGCACATTGGAAAGACAATATTTTCTTTGCATCTCCTCTGCCTACTTGCCGTCCCGATTCGATCCAAAAGGACACCAACCGCGTGCGTGGTCCACCGCACCGCCGTGCGGCAACTTCCTGGCCTATAGGATCAGCCGTCGGCCGTCCTACTCCTCCGGACACCCTCAGCCTCCCGCTGGCGTCGCGCGTCCAGCAGCTTTCATCCCCTCCCCTATCTCTGGCAGGCCGACATCATTGTCCGGCCGGGCGACCCGGCGTTCGCATCGGTCGGCTCTCCCGGCTCGGCGCCAACCCACGCCCGCGAGGCGCTCTCGGCGGCCGCACGAAGACTCCAGGCCCAGGATGCCGCGCTGGACGGCGAGCTGGCCGAGCACCAGGCAACCCATGCCATGAAGCTGGTCTACGAGAAGACCGCATTCTCAGGGTTGGCCATGGTCGCGGCTGTGCACGTGCTTCCATCGGCCCTAGGCCTGTAGCGACAACAACTTTATGTACTGCAAGTTCATCTCCAAGGACAGGTTCATGTAGTTTCAGAAGATACACCTAGGTTGGTTTTCAACGTTAGCTACAAGAGGCTCTTTGCGATTCGATTTGGTGTGTTGTTCCTGCTCAGCTTCAAGATGCTGCGATGCGTGTTCGAGAAAAAAAAATCCTAAATTGTTTGTCTTTAGAATCTGAGATTTCATTGAAAAAAGATGCAGAAGGGGAAGCTGAATTCAGACCAAAGATTAAAGAGCAGGGAAAAGAATTACACGCTTTATTTCTACTACTCTTTTTAGTGTTTGTCGCTCAATTCAACAATTAGATATTTGTTCGAAGAATTGTTACTGTTAGCTTCCCTCTTTTGACCAACCTTGAATTCACATATCACGTGCCCAATGTTTAGTTATAACTTTCGACATGACTGTCATGTAGTTTTTTCAATTATTAAAAGGTTTTGTCCCATATTAATATGTTAGCCCACAAATTTTTGGACTTCCGAACGAGAGAGATATCAAAAATTTCAAGCACAATGCATCAAGCCTTCTTCTTTGCTTTGAAGTGTGCCATAGTTTTTTTTTATCACCCGTTGCAACGCAAGAGAATCAAGCACTAAGTAGCACGATAAAAAACACTCAGAAGAAAGAAGTGAATTTCGGCATTGGATGCAAAACAATAGTACTGCAATTAGAAATACCCAGGCCGACCCTTTGAGCCGTGGGTTGGTTGATTTGAATATATCTGCCCGTAAATACTTTCATTCGGATCGATGTGTCATATTGGTTTTGTATAGCACATTTAATGTAGAATATCTTTGTATTTGTTGTCCCGTTGCAACGCACGGGCATTTAGCTAGTATATATAATACGAGTAAAGGTGATGGTTGGCGGCGGTACGTCAAGATAGAACTGCCCCTAAAGTTGATGAAAATTACCCACCACTGCCACCCATAAGTTGTACCGATTCGTTTTATTTCCTCCACGATTTCACACCACGGTCTGTTCGTTCGTTGTTCAGGTACGGAGTATGCGACAGGAGTCTCGCTGCGGCTGACGTGCTCGTGGCCACGCGGTAGTTCCAGGAGCATCCGCCAGCGATGCTACTCCTTATCTGCGCCCACGCGCTCCAGTGTGACCGAACGAGAGGCAGCCTGACTGCCGCGGGGCCATACCACGCGAAGTTCCGCACCGGAACGATCCAGGCTAGAGAATACGGACGACGACTACTGCCCCTTGCGCTGGATTTGAATCAATACAAAAAAATAAACAACAAGCGTGTCGGCTGAATCAAATCACATTTGCGTGCGTGTGTACAAGTACTACTAGCTGATCAATTGGATCAATCAGGTTAGCTTCTTGCCACAAAAAAAAAGGTTAGCTTGGCAATACGTGCACATCTAAAGTTTATCGTGCGCATCTCGCCGAAGCTGAACTACTCGGCGTGCCAGAAGCTACACCATATACTTTTTTTTTGTAAAACTCTCATGCAGGCACGCAATATGGGACACAATCTTCGATCACGCATGTGGAGTAGCAAAGAGGGAAAAGGTACAGAGATCGATATGCACACAAATGAACAATGAAGAATAATAAGAAAAACTGAAAAAACATCGTTAAGGCTATCAACAAAACAAAACAATTAAAGATTCAACCCAGTTGAAAAAATACACAAGGAGAGAACTTGCCTGTGGCAAGATGGTTAGGTGGGTGGTTGTACCCCCAGCCCACCAGAGTTCAAACCCCAGGTTTGACGCTGGTGTTTCTCATTTAAGGCGGAATATTCTTCAGTGGGAGGCGACGTTCCCGTCGACAGCGAGGCGCCCGTGGTGACTTCGTCAATCTCAAGACTCGACCCGCCGGTTCAGTCTCTCGGAGGTGCTCATAGGGGTAGGGTGTGCGTGCGTGCGTTCATAGGGGTGAGTGTGTGCGCGTGTATATGAGCGCTTGCGTTGTACTGTGTTTCGCAAAAAAGAAAAAATACACAAGGGAGGAAAAAATATGCGGATTTAGAGTCAGAACATACGACAAAAAAAATGCATGCGGGAAGAAAAAAAATATGCAAATATGCTCTCAGGACAAAATAAAGTTGGAATGGAGCAAATTACACAAAATACCATGTAAACATTAAGTTGCGATGAAAAAAACCTTCGTACATTGATAGAAGATGAAGTTAGTGCATCTATTTTCAACGTTTATTAAGAGCTTATATGAGGCAAATTTATATCATGTTAGCACAAAGATAAAAAATGTATCAACGTATATTTTTAGCCATCGAGCTATTTTTACCTTTTTTTAAGTTTGATGCTCATCTGGGTAGATTTTTTTTATTACACGGGTTGATCGACTTTAATTTGGGGTTAAAATTTAGATTGTGTCAACGAGTTCTTTTTTACTCCCGTTGCAACGCACGGGCATTTTTGCTAGTATAGTAGAGATTAAACCTCTCTGCACCGCACGTACGGAATCCATATCAGAACATGGTGCCGGCCGTGCGAAGCGACGTCTCGAAATGGTATCCACCCACGAGCGGTATCTTCTTGCATGCCCGTAATTCGGCAAACGCGGGAGAATTTTGACCACACGATCGATGGGTAGTATATTCTTTACTATCCCCAACGAAATGGTATACTATCTTCATTTTTATTCACTTTGCGTTCTACCATGTAAATAATTAAGGAGAACCATCTAGAAAATATTTACTTTACGATTCTGCGTTTAAGCCGTTCAGTCAAGCACTTTATTAAATTTGACTAAATATTTTAAAAGGAATGTCAACATCTACACTGTAAATTTTATAGTATTAGAATCATCATAAAGTAAATTTTCATATTATATGCATTTGGTATTATGGATGTTGTTATTTTTTCCTATATTCTTGGTCAAACTTGACAATTTAACTTTGACTAATATCAAAGCACAAAGTAAATGAAAACGGAGAGTATTTGTAAGTCGTCGCTGGGAAAAACACTTTCTGCAATTACACACTCAGTAACTTTATTTTGCCGGTTGGTGTGGATGTTGTTTTATTGTGATCCAAATTACTTCTATAAAGCTCCGAAGTCTACCCGCCATTTGCCCCTCCTGATCAATTCGGTGCATTGGATTGGCTTTGAACAGGGTAAAAAGCCCCCGTGTTTCACTTGTCACCGTTGGATGCTGTCATTTCTTTTGTCACTTCTCTCCCGTGGGGCACAGGCGATGACAGGTGGGGCTGGCCACGCACAAGACCCGCAAATCAGTGGGCAAGAAATGATCGCCCTCGTCTGGCTCGTTTTCCCTGCACCCGCAGCCGGACAAAACTCAGGCCCGGGGTGAAACCCTAGCCAATCCCCGCTCGCTCTCCTCCTCCAGTCTCCTCCCTCTCAGCCGCCTCTCTCGTCCCCGATCCTGCTCCATCTCTCCTTCCCTCTACTCTCCCATCGTTCTCCTGGCTCCTCCTCCCGTCCGCTCCTCCTCCCCGGCCGCCACCTCTCCTCCCCGCGCCCGCCGCCGCCCCTCCCTGCGTGGCAAGCGAACGGAGCCTGACGGGACGGGACGGCCATCCCGTCAGGCGGGTGGTAGGAGGCGCTGCAGGAGCTTGTCCCGGAGGAAGGCGACGATGCGGACGGAGCCGGACGTGGCGGCCGTGGTGCCAGGCTGTAGGAGGCGCCGCTGGAGCTCGTCCCGGAGAAGAGCAGCAACGCGTGGCTGGCGGAGGCATGCGAGTGGAGTCCTGGTGCTGGCGCAGCACGCTGCCTCGAGAAGGTTGTCCACCGCAACCTAGGCTCGAGATCTTGGATGTGCAGAGCGAGCTCCATGGCCAACTGAGGGAGGAAGACGGTGGCTGGGTCAGTTTGGTGGCGGTGATGTTGGATCTGGAGCTAGGAGGCCCGCCTGTCTTCTTTCACCTTTTATTCCATGCGCTGCTCGCACTGCCGCGACGCCCTCCTCGTCTGCCACTCCACCGTCACCACCAGGCTTAGCAGGAAAGGGCTGAGAAGGTCGACCTGCAGTGGCCACACACGGTGGAAGGTGAGTTTGTGGCCCTACACGCGTCTTCTCGGTCAAAGCCTGAGATGGCAACGACGTGAGGATCTGTCATAGCCATGGCTTCGCCTATTCCTAGCTTGTTGGCATGTATATGTTGCTTAATCTCGTGTCCTGTTTTGCTTCCTTTGACTCTTTTAGTTTGTTCATCAGGTTTGGCTAAGAGCAACCAGATGGCGAGGAGCATACCTGTGCTTTATCGACCTGTCCGGTTTCTAGAGCTGCAGGTAGGTCTATGACATGCTTAGGCCTGAATCTTGTTTATACATCTGCACCATAGCCAATTTTTGGATTAAAAAAGATCCAGTTTGTTTCTTGCCAATTTAGATCGGTCTAATCCAGTTCTGGTTCAGTTTCAGGTCTTTACCATGCAGACTGGCAGCATCCCCGGTGGCTGAACCTATCTTTTCCAGGAAAATCTTGTAAGTGTACTTCTCGGGCAAGTGTTACTTAAATTCAGTATGGATTATTCTTGGAGCAGTAATGAACTTGTGTGATTCATGGCAGAGAGGACAGCCGAGTATATTCGAGATTAGCTGTATACAGCATCAGCTAAACATATTCAAGGAGAAAACACCATTTGGGTAAATCGCCCTTGAGCCATTACTTTTCAGTCTATTACAATATTGCTTAATTTCTTTCTCTCATAGTTGAGGTACATATTACCATTTTTAATTAATCCATGTTGTATCTACATGGTACTGTGGTAGGTTTTCCAAGAATATGCAGTACATTTTTTCTCTTAACATTTTAAACAGTTTCATCTTATAATTTGATGTTTTTTCAGCAGTTCGTAAGCCATAACTAAGGGCAACTTATATATGTTAACTAGCATGTGTACTTACTTGCAGGTTTCCATATTATGCTATCACTAGCATTTCCTTACTTTTTTTTCTTGTGCTGTAGGAAAATATGATTGGCCTCCACTTCAGTTACTTACAGAGCCAATGGGCGATGAGCTCTGCAGGTAGTTTTTATAATAGCAGGTAAGAATTAAGCAATGTGTTCATTAAACCTATCATGTATACTAGAATATAGATTTAATCAATAAGGAATCATGCTCTCCGTTAGGCAGGTGAGCTTCCTTTCTCTGGGCCGGTAGTTACTCTTTCATATTAAGGTATTGTCTCCAAGGTCTGCTGCATGATAAATTCATCTCTCATCTCTCTGATCTCTCAAGCTGGTGATGCATTTACAACCGTTGCATATGTTCCTCTGGGCCGGTAGTTACTCTTTCATATTAAGGTACCGTGATTTGGGGGTGTATGAATTATTTACTCTAGCGCTGCTATTTAAGTATTTTCTGGTTCGGTAATGCTTATAATTGTTTTCTTCTTAATCTTTACATTATGTATAATGTTCGGGAATAGACAATGCATATGAATGTGAACAATTGAGTTCTGAAGTCTTTTCGAAAATTATCTTGTCTCCCCATAATGGATCACAGTTAGCTTTCAATTTAAGAGTGGTGTGTGCTTACTTGTTTAGAACTGATGCTTTGGTTCTTTTTCCTCAGCTTGGCAATTATTCCGGTTAACTACTTTATTACAACGGCAGTAATTCTTAGCGCTAGAAGAGTTAGTGAGACTATTGGTAGTAAATTCTGAATATTAGCTTTTTCCATGTGAAAGAAATAGCATATTGAAAGCATTCTGAAAATTGTAGAGTTTTTGAAGAAACAGTATGCTTATTTTGCATTTGCATGCCTGTTGTAGAAACAGTATGCTTATTTTGCATTTGCATTTGCACTCTTCATTTTTGCCTGCTAATTTTTTATCGTTTGTGCTGAAATATTTTATCTCAAACAGAGGAATACAATTACTTCGTTCTCTTACATTTTTGCTGGCTTTTATTAGCTCCTTAACAATATCCGATAGTATACGGCTACCTGCTTGTTTAAGACGTGAGCAGTTTGGATAATCGACATTATTGTGCAGATATGAGGATGACTTCAATGGTGTGGTTGTTGCTCATGAAGTTGCTGTTGAGGGTGGTAAATCCAGAACCACGAATTTTTTTGTACCTATTTCGACATGCTGGTGTGTTCAAACTTGATGTTGTTTTCTCCCCAGCCAGGTATGATTCTCGGTAGGTGGATATGCAACTCTGCTCATTTGCACTCTTTGATTTGTCACAACTATTGATTCGATAGTATTGCTTTTGAGTATGTCGTATAAGTCTAGAGCTATAAGAGTTCAGAAAGAAAACCACTCTTAGATTATAGTGCATGTGCTCCTTTGCTTCTTGTGCCAATCTTTTTCTTATAAATTTGTGAAGAAACATGGGTCCTGTTGCGATTATAGTGCATGTGCTCCTTACCAGTATCTATATGGCATTGCTTAATTGGGTATCGCCCCACATATATAATTGTCATCTTGCACCTGGAATGGAACTGAGAGTCTCATATATTTCAATCTCTGCAGACCTCCGTGGGCGGCTGTGACACGCTGCCTCGAGAAGGTCGTCCACCGTTCGACACCGAGCACGGGACATGGCAACGGTAGCAGCAGCGGCAGGGAACTCACGCCCGAGTGGTATGTTGTTCAATTATAGATCATTGTTTCTGATGCATCGTTACCATGTGAATTGGGATTGTTGTTTGCTTATACCTGCAGCAGTTTAATCTAACAGGTTGATTATTAAATTGCAGCCAAATCTGATATGTCCTGGTGTTTTAATCTGATATGGCCTTTTCATGTAAAAGACTAATTTCTCTCGCTAGAAAGAAAGATCAAATGAAATCCTAATATATAACCAAACAAGGTATGTCATGTTGTTTGTCTTTCATTGGTTCTTGCAATAGTAGTCCTGAAAATATATTTGACTGAATGGACATTTAATTGTTACCATGTGAGTTAGGATTATTGTTTGCTTATACTTGCAGCCTTTTAATCTAACAGGTTGATTGTTAGATTGCAACCAAATCTGATATTCCGTGGTGTTTGAATATGACCTTTTCATGAAAAGGGCTGATTGGTCACGCAAGAAAGAATATTCATCCGCATATCAAACGCAATCCCAATGTATAATTAAACAAGGTATGTCACTCTGCTTCTTTTCGTTGGTTCTTGCAATAGTAGTCCCGGAAATATATATGACTAAATGGTCATTTAATATTTTAGAATGTGAATTGTTCCCTTACAACGATATACAATCTTTTTCTATCAATGCAATGTGTTTGATAAAAAATCGCTGTTTCAGAATCATTATTTGTTAATTGGCCAGAACTTAACCATATTTATTGGGGTCATTGTTTGCTTAAAACCTAGCCTTTTATGTAACATATTGTTTGTGAGCCAAATATGATATGCGCTGGTGTTTGAATATGACCTTTGCATCAAAAGAGCTAATTGGTCTTATTAGAAAGAACATACAATTGAAGATCAAATGCAGACCAATAATCAAGAG
The DNA here is from genome assembly GCA_947311845.1 of Poa pratensis. Lineage (NCBI taxonomy): Eukaryota > Viridiplantae > Streptophyta > Magnoliopsida > Poales > Poaceae > Poa > Poa pratensis. The sequence continues at coordinate 13,378,143 of CAMZMU010000086.1, forward strand.
TTGCTATAATCAATGCCACAACGCTTCTTAATATATGTACATACAGTCTAAAAGTTTCATAAAGAGTCTTCCACCAAGAGAATTATCTATTTGTCTGGTCTTACAAATCTTCTACTTCTGAAGTGGTCTTTGGGTACTGACTGTCGATTGGAGGTAGTACATACGCTGACTTCTCTATGCCCTCCAAACATAGATGTTTTAATGCTGCAGCTGTTCCAGCATGATTTTTCAAACTCGATAGTTGACTGAAATTTGTGTTCCAGGGACAATGCTGAACTGTTTTCTACAGTCGGATCAACAAGGTGGAGGTTCTCTTCCCCGGTGTCGGACAGTTGCTTCTGCTGGAGGGGATTATGTGGAATGGTCACTTATCAAGTTCGATCTGGTTATAAGCAATATTTCCTACATTCAGGATCGGTACATGCCTAATCCATTCATGTCGCTTCTTATTTATGATGTACTTTCTACTTGCATATTTTGACACGACATAGGATCTTTTATTCGTTCTGTTAATCAACTATTCCATTTGTCGTGTAGGATATTATTCTGGTCTTCAGTATTTCTCATGTCTCTTAAGAATGATTTAAATGGTAATCCAATATTTAACTGGACCAATAATTGGTTAAACTGTAGGAAATATTGCTGAGAAACTGCCAAGTCTCCAAACTTCCAGGTTAGATCTAATGAAAAATTAATTTCTGTAGTTTTAGATGTATAGAATAGATTGTCGTTCGCTTTCTGTCCAGGCCAAAAAATTACATGCATACTTTTATTGGCTCTAAAACATACAGAATGTGAAACTGAGCATAAGTTTGTAACAAATGTTTCATCCATGTTCCAGTTTCGACATACTTTTATTGGTTTGCTTCAGACTGTAAGGAATGACTTGGTACACCTCTCATCTTTGCAGCTTCGTGTTGCAGGATTACTAATTTGCACTAGACCAACAAGAACTGTGATTTGCCTCTTTAGAAACATGCATTTTATATTCCACAAGCTGCAGCTATGGTTTGTACTTTTCATTATAATATCATGTGAGTTTCTGGTAGTTGACTGAAATTACTTGCCTTTGTGGTCATGTGAGATATTACTAGAGCTTCAATACACTCCTCCATTTTATTTTAAATGCTAGAACAGATTTCATCAGATATCATCAATCTCTGTAAATCGGTTTGGCTTTTTGTCGTATTTATTCTAACACTTGCGATGGAGAACAACTATGTTTGATATAAGCGCTTGCTTTATTGTTAGCATGTATTCTTTAAAACCTATTTTAGGCGTGTTATATTTTTTATAATCGAAATATGGTGTTTACTTTCATATGATAGGTTTAATGACAATGTGTTTGAAGAGCACCATCCATCTCAATGGGATTGTTTCTTCAAGTGTGTAATAGCATAGTGGTGTCTTCCTTTCCTTCAATGGGATTGTTTCTTCAAGTGAAGTAGGCGGCGTCTGCCTATTTCTACTCAGGCCAATGAACCCAACCTTATAGCCCGACCCTTCTAATGTAACTATGTTATTAAATTTGAAAAATTGTAGCCTGACTTCCCTCAGCTATGTTATGTAAAGACTAAGAGAGTATTTATTGCTGCATGAACCATCCCCAAGTAATTTGTTTATGTTACCTCTATAGATGGCAAATGCTTACTGCTTGCTCATCCTTATTTCCTCGGTATTTCTTTAAGTTATTTTGCTCTCATTGTTTTGTTTTTCTCATTGCTTCAGTTATTTATCTCATTTATTCAGTCAGTATCTCTATTATTCTCTCATTAATTCACCCCTTTATGTCATTGATTCAGTGTTCAGTATAGCCCCTTAATGAGGTGAATCGATCATGATTTCTCTTTTGCCCGGTTCTATCTGATTACATACATAACTTTCAGAATCAAATGATAACACTGCTTCATACAAGTTATGGGTTTCGATATGGTATAAATTAAATGAATGCAAATAAAATTAATTGACAACAATGTGGTAGTTGCATCCGGCGTTGCGCAGTCGCGCAACAGGTCATCTAGTTCATATAAAGATAAAGGCTAACTTCCGATGAGCGGAGCGAGGCCAGTCACCGGAGGCTTGGGCCGAGTATAGCGGTACAAATCGTTGCCGACTGATTTTACCGGTTTAGGGTTCCGCTTCTATATATACCTCTTGTAAGTCACCGGTTTGGGATAGGTCGAACAGTTGTAAATCCTCCGGCGTTTGTAACCTCTCCCAATAAAGTGAAATTTTGCTGGCTGACGCGCGTGGTTTTTTTCTCTTCCTCATTGGAAGGGTTTTCCACGTTAAAATCTCGTGTCCAGGTGTGTTGATCTTGCTTTCCTTTATCGTTTTATTGCCTATCGTTTATAATTTATAATAGTGGGGTACATATTATAGAGGGTGTTCTTCTCTTTCAGGTCCGATCCTCTACCTGAAGTACAAATAAGAGCATCTCCAACCCATCCCCTAATTCCCTCCCTATTTGACCGGGCGCATAGCCCGAACAGAGTATGACGATGTACGGGCGTGCCTTGGCTGTTCGTCTCGCCCACTTTGAACCATCTTTTCACTTTATTTATTTATTTATTTATTTTGTTCTTCTTTTATCCCTCTTGACTTCTCCACCAAACACATGTAAGTGCCGGATAATTTTGAGAGACATGGTTGGACAAATCAGCAAATAGGGGTGTAAAGCGGACACGTTCAGACACTGTTCGGACGTGTCCGCGGACGTTTTAGGGGCAATTTTTGTACATCCCAGTTGAAGATCAATTCAAACTTTAGGGACACTCTAAGGCTTCCTTTCTTACGTGAACGGGTCGGTTCATTCTATATAAACTTGTTTACGTCCATGACATTCTTGCGCTTCAAACAGGGACATATGCACATGCCTTCTCCTCGACCATAATATTGGCCTAGAACACAACCGGAAGAAGCCACTCTAAAAAGTTGCTCTTGCCTTGGCTTTATTCTAGTCCAAAGAATGCATGAACGCATGTGAGTTGAGGATGGCAAAGAAAATGGTGCAACCATGCCTAGAAATACCAAAAGAACACGTAGCAAGTACCAAAGCAAAGCGCTATTGTATCTTACTAGTTAAATTTTGCGCGGCGTCACGCCGCGGCCTTGCTGAGATTAATTTGTGGTAATTTGTGTGTTTTTTTTAAATCGTGGTATATATATTGTAAGGAAAGGCAGTAGTTATAACGTGTATAATGTAGTTAGCGCAAATTCAATTTGAAATCATCCTGAAATGTGCATGTAATAAAGCGTTATTTAAATTTAAGTTCATATTTAAAGAGATTTAAGTTTACTTTAAGCATTTAGTAAATTGAATCGCATAATTGGAGCGAGTTTAGGTATATTATTTGTAAATGTTAACCTAGTCGGTTTGGTATGATATGCTTGTGTTTTATCTTACATATTAAATTTAACTCAATATTCAGAGGGAATTTTAATTGAACCCAATATTCGGAGGGAGTACATTGCTTGAGCATTTTTTGAATTTAATTTTAAACTCATAATATGAGGAAAATGAATTTGCAGGAAATATTTTGTATAAGTATTTATTAAAGTAAGTCCATAATTAGCTGAAATGAGTTTGTATTTCCTACAAATATCCAACTAATCAAGCATTTTTAAATCTAAATAGAAATTAGAAAAAACTTAGCCATATTATCTCTAATATGTTAGCTAAATTGAAATGATAAAATTTGTTTCCTATTCTGACGTAAGTAGTTCATTTAAATTCATAATTAGAGGAAATACATTATGATTATATCGAAATATTCACCAGATTGAGCATTTATTAAATTTAACTACATATTTGGAGAGAGATTAATTATATTATATCCAAATGTGAACTATCTTGAAATGTTTGTATTTTGCTTTAATCATTTATTAAATTAAGTCCATAATTAGAGGAAGTGAATTTGTATTTGCTTTAAATATCCATCTAATAAAGGTTTTTTAAAATTTAAGCATACAATTAGAGAGATTTTAGTTATATTACATCTAATATGTTAGCTAGATTAAAATGGTAAAATATGTTTTCCTTTGTGACATAAATATTCTATTTAATTTCATTTTAAGAGTAAAAATATTATGGTTATATAGAATTATTAACCAATTTGAGTATTTATTTAGTTAAATTGCATATTTAGAGAGAGTTTTGTTATGTTATCTTTAAATGCAAACTGGTTTTTAAATGGTATGATATGTTTTTATGTTATCTTAAATAGTTAATTAAGATACTTAAGTAGAGGAAATAAAGTATATAATATTTTTTTAATTCGAAATCAGCTTCATTTAATCAGAAGAAGTGCATTTTGGTTTTTTGTAAATGTTTACCGATTTTGAAATGCCCAAAACTATTTGCATTATGGTACAATTAATTAGAATTTATTTTTCTGGTTGTTGCGATATATTTTGCATAATTTTCTAGTAGGTAGATTTTAAACCATTAATTTTATAGTATTATTCATTTTCTGTAAATTATTTAAGTGAGTTGGGTCCAATTTAAAAAATGTCAAAAAATGTTTGTATTATGATATAAGTAATTAGAATTTGTTTTTCTGTTTATGCTGATATATTTTTTACATTTTTCTGGTAGCTAGTTCTTAAACTATTGATTTTGTAAAAAAAAATCATTTTCTGCAAATTCTTTAAGTGAACTGGACCCACTTGTCAGGGTTTTAATATTCACGCCGCGGCCTTTAAGAGAAATTTTATGTTTGAAATGTTTTGTTATAATGACATAATAAATGTCGAAGGAAATTCGAATTTGACGAAATTCGTGGAATGGATGTGCGAATTTGGATCTAAAAATTGCGGAGTTAGAGTCGACCAAACTCGAAAGCGATGACGGGGATGGAACCTACTTGTCGACGCGCATATATTTCATGTATGTAATTTTTGGGAAACGCGGGGTTTTTTGCGAAAAATTTGACAAAATTCGTCAACGTTTGTGCGAATTTGGATCCAAAATCGAGGAGTTAGAGCCGACAAAACTCGAAACGGTTCACGGGGATGGAACCCACTCGTCGACGCGCATATATTTTAAAAAAATTGACAAAATTCGTCAACGTTTGTGCGAATTTGGATCCAAAATCGAGGAGTTAGATCCGACAAAACTCGAAACCGATCACGGGGTGGAACCCACTCGTCGACGCGCATATTTTTCCAAAAAATTGACAGAATTCGTGAAATGTTTGTGCGAATTTGGATCCAAAATCGAGGAGTTAGAGCCGACGAAACTCGAAACCGTTAATTTTTGGAAAAACATGAGGACTTTCCTGCAAAAAATTTGAATTTTTTTTGTCAAATGTTTGTGTGAATCTGGATCCAAAATTGAGGAGTCAGAGTCGACGAATCTCGAAACCGTTCATGAGAATGAATCCACTTGTCGACGCGAATATATTTCATGTATATAAGTTTTGGGGAAACAAAAAAAAATCTGAGAAGAAAAAGCAGGGAAATTGGATCCAAAATAGAGGAGTTAGAGCCGACAAAACTCGAAACCGTTAATTTTTTGAAAAAGGTGAGGACTTTTCTGAAGAAAAATTGAAATTTTTTTGTCAAATGTTTGTGTGAATCTGGATCCAAAATTGAGGAGTCAGAGTCGACGAATCTCGAAACCGTTCACGGGGATGGAACCCACTTGTCGACGCGAATATATTTCATGTATGTAAGTTTTGGGGAAACAAAAAAAAATTGAGGAGAAAAAGCGGGGAAAAAATGTTGCAAAAAAAAAATCCAAAAATTGACAGAATTCGTGAAATGTTTGTGCGAATTTGGATCCAAAATCGAGGAGTTAGAGCCGACGAAACTCGAAACCGTTAATTTTTGAAAAAACATGAGGACTTTCCTGCAAAAAATTTAAATTTTTTTTGTCAAATGTTTGTGTGAATCTGGATCCAAAATTGAGGAGTCAGAGTCGACGAATCTCGAAACCGTTCATGAGAATGAATCCACTTGTCGACGCGAATATATTTCATGTATATAAGTTTTGGGGAAACAAAAAAAAATCTGAGGAGAAAAAGCAGGGAAATTGGATCCAAAATCGAGGAGTTAGAGCCGACAAAACTCGAAACCGTTAATTTTTTGAAAAAGGTGAGGACTTTTCTGAAAAAATTGAAAAAAATTTGTCAAATGTTTGTGTGAATCTGGATCCAAAATTGGCACTGTAGAACACTGTAGATGAACAGTGCGGCTACAGTGCCCGGGCCGCTGGTAGGCCAGCGATCTGCGCAGCTTTTATATATACTATGAATGAATTTCTTCCTTCTATCCCTAGTCCCCAAGCTTTGAATTTCGGACCTTTTTCTTTTCTATGCCCAACAGTACAGTACTGTTCGGTACCTTCTGTGTATATGCACCGAAACCTTTTCTTTTGTGCCTGGTTTTTTTTGGACCGATGAAAAGAATTGAGAAGTGGGATCCACATCCATCCACAGTAGTAAAAAGATTGGATTTATTTTTCTTTCGGTTCGATGATCAGGGTAGCTCAGGGAGGTGTGTGGGCCTCTGTCTTGCGAGAGATCATGATGGCAATTTCCTATGGCTCACTAGCTAGAGCGGCCATAGTGCTGCTACTGATGGCTCGCCTCGCCATCAAGTCCATCAAAGGAAAAAGCTATAGCCTCCCTGATTCTTGCTTATCTATAATTTACATTTATTCAGATTTCTTTCTTATAGACGAAGCAAATAAAGAAGCTGGATGCCGCTGATAATTGATACTACTAGCTTGTTTAAAACTAGGAATCTCTACAAATACTAAGCTAGCTCCCTAGAATTGGTGGCCTCTCCTTGCTCCCACATGTTCTCCAATGGCGCAGCGACACCTCACCATGGTGGACCCTACCTAGGTATTACTTTATCACAACTCTCAAATAATAAAATAATAGAGCAGTGACTCCTCATCATGGTGAACCCCACTTAGGTATTTATAGTTCACAACTCTCAAATAATAAAATTAAGTATGAAGAAAGTTATGCTTGATATATACACATGTTTTACAAATACTAAACTCTCTAGCCTATCCTTGGTCCCACATGTTCTTCAATGGAGTAGCGACACCTCACCACTATGGACCCCACCTAGCTCTTACTTTATATCGTTCACAACTCTCCTATATTTAAATTAAGTATGAAAAATTTATGTTTGATATATACACATGTGTTTTTACAAATACAAAGCTCTCTATAATTGGTGTCCTCTCTCCTTGCTCCCACATATCCTCCGGTGGGAGCAGTAATACGACACCATGGTGGACCCCACTTTGCTCTTATTTTATAGTTCACATCCCTCAAATATTAAAATTAAGTATTTTTTTGGATATATACACATCTTTTGTACGTATCTACCAAATTTACGGTGAAATAATGGTGGTATACCCAACTACTAAAAAGAGAAAATTGTGGTTGTGAAAAAAATAGCTTCATCCCCCCCCCCCCCCCCCCCTCCCTCAAATTTCTCTTTTTTGTGTAGCCCAAAATACAAAATATTTTTTACAAAACTTTTGGAGTACGTAGAAAACATACACATGGCTGTATGCTTTATTTCAAAAAAATTGAAAGCTAGACATGCCATTTCGATATTTTTTAAAAGGATATGTGGTGAGTTCGGACCTACTGACACTTTTACTGATTTTAGGATAATTTTTGTTAGATAAGTCTAATTGGTTTCATTATTATAAAATCAGTGACCTTGACTGTAGGATCTCGGTGGCTAATCAAATCTTTGCTAATATATCTCTCGAGTATGCAATGTTCATTATATCATACATTGTATACAAATTGTCGGAACTTTGCTCAATTTGTTTTGTTGATCTACACAATTTTATTTGCATGATATTTCAAAATTGTGAGCGTATCCTGATTGTCTAAATAAGTATATGCAGAGTTTAAGATTTTTTATCTGGCAACATATTCTCTTTGTTGAGTACTGTACTACTAACCTTACTACAACTGCACCCTTCTCAATTCTTCTATGTGTATGTGAGGATATAAGTGATTGTTTTGCAAGAGAGTGAGGCAATGATACTACATTCCCATTATTGTTACCGTCTTTTATATATGTTTCACTAAAAGACTATCTGTTCATCTATTTTCCGTCATACTATAGCGGATGTCGTGGTGGTATCACGGCAGATGCCATAGGATGGCTAAGAGTGGGGCCGATGGACGCTGGTGGATCCGGGAGAGGGCTAGCGCGCTAAGAAGCGCACACAAAAAGCACACAAGCACAAGAACACACCACGATCTACCCAGGTTCGGGGCCCTCGTGAGGAGGTAACACCCCTACTCCTGCCTATCTCTCTCTATATATCCGAGGTATCACAGGTACAAAGTGCTCCTCGAGCTGTATCCCTCAACGATGGAGAAGAGCTCAAGGATGAAGATGAAACTATGGGGGAAATGAGTACCAATGCATTGTCCCTCACGCGGGAGGGTGAGGCCCTATTTATAGGCTAAACCGAGTTACGGAAGTACCCCTCCACTAGCAACGGTCACATCTCCGTACCGGCACTGCAGACGCGCACGCCTGCACGTCATGATTGTCTCTGCACAGTGGACAGGACGTGGCTTGCCCATGCCCTGTCCCATATCTCTGCTCCAAGTACAGCCGAGGTCAGCGTGTCCTTCTCATGCTCCCATGCGCGTCCTGGGTCAGCAGAGGTAAGCCCAGTCACCTCAGACATGCGTCGTACCGCACGCCGCGCTCCCGTGCCAGACGGGAAGTGACAGCAGCGCTGACCACCGTCCGACATAAGGTGCCTCATCTTGATAACCAGGCATGGATATGCCGGATTCCCTTTCCAGAATAACCTTCCCTACACATAAGACAATACACAAGATACCGACATACATATGTCGGTCATTATGTCTCGGATCCCTTATCTCGGATCCCATATCTCGGTTAGCATATGCCGGTTTGCACCAGCATGGTACCTCGGTCCCTCTTGGCCCGGGTTACCTCGGTTTGCCTATGTCGGTTTGCACCAACATCACACCCTGGTTACTTCTGAGGTCCGGGTATGTCGGCTTTCACTGTAACATGGCCCACACCTAGGTACAGCTTTTACCATACCATGACCCTACCCGGGGGTAGCCCCCCGACATTAGTCCCCGAAGCTGGTGCGGTCCTGCAGCCTTGGATGAAGGGCCACAGCAGGTTTAATCAACCGAAACAACCACACCAAGCATTCGACACAACTATGTCGGTTCAACCGTAAAACCACTAGTAACCTCTCCAACTGATTCCGACATACGCCCCTGTGTCGGTTTCTCCGACACAAAAACTCAGGTGAAGGACCATGTCAAGCTTTCACAACCAACTCAACTTAAACCAATTATCCGACATAATCGTGTCGGTCTACCTCAAGCATCAGGATAAAACCTCCAACTGCTTTCGACATACGCCCTTATGCCGGTTTCTCCGACACAAGGCAACTGCTTTAACCTGATCAAATATCCGACATTCTTATGTCGGTTCATCTCAAGCTTCACGGACCAAACCCTCCACAATCTTCGAGATCTGCTCTTGTGCCGGTCTCTTCTACACAAAAAGATTCCCACAATCTCTTCAAAGATCTCTCCACGGCACGTGGCAGAGAGACGCTGCGCGTCGCCTCGGTTCCTGTGCGCGGACAGACATATCTCTGCGCGCATGCCGCCCACGTCACGCGCTGTCACATCCCCAGCGCACTTGAGTGCGTTTGACCGTGGTGTGCCTCCTCGATTCCCGCGCCAGTAACCGCACGCGTTCGTGCCCTGGGCCGTTACCTCTTGGCAACCCACGATGTGGCCGATCGTGCGGCCGCGATTACCGCACCCGCGCAGATCGTGCGCGGTTAATCCGCGCGGCCGTTACGGGAGCGTGCGCGGTAAAAACGCTAACCGCACACCCCCACACCCATAAATAGGGGAGCGGGGCAACCCACACCGTCCTCTTCGCCATTCTCTTCTCCTCTCTCGATCCTCTACACCATCGCCGCCGCCGCGCAGTGCACACCGCCATCGCACGACGCCGAACCTCGCGAGCCACCGCCCACCGGAGCACCTCGCGCCGCAATCGGACACGCTCAACTCTGGCACGCCCTGCGCTTCCTCGCTCTGCATCGCCGCCGCAACTCCGGTAAGATCCTTGCCCTTGACATTGCCGATGAACGCGTTCATCACCTCCGATGAACTTGTTCATCCTCTCCGTAGATGCTATTGAACCCATTTGCTTAGATCCCCTCTAGATTTTCTTCATTGCGCTTCTTATTATCCTGGCAATAGTTCCTCCGCAGATCTTCCTAAGTTTCAACTCATAGATTCTTGCATTTATCTTCTATTTATCCTTCTCCGTAGATCTTCTGGTTAACTTCCTGTTTGTAGATTCTTGTTTCTCTCCGTCATGCCGATGCTAGAAAGCTCAATGCCGGTGAACTTATGTCCTTTTTGCAGATTCCACCGCCGACACAGGCACCCGATTCTCACTTCCTCGCCGCACTGCTGAGATGTCGGCTAGCACTACTCCGGAACCTGCCGACATTCCCGCCAAGGAAAGCGAGCGCGCCAGATGGGAAGGCTCGGATGTCTCCCAAGCCGAGATAGACTGGCTGGTCCGGACCAAGCGAATCCCGGCACAAGTAATATGCCGGATTCCCGGCACAGAGGCCGAGCCGAGTTTGAAATCCGGCGAGCGCGTGGTCTTCGTCGCGCACTTCGAGCGCGGCTTTGGACTCCCGGCGAGCCAGTTCTTCCGATCTTTCTTGGATCGGTTCCGTCTTCAACCCCATCACCTTCCAGCCAACGCCATCACCACGCTCTCTGCGTGCGTCTCTTTCTCCGAGGGATTCCTCGGACTCTGGCCCACCGTGGAGCTTTGGGCCAAGTACTTCCAACTCCGGAAGTAGAGTGTCCCGGATCCGGAAAACAAGAACTTCCCCAAGGAGATGACCCCGTGCGGAGCCGCTACAATTATACCTCGGAGAGGTTCCATCTTTCCTCAGATTCAAGGCCTGGAGTCATGCCGGAAGTGGCAGCGCACGTTCTTCTGCGTGAAGAGCCCAGACAATGTCGACCTTCTGAACCTGCCGACATTCAGCATCGGCACCCCCTCTGAGCAGTTTAACTGGTCACTCAACCCGAAGGAGACGAACCTCGAGATCAATCAGATTCACAAGATCGTCGAGGAGCTTGTGGGGGTAGGCCTAACGAGCGATGATCTCCTGAGGACCTTCGTCAGCCGCCGAGTCTCCCCCTTCAAGACCGGGTTCACAAGATTTGCCACATGAGTGGCAAGTATGATCCAACTCGGACCAGCACCCACGAGCTGACCAACCCCAAGGTCAGAAGATGCGTCAAGGCCATTGCCCGAACAACGATGACCGAGGAATGGGAATGGGGTCTAAAACCTCATGATAGAACTCGGCTTCCGGAGCAAGTAAGTAACTTGCAATTTATACCGACATACATTTTTCTGCCGAGATAACTCTTATGTCGGCTCCATAATTGGCTCATAAAATAACTCGGTTTTACTGCTTCTGACTTGCAGAGGTTTACTCGGCAAAAGACTGAAGATGGAGAGAACCCCTCCGCCAAATGGGGCAAAGATATCCTGCCCCGCCGTCACCGAGGTAGATGACCCGGACGATGAGGATCAACTGCCGATTCCGGCTGCTGGCGCCCCTACCTCGGGTAAGCCTCGAGCCCGAGCCTCAATCCGAGATTGGTCGGACGACGATGATTGCGAAATGTTAGAGGTACTTGATGCTCGTCCCATCGCCTATGCTCACCCATTAACCTCGGCCTCAGCTAACCCGGGCGGCCCTGCTCCGAGTGCACGCCCTGCTACTACGGGCAAACAAGTGGATCTCGCAAGCGTGCAGAGACCGGTACCCCGAATACCGGGACCCCACATCCTCAGATCCAGCGGCACCAAAAGCGAAGCGGCAGAAGAAAGGAGCGGTTAAGCCGAAACGGGCCAAGAAGACACCGCCAGTTTCTCAAGGGTAAGATACTCTTTGCCGACATACGCTCGTTTCCCTTGCTCCCCTTTTCCCGGGATAATCTTTCCCGAGATAACATCTTTTCTGGTTTCAATGCAGTGATGCCCTTGCGGTTAACCAGAGCGCCTCCTCCATGCGCTCACCCCTTCCGACTGCAGCGGAACCTCGTCAACTGACTCCGGGGTACACGCCACTCCATCTGTCATACTGCTGCCGGCTTCTGATGCCGCACTTGGAGGAGGCCAAAGCACTCCCGAGGTCGTGGTCCTCGACCAAGACGTTGGCTCCGGTGCCCCCACCGCGGACTCCGACATTCCGCGGGCCGACACTTCGGTAGCACCGGACCCACAGCAACCACCACCACAACAACAACAGCAGCAGCAACCGCAGCACCAACAACAGCAACAGCAGCAACAGCAACAGCAACAACAGCAGCAGCCACCGCCGAAGCCCACCACAAAGTCCACCGAGCTAGTAACTCGGAAAACTACTCCACTACCCAAGCCGGCACAGAGTCAAGTGGCCACCGGGAAACAACTTGCCAACCCGAGAAACAAGTGGTGGTGACTCCAACCCACTCCTCGAGCCACCAGCAACTAGTTGCCCGAGTCTCCAAAGCCGGCACAGCTATCTCGGAGTTCCCCCGCCTGCGCACTCAAAGCGGCAACAGCTTGGGCTCGGTGGAGCACTACAACATGGATTGGAACGCCGCTGACACCAGCGAGGTTTCCTCCCCTAACCCGGTTGGCCCAAGCCACGTCGCGCAGTCCATTCATGCGCTGCAGATTGCCGTTCTCAATGCCAGCAAGATCACCGAGGTAAACCTTCCTCAACTCAGTCCTTTTCTCTTTCTCAATAGAACATAGATATATTATCCCCAGTCCCCGAGATTCGGGTCGAGTGATTGAAGCTCGACCGAGTAAAGATCACTCGGCGTGAATCTTCAAAAAATTCAACATCCAGCCCACTTCGACAAACTTCGATATCCAGTCCCCGAGATTCGTGTCGATTTTACTCGGCATGAATCTTCACAAATTTCCGACATGCAGTCCCCGAGACTCATGTCAAGCTTATCGGCGTGAAATCTCACACTTTTCCGACATATTTTCTCTTTTCAGGATTGCACCAACACCCGGACCGAGGTGTTCAAGAAGCTACTCTTGGAGCACAGGAAACTCCGGAATTCCCACAAGCAGCTTCAGGAGGTGCTGAAGAAAAGGACGCCGCACACGCCACTGCACTCCAGAAGGAACGAGACGAAGTGTCTCGGCTCCAGAATGAACTTGCTCGGGTCCAGGGCGAGAAGACCGACATTGAGAAGGCCCTGATGCAGAGGGAGGAAGCTGCGCAGAAGCACAAGGAAACCCTCGAGGCGACCGAGGTTCGCGCTACCTCGGCACAAGGAGAACTGGATGCCCTCAAGGCAAAATGCGACATCTGGCTGGGTGAGCTCACCGGCTTAACAAGGAGATGGACAGTAAGTTTCCTTTATCCTTTCTTTTTGTTTCCATTGCTTGTACCGACATTAAATATATGCCGGTATATAACTCAATTCGGTGATAGCTTTTCTATCTTCAGATCACTTCTCCCATTCCAAGGCCGCTGCAATCAACACTGTCCGCAGGGCACGAGCAAAAAGAGCAGAAGCTGGCCCAATCCCGGAGGAATGGGACATTGAAGATCACCTGACCGCTCTGAACGCTCGCATTTCTCCTCTGAAGGCCATTGGCATGGATCTTCTTGATGCTGGCATCCGAGCTTACCGAGCCTTATGGCCAGGATCTCAGGCTCCAGTTAGCATTGAAGAATTGTCCAAGTGCCTGTCGGGGGCCGAGACCAGGGTCCGAGAGTGGAGATCTTCTGCAGCTCGCGCGGAGCTGATCAAGCCCTGACATTTGTGCTCTCCTGGTACGAGGCCATCAACCTTGATGCCGTGCGGTCCCTGCGCCAAGGCTCAAAATGGACTTCAGATCCGACACTTATCGCAAGCCGCAAGGAGGCAGCCTCCTTCATGGCCAGCTATGCTCCCACCCGACACTTCCTTCCTGGTCCAGCCTACTCGGAGGATGAAGAAGATGACGAGGATGACGAAGCGGGTGAAGACGAGGAAGATGACGTTGATGAGGAGATCGAGGTCGAAGCTCCCGACACTGCCACTGCCGGAGCAACCGAGACTGCTGCTGCCGGAGCAACCGAGACGCTGCTGCCGGAGCAGCCGACACTGCAAAGCCGACCGTGACCGACACTTCTCTGGAAGCAGCGTCCGACACCAACACCCGAGGTTGTTCCAACAACCGAAGCTTCTCCTGCCGCCGAGACTGCGTCCGCTGACCCCAGTTCCTCCACTGCGGCTGCCTGAACTTATTACCAAATGAACTATTAAATCCCCGGAATGCCGGGTGCAGATGTAAATATACTTTAAGTATTTCGCAGTGCTACTCTTATCAGTGCTACTTTCAACAAGACAGGCTCAATGCCGGATCACTTTGCACCAAGTCCCCGAGTTTACTTTCTTGTTTACTATACTTAGTAATCTCTGCTCTTGTCTACCATTTAGGCGTTCGACAGTCGAGTCACAAGATCAACATTATAGCATACAATACTTGTAAATTTTGAGGTAAGGTTTAGAGTCATCCGACACAAGAAAAGGAAAGAAAAACCGGGTTAGTAAACGACATATGTCGGATCTTTTTAGGACCGAGTCCCCGAGTCCATTTTCATGTTTACCATATACCATAACCTCTGCTCTTGACTGCCATTTCGGCGTTCGTCAGTCGAGTCACAAGATCACAACAAAATAGCATACATTACTTGAACTTTGAAACGAGGTCTCAAAATCATCCGACATATGAACAACACAGATAAAACCGAGATAAAACACAAGCATATAGACAAAGGCAGTCCCCGAGTTTCTTTTCGGAGTGCCACATTTTATTCAAAGGAAAACCGAGATACATACATTGCGCCCTTATGAGTAAAAGGGCGGAGTAGAGCTACATTCCAGGGTCTTTTGGTCTCCTCTCCGGATTTGTCCATCACATTTTTCCTCGGTGCCTGCGCATCTATAAGATAGTATGAATCATTGTGCAGAGCCTTGCTCACAATGAATGGTCCCTCCCATGGAGGTGACAACTTGTGTCGGCCTGCTTTGCGTTGCACTAGCCTCAGCACCAAATCTCCCTCTCGGAATACCCGAGGGCTGATCTTCCGGCTATGATAGCGTCGGAGATTTTGCTGATATATAGCTGACCGAGATAAGGTCAGTTCTCGTGCTTCTTCGAGCAAATCAACATCATTTTCCCGAGCTTCTTTTGCCTCGGTTTCAGTGTACAGCGCCACTCTCGGCGAGTCATACTCCATGTCGGTCGGCAGGACCGCTTCTGCTCCATAGACCAGAAAAATGGCGTATAGCCAGTTGAACGATTCGGTGTGGTCCTTAGACCCCACAACACTGCTGGTATCTCCTCTATCCAATCCCGGAGTTCGCAACAGTGGTTCAATCAACCGGGCTTTGATACCGGCTACCAACGCATTTGCTCTTTCCACTTGCCCATTTGCCTCTGGGTGTGCCACCGAGGCTATGTCCAACCGAATTCTTTTTTCCGCACAGAACCGAGCAAACTCTCCCACAGCAAAGTTTGTGCCATTATCCGAGATAATGCTATGGGGGTAACCATATCTCAAAATGATGTCCTTCAAAAAGGACACAGCTGTGTGACCATCACACTTCCTGATTGGCTTTACCTCGATCCATTTGGTGAACTTGTCCACCATCACCAGCATATGAGTCATGTTACCTCGGGCTGGCCTGAACTCTCCCACCATATCCAGACACCAAACTGCAAAGGGCCAAGTGATTGGAATTGTCTTGAGTGCCGAGGCTGGCAGGTGGATCTTTTTAGCAAATCTCTGACATCCCTCACACTTTCGGACGATATCTTCTGCCTGATTCAAAGCACTGGGCCAATAAAACCCATGCCGGAATACTTTAGCCACCAAGGCTCTTGATGAAGCATGATGACCACACTCTCCCTGATGAATCTCCAGGAGCATCTCTTGCCCTTCCTGCGGCTCGACACAGCGCTGCAGTACCTCGGTCACACTTCTCTTGTATAACTCCTGGTTGATGATGGTGTATGCCTTGGATCTTCTTTGCACTTGCCTGGCCTCAACTTCATTACTTGGCAAACTCCCGTCCATCATATATGCCATTATTGGTTGTGCCCACCCGGCACAGGACGCACAGGAAAGACCGGATCATCCACCTCCATGAGATCAACCGACATTGCTTCTTCCGAGATTGAGTAACCAGTCCCCGGTTCTGCCAAGCAGTCCCCGGGTTTTCCCAAATGCACCGACATCGACGTCCATGGGAACAGCACCAGACTCCGGTTTCGCCGGGATAAAGATTGACTCGGACTCGGGCGATGGTTTGATTGATGGCTTCCTCAAATGCTCCAAGGCTATGCCGGGTGGATTGGATCCCGATGAACCTAGCTTGGACAGTACATCGGCGGCTTCATTTTCAGCCCGAGGTATATGCGTGAGCTCGCAACCTTCAAAGAACCCCGAGATCTTCTGGACATGAAACCGATACAACGCCATGTTGGCGTCTAAAGCATCCCAATTTCCCGAGACTTGCTGCACCACCAGATCCGAGTCTCCGAAGCATTCTATCCGGCGAATACCAATTTCCTTGGCCACATTGAGCCCATGAACAAGTGCCTCATACTCGGCCACATTGTTAGATGCCGCAAAATGAATCTGCAACACATATCTCAGTTGATCCGCTTAGGCGAGGTAAGGACTACCCCGGCACCTAAACCAATTTTCGTCCTGGAACCATCAAAGTGCATTCTCCAGTAATTGGAGTCAGGCAATGGTGGCTCATATTGCATTTCGGCCCAATCCACCAAGAAATCCGGCAGTGCCTGAGATTTAATGGCATCTCTTCTTTCATAGTGAGGAGTGTAAGGGGACACCTCGATGGCCCACTTGGCTACTCGGCCAGTTGCATCTTTACACCCAATGATCTCCGAGATAGGAGCCTCACATACCACAGTGATTGAATGCTCTTGGAAGTAATGTTTCAACTTCTTAGCAGCCAGATAGACACCATATGTCATCTTCTGGTAGTGAGGATAGTTCTGCTTGGATAACGAGATCACCTCGCTCAGGTAATATACCGGCCTTTGCACAGTTTTGCCATCTTCTTCTCGCTCCACTACTAATACGACACTCACAACCCGGTTTGTGGCTGCAATGTAGAGCAACATCGGCTCTTTGGGTAATGGTGAGGCCAGTATCGGCGCAGTTGCCAACATCTTTTTTAACTCGGTGAACGCCGCATCTGCTTGCGGGGTCCACACGAAGTGGGTGGTTTTCTTCATGAGCTGATACAAAGGCAATGCCTTTTCTCCCAACCTGCTAACAAACCGACTTAAGGATGCCAAACATCCGTGAATTTCTGCACGTCCTTGAGACATGTCGGTAACCTCATGCTTTCAATAGCACGGATTTTTGTCGGGTTCACCTCGATACCTCGGCTCGACGAGGAAACCGAGTAACTTGCCTGCCGGCACACCAAATGTACATTTGTCCGGGTTAAGTTTTATCCGGAATTTCCTTAGATTCGCAAATGTTTCTCGAGATCATCAATCAGAGTGGATTTCTCCTTAGACTTGATGACAATGTCATCGACATACACCTGCACATTTTTGCCTATTTGATCATGCAAGCATTTTTGCATACATCTCTGGTAAGTAGCACCAGCATTTCTCAAACCAAATGTCATGACACGATAGCAATAAGCCCCATACGGGGTGATAAAAGCAGTTTTCATTTGATCAGCAGGGTTCAGTGGTATCTGGTGAAAACCAGAATACGCATCTACAAAGGATAACAGCTCACACCCGGCTGTGGAATCGATCACTTGATCAATCCGAGGCAGCGGGAATGGATCCTTAGGACATGCCTTGTTCAAGTTTGTGTAATCAATACACATGCGCCACACAATGGCCACGTTCGGGTCATCTTTTTTCTTTTCCACCAGGACCGGGTTAGACAACCAGTCCGGGTGCAGCACCTCCATGATGAAACCAGATGCAAGTAATCTGGCCAGTTCATCGCCTATCACCTTTCTCCTCTCATCCGAGAGACGTCGCATAGGTTGCTTCACCGGTTTCATATCCGGTCTGACGAACAAAGAGTGCTCAGCCAACTCCCTCGGAACACCTGGCAGGTCCTGATTAGACCATGCAAAGATATCCCGGTTCTCACGGAGGAAGTGACTGAGCTCGCCTTCCTATTTCTCCGTTAACCCGGTACCAATGATGACGTTGTGGTCCGGAATGCCGGGTCAACGTTGATCTTCTTGGTCTCCTTTGGCACCTCGAAAGTTGCATTCTGCTCCGGGTTAGCCATACCCGGCATGCCGAGTTGCGCGGACTGAGCCAATGCCACCACTTCATGGATCTTCTTCTTCTCTGCAGCGATAATCAGTGACTCGGCCAAGCACGATCCAGCCGAGGCACACTCCAGTGCACGCTTGTAATCACCCGAGATGTGATGATGCCATTAGGACCTGGCATTTTCATCTTGAGGTAACCCACATGGGTTGATATCATGAACTTGGACAGCGCAGGCCTGCCGAGTAAAGCATGGTATGGACTTTCGAGGTCCACTACCTCAAACTGGATGCTCTCAGTTCGGCAGTTTCCTTGGTGCCGAACAACACATCAACCCAAATTTTGCCCATAGGTGCACATGAACACCCGGCACTATGCCATGAAGGTGTGCTACTCGGTTGCAGCATATTTGCCGAGATACCCATCTTCACCATGGTGTCTCGGTACATGATATTGATAGCACTCCCATTATCAATGAGAACTCGGGTGAACCGAACATTGATGGTGGGTCCAAAGAATGTCGGATCCACCACCAATGCATAACCTCCCGGAGTTGGCATAACTCGGGGATGATCCCTTCTGCTCCAATGATCTCTTGCTCGGACCAGTGCAATACTTCGGCACTGCCGGCATAACTGCGTTCACCTCCAGTGCACGCCGATGCAAGCTCTTCTTGTCAGTTGGCTCGGTCACAAAGACCACATAGCTCTGATGAGCTTCTCTGTAATCTCCCTGGGGATACTCTCCCTGCCTGCTGGGACCAGTGTTGTTGTTGTTCCCTCCGACATTCACCTGATTCACAGGTTTCGGATCTGCTTGCCTCGGAGCTGGCGGATTCACCGGGATAGCATTTGCTCCGGTGAGCGGTAAGTTTTGCCTCGGCGGAATTCTCTGAGGTGCCCCCGCCTGATTTCCTCCGGCTCTAGCTCCTTCCCCCCTTGTGCGCTGATACCAGCTGCACTGCCGAGTTGTATGGTTTGCGGCCTGCGGATGTCTTGGGTGTGGAAACTGCAAGGTCCATCCAACATAGCCTCATAAGTGAAGGACTGCTTCTGGTCACCCATGGCTCTTCCCTTCTTGATTCTGGCCCCATGCTGGGCCGTTGTACTTCGGACGCTGGCTATTGCCGGCATCTGGCTGGTCTTGGTTTACCGCTGCAACCTGGTTTGAGCCATACCGGTAATCCGGCTCTCTCCTCTTGTTCCGAAGTCCTGGCGATCGTTCTGCCTGACTGGCCCGGGTCTGTTATTCACCGGGTATCTTCTACTCGGTTCCACCGAGTTCAGCAAGGGTTGCATCGGATCACCCAGTGCATAGCTATCCGCAATCCGGATTGTCTCGGCCAGGGTGGCCGGCATCTCCCTCTGCAACTTCTGCCAGAGCATGGAGCCGTGTCGGCACCCCTGGGCAAACCAAGATATGGCCTGCGCCTCCACAACTCCTTCACAGGAATTGCGAATAGTACTCCACCGGGTCAAGTAATCCCGGTCAGTTTCATTATCCCTCTGCTTGCACATCGCAAGCTGCTGAGGACGATTCGGTCTCTTGTATGTGCTGGAGAAGTTGCTAACAAATGCTTCTTCAAAGTCCAGCCAGCAATCAACGCTGCCCTCTCGCAGGTTGTTCAGCCAGATCCGGGCTGGCCCTTCCAACATTTGCGGGATATACCTCACCGCCCATCGGCGGTTTCCTCCCGCGATATGCACTGCCGACACATAATCTGTCAGCCAGTCCTCCGGCTTAGTACTGCCGTCATATGTCTTTGCGCCTCGGTTCAACTGAAAGTGCCGCACCGGTGGCTCCCTCATGATCCGAGGTCCAAAGCATGCAGGGCCAGGTGGACCTTGCTCTTCCAGCATCTCGGACATATAGATCCTGTCCAACTTGTAGCGTGCATCATTTGGTGACAACTGGCGAGGTCCCAACCGGGATCCCAGTGCACCTTCATATCTCGGATACCCGGCTTTCTCCATAGCCGAGTAACCATCATCATAACGGTTAGCCACCTGGTCAACACCTTGTGGCTGCTGGACATGCTCGACATTTTGCTGCTGCTGGGCGAGATTTCGTGTCGGATACCGAGGTGGATAGCCTCGGCCAGCCGAGTTAACTACTCCGGCATCTGGACCGCCCGGACCGGGATTGCTTTTACCCCGGCCGGCACTGCCTCGCCCAACTAACTGTTTTCCGGCACATGCCGGATCATACACCTGTATCTGCTTGCTCTTACCGGAGTTTACACTCCGGTCCCGATCTCCACCGACATGCGGTGATGAAGCTTGCCCCTTAGATCCACTGGCTCCCCTAGCCGAGTGAACAATCTCGGACCCACCTGCAACTGTGTTAGCCTTGCGATAGGCCTCATTCTGCCGGGTAGCCACAGCTACCAACTCATTAACTCGGTCTTGCTGCCTACGGAGAGCTTCTCCGGATAAGCCTGACAACTCGGCTCTTGCTGCCTCGGCAGCTCTAAGAGTCTTAGCAGGGGAACTATACTTCGGTTTTTCGACCGACAAGTTACTAGGAGTCTTACTGGAACTAGATCTACCATCTCTAGCAATCTCGGCATTGAGGTTTTTACCCCTCTTACGCACATCCTCTACGCGACTAGGGCGAGCAGCTACCGGGGTTAAACCATGTGCTTGGTTATACTCACGGAGAGTTATCCCGAACTCTCTCCTCACCTCGGCCATCTCGAGAGCCTCCTGATGTAAGCTCTGACGCCGTGCCTCCAACTCTGCCTCCATTTGGGCAGCATCTGTACCGGCAGCTACCGGCACAGCCAGTTTCTCGATTATCTCCTCGAGATGAGCCGGCCTAACCGGTACTCGGATGTACCGGCCTGGTCTCGGAGGTTCTCCCTCCTCTCCAGCGGCACTTTCGCCGATCTGGTGATCTTGGGGGCAGGATTACCGGCATCTCCTTTGCCGGGTTCTCCTGTTTCTCCTTTACCGGCACCACCCGCAGTGCCGGTCATCATGACCTCTGCGCAGCTCCCGGGGCGAGCGCTACGCCGGCCGCGAGCCGCACAGACAGCAGGAGGATCCTCGGCCACAAGCACCTGCTCGGGGTACTTGCAGACAACCTCGGTGGCGACGTAGGTCACGAAGGTGCCGAAGCTGATGAGGCAGCCGTTCGTCGGGAACGGCCTGCTGCCGAAGCATCCCGCATTGTCGCTGATGAAGTTCAGCGAGCCGAGCTTGCAGATGAGCCCGCAGACGACGCGCTCGCCGGAGTCGATGATGGAACCCGTCCGGATGATCACACCAGCCAGCGCCGCTGCTGGCCCCACGGTGGGCGCCAACTGTCGTGGTGGTATCACGGCAGATGCCATAGGATGGCTAAGAGTGGGGCCGATGGACGCTGGTGGATCCGGGAGAGGGCTAGCGCGCTAAGAAGCGCACACAGAAAAGCACACAAGCACAAGAACACACCACGATCTACCCAGGTTCGGGGCCCTCGTGAGGAGGTAACACCCCTACTCCTGCCTATCTCTCTCTATATATCCGAGGTATCACAAGTACAAAGTGCTCCTCGAGCTGTATCCCTCAACAATGGAGAAGAGCTCAAGGATGAAGATGAAACTATGGGGGGAAATGAGTCCCAATGCATCGTCCCTCACGCAGGAGGGGGTGAAGCCCTATTTATAGGCTAAACCGAGTTACGGAAGTACCCCTCCACTAGCAACGGTCACATCTCCGTACCGGCACTGCAGACGCGCACGCCTGCGCGTCATGATTGTCTCTGCACAGTGGACAGGACGTGGCTTGCCCATGCCCTGTCCCATATCTCTGCTCCCAGTACAGCCGAGGTCAGCGGTGTCCTTCTCCTGCTCCCATGCGCGTCCTTGGTCAGCAGAGGTAAGCCCAGTCACCTCAGACATGCGCCGTACCGCACGCCGCGCTCCCGTGCCAGACGGGAAGTGACAGCAGCGCTGACCACCGTCCGACATAAGGTGCCTCATCTTGATAACCCGGCATGGATATGCCGGATTCCCTTTCCAGAATAACCTTCCCTGCACATAAGACAATACACAAGATACCGACATACATATGTCGGTCATTATGTCTCGGATCCCTTATCTCGGATCCCATATCTCGGTCAGCATATGCCGGTTTGCACCAGCATGGTACCTCGGTCCCTCTGGCCCGGGTTACCTCGGTTTGCCTATGTCGGTTTGCACCAACATCACACCCTGGTTACTTCTGAGGTCCAGGTATGTCGGCTTTCACTGTAACCTGGCCCACACATGGGTACAGTTTTTACCATACCATGACCCTACCCGGGGGTAGCCCCCGACAGCGGACACGGCAACGCGCGTACTTTTCTTCTAGTGCATGTCTAATCTCCTAGCCATCATGCTTAGCTAGCTTTGCTGCTGGCTTTGCTGCTGCAAGTTTCATGCTTTTGTAAGGGTGTGTTTGGTTCTGGAACGAAGTGGAATATAATGGAACCGTTCGCACCCGGAGTCCATTCTAGTGTTTGGTTAGGGAGGTGGAATGGAATCAACTGGTTCCTCAAAAGGGATATTCCCCTTATATGCGGAATGCACCCGTCCGGCCGCATCGGTCGATTGGCGTGGAACGGCTCACTAATCATCTCCCTCACCTCTCGTCCGTCTCTCTCCTCTCTGTGTTATTCCTCACCGACCTCTCCCGCATCGGCCCCCCTCACCTCTCCCAACAACTAGCAGCAGTACGGCGGCGGCGGTCAGCAGGCGAGGCGGAGGCGGCGGAGGCCAGCAGTCGCGGCGGCACCAGGACCTCTCCCGCACCAGCCCCCTCGCGGTGATCAGCAGGTGAGACGGAGGCGGCGGAGGCCAACAGTCGCGGCGGCACCAGGACCTCTCCCGCACAGGCCCCCTCGCGGTGGTCAGCAGGCGAGGCGGAGGCCAGCACGCGCGGCGGAGACGGCACGAGGCACGGCGGCGGCAGCGCGAGGCGCGCCGGCGGTGGCCAGTAGGCGAGGGGAAGGCGGCGACCACCAGGCGAGGCGGAGGCGGCCACCATTCCGATTACGATTTGACTCCAATTTTGACTGCCGATTCCGATTTTGCATATGAGAAGAACATGTGTTGCTCTTTCTCTGATTTGCCTCTGCCAACTCCTATTTTGATTAAAAAATCAAGTTTGGGTAATGTTTAAGCAATATACGGTGATACATTCCGGTGTTCAATTCCCCAACCAAACACAAAATGTCACGGTTCCGTTCCGCATTTTTCATCCCAACCAAACACACGAATATAATGTTCTATTCCATTCCAACTCGTTCCAAAACCAAATACATCCTAAGTAAAAGAGAAAGGAGTTAGAAGTAATTATGTTACCTTTAATTCCATGGAAGGCAAGTAGATCCATTGTCCAATGGAGCTTGTGGTAGCGGGTCAGGTGCAGGACAATGCATGGCATGGCGCTGGATATTCCTAGAGCTTTCTCATTGGAGTACTTTCCTTGCCCAGTTGATGTAGTAAAATCCCCAGCTTTCATCACCCCATCGATCTACTGCGTGTGTGGGCGCAATGGACACAATTGACCACGAATAACCATTTTGAGTTGCGATCGGGCGTTATGCTCTACATAGTAGCGCCTAGCGTTCAGGCGCTACACATCTGGGCATGTAGCGCCCGAGTATAAGGCGCTACACAAATGGCAGTTTCTACACGTTATTTGTAACGCTACTCTTGTATAGACATAAGAATTGCTTAGTTCAGATGGTCAGATGGTCACAGCCGTGTGGGCGTGTTTGCTAGGTCGTTGGTTCGAGTCCCAACTTTGCACAAATTTTCTTTTTTACTTTTTTTTTCTGAACTGCGCCACCCATCCACGCCGACGAGTTGGTAGCATAAAACTACCACTTTACGCGCTAAATTCCGGAAAACTACCACTTTACTCGCAAAGTGGTAGACTACCACTTTGCGAGTAAAGTGGTAGTTTTCCGGAATTTAGCGCGTAAAGTGGTAGTTCTGTGCATTTGACTCCACGTCGACACTTGCTCCTCCCGTCGAATCCCCTGCCGGCGCTCTCTCCTAGCTCTGCAGCCCGCGCTCCTCCCCGCCTGCTCAGCCGCCGGTCGCCGGAATGGAATCGGAAGCAGCAGCCACGAAAGGGGAGGATCTTCTCCATGACTTTGAGCGAATCATCCACGACGACCGACGAGGAGATTGAGGACGGCGGTGGCAGGGACAGGGGCGGACGGGGGCGGCCGGTAGCAGACGGGGGCGCGCGGGCGGCGGCGGCCCTAGACAGTGCCCGATCGGTGGCGTACGGGCAGCGGCGGCCCGAGGCGCGGCCGTTGGCGTACGGGCGGCGGCCGGGACAGGTCCGGCCGGTGGCAGATGGGCGGCGGCGGCCCGAGGCGCGGCCGGTGGCGTACGGGCGGCGGCTGGCGGCGGCGGGTCGAGGCAACGACGGGGACGGCCGGCTCGAGGCAACGATGGAGATGGGCTCGGGGCAGAGAAAAAAAAGTAAAAAGCGAAAAAATGTGCAAAGCGGAGGCTCAAACCCGCGACCATGCCTACCACCGCACACACGCCTGTGACCAACTGGACTGCGCGATACTTATGTCTATATATGAGTAGAGTTTGTAATAAGGTTTGGAAACAACCATTTGTGTAGCGCCTTACACTCGGGCGCTACAAACCAAATGTGTAGCGCCTGATCAGAAGACGCTACCATGTAGAGTGTAGCGCCTGATTATGAGGCGCTACTCAAAATGGTTAGTTCGGTAAAATAGTTTCGCCGAATATTCATTCTGTGAAATAGTTTCGCCACGTGGTCAAACGGTCCATTTTGCCTCGTGTGTGATGTCCCTCTCTCTCCTCTCTCCTATCCTTTGTCGTGTCAAGGAACAGTACGATTGTGCTTGATGTGACTTGGTGACCCTAGTGCCCGAGGACTACTACTAGCTGCACTACAATTGTCACCAACTAAATCCATCCAAAATAAATTGACATCAACCAATCGCCCAAAAGTGGCACTGTTCCCATATGCCTACAGTCATTGCTGGCTATACCCTCCGGGTGGAGTACATTTCAATAACCAACAATCAATACAGACCCAAGGAAACTTTTCCCAGAGACCCATGATAGAAGTTCATGTTTTTAATTCAAAACAAATCAATTGTATAAAGGGACTAATCCCTAAACATGCAACCCCCACAAAGGAAAAGAGTGGACTCTCCTGGACAGAAAAATTGCAGAGCCGCCAAGCTTCCTCGTGCCATGTCCAACTAGAGAACACAGCAAAGAGAGGGGCACCGTGATGATTAGGAGGGAATCAGTGTTCCCCGTGGGGCTTTTAATTATGGGAACCTCATGCTGTTAAAGAGAAAAGCCATAAGCAAAATAATGCAATATACTACTCTCTGTTCATAAAAGGCTGTCACAACTTTGTCTAAATTTGTATGTATCTAGACATACTTTAGTGTATAGATACATGCACATTTAGTCAAAGTTGAGACATCCTTTAATGGACGGAGGGAGTAGTAGTAGTACTACGCAGGCAGGCGTTGCCTGGCCTGTCTCCGTGTCTCGGTGATGCCACTCTCCAGGAGGCAAACATGTAGCTTGTCCACAGCTAACCCCGTTTATTAGTAATATAGTCTTCTATCATGCATGCATGTTCAAACCGAAGAGATCTAACAAAAGATGTGTCGGAAACAGAAAAAATAGAAGCCGACTAACAAGATTTTGCCGGATCAAACCATCACACGCCATGGTTGTCCTTTGCCACACAAAGACGTCACACAGAACTCAGTAAGCATCTGAAAGAACACGCCTGCGTATCTTGGGATGCAAAACCGAATCATCCTGCAGCTCGCTGACTGGTGATTATTTTTTTTTTAGAAAAGGCTGCGTATATTCAACAAAGTACCCAGTACAAAGTACGAAGTACAAGAATGAAGTACAATACGCAGTGGAACCAGATCCAGAGCAGAGCACAGCGACACCACCGGCGCCGGAGACGAAGAACGCTGACCTCCTTCTAGCCACCGCCCAAGGGAGCCTTTCTTGTTGAAGATCGCCGCAGAGCCCACCCGCCGCGCAGCGACGGAGATTGTGCCGGTAAACGGACACGGCGAGCACCTTTCCTTCGAGCTACACCACCTTGCCGCAGCCCGCTTCGTCGCCGACGCAGAGAGAGACCGCCGAGCTCGCCCGTCTCTGATTTCCACCCGCCAGATCCGCCGCCAGCGTAGATCCGACGGGAGGCGGAGGAACTCGAGCACCGCGCGGGCCTCGAGCTCCCGCCAGTCAGGCGCGGCGACGGGGAGCCCGGAGAGCCACACCGCCGGAGAAGACCGCCCCGACACCAAACCAACCACCGGCACCACCACCTCCTCCACAGCGCCGCCGGCGTAACCTACACCCTACCCTACCGTATGTACATGCCGGAGCGGGGATCCCCCACCCTCCCGCCGCCGAAGCGGCCGGTGGAGGAGAGGGATCCCACGGCTCAGCGGCGGCGACGGCGGTGGATCGGTGAGGACGCCGAAAAAATCGCCTTTCTCCTCTACAGTGGCGGGGAGGGAAAGACGGGGACTGGTGATTATTTGCCTAGATGTATCCTGGAAACGACCAATGGGAATCAGTCAATATCATGTCAGTTTTCACCATCGGTTGCCTGTTGGACGCGCACGCATGGCGCATTATACCAGTACGTGAGAGTCAAAGAGGGTTGAAAAGAATGAGACCCGCCGCAACCAGGGCAGCAAGGGTCTCCTCTCCGGTTGGGGACTGAATTTTCGACCGTCCTTGATACTGACACTAGCATCGTCTCTGGATTCTCAGCATTAACCAGCTGCTGCTGCTGCCTGCCGCGCATGCTTCCACCATGCGTGGTACAGCAACGCATGCTTCTGTGATTGTACGTGCCCTCATGCCGGCCATGCAACGCATGAACTCGCGTTGATCGGCGAGTACTAGCTGCGTCCCCTGCTGTCGCAGGCTGGAGCTGGAGATATCCTTGCCGTCATCTCAGAGCCATGGAACACCGACGAAACCATACTCGAGTCACTGCAGTGTGCCATGGACCTCCCATGTGAATGAACAGTTCAAATGCAACTGCGGCTCCATACACAAGGAAAATATACAATATGCTTATCCAACTGTTGCTGCATAAACGGTAAGGAAAAGATATATACTTGTCATACCACGTCCATGTGCACTCAATTCTCTCCTTTTTCTCATAGTTTCTGAGATACAGTACGCTACACGTAGACAGGTAAGGCGAGAGAGAGAGCCAGAGATGTCGATAGAACACACGCATGCCATATTTTCATAGCATTTGTTGGCATCAAGGAATCTGATTGGCGGATATCTTCCCTTTTAAGTTTGAGCTTCTCGTTTGATCAAAATGAGCACATGCCTTTTTATAGCGTTGGAGGTGTGCGCCGCTCGTTTCTCTATACCTATACTTGTTAAAAAAAAACTTAAGGTTCCGTTTACTACCAACCTCCACTACTCCACCGATTTTTTCGGCCCTACACTTCACCGATTCAGTTAATTAAAGATTCAATTAATCATCCTATTTCTAATTCTTTTTATATCATTCAATCACCATAGTTTATATTCTGTTCTCCACCCTATCATAAGTGACACAATAATTTATGTGCCCTTTTCCATCATAATCTGACTTCCACCGAAAAACCAGCGGAAAAAATCTAGCCCGCAAAAAACAAATGTATGCGCAGGTCAGAGCAGGCGCGCACGGGGGGACACCCAGTGACCAATAAATAATCATCCACGACAAGGCACATACAATTGCCTAGCGTAACAATATAAACTATAATAATCTTTATAAAAGAAAGACATGTGGTTGGATGGTTAATTAGGAGGGTGGTTGTACCCCCAGCCCATCAGACTTCAAACCACAGGTTTGACGCTGGTGTCTCATTTAGGCGGAATATTCTTCAATGGGAGGCGACATTCCCGTCGACAACGAGGCGCCCGTGCTGACTTCGTCAATCTCGGGACCCGATCCGCCGGCTCAGTCTCTCGGAGGTGCTCATAGGGGTAGGGTGTGCATGTTTGCGTTCATAGGGGTGAGTGTATGCGCGTGTATATGAGCGTCTGCGTTGTACTTTTTTCACATAAACTATAAACTATGATCATAATTCTTGATTAAGAAAAAAAAAGAATGAGCCTTTCCGGTACCAGGCAGGGATGTATTAAGCCATCTTTTGCCTTTTCAGACGCACATGCAGTCCATCTGTTTTTCTTTGAGGGAATGTAGTCCATCTATTTTTCTTTCGAGGGAATGTAGCCCATATATTGAGAGTCAATGAGTTCATCTGCAGCAAACTAGCCCATAGGCCCAAAGAATTGCCATTCATATGAGACAGATAGTGAGTTAAGACGGATGAGGTAACACACTTAATTTGTCTTCCTCTCTTGTCAGAACAACATATCTACAAGCTACACACAGATCATTCCGTTGCACAAATCTTTCCCCAACCGAAGCTCTCCTAAATCTAAAACTACCAATTCTATTTTGACGGAGCTCAACAACTCTAAGAACTTGTTTGGTACACATCATTTCATTTCATTTGACAGAAATGAAATTATGGTATCATTTCATTTCATTTGAAAAGTGAAATGACAGGGTTACGTATAGGAATTGACATAACATACAATAGGCATTTACTGGAATTGTAAATGAAATGACATGTCCAATTCCATGCTAGCCAAACATGTTGATTATGGAATCACAAATGAATTTCATTATTCCAGTTTGAAATGATGGTTACCAAACGACCTCTAACATTACAATCTAGTAGTGAAATGTTGTAAAGTCTAGGGAAAAAGTGGTCACTAGTAATGGATTTAGAATGGTTGGGTCTAGAGATGGAGATGAGTGTACGACATGAGGAAGAATTCGGAAGTTTCAGCTGGACCGATCAATGGATATCAGTCCGTGGTATGTTATGTACTTTGACTGAACCTTGTCAAAGCCACACTCCTGAATCTAAACCTGATGGGAACCTTTGGCCCAACCTTACAGCAGCTTACCTCAACTGGGCTAGTCACACAACGTAACGTGC
Organism: Poa pratensis; assembly: GCA_947311845.1. Lineage (NCBI taxonomy): Eukaryota > Viridiplantae > Streptophyta > Magnoliopsida > Poales > Poaceae > Poa > Poa pratensis. Next base: position 13,407,573 of record CAMZMU010000086.1, read on the forward strand.
GCAGGCACCCCCACACCACTGAACATCGGCATCACCACACGCACAGTGACACGAAAGATGGCCATACCCTGCTTACTAGAAATGAAACCAACAACAAACGAGTAATAATTTCTGACGATGTAATCAGCAGGGATTCAACAACAAACAGAGCTAGCCACTACTACAGTTTGCGCCTCTATGTGATCAGCACGAATTCGACAGTACAACCACAATTGAAGATTGAACATGACGACTTGCGCGATACACGCTTAAACTGCATAACAGATGAGAAACCAACTTAATAAGCCAAAACACATTATTAATCCACATTATTAGATGAACCAAACCAGAACAACCGATCACAATTGACTTGCACCGTTCGTGCTAAGACCGCGTAACATAAACAAAACAACCTGATGTTAGTAGCTTGGAAGGAGCCAACAGGAGCAGCAGACAAAAAGATGGTGGATTTGTCCATTTTGCAAAGCATCACTATTATCGAGCGGCACATCAGAAGATCAGTCAGTCCTCGCTAGCGACAACAGTCTACCACGATCTGAAAATAGTATCAAGCACAAAACTCATAACGAGCTGTCCATCTCAGAATTTATAATTTGATGTGTTGTTGTACTTATAACTAGTTCCAAAAGTTACAGGACTGCATTTAACATCTGAGCTTTATCTATGCCTGAAAGTAACTTAATGCATCTTAACAAATGTTTTGAAGCAAGGTAAACTAATAATACAATATCAAGAAGGTAATGAAACAATTGGCCTTGCTTCCCATAGACTGCTCCATATAATATAGCGCAAGGTTTTCAGGCAGAAGAATAACCGGACCTGAGTCCAGAATTTAGAATGACCACAAAAACAGAGGTGACTTTTATTTTATGACAGCACACACTGACATCAGTTTCCAAGTTTTTAGTAAAAGTGAAAACATCTGAGTTCTACACCCGTTAAAATCTATTTATAAATGATACGTTTTGTGGTGAAACTAAGTTATGACTTGGATCCTTGTATCACCAGTTGTTTCTCCAACAAGACTGGTACTGCTACTTGACAGATCTTTTAAAGAAAAAATCAAGATTGAAGCCATGTTAAAATATCATGAAAGGGAAACGACATAGATTACACACAGTTTTTGTTCAAGTAGCTGAGTTGAGCATTAGGCAAACAGTAACTGAAATATGCGTCACGTGTTGAGCTGAACAAATTTTAAGTAAACTGCTAATTACATCGTCAGAAATTATTACTCGTTTGTTGAACAACAAACAGAGCTAGCCACTACTTGAACAAATTTTAAGTAAACTGCTAAACAGGGAATAAACAACTAGACACTTAATAGTAGCAGCTTTGGAAGAAACCAGTAGCAGACTTTGATCAACTAGTCCTTACTAGCTATAACAATGTGCCATGATCTAAAATATATCAAGCACAAAGCTCATAACCAACTCCAGTCAACATTCGGTGAGTGATGTGCTAATTCCAACGGTTACAAGACTGGGTTTGAGATGTGGGCGTGTAGCCTTCAGCTATGCCACGAAATGACAGATTTTATTTATAAGAAAGTCTGAAGCAAGGTAACAGGATAGTACTACATCAACATGTTTGTATGCATATTCACTAATTTGACCAATGCACGATCATGGTCCTTAACATGTCAAATCTCATAACGTAAAGAACGTTACTGTTTTCCGGTGCCATTATTTCTAGCACAGAGAATTGATCTTGGCAAGCTCCATATGTGAATATAGCTAACACATATTACTTGCGTTATGACTAATTATTCATAAACCACAACCAACAAATGAATGAAACATACAGAAGCTGTAACGAAAATGCAAGACAACACGGGCCAGTATCATACAGATCATTCCAGTTGTACAAATCTTTCCCCAACCAAATCTGTCCTAAATCTTAAACTACCAATTCCATTTTGAGAGCCTTGCCAACTGTAATATTATGATCTAGTGAAATGTTGTAAAGTCTAGGAAAAAGTGTGGTGAATAGTAGTGGATTTAAAAATGGTTGGGCCTAGAGATGGAGATTGGAGACGAGTGTACGACATGAAGAAGAACTAAGAAGTTTCATCTGGACTGATCCATGGATAGAAATCCAATGTATGCTATGTAATTTGACAGAACCAAGCCAAACACACAAACCTGAACTGAACCTGATGGGAACCTTTGGCCCAACCTTACCACCAACTTACCACGACTAGGCTAGTTGGCTAGCTAGCTCCCACTAGTTTGCCCACCCCCACACCATTGACCATCGGCATCAACACACCCACAGTGATGCCAGAGATGGCGATAGCCTGCAAACCAGATATGAAACCAACAACAAACCTGAAATAATTCCTGGGCAATGTCATCAGCAGAAATTCAATAAAGACACTAGCCATAACTACAGTTTGCGCCTCGATTGTGATCAGGACGAATCCTACATGACAACCACAAACATTATGGCTTGCATGATTCACGCTTAAACTGCATAACAGATGCGGAACCAACTTTGTGAACTAAAACACAATTTTTTTTCTATCCACATTATCAGGATGAACTGAACCAGAACCACAAACCGATCACCATTGACTGCTTCCCTGATATTAGTAGCTTGGAAGAAGCCAACAGCAGAACACTAAAGGATGATGGATTTGTCCATTTTGCAATGCATCATTATCAATTGAGCGGCACATCAGAGATCAGTCAGTCTTCGCTAGCGACAACAATCTGCCACGATCTGAAAAAAAATACCAAGCACAAAACTCATAACCAAGGGTCCATCTCAGTATTCATAATTTGATGTGCTATTGTACTTATAACCACTTCCAAAGTATACAAGACTGCATTTGACATGTGAGCTACAGCTATGCCAGAAATTAGCTTAATATATTTATAAATGATTGTTTCATGGTGAAACTAAGTTATGACTTTGATCTTTATATCATCAATTGTTTGTCCAGATCTTTGAAGACGAGAACAAGAATGAAGCCTCATTAAAATTTCATGAAAGGGAAATGACATAGATTACAAACAGTTTTCGTTCCAACTAACTGAGTTGAGCATTAGGCAAAGAGTAACTGAAATATGCCTCACGTATTAATCTGATATACGACCTTTTGACATTATGATCAGGATGAATTCGACAAGATAACATCGATTGATCGTCGGGACTTGCACAAGTTTTAAAGTAAACTGCTGAACAGAGAATAAACAGACTTGACACTAGGGATAACAATAGTAGCAGGTCTGAAAGAAACGAGCAGCTGACTTTGATCAGTTAGTCCTTACAAGAGATAACAATGTGCCATTTTTAAAAATATTTTTGAAGTTTAAAGCAGTCGTTCTGCCGTCCGATTAGATAGAATAGAGTTTATGTACAGAGTTTTATGACCAGTTACAAGCCAGCAAAAGCCTAATGTTATATGACCAGTTTTGTGCATGATATATTTTAATATATCATGCACAAAACTCATGACCAACTCCAAGTCAGCATTCGGTGAGCTATGTGCTAGGACTAATTCCAACAGTTACAAGCCTGGGTTTAAGACGTGGCCTTCAGCTATGCTACAAAATAACAGAATTTTCTAGAAGAATCTGAAGCAAGTTAACAGAATAGTACCAAATCAACATCTTTGTGTGCATGTTTAGGCATTTCGCTATTCGACCAATGCAAGGTCATGGTCCTTAACATCTCAAATCTCATGACAAAGACTATGTTATCGTTTTCCAGTGCCATTATCTTTAGCACAGAGAATTGAACTTGGCAAGATCCATATGTGAATATAGCTAACACATAGTACTTGCATTATGACTAATTATTCATAAACCACAACCAACAAGGCAACAACTTAATGAAACATACAGAAGCTGTAGCGAAAATGCAAGACAACAGACAAGACGCATGGGCCATTTTCATACCTGGAGTGTAGAAGCTCATGTAGGGTAGGACGCTAAAGAAGACTCCAGGCTCATCAACCTTCTTAACCTGCCCAGAATTGAGCTTGACCGTGAATAAGCCAGCACCTGAGCAAACGAAGATAACATCCACACCCTCTGCAAAGCCGACCACCAATCGTCTGTCTCTGTCACTTGGATTGGCAAGAGGTATTGTTTTCTCCAGCTCGATGACCCTGTACTGTACCCATTCTGCGGCTTCTTCTATATCCACCTTCCTTGACCACGTATAAAGGCTGGAACCCTGAATGCAGGCAAAGCCCAGTGAAGTGTCCTCCATCGCCATGAGGGCAACGTGGTACACGTCCCTTTGCGGCGCATCAATCATGGATAACCAGTCGTCGCCCAAGTCATACTTGACGATCGCATTGCACCGGTGAAGCGTGAAGTAGACTGCGTCACCGACAAGGGTGCCTCGCCTAGGCTGGAGATAGGGCGTGTAGGTGAGCGAGTAGGGTTGTTCTGCACGTCCCTCTCGCATGTGCTGGGCGTAGACTGCGCAGGTGTCGTGAAGGCGTTCTGGCTCGCTCCACTCACCCGTCTCTGATGAGTAAACGCTCGCTATGATGTACTTGTAGTCATAGGTGGCCGCGAAGACGATGCGGAAGGGGCCGCCGTGGCAGTCGAGGTGGTCGCAGCCGTCGGCGGCGCAGAGCACCGCGGCGGAGAAGATGAGCCATTCGACGTCCGGCTCGGGCAGCTCGTGTCGTTCGCCTGTGACGGGGTCCCAGACGAGGTAGCACGGTTGTCGCCGTCCAACATGTGGAAGAGCACGCGGCCGTGGCGGCAGTCGAGGGGGAGCGTCTCCCGGCCTTCGGAGCCTGGATGGGGGAATTCCGGTATGGAGGTGGTGGAGGCGAAGCGGGCAGGCGGGATCCCTTGATTCATCTGGAGCTGGTGGAGGAGGCCGAGGAGGGGAGGGGCGCCGTGGAAGTCGCGGTAGCGGCGGCGGAAGCCCGGGTCGCAGATGATGCGGAGCCACGGCCTGCAGACGAGGGCGGCGCGGAAGAGGTGCTCGGGCTCGTCCGGCGGGAGGCGGAGCAGTATCTCGGCGGTGACGTCGTCGATCAGCGGGCGTGGCGGCGGCGGCGCCATGGGTGCACTCGTGGTTTTGGGTGGGGATTGGAGAATAGTCAGAAACGTGGCTACTTCGCAAAATTTGCTTTGCTTGCTAGTAGGCGTCAAATTTGGCCCAGCCCACTCCTCTTAATTCTCCTCTGTGAGAGCATCTCTAGCAGATACGCATAAGCCCCGGCCCGGAAAATAACTGTTTTTTTTCGGATTTTTGGGGGTCCGAGGCGAAATCTGAGGCTGAACAGACGCGGAATAAGACCCCTACTGGAAAATAATTTCCGGAGAGCAGGAAATTTCACCCCCCCGTGCCCCATCCATTCAGTTTCCGCGTCGGATTTTCCCGCACCCCTCACTCTTGGCGCGAACGGTTCCGCGCGGAAGTTTCACCGCGCGCTCAGTTGTTCCTTCCGCCGCCGCATCTCGCCGATGCACCCCGCCGCCCGCTCCCGTCCCCGCCTTCGCCGCACCGTGGGAAAGGGTCGTCGCGCCCCGGCGAACCGATTCCGCCAAGTTTCGGCACCGGGGGAGGCATTCCCCATCCGCACGGACGCGGCCGCAGCCGCCGCCGCCATGGATCCGGCGCCAAGGTCGCGCGCGAGGCCAGTTCCGACGGGAGCGGCTTCTCCGGTCGGGTCTGACCATTGGAGACCCTCTCCTGCTCGCACGGCCGTCCGAGTCGTCGATTTCGTGCCGCGTTCGGGTGAGAAGCTCCGGCATCTCGGATCCGGAATTTGGTGGAGAAGAAGGTTCATTTTTCTCTCGATTCGGCGTCGATTCGGTAGTTTTAGGCTAAGATGTTAGTGGATTTATAGTCTAATTTACAAAAACTCGTGTGCTAGATGGATTGGAGTTCGTCGTCATCCTCCTCCTCCTCCGACTCGGATGATTCCGAGATTGAGGACATCATCTTCGACGATGACATGGAGCACATGGTCATGGCGCATTTCGTCGAGCAATACGAGACCGGAGGCAAGAGGTAAAGAGGCGGGGCTCGAAGGTCGGGCGTCTTTGCATTACCCGCAACCGAGCGCAAGGGAGTGCGTTGCTTATGAAGGACTACTTCGCCGAGGTACCGACCTATCCGGCTCACCTCTTTCGTAGACGATATCGGATGCGTAGATCTTTGTTTATCCGCATCGTCCAAGCTTGCGAGAGGAATTGCCCTTACTTCGTTCAACGAAGAAATGCCGCCGGTTTACTTGGGTTTACTTCATACCAAAAGATATCGGCGGCTATGAGAGTGATAGCATATGGTGTTCCTGTTGATTACACCGATGAATATCTTCGCATTGGCGAAGATACATCGATCAAATGTGTGAGAATGTTTGCCAAAACAGTTATCAAGGTTTTTGGCAAAGAATATCTCCGAAATCCCAATGAAGAGGACACCAAAAAATTGATGGTGGCAAATGAGAAAAGAGGATGGCCGGGCATGCTTGGTATTGTGGATTGCATGCATTGGAGATGGAACATTGCCCGGCGGCTTGGCATGGTACCTACACCGGTCATCACCGTGATCCTACCATAGTACTCGAAGCCGTTGCTTCGGAGGATCTTTGGATTTGGCATTGCTATTTTGGGTTGCCGGGGTCTCTCAACAATATCAATGTGTTGCAAAGATCACATCTTTTTGCTAGGCTTGCTAGTGGAGACGCACCGGCTTGCAACTATACCGTCAATGGGCATGAGTACAACATGGGGTACTATCTTGCCGATGGTATATATCCTTCTTGGTCGACATTTGTGAAAACCATTTTTAAACCGACAAATAAGAAGGATTCCATCTTTGCCAAAGCTCAAGAAGCATGCCGAAAAGATATTGAAAGAGCATTTGGTGTGTTGCAAGCTCGGTTTCCAATTGTTCGAGGTCCGGCTCGTTTTGGGATAAGAAAACCCTTCGTGACATCATGACGGCTTGTGTGATTTTACACAATATGATCGTCGAAGATGAGAGGGGTTTAGACTTGGAGTTATGTTATGACAATATTGGTAGCCGAGTGAAGCCCCAAAGAAACCCGGGCCAGATCGAAACTTTTCTGGAGACATACCGGCAGATTGAGAACAAGGCCACACACATTTAGGCTATGTTTGGTAGCAGAGTATCATAAAAAGCAAAGTATTCTAAACCAAAGTTTTCTAGCCCGTAGGCATAACTGACCAAAGTATTGACAAACTGAAGTATTTTGGAGTATTGAGAATACTGTAACCTGTTTGGCTAGCGCTGTAATTAGCTACGTAATGTGGCTACCGTTAGGGAATTCTGTTCCAAACTCGCGGGAAAACACGACCACTTCTTCGCCAAGCGCGCCATGACGCCCAGCTTGGCTCACCATTACCACCACGCCCGACGAGTCGGCAAGGTGTTGCAGTTCCTCTCACAGGCTACTCCTTCCACCACGAACGCGAAGGACGGCGAGCACGACAGGGAAGGTAGGCACTCGGCCCCGTCCGCGACCTTGAAAGCTACGGCCGGAGCCCGGAGTGCGGCTGCCCCGCCCCCGTCCGCGACCTCGAAACCGACCGCCGGAGTGCGGCTGCTCCGCCCCGTTCGCGAGCTTGAAGGGTGCTGCTGGATTCAGGCTGATTCGCCCCATCCGCGACCGCCAAGGCTGCTGCGTGAGTCAACGCCCTCAGTGCTATTTTTCCATCGATGAAAGTACCAACAGTAGCGCGTCTTTCGCTTCTCCATGGTTGGCGGCGATCTAATCTCGTGAGGAAACAAGGAGGCGGCAGCGGCGAACCAACGTAGCGAGCGGGCAGGGCGTTTTTCTCGCTTTCTCCGTTTCCGAAAAAGAGGTCTCGACTTGTTTTTTCAATACGTTGAAAAAACCACAGTTTTAGGGAAACTTCAGTATTAATACTACGTTTTTTTACCATAGCCAAATGATGGCTCCCAAGTGCAGGAGATCAATTGTAGTACCTTTCAATTAGAAAAGGTTGTCGAACCCACGAGGAGCTGAAGGTATTGGTTAGTAAGATTGATAAATAAAACAATAAAAGATGCAGTGTTTTTGGTATTTTCAGTTGTATAATTGCAAGCAGATAACAGATAGTAGCAAGTGAAAGCTCTCAAAGAGAGAAAGCCCAATCCTCTTATGTGGCAAGAGACAAGCTCAAGTGATGTGTAACTTATATGTGGCAAACGTTCCCGAGGGCGGCATGGATGATGCTAGGCATAGAGATTTATTAAACAACACGTTGAATATCTTGTCAAGTTTTAATCTCTTTGGACGGAGCCATAATTAGGTATAGCTAAATAAATAAACTACAACCCCTTATGATGGATCATGTGGCCAAGCAAATGACTGCACAAGAATTATTAAGACCTAAAGTCCCACCATAGCATTACACTCTAAGGTCCCCGATACTAATACCCTCATAATATAACTTCATGACTCGGTCTCAGGTTTACGTGTCCTCCCAAGTCTCCATCAATTCATTACACTACGGTGTTCTCCTATGAGCCCATAAAGGTGAAGTGTTGTGCAGTCGACGTTCGCACAACACCATCATAGAATCACATAAAAGATAAACTCTTGACAAAATACCAACACATGTCATATATAAATCATTGCCAATTCATCCTATGCCCTCAGGAACATACGGGAACTACTCACAACGTGCGAACATGATCATAATCAGTGGCATAAGTGGTACAACACAATCTGAAATTATAACTTCACCACCAAATAATGACAAGTACTCAATCACAAACATGAATAGTAGCACAAGACAAGTATCTAGGGTATAGCAACTCTCAAACTGCGAGGGGAACGGAGTGGATCACGGTGATGATGATGGTGATGGTGCTGGTCTTGATGGGGGTGATGATGTAGAGGCCTCCTCCCACGCCAAGGAGGAGAGGTGATGACGATGACGATGATTTCCCCCTTCTCCGGAGTTCCGGAGCAGCAGGATCTGACCCCCCTCGGAAGGGATCAGGAGTTTCGCCGCCGCCGCGACCTCGGATGGACTTGGAAAAATTAGGGCGTTACTTTTCGGGCGAGACGAAGGCGTCGATAAAAAGCCCCAGGCGAGGAGGTGCCCGAGGCACCTTTGGTGGGTCCCACGCGGCCAGGTACATGGGCCGCGTGGGCCACCCCCATTTGGCCCTCGTGGCTCTCCTCTCTTCGGTCTTCTTCCCTCTGCCTTTCTCCCGATGAAAAACTGACGCAGTATTTTTCCTTTTATTATTTGAGTCCTGTAGCTCCTGAAACATTAAAGACAAGAAAAAGGAGGTTTTCTGCCTCCCAGAAATTAAATACCAAAAATAGGGACTTTGTATGAAAGTCCCCAAAATCATCTAAAACATGTAGAAACAATCATATAATCATGCAAATAACATTCTAGTATGATACTAAAAGTTATATAAATGATGATATAAAATGCACGTATCAACTCCCCCAAGCTTAAACCTTTACTCGTCCTCGAGTAAGTAAGGACATAGATCATTACATGCATCAATGGACTTATGGTTGATAAATAAATACGGGCATTGTATCATCATCATATTCAATTGCAAGATAAGATTAATGATCTAAAACTCATACATATGAGGGCAACATAAGTAGAACTCTAGCAATCACCCCTTACTTTTGAAAGCAAATAACCATTGTATGTTGGACAATCGAATCATATTGTTTTTCACATGCTTTTGCTCTTCATGGCAAGCATTATAATCTTTTATACTTTGCTGAAATTCAAAGACAAGATAAACTCTCATTGGATAACAAGTTCAAAAGAAGACAAATGAAAAGACAGATAGATATAAAAATTGTTATCACTCTTGCTTGACTAGTAACTAGTGCAAACTTTAGTCATGGATATCTCAATCAAGTTCCCATGCTCTACACAACCTTTTCTTACACTTTCCATGGCTAGCTGAAATTTCAGGTGCCTTCCTTTCATTCACATTCAAGAGCATAAGTATTGAAATATCCATGATCATTAATTTGCTCAAAAGATACTAGGTTGTAACAAGAGTGTTTTATATCCTTTTCATTAAGTCTTCTCAACTTCTTATCCTACAAGACTATATCTTAACCTCAAACTATTAATTCACAAGTCTTTTTACTTCTTCTATATTGAGATAATTCTATAATTGTCCAACATACTCAAGTTAATTAATTTCAAGGCAAGATGTGATTGAAATTCTAAATATGCCACGCTCATTTGCATGAGTGTTACCCATAAATCCCCAAACAAGAGAATCATGGATGACACCATACTTTAATATTCATTGATAAACCATAAGATAGGGATACATGATAATGCTCCATGAGCTCACACACGCCTAAGAGATATTGATAACTAATCGATAAAAGCAAAGCACACCATGACTAGATAGATATGATAGATTGATAAAGAGAAAGACTAGATGGAACTCCCCCAAGCTTGGCGTTCCTCCAGATTCTCCTTTGCTGCAGCCTCCTCCTTCTCATATTCTTCCTCCCATTCAGCCATCTTCCATGGGAAAGGCCTTCCATCACGGAAAGATGTAGGTGGATCATTGTACCTGAGGGTGGCGGCTGCTGCAATCTTCTTGAAGCGTTCTTCATATTCGCAGTTCTGGTTCTCTACATCCCACATGAAGCATTGGAACTTCTCCCATTGTTGATGACGTCCTTGTACCTATCTTCCAGATCTTCAAGCCTTTTCTTGTACTCTTCAACCTTCTTCTCCAGCTCCAGGTTCATGAAGTGGTGAGCATCAAGGCTGCGGTAAACCACAGTGCCATACCTGAAGGTCTTGTCCTCTAACTCATCCAGCCTTTCCTCCACCGTGCCGGTGGCCTTGGGAGCCTTCACCTCCTCCACGAGCATCACGCCCTCCTTGAAGCACACGGTCTTCGGTGGTGTCATCACGGAGTTGAGGTAGCGGTTCACAACACCTCCTTGGGAGAGCTCTCCCCCTCTTGGTTGGATCCGGAGCAAGACATGGCTAAAACCTGACAGGCAGAAACAACAGAAACAAAGATCGCTCGAGAACGCTCGGTGCGAGATTAGATCGGCAGAGAGGAGTATATATTGAGGGTTTTTAGGTCAAGACGAAGCGTCGGGATCGAAAACGAGACGAAAAGGGACTCCGAGGTGGAAAAGGATAGCCCACGCGGCCAGGTACATGGGCCGCGTGGGCCCCCTCTTTCCTCCTCGGGTCTCCGTTTCGTCCAGTTTTCTTGTCCCACACGTTAATTTCCATAAAAATGACTCCGTAAAATTTATGCAATTCCGAGAAACTTTCCAACACAAAAGTTACCTTCTATTGATTTAGGGTTTCTGAAACTGCACGGTTTCTCTCAATTACCTCTCCGGTGTTTGTAAATTCAACTCCTCCACCCTTCCGATGAAGCTCTTTCCTGCAATATAAGGTTTAAGGCGTTGTCCATTGACTACATGAGGTTTACCTTTCATGTCACCGTGAAGACGGATAGCTCCTGAACGGTACACCTCCTGTATCACTAATGGTCCCTGCCACTTTGAAGCTAGCTTCCCTGCAGAAAACTTGAAACGAGAGTTGTACAATAAAACTTGATCACCTACTTTGAATTCCTTTTTCTTAATTTTCTTGTCATGCCAAATCTTAACTTTTTCTTTAAACATCCTGGCACTTTCATAAGCTTCATTTCTCCATTCGTCAAGTAGGTTTAGGTCAAGAATTCTCTTTTCTCCCGCAGTTTTAAAATCAAAGTTCAGTTGTTTAATAGCCCATCTAGCTTTATGTTCTAGTTCAACAGGTAAGTGACAAGCTTTTCCATAAACCATTTTATAAGGAGACATTCCCATAGGATTTTTAAAAGCAGTTCTATAAGCCCACAAAGCATCATTAATCTTAATTGGCCAATCAGATCTAGACTTATTCACTGTCTTTTCCAAAATGAGTTTAATTTCCCTATTGCTTAATTCAACTTGCCCACTTGTTTGAGGATGATAAGGAGATGCAATTCTATGGTTAACATCATATTTTGCCAAAGTTTTTCTAAGAACACCATGCAAGAAATGAGAACCACCATCAGTAATTAAGAACCTAGGAACACCAAACCTGGGGAAAATGATGTCCTTGAGCATCTTCATTGCTGTGGCATGATCTGCACTTTTGGTTGGAATTGCTTCCACCCACTTTGTAACATAGTCAACTGCAACCAAAATGTGAGTATGCTTTGTCTTTGATTCTGGGAAAGGACCCATAAAGTCAAAACCCCACACATCAAATGGTTCAAGTGGCAATGAATAATTCATAGGCATTTCATTCCTCCTACCAATGTTTCCTACTCTTTGACATTTATCACAAGATTTAACATATTCAGCACAGTCCTTAAATAAAGTAGGCCAATAGAAACCAGATTGTAATACCTTTGCTCCTGTGCGATCTCCTGCATGATGCCCTCCATAGGGACTGTCATGACAATCTCTTATAATAGCCTGTTGTTCATGCTCAGGTACACAACGTCTAATAATACCATCCACACTTTTCTTATAGAGGAAAGGATCATCCCAAAAATAATGTCTAAGATCATAAAAGAATTTCTTTCTTTGTTGAGAAGTGAAGTGTGGAGGCAAAACTTTACCAACAATAAAATTTGCATAGTTGGCAAACCAAGGAGATGCAACTTTAGCACTAGAAACATTAACAATTGCAAGTTGTTCATTAACAAAGCTATCATTAATAGGAATAGGATCATCAGGTATGCTTTCCATCCTAGAGAGATGATCAGCAACTTGATTATCCTCCCCTTTCCTATCAACAATGTGTAAATCAAATCTTGCAATAGAAGTACCCATCTTATTAGTCTAGGCTTAGCATCTTTCTTATTCATCAAGTATTTAATAGCAGAATGATCAGTATGTATTGTGACTTTTGAATCAGTAATATAAGGTCTAAACTTGTCACAAGCAAACAGTACTGCTAAAAATTCTTTCTCAGTTGTAGCATAATTCTTTTGAGCAGCATCAAGTGTTCTACTAGCATAATAAATAACATTCAGTTTCTTATCAACACGTTGGCCCAAAACAGCCCCAACTGCATAATCACTAGCATCACACATAATTTCAAAAGGCAAGTTCCAATCAGGAGGTTGAATAATGGGAGCAGTGATTAAAGCATTCTTCAAAATATTAAAGGACTCAATGCAATCATCATTAAAAGAGAAAGGAACATCCTTTTGCAGAAGATTGGTTAGAGGTTTTGATATTTTGGAGAAATCCTTAATGAACCTACGGTAAAAACCTGCATGCCCAAGAAAACTTCTTATACCTTTGAGGTCCCTTGGATATGGTAGTTTTTCAATAGCTTCAATCTTTGCTGGATCAACTTCTATTCCTTCTCCAGAAATCTTATGCCCAAGAACTATACCCTCAGTAACCATGAAGTGACACTTCTCCCAATTAAGAACCAAGTGTTGGTCTTCACAACGCTGTAAAACTTTGTTAAGGTTGAACAAGCAATTATCGAAGGAAGTACCATACACAGAAAAATCATCCATAAAAACCTCCATTATCTTTTCAATATAATCAGCAAATATAGCATTCATGCATCTTTGAAAAGTAGCAGGGCATTACATAAACCGAATGGCATTCTCCTGTAAGCAAAAGTACCATATGGGCAAGTAAAAGTGGTCTTTTCTTGATCATCCTTATGGACAGGAATTTGCGAGAAACCTGAATAACCATCTAGATAGCAAAAGTGAGAGTGTTTAGACAACCTTTCTAGCATTTGATCAATAAATGGCAATGGATAATGATCTTTTCGAGTTGCTTTATTCAATTTTCTGAAATCAATAACCATCCTATAACCAACTACAGTACGTTGAGCCACAAGTTCATCCTTTTCATTTGGAACAACAGTCATTCCACCCTTTTTAGGAACACAATGAACAGGACTAACCCACTTACTGTCAGCTATAGGATAAATGATACCAGCTTCAATAAGTCTTATTACCTCTTTCCTTACCACTTCTTTCATTTTTGGATGGAGGCGGCGTTGAAAATCAACAACAGGTTTTGCATCTTCCTCCAGATTAATTTTATGCATACATAGAGCGGGGCTTATACCTTTAAGATCATCAAGAGAGTATCCAATGGCTGGTCGGTGAGCTTTTAGCACATCAAGTAATTTCTCTTCCTCTTCAGCTGAAAGGTTAGCACTAATAATGACAGGATATATGCTCTTCTCATCCAAATATGCATATTTCAGATTTGCAGGCAAAGGTTTCAATTCAAAACTAGGATCCCCTTTAGGTGGTGGTAGCACTCCTAAATTATCAGGTGGGATATGCAATTGTAATTGTGGTGGTTGTTGCCATAATATTTGTTCCAAAGCCTCTTTTTCCTCATCATTAAATGGTTCATCTTGATTAAGCATATAACGTTCTACAACATCAGTTGAAGCTACAGCTATATGAGCAAGAGTTTCAATTAAATTATTAGGAATTGGCTCTTTCTCAACATGTTTATCAGCAAATTTGGAAAAGTTAAATTCAAGTTTCTCACCAGCACATTTAATAAACACTTTCTCTTTAGGCAAATTAATTTCAGCACCAACAGTATGTAAGAAAGGTCTACCAAAAATGATAGGACAAAATGAATCTTGAGGACAACCAAGCACAATAAAATCAGCAGGGTATTTTATTTTGCCAATCAATACTTCAACATCTCTAACAATTCCAAATGGACTAATATAATCTTTATTAGCAAGTTGAATTGTCATACCTGTCTCTTCCATAACAATGGGATCAATATCAGGCTTGATCTCAAGATAAAGAGAATATGGAATGACACTAATACTTGCTCCAATATCACATAGACCATGATAACTTGAAGTCCCAATAGAGCATGATATAACAGGTTTCCCAACTTTGGCCGAATTACCTTTGATGACTTTGGTAGCATCTTCACATAGATAAACATCCACTGGGTCTTCTTCATTTAGTTGCTTGATAACAGAAATTTGAGTGTTGACTTCCACCTGTTCATAAGGCTGAGAACATCTTTTGTTACTCTTGTTAGTAACAGCTTTAAGTAAATTCTCCTTAACTTGGTTTGGAAATGGAGGTGGTTCAACATACTCCTCAATTGTCACAGATGACATTGGTTCAACCTGTTTAATAACTTTAGGAACAACAATAGATTGTTTAACAGGTTCAACATAAACTTCAAATCCACTTTTTGGAACACAGATATGATCAGCAAAACCTTTAGCTATTTCAATTATAACATAAGGATCAAGACCAAAAGTATCACTCAGATTTTTAAACAGAATAGAAGTAGAGAAATTCTCTACACATGAATATTCATAATCAAAATATGGCTCATTACCTTTATCAAGATCCCAGTGGCTAGTATTTTCAGAAATAGTCTCCAATAAATTCCATGCTTCTTCTTCAGTGTTATTAGTAAAACTTCCACCAGATGAATTATCCAGAATCTCCTTGTGCTTCATAGGTAGTCTCACATAAAAGTTTATCAATATAAGTTTCCTTGTAAGATCATGACATGGATTCTTGCGAAGGAGTTCCTTTAACCTCCCCCAAGCTTGAGTAATACTCTCTCCCAGATGTGGCCAGAAATTGAATATATAGCAGCGGTTATCATAAGCTTCTTTAGGAGTAAAATATTTAAGAAAGAAAACCTTCCTCAAGATACTCCATTCATTCTGGACCTCTTCATCCAAAGACCTGTACCAATCACGAGCATTACCAGATAAAGACAAATACAATAGCTTCCTTTTTACCTGATCCTCTGAAATACCAGGTAGTCTGAATAAGCCACATATGTCCTCAATTATTTCCATGTGCTCGCGTGCCGACTTAGTTCCATCTCCTGTAAATGGATTTTTCATAACTCTTTTAACATGACCCATGGGAATTTTATCCCACTTTAGGTATCTCAGGCACAGCAGTTTCAACCACCTTTGCAGTAGTGGCATAAGCACTTTCATATAGAGCAAGATGCAGCGAGGCACGATTCATAAATGCCATAGTAACAATGAGATAAACAGCTTTCAAGTTTCCTTACCAAACTTCTTACCAATAGCGCTACGCTCCCCGGCAACGGCGCCAGAAAAGTATCTTGATGGCTCCCAAGTGCAGGAGATCAATTGTAGTACCTTTCAATTAGAAAAGGTTGTCGAACCCACGAGGAGCTGAAGGTATTGGTTAGTAAGATTGATAAATAAAACAATAAAAGATGCAGTGTTTTTGGTATTTTCAGTTGTATAATTGCAAGCAGATAACAGATAGTAGCAAGTGAAAGCTCTCAAAGAGAGAAAGCCCAATCCTCTTATGTGGCAAGAGGACAAGCTCAAGTGATGTGTAACTTATATGTGGCAAACGTTCCCGAGGGCGGCATGGATGATGCTAGGCATAGAGATTTATTAAACAACACGTTGAATATCTTGTCAAGTTTTAATCTCTTTGGACGGAGCCATAATTAGGTATAGCTAAATAAATAAACTACAACCCCTTATGATGGATCATGTGGCCAAGCAAATGACTGCACAAGAATTATTAAGACTAAAGTCCCACCATAGCATTACACTCTAAGGTCCCCGATACTAATACCCTCATAATATAACTTCATGACTCGGTCTCAGGTTTACGTGTCCTCCCAAGTCTCCATCAATTCATTACACTACGGTGTTCTCCTATGAGCCCATAAAGGTGAAGTGTTGTGCAGTCGACGTTCGCACAACACCATCATAGAATCACATAAAAGATAAACTCTTGACAAAATACCAACACATGTCATATATAAATCATTGCCAATTCATCCTATGCCCTCAGGAACATACGGGAACTACTCACAACGTGCGAACATGATCATAATCAGTGGCATAAGTGGTACAACACAATCTGAAATTATAACTTCACCACCAAATAATGACAAGTACTCAATCACAAACATGAATAGTAGCACAAGACAAGTATCTAGGGTATAGCAACTCTCAAACTGCGAGGGGAACGGAGTGGATCACGGTGATGATGATGGTGATGGTGCTGGTCTTGATGGGGGTGATGATGTAGAGGCCTCCTCCCACGCCAAGGAGGAGAGGTGATGACGATGACGATGATTTCCCCCTTCTCCGGAGTTCCGGAGCAGCAGGATCTGACCCCCCTCGGAAGGGATCAGGAGTTTCGCCGCCGCCGCGACCTCGGATGGACTTGGAAAAATTAGGGCGTTACTTTTCGGGCGAGACGAAGGCGTCGATAAAAAGCCCCAGGCGAGGAGGTGCCCGAGGCACCTTTGGGGGTCCCACGCGGCCAGGTACATGGGCCGCGTGGGCCACCCCCATTTGGCCCTCGTGGCTCTCCTCTCTTCGGTCTTCTTCCCTCTGCCTTTCTCCCGATGAAAAACTGACGCAGTATTTTTCCTTTTATTATTTGAGTTCCTGTAGCTCCTGAAACATTAAAGACAAGAAAAAGGAGGTTTTCTGCCTCCCAGAAATTAAATACCAAAAATAGGGACTTTGTATGAAAGTCCCCAAAATCATCTAAAACATGTAGAAACAATCATATAATCATGCAAATAACATTCTAGTATGATACTAAAAGTTATATAAATGATGATATAAAATGCACGTATCACCAAACACAACAAAGTATTATATACTGCAGTAATTTTGGAAACTGTAGTATTTTGGCAATACTTCAAAAATACGGCGCTACCAAACATAGCCTTAGCTCCATAAAGATCTCGTGGAACATCAGTGGCAGTTGTATGGGAAGAAGTAGTTTCCCATTTTATTCATTTCAGATTGTTGTAATTTAAACCATTATTTCTATTTAGACCATTTGTTTATTATTTTATTGATTCGGATTAAAACATTTGTTGTAATATGGATGATTGTTATGCTGCACGATGTTTAAAACATTTATTATGTGATGTTTGATGAAGTATATGTTCTTCAAAAGTATAAATTCGACATAAACATGCAAATATCGATTTTCTGGTACCGGTATCGGTACCTTGTGCAGAACAGATGCGGTAAACTCATTTCTGGTACGAGTATGCCGCATCTGTTCTGCCGCACGCGCCGCGGTACCGGAAACTGATTTCCGGCTCAACCGGATAGCACATATCTGGTACCACAATATCCGGTATCTGCTAGAGATGCTCTAACCCTTTAGATAGTACTGTATTACTTATTGACACATTTTACTACTTCCACACTACTCCCTTCGTATCAAAATATAAGATTTTGTACCTACTTTCCAAACACATGTATCTAGACATATTTTAGTGCAAGGTTCATGTGAATCTTGCACTAAAACATGTCTAGATACATGTGTATATGTGTATAGAAAGTAGGTACAAAGTCTTATATTTTGATACAGAGAGAGTAGTACTCATTTTCACTCCACGTATAAAAGGTCAATAGCGAATTGCACGTGTATAACTATTAGTTGGTTGAGAGGTGATATTTTTGGGATCAAAAACTCTCTTTTGCAGTGCTGGAGCCTTCTTCTAGTAGGAATTCAAATCTTCACATCATGATGTGATATTGTCTTGCTCATATAACTTTAATTTTCTCTATGCTGTTATACATGGGATCAACAAAGCTTCCAAGGAAGAGATGACGGAAACTGAGATTAGTTTACTTGAAACTGAAAAAAATACTTTAGGGCCCTTCCCTATAAAAACCAAATTGGTGTTGATTCATGACGCATGCTTAACAAGTGGAGATTTGGAATATCTGTAAAAGATGACGAATAGTTGGGAGGTGATGTAAGCTAACATATCTACATACTAGTATAAACTTATGTGCATGACGAGTGTGTAATATATTTACTACCTACGGACACAAGAGCATTTCTGACAGAGCAGGTGGACAAGTACCTTAGCTAGCAGACATATTTCTGGAATACTAGATCGAGATAGTAAAATTTCCATAAGTTCAGGTGATCATCCCAACATTGCATGACGAACACTTAATTATCAACAACATGACATGATAAAACTAGTTAAATAACTTTGTCAGAATAGTGAGTTCAGCAAAGATGATATGTTTTCGGACCTTGAGTTAAGGCTACTATTGGAGTGTATTCACAAGCCAGTGCGATCAGACGGATATGCTAAATTCTCATTACACAGTCCACTGTGACATCAACAAAAACATGAACACTTATTTACTTTTCAATAATTCCTTATATTTAACGAGTCATATAGACTATTTTTTTTAAAACCTTGCAGCTCATCATGCGGCTTGTTCATGCTACAACCCATGTAATAGTGGGCATATCACAAGCTAGCACACGCTCTAACCCAGGTATATTCATTAGGATCGCCAAAGTAGATTAATATCAAAATCAGTGTTAAAGTCAATTAATTGTAATAACAACTTTGCAGGACGATATCAAACTCTTTTACAAGCAATTACCTATCATTTTACGTAAATAATTTTGAATGGGATAAAAGGAACGCAAAAATATGATTAAAAAATCATAGATACACTCGGTCTGGTTATTGTGACAAGACTGATCCACACGTATAGAAGGATCACAAGTATTTGAGAGAGCCACGGACCCATCACTTTTTTCGTCTTTGCTAAAAACGTTGATAACTAATAACAAAATGAATTAGTTTCCAAACTTCAAAACTATATCATGTCCATTGACCACCACGATTTCATGAAGTAACTCAAATTTGTCAAACATAGTGAAGATGATTTGTCATTTTACATTATATTTTTTCCCCTTGTGGTTAACTCTTTAGGACATTTTTGTCTCATACTTCTATATAGAACAAACCATAGAGCTAACCACAGAGAAAACATAATAATGTAAACTAGCGTATTATACATCAATATGTTGGAAAATTTTGACATACTTCATGTAATGGTCGTGGTCAATGAAGATGATATAGTTCTAGTGTTTGGAAACTAAATCATTTTTGTTTATCGACGCCTTCTGCACAATCGAAGAAGGAAACGACTCCTTCACTCTTGGATGCTTGTGGTACTTTAGTAGGCGTTTTATTTTTTCCAGAATCTCCACATTGCTTGTATCTACGCTAGCTAGTGTTTGTCTAGTCATATTGTGACATTCCTTTTATCCAACTCAAGGCAGATTCATACATAATGATGAGTAACAGCTTACTAAAGAGTTTGATACCATACTACAAAATACTTGTTAGATTGAATTAGTTGCAACAATGGATTTGATATGAAAATATTTTGGTATTCCGGTGAAAATACTCATGACATGTCAAGAGTGTTCCATGCCTTGCACTGCATGAACAAGCTGCAAACAATCTCTACTACCTAAACAATTGGTTCTGTCGTACGTATGGCAGAGTGTGTCGTCCGACTCCGTCGCGAAACGCTACGCGAAATCGAACAAGCCTCGTACATCCCAATCATCAAACAATCAGGCCCAAATGAAATCGGCATTTATTATACCCTCCAATTATCGGAAATCGATCTAGCCTCATACAACAGGAAACTGCGTACGTTAATTATCAGTCGGACAACCAGGAAACAAACGGCAGTTACTATGCGCCCAATTATCGGAAATCAATCAACATTAAATGACTTTGTTTTAATTACATGCCACTAATTACATGCTAATATAAAATCAACGCCATTTCACGAAAATCAATCAACAGACCTATCAAAACTTGCCAATCAACGTCCAGCGTCAAATCAATCAATGGAAATCAACGACATTACATGGAAACCAAATTAACGGCAGGAGCGATCACATACCAGCAAACAAAATCACCAATCAACGGAAGCGATCAGTATTAGCAATCAACGCTGATCAACAATAACTCTATCGTCCAACCATCTGGATATAATTATTCCACGCAAAAGGTTGATACCCCAGAAATAATCATCACTTACGCTACCTCCATGGCATCTAGATACCCAAGCTCGAAGAGGGTGACGACACCGACGTCGGAACTAGAACCGTTTTCTGCCTTCTCACCTCCTTCGATCAACATGTAACCTGCATGACCTGCCTGTATCAATTTAGTAATTTATTGTGAATTATGTAAAGCTAATATTTTTCCATTCGAAATTGTAGAAATGTAACATTTGATGAGTTTAACGAGGAGCACATCCACCTATGCTTACCCTGGGAAACAACTGCCAAAGTTTTATGCACGCGCATAAAACAGACTGCAGATGGCAAGTTTCTCACTGTCATACTAGCTGACATCAGAGTAAGCAATTTTACTGTTATCAATTTATGCAGTCTCGTGATGGTACGGTTGTATGTACACGAAGAACATCGTGTATTGAGAGATCCTTATTTCATAGGTGAGATATTTGTCACTTAAACTGCAGTTTTTAGAATACTTCAGCTTAGAAAACCACATTTTCCATCGGAGCCAAACACCTTAAATTATTCCATACTTCATTATTTCTAGAAACTGAAGTATCCTCAGAATACTTCAAAAAACGGAGCTGCCAAACTGCCCCTAAGTAATCATAGTTTTATCTTTTGTTAATTATGCATACTTACATTCAGAATATAACCTGCTTTGTGCATATCAACTCCATAATAATAAAGCATGGGATGCCTCAAATTTGTTAGCTATAGGCCTTTTTCGTTTTGCTGTTCAGAGTTTAATGTTTACAGTTTATATTCTGAATATAAGTATGCATAATTAATAAAAGATAATAGTATGATTTCTTGAAGTCTAAGTGACAAATATCTCACCTATGAAGTAAGGATCTCTCCGTAGACGATGTTCTTCATCTACGTAACAATGTGCCATCAGGAGATTGTATAAATTAATCACAGTAAAATTGCTTACTCTGATGTCAGCTAGTATGACAGTGAGAAACCTTCCATCTGCAGTCTGTTTTATGTGCGTGCATAAAACCGTGGTTGTTGTTTTCCAGGGGAAACATAGATGGATGTGCTCTTCGTTAACCTCATCAAATGTTACATTTCTGCAATTTTGGATGGAAAAATATCAGCTTTACAGAATTCACCGTAAATTACTAAATTGATACACGCAGGTCATGCAGGTTACATGTTGATCGGAGAAGGCGAGAATGCAGGAAATGGTTTTGCTTCCGACGTCGGTGTCACCACCCTTTTTGAGCTTGGATATCAAGATGCCATGGAGGTAGTGTAAGTGATGATTATTTCTGGGGTATCGACCATTTGCGTGGGATACTTATATCCAAATGGTTGGATGATGAAGTTATTGCTGATAAGCGTTGATTGCTACTCCCTCCGTTCCAAATTAATTGACTTCCATATATCTAACGTTGGATGTATACATGTCTAGATACATCCAACGTTAGATATATGGAAGTCAATTAATTTGGAACGGAGGGAGTAATATTGATCGCTGTCGTTGATTGATGATTTTGTTCGCTGGTATGCAATCGCTGCTGCCGTTGATGGTTGATTTGGTTTCCATGTAATGTCGTTGATTTTTGTTGATTGATGTGATGGGCAAGTTTTGATAGGCCCGCTGATTGATTTCCATGATTTGATATTCAGCAAGTTAAAATATTATGACCTAGGCCCCCTAATTTCCAGGATCTCTATCCGTTTGCATTTCATTATTGTCTAACAGGTAGTCTCACATGATATTATTTCGACACACATTATTTGTTCTTCTGTTAGTGCTTACCTTGGTGTTGCTCAGACGATAAGAAGAGTGTATCGAAATACCGGTTGCTTGTGAGTTGCTGAATCTAGTATTGGGCTTGCAGTCCCACAAGTCGAGAAACAATTATTATGATCGATTGGATTTATTTGTTTCTTGGTCCCATTCTTCTGAAGGATTCATATTTTGTTTGATGTACTTATTATGTTAATTTGTGCTTGAGTACCAGAATGAGTACAAGGTTGTAAACATGGATCAGTGGATATAGATCAAACATATATAATTTACCTAGATATGTGTGTATATGTTGATCACTAATATCCACTAAACAATATTATCCACTAATTTATTCTATGATGAAGATCATTTTTATGCAAGTACTAAATATCTCGGCCATGGAGTTTAAGATCCACAAACACACACGATTACCTGCGTGATGGAGGAATTTTTTTTGAGGCATTATTTGATATATGATCAACTGAAAAAAATTATTAGGCTCTTCACACCATCATTTGGAAACAAATGGACCAAATTATTACACTCTTCACACCATCAGTGATGTAGCACTGTAGCTTCACTGTGACAGAAAATCTTGTCCGTTCCTAGGGGTGACCATGGCTCACAGATTTGTTTTCTTTTTTTAAGGATACATCCGAGCGGATGCATCGGTTTCAAGAAGAAGAGGCCAAGAGGCCGTTTACAACGCGTTTAGGCACACACGCCTGAAACGCCATCCACTGTAAGAGAAAAGGGATCACTCGCCAACCCTCCACCTATCTACGGGTCATAGGCTACCCCTAAACAACCTAGCCGATCGCCACAAGTCGGCCTCGGCCTCAACCATCCTGGTGGCAGCCTCCACTGATGGTCTATGTCCCTCGAAAACTACATTGTTTCTGTGCCTCCACATGCTCCAGCAGATCAGAGTGATCGCTGTCCACATATCCTTCGCGTCGTTGCCTCCAAGCGTCCTAAGGGGTAGCCATTCCACTAAACGGGCATCATGACCAGGGATCCAGTCCACTCTCCCCCATCTAGTCAGGAAGGAGGACCACACTTCCCTGGACAAGACACACCCGAGCAGCAAGTGGTCGATGTCTTCTTCCACCTGGTCACAGAAAGGGCAAGCATCCGGCCTCGGCAGGCCTCGACGCCCTAGACGGTCAGCTGTCCAGCATCTCTTCCTCAATGCTAGCCAGAGGAAGAACTTGCATTTGTTGGGGGCTCGCGAGCGCCAAATCTGTTGGGCTCCGGCCATCTCCACCTTGCCTTCAAAGAAAGCCCTGTATGCCGAACGAGCAGAGTATTGGTGGTTGGCCTCCAAGCTCCATCTAAACTCGTCTGCGGTCTCTCCAGTCAGGGCATAGCCCTCCACGCTGTCCGCCAGGGACAGCAGCTCACATATTTCGCGCGCGTCAAGATCCGGCGGGATGTCCTCGAGCCAGCCGCCAGCGAGACCTTCCCTCACTCGACGGGAGCAACGTGCGCTTTTGGGCACCTTGAGGAAGAGATTTGGAGCCTCATCTCTTACCCGACGAAGCCCTCCGTGCAACCACCTATCCGTCCAGAAGAAGGTGGAGGCCCCATCGCCCACAACAGACACAGTGGCCGTCTCGAACAACTGTCTGACCTTGCGGGGGACCTGGATATTGAACTCGGCCCAGGGCTTCGAACTGTCTGTCCTACTAAGCCAGAGCCATCTAGCTCTTAGAGCCAAGTTCATCAGCCTCAGGTTTGGAATACCGAGACCCCTAGACGTTTGGGCATGCAGGCTCGATCCCACGCCACCAAGCAGTGCCCTCCACGCGCATCCTTGCGCCCCGCCCACAGGAAACCACGAATGATCTTCTCAATTGCCACAAGCGTCTCCACCGACAAGTCAAGCGACATCATCGCAAAGATGGACACTGCCGAGAGAGTGGTCTTCACAATCTCTAGCCGCCCCCCACGGTTCAGAAGCCCTGCACGCCATCTGGGAGGTGACTGGCCACACTATCCACAATATATGGAGCTGAGCCACCGTCAACTTCCTGAGGGAGAGTGGAAGTCCCAGGTATCGCAGCGGAAACGGCAGCAACGGGCATTGCAGCTCCTGCGCCACTAAAAGAGCCTCAGGCTCACCACAGCGTATGAGATGCGCCGAGCACTTCTCCCAGATTTGTTTTCACGCTCTTGTTTAATTATCTATGTTACTGATTTAGACAAAAACATAGCAGATAATTAAGCAAAACCGTGAAAAAATGCCACTGTTGTATGATCAAACAAAGCTCTACTACTCCCCGCAGGAAAGAAAAGGAAAATTAGCTCTACTGATGCTGCCAACGATTGGATCTAAAATGTAAGCGCAGACCAGATTCGTGATTATTGGAGATCTAAAAAATAGATCTAGTATAGGAAAGCTGAAGCAAAAGGGCACAGTTATATCAGGTTAGTTATACGTATGCGTATTGTGTTGTGTGTACCTTGATTTGACAAATAGTCCGGCGCGCGGTGAGTCGACGGAACTGTTACGCAGACGTATGGCCGGCAAAACGGGCGACGGCGATCAGCAGAAGCAGCTAGCGTCGCCGTATTCGCTGGTACTCTTGCCTTTACAAGCCAGATCTCCGGCTTGGCAGCGGCAGCAGCACTCCGGCAAGCCAGATCGATCGTGAATTGCTGAGAAGCGAGAGCACAAGGGAAGGCAGACGGGTTGTTGTTTATTGTGTTCTCATCGGCGTACGAGGCGGTCGGCAGAAAAATCAATGGGAATATGCTCAATTAGATCCATATATAACTGAGATATGATTTAGCAAATCCGTATAACCTGGAAGGATGAGACACCATCCCTTTTCAACGCAATATCCTGCGTGTCTTTAGAATTCAATATTTCCCTGTATAATGCCTATATGGATCTTCGAATCACATAGTTATAGGTTACCAGGATTGAAGGAGAGGATTTCGAAGCAAATCCTTGCTGATTCGACAAGGATTGTATTATTTAATTATTTCTTAAGTGTTCGTGTGCTAGCCGGGACGAAATCAACTTTTCAATTCTAGGGCTACGCGGCCAGTGTTGGCATTCATTTTTGGCCAACTGTCAGCTTATGGTGGAGACCCGAGTAAGGATGAAGACCTTCGAGTTGGAACCAGGTTCAGGTGGAGCTAGCCAGCTTGGCATAGAGCAAGCTTGGATTTGAAAAAGCAACATGAAGATCCTAGGAGGCATGTCCCCCAATGCCAGTAGGCACAGTCTAGTGAATGCTACTCCCTCCGTTCGTATATATAAGACGTTTTAGAACTTTCCTAGATTCACACACATTTACATGTATTTAGACACTATTTAGTGTGTATGTTCACTCACTTCCATCCACATCTAGTCAACATGTGAAACATCTAAAACATCTTATATTTAAAAACGGAGGAGTAGAAAAGAAAGCCGATTCATGCCCAAAGATCAGGACGGAATCAACACTGACTCAGACGAGCTCGTTCTTCTTCGACTTGAACGGGAGATTGGCTTACATAGGAAGGCTTGTTTGGCCTGCTAGGTATGGGTAGGAATTTTATTCGTTCTAAACATGTATACACGTGGAATGTGACTTACACGAAAAGTCCAACCGCGCTATCTATCTATACTTTTTATAAAGCAAAACCCCACTAAGTGTAATTAATATTTTTCTATCTCCACATGCAAGCTATCCACATCATCCACTTTCCTAGCCAATCAATTGTCCATGTCATCTCCATTAATATTTACTAATCTTTACATGAAAACTCACATTATCCATTTCTTTAACCATCTAATTATCCACATAATTTATAATACACACTCTTCATGTGGATTAAATTTAGTTTCTCCACTATGACAAGTTGAATTTTGCATATTATTTTAGAAAACTTATTGTACTTACCTATTATACATTTTTGTTTACACAATATATTTTATAAAGGGATTTCCCGCTGCAACGCGCGGGTATCTTTCTAGTTATAATGAAAGGTGATGGCTGATTTTAGAACCTAAGCAGACAAATCAATCATACCTTTTTTGCTAAAAAAAACAATCATACCTTTACTACATCTATCAGTTTAACCTTTGCCACAGCTTAATCGGCAACTCCATTACCACCGTGATTCACTCTTAACTTAGTTGAAATCTCATTAGATTCTATAAATCTTGTTTCTCAGTGTAGGGAAATACTTGCTGCTAGGCTACATCATTCCTTCCTCTTGGGATTTCCAAAAACTTCTCCGGCAGTAGCGCATGGTGGGGCATGTCTGGGCGGACGCTCAGCGCCATCATGATCCACATCGAGGGCCCCAAAGACGACGTCCCAGCCGTCATCCTCCTCTCGCTCTCTGGCACCAAGCCCCTACGCCGCCCCTCAAGCTTGAAGGGAGAGGCGCGCAGCTCATTGAGGTGGCGCCCGAGCGGTGGCAGCATCGTCTTCCATGAGCCCGCGCCCCCATCGCCGCATAAGGAAAGGCTCTCCTTCAGTCGGAAGAAGAAGCCGTTGCCTCCGCCGCCAAAGAAGGTCAAGGAGGAGGATGAGCCAAGGTGGATGGCGGACCTCCTGATGTAGGAGGCGATGCGTATCCCCAATAACGGCCATGAGGAATACGCGGCGATATCCCGTGCCCTTGAAGCGTCGCAAAAACATCGTGTCAGCGACATCTTTGCCGTTCGCCCTGGCGTGATCGCGCGTGACTTCGACAACTTCGTCGTTCGACCCAGACAACAATGGCGACGAAGGGCCCAGCGGCGGCTCCAGTGGCAGGAGCGGCGAAGGGCCTAGTGGTGGCTCCGCGGCAGGGCGACGAAGGGCGTAGTCGAGGCTATAGAGGAAGGGGCGACCGGAGACTGCATCACGTTTGATCACTACCAACGCGACTAAATTGGTTTAGGTTTAAATTTGAATTTCCTCCAGATATGTAAAATTTCCAAAAAAAAAATGAATGAATTCGTTTGTTTTCATAAATTCGTGTGTTCAAACTTGTTTTGAAAAAATCGTACTGCGAGCGCCACTGGTAAGACGCGCCCCATAGCCACACCACACATGTGCTCCCAATTGCGCCAACTCTGGCTCTATTACTGGAGATGCGTTTAAGGTGTGCGCTCGTATAATAAATTTGTAACGTTAGGAAATGTAAATCATAAATCGTGATTCAGAAGTTAAAAGCCTAATACATGCCTTATGAATTGCAAGATGTGAGATGGATAGAATGAGAAAACTAGCCCAACAACTTCTCTTACCACCCGTTTCAGGAGCTTAGCGTAGTACGTGAGCGCTTCCCTTGCGTCATGCTGCACCTACAAAACACTGGGCGTGTTTGGTTGGCGACGGAAAGCCCAACCAGGTTCTGGGAGCTCAAAATGGCCTTTTTCGGCCCGTTTGATTGCCCACGCATTTTCGCCTTCCTGCATGACACGGTGCTTAAAGCATCATCGCACTCGGTCGATCGTTTGAGATATTCCTTGACGTGTAGCTTCCTCTCAATGTTACGCACAACTTTTATGTTGTAAATTTCTGTTTCGGTGGTCGTATACGACGGATCTTGTGTTGTATGTATGCACGTATTTAGACTGCAGTCACATGTACAGTATGATCTTCAACCTCTGTCACCGCCGCTTGCCACTGCCGTGAACTCCGTCGTCATCGCCGCTGCTACTAGGTGTGCTTGTTGTTGGTGTTCTTCAGCTACTCGTCATCTTCTTCGCTCAGCCGACGTCGCTCGTAGCCATGGAGTCTGTCGTCGCTGCGACGGTTATTAGGCCGCGCTTGGTGTATGTGCGTGAACTGATCGCGCACGCCGTCGTCCAGGCACCGTTGCTGCGCCACGCCGTTGTACTGCTCGCCGCACTTCAAGGTGTTGTGATGGTGTGAGGTAAGTCTACACATGAACAGTAAGAGTACATGAAACACAGATGAACACCAAACGCCGTGCTAAAAAATCTTGCATCCACCCGAACGGGAATGACTAGAACATTGTTGACAACCAAACTACTTGCACAACGTGGCTCGAGTCACGTTTTTCCGGGGCCTGGCACTGGAGAGCCTGCTCTGGAACTCATGCAAAAATCCCAAAAATCGTGTTGGCAACCAAACAGGGCCCTATACCACTGAGTTCCACTGCAAACTCAGAAGTAATCAAAGTAGCCTCATCAGGCAATTTGCCTTGAAAACAAGCAGAGTTACGAGTTTTTGAATCGTCCTGAAAATCGAACCAGCCCCCACAACTAACAAATTTTTATCTTCTTTCCAAAGCTTTTTGACCAGGCAAAGCATTGGTCAATATTGTTAAAACTGCATTTCAGACCGAAAACACATCTAACAACATTCCAAATATACCTTGCTAAGGGACATAAGAAAAGAGATGGGAGATAGATTCGTTCAAGCCACAAAACAAATATTCTTCATATCTTTCTCCCCTAATAAGTACACGTCTCTGGTTAAGATGCTCTTTTTCAACACTAACCAAATAAAAGTCTTAACATTCATGGGATTTTGATTTCCCATAAGAATTTATATGGCACCGTCCTTTTCCATAAGAATTTATATAGCAGTGTAAAAGGATTTCATCGAAAATGTCCCAGAGCTGGTGAGTTCATCTGTCAACTCCACCCATCTAGATCCTATTCATCTCAGCCCAGCTCACCCAAAACCCTGTTACCAAAACTCTCCTAAATCTCAAGCAATTGATTCCGTCAGTTAACACTTTTTGAACCGTGATACTCACTCTGATCCAGATAAGTGTCGTAAGTAGCTCAGGAACTTGTACGTAGCTAGGTCATTTTCATGACATATTTTTAGGACCGGAGGGAGTATCTTTTTGGAGAGATGTTAAAAAAGCCTAGGAAATTTACTGGATAAGCTGCAATCACAATCCAATGGTCTTCTTATAAACAGTCTTATCTCCTTTCCCAACATTTATTTTACAACAATTCCAGAAATTTTTCTTAGGAATGTAAGTCATAAATCGTGATTAAGAAAAAAAAAGCCTAATGCTCCTACATGCCTTAGGAATGGCAAGGTGTGAGATGACCAGAATGAGCAAACTAGCCCAACAGACCCAAAGATTTACCGTTCGTTTCAGACAGTGGGCTGGGCCAAGTTTTCACGCGTACAAACAAAGCAGATTTCACGAAGTAGGCACGTTCTGGTCGAACCCAAACCATTTCGACTCTTCCCCAGTCCGCACCCAAACCACGAGCGCACCGCACCATGCGCCGCCGCCACGCCCGCTGATCGACGACGTCACCGCCGAATCCTGCACCGCCTCCCGCCGGACGAGCCCGAGCACCTCTTCCGCGCCGCTCTCGTCTGCAGGCCGTGGCTCCGCATCATCTGCGACCCCGGCTTCCGCCGCCGCTACCGCGACTTCCACGCGCCCCTCCCCTCCTCGGCCTCCCCACAGGCCCCGGTAATCCAGGGGATACGCCTGCCCGCTTCGCCTCCACCACGTCGATGCCCGAGTTCCCTCACCCGGGCTCCGACGGCCGCCGCACGCGCCCCCTCGACTGCCGCCACGGCCGCGTCCTCGTCCACATGCTGGAGCACGGCGAGAGCCTGGGCCTCCTCGTCTGGGACCCCGTCGCGGGAGACCGACACGAGCTTCCCGAGCCGGACATCGACTGGCTCATCTACTCCGCCGCGGTGCTCTGCGCCGCCGACGGCTGCGACCACCTCGACTGCCACGGCGGCCCCTTCCGCGTCGTCTTCGCCGCCACCCCTGAACACGAGGACACCATTGTTGCGAGCGTATACTCCTCAGAGACGGTGCGTGGAGCGTGCCAGTATACCCTGACGACACTTGTGAATCCTATGCGCAACACATGCGAGAGGGGCGTGCAGATGGACACTTTGCACCCTTCTACACACCCTATCTCCAGCCTGCGAGAGGCACCCTTGTCGAGATGCTCTACTTCACTGTTCGGCGGGGAATGCAATCATCAAGTATGACTTGGGCAAGGATCGCTTATCCATGATTGACCCGCCGCCACATTCGGCATACTTCATTGCCCTCATGGCGATGGAGAACACCTCACTGGGATTTGCCTGCATTCAGGGTTCCAGCCTTTATACGTGGTCAAGGAAGGTGGATACAGAAGAAGCTGCAGAATGGGTACAATGCAGGGTCATCAAGCTGAAGAAAACAATACCTGTTGCCAAGCCCAGTGACAAACCATATGTGGTCGGCTTTGCAGAGGTGTGGATGTTATCTTCGTTTGCTCAGCTGCTGGCTTATTCACAGTCAAGCTCAATTCTGGGCAGGTTAAGAAGGTTGATAAGCCTGGAGTCTACTTTAGCGTCCTACCCTACATGAGCTTCTACACTCCAGGTATGATACTGTCCCTTACGTCTTGTCTGTTGTCTTGCATTTTCATTACAGCTTCTTCTGTATTTTCATTAATTTGTTGGTTGTGGTGTGTGAATAATTAGTCATAGTGCAATAATGTGTTAGTTATATCACATATGGAAATTGCCAGGTTCAATTCTCTGTGCTAGAGATAATGGCACTGGAAAATAGTAATGTAGTTTATGTTATGTGACATGTTAAGGACCATGACCATGCATCATGTTGATCTGGTACTATACTGTTATCTTCCTTGAGACTTTCTTATAAATAAAATCTGTCTAATTCATCCTGATCATAATGTCTTGTCCATGGGAAGCAGGGCCAAAAGGTTGTTGTCTTGTCCTCACGATCAATTGTTGTTGTGTTCCTAATCATCCTGATCATAATGTCAAAAGGTTGTATTTCAGATAAACACGTGAGGCATATTTAGTTACTGATTGCCTAATGCTCATCTCAGCTACTTCGAACAAAAAATATGTGTAATCTATGTTGTTTCCCTTTCATGCCATTTTAATTTGGCTTCAATCTTGATATTATCTTCAAAAGACCTGTCAAGTAGCAGTAGCAGACTAGTTGGACAAACAATTGGTGATACAAGATCCAAGTCATAAAATAGTTTCACCACAAAACGTTTTTCATTTGTAAATAGATTCTAATAGGTAAGGAACTCAGATTTTTCACTTTTACCAAAACTTGGAAACTGATGTCAATGTGTGCTGTCATAAAATAAAATTCAGCGTAGTTTCCGTGGCCATTTCCAAATTCTAGACTCAGGTCTGGTTACTCTTCTGCGTGAAAGCCTTGTGCTATTGTGTGGAGCAGTCCATGGGAAGCAGGGCCAATTGCATCATTACCCATGTAATAATAGATCTCCTTTTCGCTCCTGCTGCTGATTAGCCAAACCGTTGTAATTAGTACTAGCAAATAGCCCACCGAATGCTGACTTGCAGTTGTTATGGGTTTTGTGCATGATACATTTTAGATCATCGCACATTTGTTATCGCTAGTGAGGACGATGAAAGCCTGATGCTGGTTTCTTCACAGAGCTGCTACCATTAAGTGTCAAGTCGTTTATTTTCTGTTCAGATTAATACGCGAGCAGCTACTTTTTGCCTAATGCTCAACTCAGCTACTTGAACAAAAATTAGTGTAATCTACATTGTTTCCCTTTTATGTCATTTTAATATGGCTTCAATCTTGATTTCGTCTTCATAAGATCTGTCAACTAGCAGTACCAGACAACAATTCCTGATACAAGGATCCAAGTCATAACTTCTTTTACCACAAAACTTTTATCATTTGTAAATAGATTCTAACAGGTGTAGAACTCAGATGTTTTTTCACTTCTACTAAAAATTTGGAAACTGATGACAGTGTGTGCTGTCATAAAATAGAAGTCACCTCTTGTTTCTGTGGCCATTTCTGAATTTTGGACTCATCTCCGTTTATTCTTGTGCCTGAAAAGTGAAAACCTTGTGGTAATATATGGAGCAGTCCATGGGAAGCAGGGGCAATAAATGCCTCCTTTTCGCTAATGTTGATTGGTTAAATAGTTGGTGAAGTATGAAGCGCCTGCTAGATGAAAATATATATTGCTTAATATTTATTGAACCTTGTTGATATTGTATTATTAGTTTACCTTTGCTTCATAATTTTCGTTAAGATGCAGTAAGTTACTTTCTTGCATAATAGCTGAAGCTCACATGTGAGATGCAGTCTTGTACCCTTTGGAACTAGTTATAAGTACGACAACACATCAAATTATAAATTCTGAGATGGACAGTTGGTTATGATTTTTGTGCTTGGTATTCTTTTCAGATCGTGGCAGATTGTTGTCGCTAGCGAGGACTGACTGATCTCTGATGTGCCTCATTCAGATAATAGTGATGCATTGCAAAATGGACAAATCCACCATCTTTTTGTCTGCTGCTGTTGTCACATTCCGAGCTACTAATATGAGTTTGTTTTGTTTCTGTTAAGAAGTCTAAGCATGAAGACTGCAAGTCAATGGTGATCGGTTGCTGCTGTTCTGGTTCAGTTCATCCTGATAATGTAAATAGAAAAAAATTGTGTTTCAGTTTACTAAGCTGGTATCTCATCTGTTATGCAGTTGAAGTGTGAATCGTGAAGTCATCATGATCAATTGGGGTTGTCATGTCGAATTCGTCCTGATCACATCGACCGCAAACTGTAGTTGTGGCCAGCTGTGTTTGTTGTTGAATTCCCGCTGATCACAACGTCGGAAAATCATTCCTTGTTTTTTATCCAGTTAACCAGTTTAACCTATGAATGGTGCAAGTCATATTTTTCGATATGTTGTTTAAGAGACAATAATGTAAGATTTAGATGGTTTTATCGAGAAATAACAGAGTTTGCTCATGTCGTACACTCCTCACCGTCTCAAAACCCAACCATTTCTGAATCCATTAGAGCATCTCTAACAGATGCCCTAAATTAACCACCACTTTTTGGTTATAGGGCACCTGTTTTAGCGTTTTAGGGCACCAAATTTTTTTCTACTTTACCAGATGCCCTATTTAGGTTACCTCCTCTCCAATAGATGCCCTATTTTAGTGCATACATAGATAGTTTTAAACTGAATTTGACAGAAATTTAAAAAGTTCGACTACATTTCTTACATAAATTTGGACAAACTGACCCAAATTTGTAAGTTCGACCTAAAACTTGGACAAACAGGAACTACAATCCATATTCCCTCCTAAGTTGATACCAATCAACACCGGACTCATCATCGGAATCAAAATCCGACAGCCCGGGTGAATCAGAGTCTTCGATGTTGATCACCGGAATAGAAGTAGAAGGCCCGGCCTCCGTCTTCGGATTCTTCGCTTCCCGGCTCGCGAAGAACTCGTACTCCGCCTTCACGAGGTTGGGGTTCTCCCGCCGGACCTTCTCCATTGCCGCCTCATCTGCCTGCTCGGCCCGGAGCTAGCGGTGTGCTGCCTGGACTACTTCCTCAAGAGTGCGGCAAACCACGCGGAAGCTCGGAGCCACAAAGGTGGCTTGGTCGGCGGTCACGACGTCGGAGAAATTCACTACGACCTCGGTCGGCCGTATTGCCACGCGACGGCGTCGTATGCCCGTGTGGCCTCGTCCGCTAAGGGGAAGGTGCCGAGCCACATCCGGGTGTGGTCCACCGTGATATCAGCGGCGCACGTTGCGGTATCCCGTGCTGCTCTGACCGGCGGCGTGGGGCTACTCCCGTCGCAGCGTGGCCACAGCGAGTCGCGGCCTCTGACCCATCCTTAATGGAGAAAGAACCATATGGGAAGAAGAATTTCTTCGTCACCATTAGGCCAGCCTAGAAATGTGAATCACCTGGTTTCCAAGAAACATGTGATAGCGCACTTGAGCCTATGTATTTCCTCCTAAGAAGAGTTTGCCACACCCCTCCTCGGTGAGAAGCTTGAACAACCACTTACCAAGGAGAGCTCTATTCTTGACCTGAAGGTCGTGAATCCCAAGACCACCATGGTCCTTAGGCCGGCACACTACATCCCATTTTGCAAGTCGATATTTCTTTTTTTCATTATCCCCTTGCCAAAAGAATCTAGATCGAAAGTAATCTAATAGATGCAAGACTCCCTTTGGTAATTGGAAAAGGATATCATATACAGCACCATATTAGTTAGGACTGAATTTATGAGAACCAATCTCCCACCCAGGGATAGTAGTTTTCCTTTCCAACTACTCAACCTTTTTTGTAGTCTTTCCTCAACATGCTTCCATTGAGCAATCGTTAGCCTCCTAAAGTGAATTGGGAGGCCAAGATATCTTATTGGAAACTGGCCAAGCCCGCAGCCAAATAACTCAGCATATTGGCCAGCCTCGTCCTGAGTATCGCCAAAACAAAACACTTCGCTTTTATGGAAGTTAATTTTTAGACCGGAAAGTTGCTCGAACGTTGACAATATTAATTTCAGGTTTCTTGCCTTTTCCATGTCATGTTCCATAAAAATAATTGTGTCATCCGCATATTGGAGAATGAATAATCCGCCATCCACTAGGTGCGGAACCACTCCAACGATTTGCCCATCCAATTTCGCACGCTCAATGATTATGGCTAACATATCAGTAACTGTATTAAATAATATAGGGGATAATGGATCGCCTTGTCGTAATCCCTTTTTCGTCTGGAAGTATCTACCAACGTCATCATTAACTTTGATGGCGACACTTCCTCCGGAAACGAAATTATGTATCATTACGCGCCACTCATCAGAAAAACCTTTTATTCCGAGTGTTTGTTGTAGGAAAGACCATTTGACTTATCATAAGCCTTTTCAAAGTCGATCTTTAATATCACTCCATTAAGCTTTTTCCGATGCAGCTCATGAACTGTTTCATGTAAGATCACAACTCCATCAAGTATATTGCGACCCTGCATAAAAGCCGTCTGAGTGGGTCTCACAACATGATCAGCCACCGAATTAAGCCTAATAGTAGCGGTTTTAGTGAATATTTTGAAGCTAACGTTTAAGAGACAGATAGGTCTATATTGTTGAATCCTTTCTGCTCCATTAACCTTAGGCAACAAAATGATCTCACCGAAATTTAGGCGAAACAGTTCGAGTTGTCCAGCGTGCAGAGCATGAAACATCTCGATCAAGTCCGATTGGATTACGTCCCAAAAAGTTTGATAAAACTCAGCAGGAAAACCATCCGGACCCGGTGCTTTGTTGTCAAATCTTCTCTTCTCATGAGGGAACCTTAGCAAATTAAAATCACCACCTATAATAATAGGATATGGATTATCTTTTACCAGGTTAACCAATTCTCTGAGAAAAGCAGACTTATGTTCATCTTGGGCGGCACCATACACAGCTAAAAGACTCCATGTGAAGTTGTCGGCTTTGTTAGGGATGTGGAGCTTAATATGAAAGTCCCTTTCCGAACTAGCCAATACATCCATGGTTTATGTCCTGACGCCAAGTAAAATACCCCCAGATCTACCACGTGGCGGACGGGACTTCCATGTAAAGTCTACACCACCAAATAATCGGTTTAGTAGACTCGCAGAGAAGTCTCGTTTACCAGTCTCGAAAATGATGATCCCGAATCAAATCAGCGATACGAGCATGTTTAGCCAAGTCACGAAGACCTCTGCTGTTCTCGAAAACGCCATTCATCGGGAAACAATTGGAGGTGTGGACAACTTCGCCTTTTTCCGTGGCATTTTATTCTTATTTTAAGAGAGTCAGCTTTGGACTTACGGCCAGACGCTTTCAGGTCATATAATGAGCTGAGCGCCGCCTCATCTAAGCCACCCTCCGATACATCCCCCACTAGACGAGAGAGGAGCTGGACATCAATTGTGTCATGTAGCTCCTCCTCGTCCATGTGGGGATCAGCGACTTGCACGAGTCCTTTGGGATGACTGTTAACCGGTCATATTCCAAATTCCTTAGTGCATTAGTCGCAACAGTAACAGTTGCAGCATTTTTACCCAAAGAAAAACCTATGCTATTCAATTTAGCCGAAATGCTAGAATTTGAAAAGGCAAGAAAAGACTTGGGTGTTTTGTTCATACCAGCAGTGTCGAGGTTCTGTCCAGCCTTGCGCCGCATCGCCTTCATCAAGGAGTCTTCATCCGTGCCGGAGGTCTCGTCCACCACGACGGTATGCCTCCCGCTTCTCCTTAACGGAGTCGACACTGGAGGGGACAGAGTTGGAGTGGAACCCCCTCCCAGCGTCAACTCGCCTGTCGGCTCCAACGACGAGTTGGTGTCATCCACGTGCTGGTCAGCAAGTCGCTGCTTCCCGCGAACAGTCGAAGGTGATGTCGGCAGCTGCTCGCGGTCAGCAGGAATCGCCGGCGCCTGAACTGCGACATCAGCAACAGCAGCGTCGTCCTCCATACGCAGCGGTGTAGCGACACTCCAGCCCAGCCCATCATGCTGCGAAGACAGCTCCTGGTCCAGCTGGTCGTTCTGCACTGCTTCTGTCCGCCGGCCCAGCCCGTCGAGGTCCTGGGCGACATGAGAACCGGCCGCCGTGGGCGGCAGAGAGCTGCTCAGCTCCAGCGGCCCAGCACCTTTGTCCAGCAGGCCAGGCTGGCCAGCGACCACGCCAGGCCGCGTGCTAGCCGCCGCCCTGGGCGGTGACGAGCAGCCCAGCTCCATGGGCCGTGAAACCATTCCAGTGCAGTGGCGCTGCTGTGCCGAGCTCGCAAGCATAGTAGCAGACGACGAGAGTACTGTGACCACGCCCACATGATCAGTCATGCCTGTAGTAGGTTTAGAAGAAATCTGCGCCACAATCTCTTTTGCTCTTGCAGTCTGGGGATTTGGATTAAAAGGCGTAACTGCAATGCCACGAAGCACATCTGATGATCCTAGTAGCCCAAGAGATGAGCCCCCTAGCCCCGTAGCATTAGCTTGAGGCATGTGAGTGTCTCCGTCCGCGGACGTCGGAGGTTCAGTCGAAGGAGTGTCATCTTGGTCTTTTTCCTCCATCCCTCTTGCATCATCATCCTTCTTATTCTGCCTCCAGATGAAGGGTACAAAGTCCGGCTCAGCGACGTAGTCAGTCGCCTCCTTGCTAAACCGAAATGAGTACCCCTTTAGCATCACAAAGGCATCGTCTTTAACAACCCTAGTCTCAAACAAGTTGGGGTTGCGCATAGCCACCAGAATCCTGACCACGTTGTGCCGCCGGAGAGCCAAAAGGTCCACATCCATAGTCTTGCCAATGAGAGTACCCACAGCCCACAGACCCAGAAAGTGGCGAACCGTGTTTGGCACTCCAGCAACATGTACCCAAGTCGGCGTCAACTCCGCCGTGGGCAAGATCTCCTCCGGCTTCCAAATATCCAATGAAATCCGCGATTGTTGCTTTGGCACCCCTAGCTCAGACCCATTCATTCTGTCCAAATCAGCCATGGAAGGGAAATTGACCAAGAAAGAGTCTTCTTGTGTGGAATAGCCTCCCAACACCACGCGAACTGCAGCGGACAGAAAAGAGCAAGCATCGACTGAATCATTTCCGTTGACACCGGCTCACCGGTCACCGTCACTACAGCCACTGGAGAAGAGCTCGGAGCCAGATGGGGCCTGAAAATACCATCAGGGAGATGGCTGAACATGGTGTCCTCACACCCAATGCCTACCATACCGCATACGGCTTCGGCAACCTTAGAATGGGGCAACGAATAGTCGGGTGCACCACCTTGTCGCAAAAGTAGCAGTACCGGTCCACCGAACACTCCTTTGTCGCATGTGAGTCAACCTTGTAGTTCGAGCAACGCTTACGCTTAGCTGCGGGGGCCCCTGTAGCAACCGCGCCAGCAGTCATAGTAGTCACCTCAACCGCCGCAGCGACAGGTGCAGCAGTGCCCTATGCGGCGTTGGCCTGGCTCGACACCGCCGTCGCCGCGGCTTTCTTTTTCTTGTTCTTCTTATTGGGGACTGCGGCTGGACCGACCACGAACGGCACGGTCGTGACCCCAGACGGACTGATCACGGCCGGCGGCGTGATTGTCGGCACAGGAGTATCACACACAGCCGCCCCGGACCGCCCAGTGCCATGCGTTGTCGCCGCCGAACGCCCAGCCACCACAGTAGGCCCGAGACTTGCTGCTGCGCCGCCGTCGGTCTCGCGGCGTTTCCATTACCAGGCCCAGCGTTCCGGCCAAAGAGCATGGGCGGCCTCGTCACCAGCAGCTGGGCGGGCGCCTGGCCTGGCCCGCCGTTTCCCGGTTGCCACCCGACCACCCGAGGCCGACATGACGCTCGGCGCCGCAACCACCTCGGCGAAAGATCTCCAACGGCGCCTCTCAAACCAGTTTCGGGTTTGCTTGGGGGTGGGGGCTGGTAGACACGAAAAACTGTTTAAGATGGGGTGGAACCCAACAACAGCTTCCGATCCGCAAAAAATACCTTAATTATACATAAAACTGGCGCATGGGGTGTCACCACCGCACCCTGATAGCCGGCCCAATCGGGCTCAGGCTCCTCCTTGACGTCGCCGAAGGCAGCGCACGGGTTCCCCTCCTCTGTTTCGTCCATGCAGTCATTGTCCTCCATGGCGTATGGGTTCTCCTCCTCCGCCTGCGACACCGTCTCCTCGTCATGCTCCACGTTGAACCATCGATCCCATAAGCCGGAATCGATGTCGTGCGCCGGATTGTCAAGGAGATCCAACGAGAAGAAGGATCGGCGCTGACAAATCTCTCGTAGGCGCGCCCTCACAGAACTGGGAATGGCCGACACCGGAATAAGGCGACGATTTAGATGCCAGCTGATGACGTGAAACACACGTTCGTTGGGAGACCCCAAGAGGAAAGTATGATGTAGTCAGCAGGAAGTTTTCCCTCAGAAAGAAACCAAGGTTATCGAACCAGTAGGAGCAGCAACTCTTCAGAAGGTTGTCAACGGCGCCAGAAAAATAGTGTTGTTGATGGGAGTCTGGACTGTTGACGTGGAATCTGCACACAACACAATCAAACTATTTTGCCCCAACGAAACAGTGAGGTTGTCAATCTCACTGGCTTGCTGAAAACAAAGGATTAAACGTATGGTGTGGAAAATGAGTATTAAATTGCAGAGAATGAAAAAGGAACAGTTTGCAGTTTTTGTTTGTTTAATCAGTGTAAAAGAATGGACCGGGGTCCACAGTTCACTAGTGGTGTCTCTCCATAAAAGATAACTAACATGTTGGGTGAACAAATTACAGCTGGGCAATTGACGAATAGTGAGCGCATGACAATGCATATACATGACATGTTGACTATTATGATATTTAATTGGGCATTACAACATAATACATAGATCGTTATCCAACAGCATCTATGACTAATAATCCACCGTCGGGTTGTCATCCGAGTCCCCCGTTGGTATTAAGTTGCAAGCAACGGATAATTGCATTAAGTAAAGTGCGTAATGTAAATAAACACATATGTCCGTTGACATAGCATCGTTAGGTTATCCCTAGTGGCAATAGCACATCCACAACCTTAGAACTTTCTGTCACTGTCCCAGGTTAAACGGAGACATGAACCCACTATCTAGCATAAATACTCTCTCTTGGAGTTACAAGCATCTACTTGGCCAAAGCATCTACGAGTAACGAAAAGCATGCAAGATCTTAAATAACATATAAGATAGATTGATAATCAACTTGACATAATATTCAATATTCATCGGATCCCAGCAAACACAACATGTAGCATTACAATAATATGATCTTGATCATGTAGGGCAGCTCACAAGATCTAAACATGATGGCACAAAGTGGAGAGACAACCATCTAGCTACTGCTATGGACCCGTAGTCCAAGGATGAACTACTCACGCATCACTCCGGAGGCAGGCATGGCGATGTAGAAGCCTCCGGTGACGATTCCCCTCTCCGGCAGGGTGCCGGGAAGAGGTTCTGAACCCTCCCGAGCTAGGGTTGACGACGGCGGCATCTCTGGATCTTTTCGTGGATATTTGCTCAGGTACTTAGGGTTTTCGCGACGGGGGGAATAAGTAGGCGAAAGGGCGGCGGCTGCGGACCCCCGAGGGGCCCACACCACCCCAGGGCGCGACAGAAGGGGGGCCCGCGCCCTGGGTGCGTGTGGCCTCCTGGTGGCCCTCCTCTGCTGCTCCTTCGCTCCGTCAGGCGTGTTCTGGAAAAATAGGCACCCCGTGTAGTTTCGTCCAATTCCGAGAATATTTCCAGACTAGCTTTTCTGGAATACAAAAACAGCAGAAAACAGGAACTGACACTTCGGCATCTTGTTAATAGGTTAGTCCCAAAAAATGTATAAAAGTGATATAAAGTAGATGCAAAACATGTAGCAATTGGTATAAAACAAGCATAGAACATCAAAAATTATAGATACGTTTGAGACGTATCACCAGCCACCCGGGAGGTGCATGTCGCTCCACGGGATTAGTTCCGCGAGCTCCCAGTAGAGCTGGGCCACCTCCATCGACACCTTTGCGCGGTCCCGACAGCGGTCGGAGGAGGACCCGACCTCCTGTTCGTTGCAGTCGGACTTCCACCACGAAGGGGCCTTCACCGCCGGCGACGGGACCTGGGCTAGGGTTTAGATGCTGAGAGCTTAGGGCTAGGGTTTGGAGTGGAGTGGGGATTGGAGATGGGGGATAGGGGCCGGTCCCCATTAAAAAAAAAAAACACTACCAGGTTGACGAGGACGCGCGAGTCGCTGGCACATGGACCCGGGTAGACATGAGCGGGCATCCTGCATGTACGCCTTCGT
Organism: Poa pratensis; assembly: GCA_947311845.1. Taxonomy (NCBI): domain Eukaryota; kingdom Viridiplantae; phylum Streptophyta; class Magnoliopsida; order Poales; family Poaceae; genus Poa; species Poa pratensis. The sequence goes on from CAMZMU010000086.1 coordinate 13,448,716, forward strand.
CTGCGTGGACCGCAATGCGGGCCTAGGCTGGATATGGGGTGTGGGCGGGCGTGCCCGGGCCTTTGGCCCGTTTGTGGTGCCCCCATTGGGGCGTGCCTTCTGTTCGCCCGGACAGAATCTGTTACGTCCGATCCGTTTGCGGAGGGCCGTTGGAGATGGCCTTAGGCGAGGAATTTTTTGGGTGAGACGAGACCATGGAAAATGTTACATCATTTAACTAATTGTGGTATAGTTAGTTTTAACCGAAGGAGTGGTTATGATTTAGAAGGGTTGCGTACATCTCTGAAACGTTAGATGATGGTGAGCTGAAACCTACTCATGCCTTTTATACGGTGGATGAAGACAGTAAACATGTTTTGCCTCGGTTTAATTACGGATCAAAATTCTTTAAAATCCCTATGGGCTAGCTTGGATTGTTGTTTTCTCGACCGGGAAGAAATACAGAGCTAGGTAGGTCCGTATATTTTACAGCTAGAGAGGGGTGAAGAAATACCGGGCGGAAAAATCCACCCCCTTCTGCCTTCTCAAGCGGGGCCTATGGAGTTGCCGTAGATGTGCCCTTGTGCACAGGGTATCCATATATTTTCTTCCTAGGATGTAGGTACAGTCACCCGTGGCAAAACCCTGTCCCCATACCACAACCCCGAGCGCGTGGGCAAGTCGTCGCAGGAACGAACCAGCACGAGCAAGCCAAGCCTAGCCGCCGCCTTCTTTCCTCCCGCTCCCTCCCCGTTTCGTCTCTGACTTTTTCTCCAAGCTCAGCTCCCCCTCCCGCCCCATCTCCCCCGATCTCGGGACAGGGATGTCCTGGCGGTGGGCTCTCGCGCGGCGCGTCGCCACGCTGGTCGGCACCGGCGGCGGGAGCGGCCCTGCCCAGGCGCAGAGGCTCTTCTCCTCGTCGGGCGCCGCCCTCCTGGGGAGGCACTTCACTCCGGCAAACCAGATTCGGAACCAGGTCCCCCTCCCCACCCCCCATTTTTCCCTGATGTCCTGGGATGTTATACTAGTGGAGCCTCGCTGTGTGGTCGCTCTTCTCCGGTTCTGGTCGGTCACGGAGATGCCCCCAATGTGTTTGTGCTTATGCTGACCAATGTAGCGCCGCAGGAAAATCCCGTCCCAGAGTGCTGGTGCACGAACCAATTCGTCCTTACTGATTGATATTTGTAGTACTGATTTTAGCGAGTCACTCAGTTGCATAGTTTATGCATTGCAAAAGGTTAAGAGAATTAAAAGGGAACAAGGAATAGTAACTGTTGGACTCCATGTCAGTTTCTACTGGGATTGGCTGGTTAGGTAACCACAAGTTATTTGAATTGTGGATTTGGATTAGCCTTCTGTTATGCTGATAGGTTCTCTACTCTTGGTGTGGATGGTTTTAGTAAGTCACTCAGTTGTGCATAGTTTACGCATTGCAAAAGGTAAAGAGGATTACGGGGAGCAGGGATAGTAACTGTTGGACTCTATGTCAGTTTCTACTGGGATTAGCTGGTTAGGGTGACCACATGCTGTTGAACTGTGGATTGGATTAGCCTTCTGGTATGCTGATAGGTTCTCTACTTTTGGTGTGGATTAGTAGGTGGCGGGTTGCAGAGGAGCTGCTTTTGTGACCTCCCGATGGCTGCATGATGCCAAATACCAGACTCGCCAAGACGGAGTTTCAAGGGCTGAAGTAGGTGAACCCTTGTTTGTTTAGTGACTTGCTTTCGTGCTGCTCATTTGTTTTGTTAATGATCTTTGTCCTCGTGAAACTGTACATCAATACTGGAAGATCACAACATTATCCTGCTATATGCTACTATACATGCCACCTGAATACATGGTTTTGCATTTCATTTTGTGAAATGTCACTTGTCTTACAATAAACATAGATTTTGATGCTAATTTCTGATTGCTCTGCCATCGGTTGTCGTACACATTGGCTTTCATGAAGATTAAATGCACCAAACTATTTCTAATTTCTCTATCCTGAATGAACAAGTAAATGCTATTATGCTAATGCATCGGATAAAATGGGCCTTCAGTTGTTATTTGATAAATTTACTTGCTATACACCCACATATACTGAGCTTAGAATGGAATCAGATTGTGTTATAACAAGCCCAACAAGGCAACCATGCATTTTACTCTGCATAAATTCGAAACTTCAATAAATTGTTTTTTCGTCTTACCGTGGAAAAGTATGCTTGACGTTCCCAGCCCGTAGCCAATTATTCTCTGCATTGGCCATCAAACTGTAGACCCTGAAGAAAAATCTAGCTGAAGTTTCCCTGAGCTATGTGGAATGAAGGATAGCGCTGACCTAGTTCTAATAATGAATAACCGCTGAAAAACTCTTTTTTTGTTATTGCATATGAAAACTAATAGTGGAAAGTATATTGTATTACTATTCCCCTAAGAGTAAAATTCATCTTGCTCTCAGGAACAACAAGATCCTTTTGAATTGGTTGCTGATGAGCTATCAATTCTTGCAAATAGACTACGGTCCATGGTGGCTGCTGAGGTTAGTAACGAATGAATCCTACTCATATCAACTCTGTCGAGCGAGGCTGCGGATGGCACAGTTTTTGCATGTTTTTGTTTATTTAGCCATTACCACGTTGTCAAACATACCCAGTTTGCCTAAGTGAGCATTTTCGTTTTATTTTGCAGGTCCCCAAACTAGCATCAGCTGCTGAGTATTTCTTTCGAATGGGAGCTGAAGGAAAAAGATTCCGACCTACGGTATCATCTTGATCACTTTATTTATATAAGTCAATTACAGCATCATTTTACACTTCGCCTCTCTGCCAAACCTTTTGTTCACTGAACATTCATGCAGTAATTTTATATTCGCAGGTTTTGTTGCTGATGGCATCAGCTCTGAATTTCCCATCATCAGATGGAGTTTTCAGTATGTTGGCAAGTAAGCTGCGTACACGGCAGCAAAACATTGCTGAGATAACTGAAATGATCCATGTTAGTATGGCTGCTGACCTTCAGATCAGGCCCAGTATGCTTGTTTCTTAATTTCTCAAGCTGACATCTATTACAGGTCGCAAGTCTTCTGCATGATGATGTTCTGGATGATGCTGAGACTAGGCGAGGTGTGACTTCGTTGAATTGCATCATGGGCAACAAGGTATTGCGTGCCACACCATTGCACATGCAGTATACTAAGTGAATTAATCGGGTCCTTGCACAAAGAGCTACAAATTACTTTAGTATTTACTCCCTCTGTTCCTTGATGTAAGGTGTATAGTTTTTTGAAGAAAAATCCATAATATAAGGTGTATTTGCTATTTTTGGACAATTTAACCCCCAAAAAAGTGAGATCTAGTCTCAAAAGAGGGATTTGATGGATTGTATTCATTTTGTGCCTATTAAGAACCCATCTCTCGTAATTTTTTCCAAAAGAAAAATTAGTCCACTATATGCAAAATACTCTCTTAATATTCGTGCAGAAAACTATACACCCTACATTCAGGAACGGAGGGAGTACTATTTAGCACACAATGAAGAGGTTGACCTTTTAGTAAAAAACTTTTCACCACTGCGGAAACCTTTTCTTGGACATCATTATTTAAAATATATTCATGGGGTACTACAGTCGGAATAATCTTGGCATCAGTATTCCTGAAATTCTTATGCGTGCAGCTTTCTGTTCTGGCCGGGGACTTCCTCCTGTCTAGAGCATGCGTGGCACTTGCAGCACTTGGGAATACAGAGGTACATTCATATTTTTCATTTACGCAATGCATAGATTGTTGGACATATTCTGTATGTTGTTCTAATGATGCGAAAATTAAAGTGGTTATGTTTTATGCTGGACAGCTAGATTGACGTTTGCTCTTTCGACTCCTTTCACCTCTCTGGATTTCTAGACTTGTACTTGTCCTGATCTAAAAGCTATTTTCTCGATATATGAGGTGTTTAGTAAGCATCAATGTTAAACGAGTTTATTCCTGTATTATTTGTAGTTTGCACCGGGCATAGCCATTATGTCCTTGGCAGTATGTCCTACCTGGGCTCATGTTTATTTACTCGTAAGAATGTCAAGTGGTGGTCGCGGTCTGTTCACCTTCTTCTGCCCCTTCTGATGTCAGCCATTAGATATGTTGCAAACACCTGAGATGGTGGTCCTCTTTGCTACCAAAGTTGGCTAGCCTGATTTGTGTTTCTCATAACACCCTAGATCATACAACGCGTGAGTAGTTAGCTAGTTTTTGGCCCAAAAAAGTATTTAGCTAGTTTATACTAGGCTGCTTGTATCATTTCTTAGGGAATCATGTTTCTTGTTTTCCCCATCCAAGCTTATACATCTTAATGGTTTATCCATAACAATATTGTCCTTGTCCTTGCCTATTTCCTAACTGAGCTTCTATTGTTATTCGAGATTATCATGTATGGTTGCAGTACTGGCCTGCTCTCTTTCTTCCAAGTCCTATATGTACTACCAACTGATCAACCTAATTTATGCAGGTGGTATCTCTAATGGCGACTGCTGTAGAACATTTAGTCACTGGCGAAACTATGCAAATTTCAACAAGCAGAGAGCAAAGGCGAAGGTTAGCTATTTCTCTCCATCCTGAGTCTAATTTTTCCATCATATGTAATGCCTCAAACCAAGAGATGCAGAATAAAATGCATGGACAGTTGCTTCTTTATTTACTCCATTTTCTCCATTTATTTTGATGCCATTGTTTATTGGTTCTGATACGATTCTGAAAACATGTGCAGTATGGAATACTACTTGCAGAAGACATACTACAAGACAGCGTCATTGATATCAAATAGCTGCAAGGCCGTTGCTATTCTCGCAGGGCACACTGCAGATGTTTCATTGCTTGCATATGAATATGGTCGGAACCTGGTTCGTACAATATCTTGCATTTCTCTCTTTTTAAAACTATTTCCCCCTTCTGATCTATACCTTGCAGAGATTTAATGAACTTGATATCATTGCAGGGCCTAGCGTTCCAGTTGATCGATGATGTTCTTGATTTCACAGGCACATCTGCATCACTTGGGAAGGGTTCATTATCTGATATTCGTCATGTAAACAGCCCTCCTTTTGGCCTTATTATATTTTATCTGCAATCTCTATTATCTGAAATAGCCGTTTGTTCTCTGAAGGCTCCAACTATTTAGATTAGCCTTCATTGGCGTACATACATGTAATTTGGTGGCTAATAATGGTGCTACATTGGTTGAGAAGCCTAGTCTGCTTTTTGTCTGACATGAAAGCTTATGTTGCCGTAATTGGGTTAGCCACTGTCTTGAACTTGTCACCCTCATGTGGGTAGAGAGAATACTTCCCACAAACGAACACTTGCATATTCAGCCTTCATTGACCTATTGCAGTAAACTGTAAACTTCACATATTAGAAGTTTAGAACTGTATAGAATCTATTACTTTTAGTTTAGCTAAGATTAAGAAGGATAGTCTGAAACCTAATGCTTATAGGAATAATTGTCTATGCCTTGTTTTAAAGCCAGTGAGAATTAGATGCAAAATGTTGTCATAAAGAGGTCTTGTATCAATTTTTCTACTAGTTAATGTTTGTGCTCACCTATTTATGATTTACCAGTATATCCAGTTAGAAAAGTGTTAACTAAGTTGCTGTTTCTCTCAGTTAATCTCGGGCACGCAGGGGTTTTTCTATTACATTATTTGATCACATATATGGTGCAGGGAATCATTACTGCCCCGATGCTATATGCGATGGAAGAATTCCCACAACTACATGAAGTAGTCGACCAGGGTTTTGACAATCCTGCAAACGTTGAGCTTGTGAGTAATTTTATTTTCTATCACGAATGGAATGGGTGATGTTTTCATTGTTCAACCACTCTCCCCTTAGGGTAAAAACAAACATTTACATGGTTTGCAATGTTACACCTCAAGGCAGATGCTCATTAGGCCATTGATGCATAAAAACTCATGTTTCCCGTTGATGCATAAAGAGAATTGGGCAAGCCAGAAGAATAAGGTTTTCAACAAAGATAAACCTTTATTTAACGATTTTAGAATATAACCATAAAACCAGCAGGTTTGATGTGATACTAATGTGGTAGTCGCCATATGATTCATATCCACACAATGTTGAGAAAAAACGGTGTTAACCTGACTGACGGTCTACACTTGCAAACTACAGGCCCTAGAGTACCTCCAGAAGAGCCGGGGGATTGAAAGAACAAGAGAGCTTGCACAAGAACACGTTAACCTTGCAATCAAAGCCATAGAAGCTCTCCCAGATAGCGACGACGAAGATGTTCTGATTTCAAGGCGTGCCCTCATTGATATCACACAGAGAGTCATCACGAGGACAAAATAGGATTTATTCACACAAGACGCCACAGGTGTAGTGTTAATTTTGAACGCTTTGGTCATCGCATTTTTTCCATTGCCTGAGTTTTGTGTAACATTGATGAAACTTTGGGATTACAGTTCCTGTGGATCATCCTAGTCGCAGCTGTAGTTTTCGTAGTGACTGGTGGCAACACAATCTGTGTATTAGTATAATTGGCGATTGCAATGATCACCTGATCATAAGGCTGTAACCATATAAATGGAAGTATGGAACATGATATACGAGTGAAAAGAATCTGCTCCTTGTGGAGAAAGCACGATATTGCATTTGCTAACCTAGTATTTTTTTTTGTCTTTTTACCCTTCAGTTCTGAAACTGAATCCTGTTATCTCCTTTTTGCCACATTCTGCTGTTATATTTCGTCTGATATCTGACTAGAATGTGTTCAATCTCTATAATGAAACCTTACAATTGGATCTAATACTGATCTGAACATAAGCTAGAACAATGTCAGTATAAGTGCAAACTGAAACAGTGAATTGATTGATCAAAATTGGACGCTGTTGAGTCAGAGAGACCAAATCTGGACCGTCAAATCCCATCATGTTTCTGCCACTTTGGTAGCACTAGGCTTGGCTCCAGAACCTCTCCTTGGCCCACGCGATCGCCTCGTCAACGGCGGCGGCGCCCACGCTGTCAATGTCGCCGCCGTCGTCGTCCATCAGCAATGGCGCCCGCTCCCTCACCTCCATCATCACAGCCTCCTCCAGAAGGTGCTGCGTCCTGTCGCCCGGTGGCAGGTTGTTGCCGAAGAGCGTCGACGACGCGGCCGACGACGGCGTGTAGTAGTACCCGTAATCTTCGGCGCCAGAGCACTCGGTGGTGGCCGTGTCGTCGTCGGCCGGTGGTTGTGCCCTGCCGCGCCGCTGTGTCCGCCGGAAGCTGGGGTCACGGCTGCTCGTCTCCGGGTTGGACGTGAAGCAGCAGAAGCCGCTGCTCGCGCCGCGGTGGTGACAGCCCTCGGCCGCGGACGAACTCTCGACGGCGCCGTTGCTGATCGCCGATGCTGCGCTGCTGCTCTGGTTCGTCCAGTCGCCGCCATTGCCGTAGTAATAGCGGCACGCCGGGTACGCGGCCGTCGAGCACGTGAAGGTGCTCTGGTACTCCCCCCTGGTCGACACCGTCGACGGCGGCGACGAGTCGTACCGGCGCGACGGGATCGCGATCGGCCTGGAAAACGACGGCATGATCGAACAATGTTAGATCGTCAAGATTTCAAAATGATCGTCGAAATTACAATGCTGCTGTCACGTCACGAACGGCATCATGCGAGCATGCTGTTCTATTTACCTGAGCTTAGAGGCGAAGGAAGAGAGGCCGGCGTCGCCGCGCCCGCCGCTTCCGGTGGCCACCGAACGGAACGCCGAGCGGCCGGAGCCGAACTCGTCCGAACTGACCACCGACGAGGACTTGGTCGACTTGGACCTCGACCGCCGCACGTGACGGGCACGGGCCCCGAAGATGTCGTCGAAGAAGCCGTCCTCTGTTGGCACGGCCGCCGGCGCCATCTTGCCCTGGCCGTCGCGGCGGCTGAAACTGTCGGTGGCGCCACGGTAGGGGTAGTAGTGCGGGTACTGGCCGCCATGTCCCGCTGCCGCGGCATGGTAGTCGGCGGCGGAGGCATCGCCGTAGAAGCTGCTGAGGAGCACAGTGCGTGGCGGGCCGCCGAACACGTCCCGGAAGTCATCGAGGGCGAGGCTGTGGTGGGCGCCACCGGCGCCGTGCTGGCCGTCCGACGAACGCTGCCGTGGCAGCACCGTGCCCATCGTGCACCTCCATGACTCGTCCATCGCCAGTGATCACACACTATCTGGCTATGTTTGTGAGAGCTTTGTGGTTCTTGGTGTCAGAAGAGATGGATTCTCTTGATTTATACAAGAGACAAGGCAAGTAGCTTGGAAAGATGGATGCTTTTGGGCCGTTGGATGCGTGTATATATAGTGTCCATTAGCATCACGAACATACGTACTGTAGCCAGGTACAGTTAGTACGGACAAGTACTAATCAGCTTCGCTTTCCCATGCTAATCTCCCTAGTGATTTAGTCAGTCAGCTGCACATGAATTACAGTTCTGAAACAAGGCCATATATATCAGTACTGGAGTGAATGCTCAAATTTCATCTCCTTGTTTTTTGTGTGCAGAAAACATTTTATAAAACCATCGCCGCTTAGTTTCTTCTATGGGTCAGAGCGTAGTAATTTCTGAGGAAATAATTTACCGTAGTTCTACTTTGCCTGTGGTCAAATATCATGTTAAGATGGTCAAAATTTGCATGATTAAGCACTCGGATCACCACAATCATACTTGGTTTTTAGAGGCTTGAAAGTTCAACACTTTAAACGCTGGATGGATAGTTGTCAGGTAAACTGACAGCTCCGTGTCATGTGTTGCCTAGCTGTTGTATTAGTATCAGATAATATTATTGATGCGTGTGCAACATGGGAGTAATTAATCGGTTGTAAGATAACTTTAGCTGAGGGAATGATCGAGGCATGTGAGATGGGAATGGGATGATCATGTTTTGCCGTCCTCTTTGCAGACACAGCATCATGGTGGTTGATCCACTGCCTCAAAAATCCAATCTCCTCGCTTTTTTCATGCAGAAATTTCCATTCTTTTCCACCTCAGACTGGTCTCCCCTTTGTTGTTTTTAATTGTTTATTTTCTCTTGGTGCTTTTCATACTACACGGGTGGAAGATTAATATGTCTGTCCGGGTGTATTTTTTGTGCTCCCTGAGGCAGGGTGTTTTTTCTTTTGTATATTTTTTTTTTTTTTTTTTTGAGAACATAGTACAACACAGACGCTCACAAATATGCACGTACACTCACCCCTATGAACGCACACACGCACACCCTACCCCTATGAGCATCTCTGAAGGACTGAGCCGGCAAATCTTGAGATTGACGAAGTCACCACAGGCGCCTCGCTGTTGACGGGCACGCCACCTACCACTGAAAGAATAGCGCCGGATAAACCTGGAATAAATACAGGTAAATGCAAACGCCCATGCCAAGTCTAGGACTTGAACCTGGGTGGGCTGGTTCCACCACAGGGAACCCAACCATCAGAGTCAAGCTCTGTCTTCATGCATTAACATATTGCCCTTTAGCCGGGAAAAAAAGATGTACTCCCCCGTTCCTTTTCCTAAGCCATATTTTAACTTCCTAAATTCAGGCTTTCACCAAGAATAAATCAAATAATACTTGCACAAATTGTATCGTTCGATTTGTCTTCAAAAGCACTTCCTTACGACTATGATCTAATACCCATTAACAAAGTAATATATCGAAAAACGCCCTCATTTAACAATGGATGGAGTAAAACCATTAGGGAACTAGAGGGGTACATACATGTAGGACTGATCCAGTGGTCATGGAAATCTGGGGTGAATAATTCATGTAAAACAGGCTAAAAAGCTACCAAGCGAAGACAGATCAAACTGGGTTAAATACTTCAGTGAGAGCCATGCGCAATGTGTGCTAATTAATCTCATCTGTGGTCGGTCGAGTTGGAACAAAAGTAGCAGTTGAGACAGTACAACTCAGGAGCAGCTCATGATCAAGGTGTAAATCATGTGGAGTTTGCTTAAAGCAGTAGGCTATGGGGCTAGAAAGGCACTGACAAGTTGGGCAGTGCGCAGATGCACCCTATCAATCTATCATGCTTAAACAAACCCCATAAGATCTCTTCCCAGAATCACAATCATTATACCTGCAACATTCTTCCAACGTCACCTCTCTACATATATGATTCATGCAAAACATACACAAACAACAAATACAGCAGCTCAGCATCTATCGATCTGAATCCTGAATTATGATTATCTTTCAGCATCGGAGCTCAGCAAAGTGGAGCTTGAAAGCACACTCATTAGGCACACATGACAGAGTTGCTTCATTCCCAAACCATCTTACTTTTCTTGGAGGCCCCCTGCTGTTCTTCTTCATCTGTCAGGTTCGTCTGTCTCTCTGTGTCTACTCATTGGGCATCATGGACCCGAGTCAAAATGTGGAGCTTGACTGACTCCATGAGCATGTCTGCACTTTCCAGAGCAGATTGAATTCAGGTTCAGATTCAGATAGGTGAGAGCGAGCGAGTGAGCCTCGGCTGCATGAGAGAACGTGCATGCAGCTCGTCGCACCAATGGAAGAAGCGGACAGAGAGTGGATCATTCCGAATGATCATTCCGAATGCCATGCAATGCAGAGGGTCGAGATGATGCGAGTGAGGGCAGCAGCAGGAGGAGGCGCTGCTTTTGCCGCCGAACCCAGTAATGATGCGCATGATTTCCTCCTGTCCGGCCGGTGTCCCCTTCGTCTCCAGCAAAAAGGTCGCGGCGAGCGCCGATCATTTTTCGCGAGGAAGGGGAGGAGGAGCTGGAGAAGCACTGCAGCAGCTGGGCTTTATCTCGAGCGAGAATAAAGAGGGTAAAGCTTAAAAGAAGAGCAAAAGTATAAGATGAAGAAGACCAGGTGAGTAATTAGTTGTATAGTCTAAGCGAAGTGTTCAATCATAGTTGCCATAAGTTCACTCCCGTTTTTTCTTCAATAAAAAGAAGTTGCTATAATTTGTGGGAATGGTTGAAAACTTGAGATTAATGGAGCTTTAAGCTAAATCCTACAGTGTTTAGTTGGGATGAGATGCATCAGTCTTATGTCAAAAGAAAAAAAGATGCATGGATTTCTGTCATTAAAAAACGGTTTTGCTAATTCTCAATCGAATGAGAATTATCTTAGCGCTCAATCGACTCATCCACCGCAAAAACCGTGCGTCGCGATTCGTGCAAAACTAGGTCGTCTTCTTCCTCGCAGCGACGGCGGCGCCAAGTTGAGCCGGAGCCGCCGTAGCCGCGGCGGAGGCGAGGAGCAACTTAACTTGGGTGGGGAAGGGGGGGGTGCCGGGGTGCGGTTTCGTCGACGCCGGAGAAGAAGGGGCGGGGGTTAGAGGGATGGCCGGGGCGGTGGCGGACCGGCGGAGGAGGAGTTCGGGGCAGGGCGGGACGGCAAAGCGCCGCGACAGCGCGCCGGCCGCGGATGGGGAGGTCGGCGGTTCGGCCGGCGGTGGCTGCAGGGGAGGCGAACTCGCCGGAGTTGAGGAAGAAGATGATGACGTCATTCGACTGAGAATTAGCTTAATCAGTCGAATGAGCCTCAGTCGGACCCTTAAAAAAACACGAAATGGAGAAACTTCAGATGAATGGACAAGCGACTTGTCTATACACGAAGATATATGGCCTGACTGATGATGTGTTGTGTTTGGAGAACATCTAAAATAAAATGATTACACAAGTATCACAATTTGGGGTAACTCTAAGACAAAGCTCATCATGATGCCCCACAAATTAGCGACATGCAATGGTGGCAGAAGAACATGCATAATGGCTTTAGGTTTGTTATGTCATGGCAAAGTGCATACATGTGGGCCACTACAATGTTCATCATCGCACTTTGCATGAGACCAAATTCACACTTTTTTCCTTTTTCTTTGGCAATGCACTGCTGGCCAGAAAAGAATCGCCAGCTCTGACAGACTAGCGAGTGTGCGGATTACTACTGACTTTCTGTGAGTGCTTTTGTATATTCTCTCATGATACAGATGCAGTGGCGGAGCTAGGTTCTAGGACTAGTGATGTCAATGAACTATGCCGCTTTGTACTTCTAGGGGCTGATGCATAAATTTAGAAAAATTAAAAGGAGCATTTAGAAAACATGGTTGTCAAGCGACATCATAAACTATGAGCAGCTCCGCCACTGTACAGATGGCAGCGGTGAATGTAAGAAAGTTTCATGCAAGCAATTGCAATGATGTAAAATATCGAGTGATTATCATGCTACTTCAAGTTTGATATGAATATGTACTTGGTGTATACATAGATATCTGTACATATGCTTGGTTTGATGTACACTACATGCATGCTATATGCTCTAAGACTATCAACGTCATGCACGTGTGTACATATGTCTCCGTGCATCTGGGATGCAGGTTTTCGGATATTTACCCTTCATCTTAAGAACAATACATGTAGTGTTACGCAAACAAGAAAATCATATGCATTGCATTTGCGCTTAACTAGGAGGAGAGGAAAGTTCACACACATATAATTTTCCGATTGTGTTGTGCCATAAAATGAATTGGATGTAAACTTATCTTTCTTTGCAATTGTACTTATTTGATCTTTTAACTATGACATGGGGAACACTTTGGTCCCTAATGCCAGACATCATATTTCTAAGAAAGGAGCATCGGTATGTGGACATTGTCGATGATGCACACTCTATGGTGGCTATCACGGTCGAAGAAGATGCCCTCCTCAAGTTCGTTGGCCGATAGAGTGTTGAGGACATGCCAGTTCCAAACAACTTGCGTGTCTGGGAAAAATTAAATTACATAGATGTCGCTTTTTTAAACTCCTTTTCAATTTATCTTTCTAATTCATTCGAATGTTCTCCATGCAGATTTTGCTAAATTTCTATTAATTGCTTGGAAAAATATAACCAAACCCTATTCAAGGATTGTCTGCCAAATTTTTCACACGAATTGCTATTCACAAAAATATTGAAAAACAAATAACTGATTCACACATTTCATAGTTGAAGTGAAGCATCAATTAATGATGGTCACAAATCTCTAAAACACGGTAAGAATGCTTCCTAATGTACAAAATATTTCATTGTACCATGACTGCCATGTTTACAAGCTCATTACTATGCCCCTTCCTGTGTAAGGAACATATCTCAAGATTGAACAAACCTCAGACCTTTGAGTGTGTATAATTCAAGAAAAACTAGTCCCATCGCATCTTATGCGCACTCATGGGGCGGAAAGTTGAATAGGAGAGGGTAGAAAGATCGATCAACTCAGTCTGTAAAAAAAATAAACATGTATATCATTTAAAACGTATTTTGTATCAAAATATTGGTGAGTTGTTTTTTGAGGTACTGATAATGTTCCATTAGCCATTTCCTCGTATATCTAAAATACAAATAAGTACAAAATCACTTGCCTTAACAGATTAATTATGACACACATTGAAGATTAATTATACGATCAACCAAATTTCTAGTGTGATTGTGTATGTCAAGTGTGACCAAAGAGAAAACTCTACATTATATAAGGCGTCTATAAGAGCTCTATCACCGCACAACTGGCAGTCTGGAACTGATGGTTTGTTGGTTCCCTTCGTGGTCAAATATGTCTTACATGTTGATGTGGGTTAAGTAATCTAGTGGCAATGCATACATGTCCTACACTTGCATTAAAATATCATCACACTTGTAACAGACACTTAGAAAACTATGCATCTTATTATTTTCGTAGTTTAATTTGTTTTATGCGTAAAATCATGTGGTTCAACTAACAACAAACATTTTAAAACTCACCCAACTATGTAAGATTTACATGTTCACGTGTTGACATGATAAACTGAGAGATAATCTATCCATAAAAAATCATAAAATTTCATCGGAAATTTTTGACGTGGAAAACAGTAGGGAAAATCCCTACTGTCTCATTTTCTATTTTCTCATCTCAAAAATAAGTACAAGGTTACAACAAAGTAATTCATAAAGTGTCTACCCACTGGGTCATTCCCTCTTTAAGAGAGGGCTTGGCCTTATGCATGACAAGTTTAGAAGAGTAAACAAAGTCCTGAAAACAAATGGCAATGTCAATGTCCAAGTTATCGAAAATGCATCTGTTGCGGTGGTTCCAGAGCGTCCAGCAACCCACAATAAGCGATTCTTTAAAACATATCAGCTTGTATCTCTTCTTTGCATCAATGAGCATATTCATCAGGTCCAAATCTGTATTCCATTCAATATTCAGCTTCCACCAGAAGTTGCGGCTAAAATCACATTCAAAGAACATGTGCATGAATTCTTCAATGCTACCATCAGAACAAAGAACACAGTCATAAGACTCGATTTTGAAGTTTTTCCTTGCTAGGAGCTCCCTTGTATTCAACCTGTCTTGCAATAAAAGCCAGAAGAAGATTTTATGTTTAGGCAAGACACATGATTACCATATCCATCTCATGGGTGCAGGGGACATTTCATTTGATGTCAGAGCAGCATAAACTCTTTTACATGAGTAATTCTTGTTGGTGGTGGCTAATTTCCAACTGTCCACAGAGGTAACTTCATTCTGAGCAGTCAATAAGGAGCCAAGTTGGTCACACTGTTGGGCAGCAACAAGTGAGATAGGAATGTGAAACATATCAAAGATGTCTGCATCGCAATAAATGGCAACCGCCTGCTTAAGGGAGATATTCTGGTTTTTTGCAAAGGAACACAAATGTGGCAGCTTGTTCCTTAGGATATCATCAGTCCATTTGTCAAACCATAATCTAATGGTATTTCCTTTTCCAGGACAGCAGGCAGCAATTTCAATGAAAGTGTTCATTAACTTTAGGCAATCTTTCCACCAGAAGGAACCGCATGGATTAGTGTTCTGTGGTAGATTACCATTTGGGTAGTGTGCTTGCCAAATAAGCTTCACCCAGGGAATATCAACATTATTCATAAATTTGAACAGGTGCTTCATAAGCAATGCAATATTCTGAGTCCTCAGGTTTAGTACTCCCAGTCCTCCTGCATTCTTCGGCTTGCAGACATTTTCCCATTTAACCAGACACTTCCCTTTTTTATGAATATCCTTGCCTTTCCAGAAAAATCCCCTTGTAGATCCTTCAACGTAGTCAAGAAAACAAAGAGGTAGTTTCAAGACACACATGGCAAAATTAGGGATATCACATATGATGGATTTGACTACCACCAGTCGACCATCATATGACAGGGTATCCGCAATACCAATCAACCTCCTGTCAATTCTATGGATGATGCCGATGAGATCCTCCATTTTGGGCCTGGTAGTCCCCATGGGAAGTCCTAGATAGGTAAATGGTAGCGATTCCACCTTACAGCCAATAGTCAGTGCAAGTTCCTGACTTCTGGCCACATTTAAGTTGATAGGAACCAAGGAGGATTTGCTAAAATTTACTTTTAATCCAGAGACTCAAACCAATCAACCTCCTGCAATTCTATGGATGATGCCGATGAGATCCTCCATTTTGGGCCTGGTAGTCCCCATGGGAAGTCCTAGATAGGTAAATGGTAGCGATTCCACCTTACAGCCAATAGTCAGTGCAAGTTCCTGACTTCTGGCCACATTTAAGTTGATAGGAACCAAGGAGGATTTGCTAAAATTTCATCGGAATTCATAGACTCAAACCCGTTTTGTATATGCGTTTTTACCAATTAGGTAAGGGGTACTAGCTGGGTACTCTTGCTGGTTGTTTCTTTGAGATAGTGTTCGTCTGACTAACATGATGAATTTTTGTGATATGTTAGATGTGTGCTAGGACTATGTACTCAATTATTTCAATTGTAACTCATAACAAAGATTTTATACATCGGATTGACCGGTTGCACGAAACTACAGGGTACCGGCCAATATGTTTTTATCAAGTGAGAACATATACAAGTTATCTATCAATCAATAAGTAAGAATTCAAAAATTATATTCTACTGAATACTTAGAAATCAATTAAGAGTTAATAGATTGCAAAGCTATCATATCCTTCATCATCAATTTTATCCAAGAATTAAATGTGCCTACATTAAATGAGAAGTAACAACTTATTATCTATTTCAACTAGAGTTCAAAAATTATTTCATCTAATTACTACTCAGAAATCAAATGAGTAGTTAATAGGTTGTAGGCATCTACTTGTGGTTTACTAGAAATTTGATACAAGAATTAGATGTGCTGATATTAATTGAGAAATTTCCAAGTTATCTACGGTGGAGATTTTTCGCTCCTGGGAACCGGTGATCCCTTTATTTTCTTAAAAAAATTGTATTTATAGAATTTTAAAAATCATGCATGTTGTCAATCGATGTATCCCACAAACGTACAAAATCTGAATTTGAAATACATTATATCCTCAGCTACACCGAAATGACAAAAGTGTGGATTTGACTATACACATTTTCAAATCTCTAAAATATGCAAGATTTTTCATTTTTGTGTAGACCGTAATACAAAGAATTTTGTATTGTAATTTTGCATGTTTGCAGTATACACCCGTAGCAGAGCATAAGTATAAGATTCAGGCCAACCCATCACCTGGTGGGGTGGAGAGAAGGAAGAAGCTAGGCTTGAGTCCTTGGGAGGAATCGGTAAACGAAGTCAGACGCTAAGGGCATCTCCAACCGATGCCCCCATAGGTAGCCCAAACGTCCGGGCGGACAGCCCGGACAACCTTTGGGCCTAAAAACACGACCCAACCGAGACCCCAATAGCTAGCCCAAACGTCCAGGCTGTCCGGTAGTCCCCAAAGCCAGCCCACATGTGGGACGGCTTTGGGGCCACCCGGACGCACCGGCCGGCTGTCGCTGACAGCTCGGGCCCACCCGGAGAGAAGTCCGGCCAGCAGCGTCCACGCGTCGAGGGAATCGCCGGCGTTAAAAACCAACCTCCTCTCTCCTCTCCGCCAACCCTAGATTCATTTCGCTCCGCTCCGCTTCACCTCCTCTCCTCTCCGCCTCCTCTCCTCTCCAATCAAGAATGCCAGACAGCTCTGGGAGCATCAAGTGGGACAAGCTGGAGGAGGACGCGGAGAGCTCGGCGCCGATGGTGAAGAAGATGCCGCTGGAGGACGTCGACGACAACGAAGATCTTGCCTTCCGCCTGAGCATCCTCCGCTCGATGGAGGACATTGGAGGCTCCAGCTCGGCGGCGCCACCTGCGGGCTGCGGCCAGTGGCCAGTGCAGCCGCTAGTCAGCTCCGGCGCGGAGATCTGCGCCGCTCCCCAGCCGCGACAGGGTTTCCTCCTCCAGGCACCACCAGGGTGGAGGATGATACCGAATGGGGCGGGGTGGAGGCTGGTGGAGGCTCCGCCGCAGCGGGCGCCGACACGGGCACTGGAGCGGGCGCCAGAGACGGTGGGCCGCGCGTTCCACGAGGCGAGGTGGGCGGGCCGCAGCGTCAGGGAGGTGGCTGGCTGACGACAGAATCCCCCTCGAGGTCGTGAAGCTGTCCCTGATCACCTCCTGTGAGACGGACGCCTGTCGCTGCCGCCGCAAGAACCAAGAAGCTCTAGAGGCGGCCATCGAGCTGTCGAAAAAGGAGGAGGAGAAGAGGAAGTTGGCGGCCAATGCGAGCCGCCTCGTGGAGGAGCAGGCCCGTGCCGTGCGGATCCTCGCCGGGCAAGTCGAGGACTCCGACTCCGACGCAGATCCATACACGGTCTGCCCCAGGCATTTCAAGAACGACACCTCCGGCGGCTCCGGCAAGGGGAAGGGAAAGGCTCCGATGTGAGCTTTGTCCATTTTATGTTTATATTACTTGTGTCGGACACTGATGAACCGATGCTACTATCTATTTACGTGTATATTGAGCTACGTTGCATTCTTTGTATGATTTTGGGGGGTTTGGTTTAAGTAGGACGGCTGGAGTGGCCATATTTTGGATTATCCGGTCGGCGGACACGTCCGGATTTGGCAACCCGGTTAGAGATTCTCTAAGGCACTGTGGTTGTGTCGGGGAAGAAGGGGTATCACTATCGAAGGTTTCCCTTCCAGAATGTCGCATCGGCTAGCTCGACCGCTTCATAAGTAGGACACGCGTAACTGCTCCTGAGGGAGCGAACCAGCTCCCGCGCAGCGCAGCGACGCGAGAGCCGAGCTCCTGGAAGACCGGCGCGATTAGCCAGGGACGAGCTAGCGCTCTCATGTACGGAGCTAGCATACATACGAGCCTCACGCACAAGTACACCGCAGAGGTAAAATGCGTATGGAGCTACACATCTCGTGCGACCTCTCTTTGTACTCTCTCCGTACACAAAAGAATGCCTCAACCTAGTTCAAATTTGCATGTATCTACACATTAAACCATGTCTAGATACATGCAAATTTGGTCTAGGTTGAGACATCTTTTGTGTATGGAGGGAGTATTTCCGAAACGATCATGTACATCGCAGATGAAAAACCAAAGGGACAAAAAATGCGCATTAGAAAAATCACGAAGTACAAAGTACAAAAAATGTGAAGTACAAAATTACTGAAACCCGGAGTACAAAAATTGTGAAGTACAACAAATTATGAAGTATAAAAACACGAAGTACAAAACTACCAAGCTACAAAGTACACGAGTTAGATAGGGAGTTATTGGGCTATGCTTTATGCTTTGTACTAGTTGGGCCCAGTACATTCTGGTAGGTATTTTCAGGTAGGTAGTTTCCGCATTAGATACAAATCATGTCTTGTTTTTTAGTTACTTTACAAATATGTCTCTGCATTAGATACTTGAAATTTTGGTTTGGCCACGATGACTGATTTCTCCTTATCGTGCTCCATGAAGATGATGATAAAATGATGGTAAAATCTCGCTAGGAACCCGTTTAGTCCCGGCGTCTCATTGTGATTCATTTGGAAAACCGGCTCCTTAATCTCCTTCTCTATGAAATTGGCGGTTAGTACTTACAGCGTGCTCCACTATGAAGCCATCTGAATATCTGATCAGCACTTCACGATCGATCGAGTGCGTCGCACGTACGCTGGTAATGGCATCTACGTTACGTACGCCTCCACGCACAGGCCCGCGGCGGCGAATTATCCTGACCGGTTGTTATGTTCTGGGCGGCTTGGCGCGCTCCTGATGCCATGGAGCCGAGTCCATAATTTTTTTACGCCGGCCGGCCTTCTACGGCCGCGCACGTACGCTAAGACTATTAATTTACCCGGAAACGGTCCGGCGTCGACGGCGACCTCTCCGAGCTCCGGCGATGCCGTAAACGGCAGGGCACGCGTGCGCAACAAGACATGCATCGTCTTTTCGCCTCCGACAATGACCTCAAATTTACCTGATCATTTTTTGTATGTTTTCTTCTTACTATGATCAGTGCAGTGCTATATATGCTGCGGATGCATGCACACGCGTCCGTGTGTCACCGTCGGAAAAATATATTTGCAGCTGATTTAATTAAAATTCGAGCGTGCACCGGTGCACGCCATATCCACGTCTATAAGTCCAGCAAAACTAGGAAACCATGCACTGTACAGCGCTAGCTCCATTAATCATGGAGGAGGTACAGGCGTACAGCAGAGCGATGCCCTGGTCTAAGGGGCACGCGGAGGGAGACCCTCAGTCCTACCAGCGCCACACGAGCTCGTGCACGGAATTCCCTCCATCTGAGGCTACGATCGATCGAGTCAAAATTCCCTGACAGCTTCTCCGCCCGCACTGGACGGCTATAAAAACGCCGGCAGGATGCCTCCTCCACTGGCAAGCTAAGGTCGATCGACGCTCTCACTCTCTTCCACGGTTCCAGCTCAAGCCGGGCGTGTGGCGTGCAGGAGCTAGCTGTAGCGGAGAGCTTCGTACGTGCTCACAAAGGTCGATCGATGATGGCAGGCAGCATGCAGAGGGCGTCGTTCCTGCTCCAGGTCGTCCGGAGCTCGTCCCGCTCCCGCAAGGGCGAGGGCGTCTTCTCTGAGGCCGCGCCGTGGCAGCCCATCTCCGGCGGCAGGGCGACGCCGCGGCCGCCGGCGAAGCTGGACACCATCGTGGAGGAAGAGTACAGCTCCGGCATGACGGCGACGGCGCACGACCCCGGCTTCCATGGCGGGGTTATCACTTCTTCTGCTGCGTCGTCCTCAGCGTCGGCTTCGGTGCCGTCGTCCAAGGCGGCGTCCGGCGGGGTCCCTAGAGCGTACCGCTTCGCCGCCCCGGCCACCGGCGCGCAGCAGACGCGATATTGACCCATCGACTCGACTCGACTCGACGTGGCTGGTCTTTTTTTTGAGGCGAGGATGGAGTATGGACGATATATTTTTGCCAAGATAACTACGTACGTCATTTGCAACCTCGTTTATGAGATGCGAGGGACATTAATAATCAACCAATCGAGATTAGCTACGTACATGATGCTTTACCTATCATGTACTATATTATACTTAACGAATTCAGTATTATATGCATGTTTCCTGCGTTTAGACGTGGATGCACAAGAACATCTATGTATGTGATCAAGGAGGACATCGATCCGATATTGATACCGACTACTACTTTGTTTACGCCATGTATCACACTATCACGCATGTACAATGATCCCATTTCCTTTTTTCTTTAGATGAAAAGGGATCACTCCCGGCTCCATTTTCACTGAAAACGAAACCCAACGGAGTCCTGACAGCGTAAATACTCTAACATCTTATGTTTTGGGATGGAGGGAGTAGAAAGGAAAAACCACCTAAACTGCAACAATTACAAGTTCGTGGGACTGAAACCCGACTGCCCTCAACAATCTGAGATCTTTTCACAAACAACGGAGAGGACCCAAAAAAAACATAAAGTAAGAGCAACTCTAGCGGACTCCCTAGCCTCTAAAATGGTTGTGTCTGGTCCTCTAAAAAAAATAAAGAGGCTCCGGTAAATCTTCCGAAACAAGACTCCCTAAAAACTCCACCGCCTAAGATGATTTCTTATGCATTTCTCATCTCTTTGATCACGCAACCTCAGTATAAACTTCAAATCAAAACTAAAATTTCAAACTTACATGGTTGAGCCAAAATTTAAATAAAATGGACCAAATATTCATCATGTCATCCCAAAATTTCATCATAATAGCTACTATATCATCCCAAATAGATCATTATCCATCGTCTAACAACGTAGTTAACAAAACTGAAATCATCCAAATGCAAAGATCATGAAATAGAAAGTTTGTCCACATAGCTATAAAGCATCACACACCATCAGTACCATTGCCATTAACAATTGCCGTTGTCACTACCACTCCCTCAAGAACGAAGTGTGCACTCCCAGCTCCAAAGTGTGCACTCCCTCTGATACGATGGGTACCCCAAACATCACCATACCAAACTCAACCCTGTTTACAACTGTATGCACTATTGCTATAAATCTAACCAAGATTCGCAAGACACACGATTGCAGTAAGATGAAAACTAGCACCTCACCAACAGAAGTACAGAGAAATTTTAATCTTTATTTGTCAGAATCTCAGCTTGTATACAAGTAAGCTAACAAAATTAGACATCTTCGACAATACCTTAGGGGTTGGGCGAAAAATGTCAGTGGAGAATACAAAAAGTTAAAAGAAAAATTGCTTTTGTTGATCAATGAACTAGATATAAAAGCCGAAACAATTCCTCTTTCTGTGGAAGAGGAAAGGCTAAAAAGGAGGCTGATGAGTGTTTGGCTAAGGCATGACGCGACGAATAGTCAAAATGGGCTGAACGTGCAAAAGTAAAACATGTTCAGGAAGGCGGAAATAATACCAGATACTTTCATCTCATAGCTAATGGCAAACATAGGAAAAAGAGAATTTTTCAGCTTGAGCAAGATGAGGGAACAATTGTTGGGGAGAATAATTTGAAGGTATTCATCTCCAAATATTATAAAAAATTGTTTGGGGCTCCGGAACCATGTCATTTTTCCATGGATGAGGATAGAACTGAGGATATGCCTCAGATTTCACCTCAGGAAAATAGTATATTGGTTTCCGACTTCACTGAAAAGGAGGTCTTTGAAGCTATTTCGCAAATGGAACATAACAAAGCTCCGGGACCAGATGGGTTCCCAGCTGAGTTCTACCAAAAAAATTGGGAATTAATCAAGATTGACTTGATGGCAATGTTCTACCAACTCCAGAAGGGAGAGCTTCCTCTTTTTAAGTTGAATTTTGGAGTAATAACATTACTACCAAAGAAAGAGGACGCAAGCAGGATAGAACAATATAGACCCATTTGCCTTTTAAATGTTAGCTTCAAGATCTGTACAAAAGTAGGAACGAATAGAGTATCATCAATTGCACACAAAGTAATTCGGCCCTCTCAAACTGCTTTTATACGGGTAGGAACATTCTTGAGGGTGTGGTCAATTTGCATGAAACCATCCATGAAATTCAGAGGAAAAAAATGGATGGAGATTTTGAGAAGGCATATGACAAGGTAAAATGGTCTTTCCTACAACAAGCTCTTCGCATGAAGGGTTTTGACCCTAAATGGTGTGAATGGGTTGGCAGATTTGTTCAGGGTGGGAGTGTTGGAATACGTGTAAATGACGACATTGGTCACTATTTCCAAACTCTTAAGGGATTACGACAAGGTGATCCTCTATCACCAATTTTATTTAATATTGTTGCGGATATGCTGGTTGTTCTTATTGCGCGGGCAAAGGAAGATGGCCAAGTTGGGTCCCTAATCCCTCATTTGGTCGAGGGTGGGGTCTCCATACTGCAATATGCTGATGATACTATCTTATTTCTCGAGCATGCATTGAAAAAGCGGTGAACATGAAGCTTATTTTGTCCATGTTAGAACAACTATCTGGACTCAAAATAAACTTCCACAAAAGTGAACTATATTGTTTTGGCAAAGCAAAAGATTCACAAAATGAGTATCGTACAATTTTTGGGTGCGCTACAGGATCTTTGCCTTTCAAGTATTTAGGTATTCCTATTCATTATAGGAAGCTGTTAAATAAAGAATGGAAACTGGTGGAAGATCGATTTGAAAACAAACTTGGTTGCTGGGCGGGCAAAATGTTGTCATATGGTGATCGCCTAGTGTTAATAAATTCTGTCCTAACTAGCCTACCTATGTTCTTGCTCTCCTTCTTTCTAATCCCGGTGGGGGTGCGGAAGAGGCTGGATTATTACCGATCTAGGTTTTTTTTGGCAAAGTGATCAAACAAAAAGAAAGTACCGATTGACTAAGTGGAACATTATTTGTCGGCCAAAAGACCAGGGTGGGCTAGGAATTGAAGTACTTGAGATTAAGAATAAATGTTTATTAAGCAAATGGCTTTTTAAAATTCTTAACGAACATGTGTGTGGCATGAGTTGTTGTGCAACAAGTACTTGACTAACAAAACTTTATCCCAAGTCGAGGCTAATCCCACAGATTCCCCTTTTTGGAAGGGGCTGATGATGGTTAAGAAGGATTTCTTTCAGCGAGGAAGTTTTAGCGTAGGTAATGGCCTACGTACTCGGTTTTGGGAAGACACTTGGCTTGGTAATCAGCCTCTAGCTGTTCAATATCCACGCTTTTTAATATTGCACGCCGTAAAAATGTTACGGTCGCGCAAGTGTTAGGTAATGTACCACTAAATATTGAATTTAGGAGGACATTGACCGGAGCAAAATGGAGTTCTTGGCCGTCCTTGGTGGAGAGACTCATGGATGTTACGCTAACAGATGACGATGACAGTTTCTATGGAATCTGACTACAAACAAGAAGTTTACTGTGAGCTCTATGTACCACGATTTAATGCATGGACATACTCCATTTTTGCGCAAATATCTTTGGAAATTGAAAGTTCCATTGAAGATAAAAATCTTTATGTGGTTTCTTCAATGGAAAGTTCTTTTGACTAAAGATAATCTAGCTAGGAGGCGCTGGACTGGGTGTAAAAAATGCGTTTTCTGTCAATCGGATGAAACGGTTGAGCATTTATTTATTTCCTGTCCTTTTACAAAAGACATCTGGAGATTAATACATTTTACTTTCAGTATATCACCACCCACTAGTGTAGCAAATATGTTTGGACATTGGTTGGATGGGATTGATAAGAAAACAAAGGCACGCACACATTGGTACATGTGCTTTTGTTTGGGCTATTTGGAATTGTAGAAACGATTTGGTTTTTAACAAGACAAGAGATGCTCATTTTTTGCAGGTTGTTCATCACGCACTCTACTGGATACATATGTGGTCATTCCTTCTACCACAGGACCAGCGGTTTATCATGGAGTCTGGATGCTCCCGGTTGTCGGCAGTTGTCCGAGCTATTTTCAACCACAATGGTTGAAGATCTCCTGAGTTTCGGTGGCTCGTTCATGTAGCCACATTAGCAGATCCATGATTGTAATAAGTTGCATCTGGTACTCTTATACTTGGTTACTCTTTTTAATATAAAAGGTTGTGTGCATCTTCACGATGCAGAGGCCGGGCTACCCATTTCTAAAAAAAATACAAGTAAGCTAGAAAGAACAGTGAAGCCTAGTATTAGACACCAATAGTTGAGAACTACAACCCCTCCTGTGTGATCTTGTTCTTTCTTTTTTACTTCTTCTCTGCACGGCTCACGTTGCTGCTCACGGCACTGCTGGGCTATCCACCTTGTAATTGTCCTCTCGTGCACAACCAGCTGTTCCAAACATTCCGGGGATCTTAGTTCACAGACACCACTGGAGACGGTCAGAACCAGCAGCGTCTTGGCCACACTTCCGGAGGCTCGGAGAGCGCACAGTAGGTCAGACCATACCTTAAGGCGGCCACACCTACCGCTGAACACAGCTCCTTCCGGAACTACAACCACGGCAAATTCCGAGTGGACTAGCGCTGGGTGGTGACGGTAAGCTACAAAATCCGTACCATACTGTAAACCCGACCGCACCACCCAGTTCTTTGATCGGAGATGCGAGTATGCCTTGTACATCTCAGGAAACGCCTCCAACGCGCAGCACAGGTGATCCCACAGCTCCCCTTCACTCATCTGCTTCTCGCCCTCTGACTCAACCGAGATGCACTTCAAAGCATGGCGGAGGTAGAAGACCTCCTCGGCGCCCAGCTGGAACCACTGTTTCTCTGCTCCGGCATTTTCCACTGCCCGGCCAAAGGCGGCTCGGTTCAGAAGCGTCGCCTGCTCCGGAGTCACTCTGAGAATCGCGTCCCCTCCACGGCTAGATAGAGTTGCCACGAGATTGGAGCGTTTCAGTGAAGACTGGAGCTTAGCGATGATGCTTGACATGGGGTTAGCTGCCGCTAGAGCTGCGAAATCATTGCCATCTTTGCCCTTCTTCCATCTTGGACCCGACATGTCCACTAAGCTGAGAGCACAAACAGCACAAGTGTTAAGATATGACCTAGAAAAGGCAAACATTTTAAAGAAACGTACATGGAACTGTTACTTGAGCTCAGTAGTGTTTTTGGTCTGATAGCATTCAAATTTCTCAGGGGATGGATTCCTGTGAGTTAGGGTGTGGGGCTTAGGATTGCGATGCATGGCATAGCAACGAACTGCGGCGAGCAGGTTAGGTTGTGCAGCGGCGGAGCTAGGAATTCGCCCTGTCTCGAGCTGAAAACAAGCCAGCTATAAGCCTATAACTAACGCCGAAAGCGAAAACGAAGCACACCTAGGCAGGCATGTCAAAAGTATGCACATTTTCTTGCATGAACTTTGGACCTGATGCTTAACAATAACAACACATCAAAGTAGATAGCCACCGCCATGGAGTAAACAGCAAAGCACCCATCAATTACCATTCATCCGAGGCTAACCATTAGCTGGCGGAGGAATTCCCGGCCAGAAACTAATTAAGCGCTTTCAAACTAGGCCGGCGAAAATTCATCAAGCTTGATGAATTGCTTAAATTTGTGAAGTTCGTTCAGGCGTACGCATTGACTGATAAAAAATGTATTAATTCAAATAGATATATGAATGTAAATTACCAATTAATTTAGGTCTTGGTCGATCGGTCGTCGGCGAGCAGCAGGACTGGAAGTGTGCTTCAGGCGCGCAGCTAGCAGTGAGCAGAGGCGACGCGGACCAGTGGAGGGATGAGAGGACGACGCGGCGGCTAGCTTGCACGGCAGAGGCCGAGTTTCCCTGGGTAGGGAGCGGCAGCGGCCTCGACGGCGAGGCCGGCAGGTGACTCTGGGGGGATCTAGGCGCCTGGCGGCGGCGGGGAACTGCGGAAGGTATTCTCAACGGAGTGTTTTTCCTTTGGGAAAATCTCGAGTCTCTTGCTCGTGGCTTCAGTACTGTTGTGGAGTCAACTGGGCCGAATTGGAGAATCCAGACAAGAATAACGCGGTCCAATTAATTAACCACAAAAACCTTTTCTCAACGGTCCCCTAAATAAACTACATCATAGAATTTATTTTATTTTTTGAAATTTGGTGTGTATTACTCATCACCGGAGACGTTTTTTTTAAGATGAAACCATCCACCAAAGTTTTACAAAGGGTCGAACCAGTGACAACATCTTGAACTGATAATGTGTTATTGTTAAATCCAACCAGAATTCCCCCAGAACGTCCATGGGGAGGGAGACAATACCACACACCCAATCCCCCGGCAAGCTGCTTTAGAAAGGTGTTGCAAAATTATAACGACCAATCTCTATCAAAGCCGTGAAGTCCAACTTATATTCTCAAATTGTTTCTTGAATTGTGAAGTGTTTACCCGTATCTCCCAGATCATCACTATTCCAAATCATACCCTTCATTTCAACCGTTTACGTAACTTTTCGATTCTTGCACTTCTTCGTGGTGTTGTTCTTGTGCAAATTTCTATTGAAATATGTGGTAAATTAGTACCGCTTGTTGCACCGTCTCCATCCTCTTTAAACATAAGGCCTAGGCCCAGCTTTATAAATAAAGCCACCAACCACAACACAGATCCGATACAACAAGTCTACGCACACGCTCCCAAAACGCAGCAAGAACCCCAAAGTCATAGAGGTTATAGTCCAAGCAACACAAAGTCTAGGAACGCCACAGCCTGGCAAGGCAACACACACAACTAGCTAGGGGGATCCTCGACCCGAAGCCTAGATAGGAGCAGCTTGATAGCATCCATCGCTCCATCCAGAAGTGCCCTGTCCCTCGTCCTGACCAGCACCCGCCATCTCTGCATGTAGAGTAACATGTTGTACATGACATCAGAAGGCTTGTTAATTAGTTTGTCCTCAAAGGTCAGTTTATTGCGGGCGTTCATCGAGCCCAACATTGTGCCGCAAAGGTATACCACACGAGCCGACGGTAAGGACCCACCAAACCATGGAGAGGAACTCGCCGGCCCCTGCCGGGTTCCAATCGCAGTTTAGGAGCTCCCTGACTCCTGCCCACATGAACTTAGCAATCGGCATGAGAAGAAGATATGGTTACAGTCTTCCAGTTCTCCACAAAGTGCACAGTCTCCGTTAGACGGTCCGTGACGCTTGGCAACCTGCTCCTGCAGGGAAGCCGACCCCTAATAAGCTGCCAAAGAAACACCTTGATTCGAGGGGGGACGCGAGTTGCCACACCTCCTTGAAGTGTGTGACAGCCGCACCCTGGGATAAACGAAGGTAAATCGACCTGGCAGAATAGCTACCCGAAGCTTCCAGACACCAGGAGACCGAATCTCTATCCGCAGAGAGCTGGGTGAGACGGATCTCCCTCATAAGGTCATCCCACTACACCTTTTCGGCAAGCCCGAATGGCCGGCGAAAGCCCAGCTGCCAACCCGACACCCCACGTGCCTCTGCAACCGTGATGAAAGGGGCCGTGCAACATCCAAAGAGACGAGGGAATCTGTCCCTAAACGGGGCCGGACCCTTCCACCAATCCATCCAGAATTGGGTGTGTCTCCCATTATGGACTTTGTGCTTGGCCCCGAGCTTGAAATACCACTTAAGCCTTTGGAGAGAGCGCCAGAATTGGGACCCCGACTTCGGGACAGCCGGCGCAAATATGTCATTCTCCCCCAGTTACTTGGCTTTCAGCAGGTCTACCCAAAGACCCTGCTGTTCTGGTAGAGCTTCCAAACCCATTTGAGCATAAGGGCGATGTTCATAATTTTAGTGTTAAGGATCCCCAAACCCCCAAACACTTTTGGTTTGCACACCGTCGCCCAGTCTACATGTGATATTTCCTTTTGTCCCCGGTTCCCTCCCAGAAGAACCTAGAGTGAACCCTGTCCATAGTTGCATGAGTAGAGTTATATAAGAGGTATAGACTCAACGCAAGCATGGCCAGGCTCGAGAGACAAGAGTTGGTGAGTTCAATTTTGCCAGAAGCCAGAAAAAGGCCCTGCCAGGGGTCGACTCGATGAGTCACCTTTTCCGTGAGGAACTCCCAGTTCGACACGCTCAGCTGTCTATCGCTCAGCCGTCTCCATCCTCTCATTAGTCATACATTAGATGATTAATCTTCCTTACTGAAAATATCAAAGCCGAAGCTAACCAGTGGGTTATTGCCAGTAGGGGTCGCCTTAGCTTACAGTAACTAGGGGGTTGTCGTTTTTATATGTTTGTTGGGTCATTTTTCAGTTGCATCTCTTTCCCCTCGTTTTGTTTTGTTTCTGGGTCGCTGTTCGTTGTACATTGGTATCCTATGACCTAAACATTTCCTCTCTTAATTTATAACATGCAGCTCTCGTGCATGGTTCTAAAAAAAAAAGATGATTAATCTTCTCTAACATAACAGAAAGAGTCAAGTTTCTATTCTCCACGTGTGACGAGCTCTTTCTTTTTTTTTGCGGCGAAAAAGACATGATATTAAAGCTCCGTTCTTACAGAAAGACCCAGAACAAATGAAAAATTACAACGACGTCCTCTGGAGCCCGATGTCGATGACGAGCACGTTGCCGCCGGTGGCGCGCCGCCGCCGCCGTACCTCTTGATGGCTTGGATCAGGTACAGGCCCTCCGCGGACGGGAAGTCGCCGGTCGCCAGCTCCTGAGAACTTACACCGCATCCCTGCATCTCCATTGCGAAGCTCCAAAACACAGCCTTCTCTTTATTCAACAAGTTCCGGCCCGGCCGCCACGCCAACGCTGGATAGGGCTTGACGAACTCCACAGATCCGAAGAACCGCGAGCTCGGGAAAGGCGGGATCTCCACCACGAAGCTCCGGAGAGCGCCGCCGTCGGAGGGGACGAGATCCGCCGCAACACGCCTCGCCGACTGCACCACCGCCTCCACAGCGCCGCCGACAGGCCTCCTAGACGACCCTACACTATATACAAGCCGCGGATCGACGATCCCCCGTCCTCCCGCCGCCGGAGCGACCGCCAGAGAACGAGGAATCGACGACCCGGCGGCGAGCGAGGTGGATCTCCCGGAGAGTTTCAGAAAATCGCCCCTCCCAACTCTAGCAGGGGAAGGGGAACGACCAAGCTTCGTTTGTTTGACGAGCTCTTTCTTGCACAGGCAGGTGATCAAGGCACAACTCGAAGGTAACCTAAGCTATCGGTCATTACAGGAATATTTTCATATGCATCTCATCATTTTGAGCCTAAGTTCTCTACTCTTTTTTTTTTCTGCATTCTATACTCGAGTACACTTCATATATCCTCACAGGCGCATCGCTTCTCGGATAGTCTTAAAGAGACATTGCGACCAGATCTCATGTCAGATACCGCTTGATATGTAAATTATGTAGTATCATATTTCTTCATGCAATCTTTATGTTTTTGAAGGAGTAGTGGCGCTTTATTGATTGGATAGGAAAATTACATAGTTTATTACAGATGCTAGAATAAATATTGGAGGATAACCATCTCAGAAAACTAGTACTGTACTAAAGTACACATATAGGCTGGGCATCCCCGAATCCATAACGGAACGTCTTGTGCTTCACAAGACGGAGGGCTTCTCCGTCGCCGCAGGGCATCACCTCCACGCCGGTGAGCATGGCCGTCCTGCGACGTCTCTGGTTAGTTGAGAATTTGGCGATGCAGAATCGTCCACCGGTGCCCAGGTGCACGATGAACGAGTATATCGGTACCTGGTAGTGCGCCTTGGGCACTGTGAAGCCCTCCCACTCTTGACTCACCGTCGGCGGCTGGTTAGCGCATTGCTGCAGGTCCACCACGCCGAGAATGCTCTCATGTCTTTCCAAAAGGCCGAACCAGAGGTTGAGCTCCGGGGCGTACGTCACTGCAGGACCAGAGAACGGTAGCACCCAGTCGCCGACCTTGCTCCACTCACCACGGCTCATCTCATTGCCCTCCAGGTCATAGCAGAAATTTTTCATGTCCAGGGAGTAGGTGCCATAGCTCCCGGCGGAGACCCAGACTTGCGACTCGCCGACCACCGTGTAGGCTTGGACAGAGTGATGGGCCGTGGCGGCCGGGTCGTCCTCCGGCTTCACATAGGGAGGTAGCGGGATCGAGTGCCAGAAGACGTGAGACTGATACAACGGGTGGTCATGGTTGATGAGTGCCCCCGCAGATGTGGCCGACGCAAAGCAGAGGGGTAGAATGTTCATGGCAAACAGATGGTCGCCGACTGGGAGGGAGACCAGCACGGGGTGCGCCAGGTCGAATAACTTGAATTCTTTCATGCTGGGTAGTGCGGAGACTGCTCGCAGAGCTTCATCGTAGAGGACCGTCCGGCCGTGGTAATCCATGGCGACCATCTTGTCCTTGTTGCGGCCGAACAGCGCGAAGGCCATGACCGGAAAATCGAACGAAGGGTACAGGCTCAGGGCCGGGCGAGGCAGGCGAGCCTTGATCTCTGCCGCCGGCTCAGCAGCTGGCGGTCGTCGTTGGTCATCTTTGTTGGAGAAGAAGAGGCGCGACGGGTTGATGCGGTGCACCATGTACACAGACTGCAGCGGGGACCAGCATCGTCTTTCAACCACCATATACAGAAACGCCCGACACATCGTCGTCACTCGCTCCGGCCGGGCGCCGGCAACTGGCTAGCTAGGTCGATCGATCTGTACCACCACTCCTCCATTTCATTGTGTATGAACGTGTTAGTCAAGTAATTTTGTTGAGCTGCCGTGAATTGCCTCCTTGCATTGCCGTCCCTTCCAAGTAATCAATCTGGCACAATCAAATATATATATGGAAATCTAGTCCTATTTAGTGGATCATTTGGAGTTGATAAATAAGATACTCCCTCCGTTCCTGAATGTAGGGTGTATAGTTTTCTGCACGAATATTAAGATATGAGTATTTTGCATAAAGTGGATTCATTTTTTTTCTAAAAAAATCGTGAGAAATGAGTTTTTAATAGGCACAAAATGAATACAATTCATTAAATCCCTCTTTTGAGACTAGGTCTCATCTTCTGATGTGTCAAATTGTCCATAAATAGCAAATACACCTTATATTATGGATTTTTCTTCAAAAAACTATACACCTTACGTCAAGTAACGGAGGGAGAATAAAATCTGATTAGTTTTTATGGGGAAATAAAATATAAGAACTGATGTGTATTTAAGAAAATTCTGAAAGAAGTTCTCTGCGAATGAAATATTTTGACA
This sequence comes from Poa pratensis, assembly GCA_947311845.1. Taxonomy (NCBI): domain Eukaryota; kingdom Viridiplantae; phylum Streptophyta; class Magnoliopsida; order Poales; family Poaceae; genus Poa; species Poa pratensis. Next base: position 13,480,077 of record CAMZMU010000086.1, read on the forward strand.
TACTACAAGATATTATAATACTCCCTCCGTCCGAAAATAACTGTCTCAAATTTGCTGACAGTTATTTTCGGACGGAGGGAGTATAAGCGTATAAGACAATCACTACCAGAAAAAAGTCGTTTGCTGAGTGTCAATTTTGTCAATTGCTTTTCACCCTTTGCCACGTGTTGCACTCGACAAAGACTGACGCATGCGAAAAACATTTGGCAAAGCTAAACACTCGGTAAGAAGAAAAACACTCAACAAATATATACTCTCGGCAAAGCCACACAACATGTGTCCCCTCTAGCCATTGTTGATGGAGCATGTGGTGACGTGTTAGTTTTTGCCCCCCCTGCCCCTCCCCACTCGACGAAAAAATTCATTATTTTATTTTATTTAGCCATGTCCATTGCATAATTTATGATAATATGCTCATATTTGGTACAAAGGTGTATCTTTCCATGCCAAACAATATTGCTAATGGAAATTCTAATACTTTTTGTTTAAAAAGTTTTTCCCTTTTATCGTGCAAAAAATGGTGTTTTGTCAAGCAAGTACAAAATGGTATGACTCCCTTTTTCACACAAAATAGACCATATTTGATGGACAATTCCCAACATTCTATATACTTTCATACGAAGTGCATTGGGAATGGAACAAAAAAACAATGTCCAAGCACCTGAAATTGCAACTATAGTATATTGATTATGTAATTCCAAAATATAGTAGAGTGCACATAACAACAATACTGCAACTTCACTCTTCTCGACCGAACTAGCAAAAAAATATGTGATGTGGACTGCTTTGTTTTTTTTACCTGAAAGATTTGGAGACCGCCGTTAATTAACACCATTGACATTGAAAGGTGGCTGCATGCCAGCGATTTCTGCTTTTCAACGACCGATGACGAGTTCTTGATCGTCAACACGCTGAAGGGGTCATCAAGTAGTGTAGGATACTTCTTCCCAATCGAGCAATCGCCGTGCTGCGTAACATATTTCCGTACTTGCTCAATGTTTGCTGATGTTTTCAGTGAAGTATGATCCTCAGAAACAGCCTGTGGTTTCATATGCTGATGCTTTTGTGATGTATGATCCTGCGAACCAACTTGTGGTTGAATGGGTAGGAGGGTGGTTGTACCTTCAAACCAACATACTTTAGACTCTAAATTTGACACATATGTGTCACATTAAAGGCGGGAATATTTTTTTAGTGGGAGATTACATACTCGTTAACAGCGAAACGTCTATGGTGACTTCGTCAATCTGAAAGCTCGACTTGCGGACTTAATTTTTCAGAGGTGCTCATAGGAGTAGGACGTGCGTGTGTGTTTATAGAGGTGATTGTAGACGCGTGTATTTGAACTTCTGCGTTTGTACCGTGTTTCACAAAAAAAGTGGTGTGTGATCTTTATCTAATTTTCCTTACATACAGCTTATTTAGTTGTCGTATCCGGCATCCAAGAGATGTAAATTTTATTGTGCCTTACGCTTTCATTAGCCAGCACAATACTTCAGTTTTCCTTCTTGTCTTTGTTACTAGATGTTTAATAAAACCATGTGTAGATAGGAGCATCCCTTGCAAGGAAGCAGATTGCACGTTCTATCCTGTATTTTGATGTTGTATGCCTAAAAACGGCTATGTGTGCAAGTCCAATTCGTGTTGATTTATAGCCGAGCGATGGCTGTTATTTTGCAATATATTTTCCTATTTTAGCCATGGTTGCAACTGATCATTATATTGCTACGTCCGCTAAAACCATATAGCCATTGGAGTGCTCATTTGTTGTAACATGCGATGCAACCATCTCTCCTGAATAACTTCGTGTATGGAATTTTGTGTGTAAGAGCAATGTGCCTTGCTCTAAACTAAACAGTCACTCCTATGTGCAATATATTTCCCTGCATTCTATGCATATACTGACAAATTGAGTACTTACCATCGGGTTTGTATTGATTAACACGTCGCTCTTATGATGGTTTACATACATTTTACCATTTGAAAACCAATGCGAATGAGTACTTATCATCAGTCTATAATGAATTACGTATCACGATAACGGCTGCTCGCATACTGTTTTGCACGTCGATTGCCAATGCGACCCAAATATAATTTTCATGGTAGAAGAATCGAAAACACCAACACATACCGACTAACTTGATATAAAATACCAGATTATTATTATTACGATTATCATTTTGTTATTAATAATAATAATAATAATATTACTGCTATTAAAGTACACATATAGGGTAATCATCCCTAATCTATAATGGCACGTCTTGTGCTTGACAAGCCGGAGAGCTTCGTTGCCGCCGCAGGGCATCACCTCCACGCCGGTGAGAATGACGGTGTTGCGATGTCTCTGGTTAGTTGCGAATTTGGCGATGCAGAATCGTCCGCCGGTGCCCAGATGCACGAGGAACGAGTCCATCAAGAAATGGTAGTGCGCCTTGGGCACCATGAAGCACTCCCACTCGTGGCTCACTGTCGGCGGTTGGGTAGCGCCTTGCTGCAGGTCCACCGCGCGGAGAATGGTCTCGTCTAAGTCGTCTCTTTCTGAAAATCCGAACCAGAGGTTGAGCTCCGGGGCGAACACTGCGGGTCCATAGAACGGTAGCTCCCAGTCGCCGACCTTGCTCCACTCGCCACGCGTCATCTCATTGCCCTGCCAGTCACACGAGAATTTTTTCAAGTCCAGGGAGTAGGTGCCGCAGCTCTTCATGGAGACCCAGACTTGCGACTCGCCGACCACCGTGTAGGCTTCCACACGGTCATCGTGCGAGGCGTCCGGGTCGTACTCCGGCTTCACATAGGGAGGTTGCGGATTGATTGCCAGAACAGCGCGAAGTTGACAGACTGGGTGACCGATGCTTGGGAGAGCGGTTCAATCACCTAGGAGATCACACCAAAGTCAATTGTGTACTTTTCACCTCCTTCAGTGACTCACCCACCAAGCCTCACGCAGTTGTCGACATGTTGTGCTCTCCTTAGCCGCGGCCCTCCCTCTTTTCCCACGTGCCGCCTATGGCCTACTTTTCCCTTCCACGCCACGACCCATCATGTCTTTCAAAGCTGCCAAATATAGCTTCCCACCGCATGACATGCCTCCTTTGGTCATTGTCTCCTCGCTTTGCACATTCGTCCCAACGCCCTGACCATAACCTATTTTCAGCCACCTACATGCCAAAGGCTTCCATGACTATAATTCCTATCCTACCATATTGGTAGCTTGCGCTACCTTAACACGACCTCCTCTTTCGCGTATTGTGTTGCCGTTGAAGAGCTCTAATACATCAAAATTTTCATACAACACCGATCTTAAATTGATGAAACACGAGTGAACAAGGGAGACATTGGACATATCATCATCCTCGTTGTCGCCCTCGTAGCCCCTCCGTGATGGTCCTCCGCTCTACTCATTCTCAGCCTCTAATTTTTTTGGAGAGAAATTTACTTCTTTGACCAAACTCAGAGCATCTCCAACCGGCTCCCCCAAAGGCCGCCCAAACGCCCGGGCGGTCCGCCCGGACAGCGTTTGGGCCAAAAACTGCCACCCAACGGAGGCCCCCATAGCCATCCCAAACGACCGGGCGGTCCGTCACACCCCAAACCCAGCCCATATGTAGGGCGGGTTTGGGGCCTCCCGGACGCGTCCGCCCCGTGGTCGCTGACAGGGCGGACCCACGCTTGACCGCCCGCCCATGCCGATTGGATAGCTTGACCGGCGTCGGCATTCATGGCGCACCAGCTGGCATTCATGGCGTACCGGCCACCTCCGACTATAAGTGGAGGTGCCGGAGCAAATCCTACCTCCACACTCACATCCGCATCTGCCGCCGCTCTCTTCTCCTCCACAACCACCGCTCTCTTCTCCTCCACATCCACCGCTGCCGGGCCCCATCCTCCACCTCCTCCACCATGCCTCGCCGCCTTCCCACCACCGGCGCCAAGCTCACACCGGAGAAGTGGGCGCAGATCCACCGCGAAGGCATGGCGGCAGAATCGCAGGCAGGGGCGGAGGCGCGGGAGGCCGCAGAAGTGGACGTCGGCTATGCCATGTTCCACGAGGACTCCGACATCGTCGAAATGACGGGTTCGGAGTACCTCCAGCAGCTGGACGAAACGCATCGCGTGCAGTCGGAGGCGGCGGCGGACCAATGGAGAGCGCAGGCGGAGACGGAGCAGGCAAGGATACGGGCGGAGGAGCACGCGACCGCGCGGACACGGGCGGAGGAGCACGCAAGGGTCAAGGCGGAGCACCGTGCGGCCGAGGAGCAGCTCAAGGCCGAGGTGGCTGACCGCATCCTCATCGGTCAGATGACGAACATGCTTGGGTTCATCGAGAAGCAGATCAAAGCGGAGGCGGCGATTCGTGAAGGCCACCGCTACGAGCCAGAACCGTCTGGATCTGTCTCGTTCTTGTCCGACTCTGACCTGCAGGGGTCTTCTCCAGCTCCTCCACCCGGTGCGGCAAAGGGCGCCTCCGGCTCCGGCACCGGCGCAGCGGCAATGATCATCGTCCTATCCGATGACGAGTAAAATAGGGTAGCTATCCGGCGTGGCAGCAAGTGCATGTAGGGTAGCAATATGTGCACGTTGCATGCTTTTGTAGTAACTTGGTATCTAAATTTGAGGTATGTGGTTGTAGTAGCATGTTTTTAAGGGCTGTCCGATCACTGTCCGTGGACGCGTCCGCAGACAGTGTGGAGGCCGAATTTGGAGGTTGTGACTGGAGATGCTCTCAACGATGTTCTTTTTGGAGCTAGAGAATGATGAATTCCTCATGACGAGGTTGAACATGCCAGGTAGGCCCACCTGGGCCGATAAATGAAGGACTCAACACTCGTGGCCCGAGAAGGTCCAAGAAGATACCTAGGACCCGGTCAGGGTCAAACGTGGAGTCCTCCAAGAGTGACAACTGTACGAGGGATGTGTCTCTTAGGATCCACGTAACTTCACCCTCATGCTAAGTCAAGACATGATTGGTTAGGAAAATTACTACTCGGATCCACTAAACAATATATGCCTTGTAACCATATAACCTCAAGTACCCACTAATGTAATATTTCAATGTAAAACTGACCTCGTCGAGTATGTAAGGCGAGGTCGAGGACAGATACGAGACAAGCTCACGACACAATACATAAAAGAAAAAATACGTATTTACCAATTGGCTCGAGAAGCCGAAGTGAGGTAAACTCTCCCGTGTCAATCACGCTCCTATAATTTCAGAGCTATTGTCTACACAAGCTCTACGATCGTCTCTCTCAACGTTGACTACGAGCTATATGGATGGCCCTTTTAACATGTCGACATTTGGCGCCTACCGTGGGCATGTGGCTGCTGAATTAGTGTTCCATCCGGGATCACTTTTTCCGACGCACAACTTCAATTTTCCCGGGCCGACCATCCTCTTTGGATACATCCATTGAGTTATTATCAACGACGCAGACTTGTCAGTTGGCGACGACTACATTTTCGTTAGGATGCTTGGCACCGGCAGCCATCTCCGATGTCTATTCCCTCTTACCCCTCTTTAAACATGATTCAGAGGAGGAAGGGGGTATGCACGACAGTTTGTCTGCAATGGAAAGAGTTTGTGTGGTGTCAAAGATAGGTAATACCAACCAACGCCCCCTTGTCAGTCGAGAGATTGGCAAGACAATTGAAAAAATATTGAGGCGGATTCGTGTGGCACAAATGCCACAAGAATTGGACCCATTGGGGTTCGACATGCGTCGGCCACACTCAGTATCCTCGTTGTGGGTGAGGCTGCAGAACATTTTATGACCATCCCAATCCCGGATGACAATGACATCTCCAGAATGGTCGAAGCGCTGGAGGAAACCAGAAAGTTGAGGCTCAAGCATGCTCTATAGTTTGATGCGGAGCGCGCCAACCTAGATGAACGAGAGCGGAAACTAGAGGAACGATTAGCCTGAGTGGAAGACCGGCCTCCTCCGAAGAAGCTAGAGCATATAATTTGAGCACACTTGTTCACATATACATTAATCACCACCACCAAAACAGAAGTACGGTGATTACATCTGTTCATCGGGGGTCACGATTATGTATATATCGATTAGTCACTTTTGCGCTAACTCGGATTTTGGTCTCATGCTATCCTATAAATCTATTGTCGTGAGAAAAACACGACATGTATATTTTTCAAGATCACGTATGTAGCTTTGGTAATGTAAAATAGTAAGATCCTTTTTCACAATGGTCCATTCAGAGCCATGACATATATGTTAATTTCATGTTTCCACAAAACATAATTAGTGCTATCATAAGTATGGACCTCTTCCATAGTTCCCCACATCATTAGTCAAGATACATATTCCCTTGGGGTTAAACAAAAAGTAAAGAGTGGATTTTTCTATGATGCCGATTTTAAAATCAAATATATACACTAGAGGGAGTGAATGTTACAATATTTAGACCCTTTTAGGTCCTAGTAATACACATTTGCTGCGTAGTTTTGTCCTACCTTTTTTTTATCTCGTTATGCTCATTTATCTCGTATTTTGTTTCAACTAATACTCTGTTTGTTATTGCAAAAAATCTGCAGCTATTTTATTGTAATAGATGATCTTGTTAGAGTACATATACGAGTTAGTATTAGACTAGGACTCCTAGACCTACTTGTACACCAAGTCTATCTCCCTCCATGTACTCCTATATATACCCCATGAGGGTCACCATGATACACAACAAAATATTAGGGTTTCACAACTTTTCACAGATCTATGGGACACATCAACTTGGGATATCATTAACCATGCTCTCCCTGATGGGGATTATTGCAGAATAATAACAACAACACAGATTGAGGATGTTGCACTGGCTTGCTGCAGTGATGAGTTAAAGTATATATATGAGATTAATCATCTTAAGGATGATCTATCTGGAACATCTGAAGATGGTTTTATTGCATATCCTAGTACCGAAGAGATGAAACAATCACTAAACCTTGTGTATAATAATCTTCCACCCCATTTAAAAACATGCTTGTTATATCTGAATATTTATCCAGAAGGATGGACGGTCAAGAAGGGAGAATTGGTGAAGCTGTGGGTAGCTGAAGGTTTTATCCGCTCAGTGCAGGCACAAGACCTAGAGGAAACTGCGGGATTTTATTTCGATGCTCTCGTCAGTAGAGGAATGGTCCAGTCTGTAGATACTGGTCATGAGGGTGATGTGTTGTCATGTACTCTTCACCACATGGTACTGGATCTTATTAGACAAAAAATCAATGGAGGAGAATTTTGTCACTATTGTGAATTATTTTCAAACAATTATAGGGCTTCCTGACAAGGTTCGTCGACTGTCCGTCCAGTTGTGAAGTCCAAAAGGTGCAAATAATATATCAGCAAATATGAGAATATCTCAAGTTAGATCACTTATATTTTGTGGATTCTTCAAAAGTGTACCTTCCATTATGGAGTATGGTCTTCTTCAAGTTTTGATTCTTCATATTTGGTCTGATCAAGATGGGATTTTGGATCTCACTAAAATTGGTGATCTATACCGACTGAGATATCTGAAGATTGATTGTAGTATCACTGTCAAGCTTCCACACAAGATTCGAAGGCTGCAATAGTTGGGTACTCTGCAAGTAGATGCAAGATTACATGCTGTTCCATCTGATATTGTTCATCTGGAGAGGTTGTTGCACCTCTGCCTTCGGAGCGAGTCAATTCTGCCTCATGGGGTTGGCCGCATGACACGTCTTCGCACTTTGGGGTCTTTTGATCTGGGTAGTAACTCAGAAGACAATGTGAGGGATCTCGGTGAGTTGGAAAATCTACAGGATCTTCAACTCACATGTTCTGCAGTACAACCAGCTGAAAGTCTGGAAAAGAACGTGCAACTACTCCTGGGCTCAGTTCTTAGGAAACTCAGTATGTTGCAGCCTGTAACTCTTGTACCTGCTGCATGCCCATCTAATGGTAATCTGCAGGATGGTTCTGGGGCTTCAAGAATGTGCATTTCCAGTGATGGCTCCAGCATCATGTCCCCTTCCCCATCCTATCTTCGGAGACTTGAGTTCTCGCATCACTGTTGCATCTTCTCAAGAATCCCCAAGTGGATTGGGGAACTCGCCCAGCTATGCATTCTTAAGATTGCAGTTGGAGAGCTATTGAAGGAAGATATTGATATCCTGAATGGACTACCTGCCCTGGTTTCCTTCTCGTTGCATCTGGTGACAAAGTCAACAGAGAAGATTGTATTTAGCAAGGAAGGCACTACGGGAAAGACACAAGACGCCGACGGCCAGGACATACACCGACGGCCAAATATCGGGGCCGTCGGCGTAGACCCCGACCGGGCTAGACTTGGTCTTTCCTTTTCTATTTTAGCTACACTGACGGCATTGCCGTCGGCCTATATTTTCTGTTTTTTTTTTTGAGATACGCCGACGGCATGCCGTCGGCCTATATATATATATTTTTTTTTTTTTGAGATACGCCGACCGCAATGCCGTCAGCCTATATTTTCCGTTTTTTTTTACTTACTCACCGTTTTGAGCATAACTTTTGCATTGGAAGTCGGATTTCGATTTTCTTTAGCTCGTTTCGAAGAGGATAAGTAGATCTGCATTATCATACACATTTCTTAAACTATATTCTTCAAAAAAAATCATGAGCAAGGACAAAAAAATCCATGTTCAAATGGGTTTAGCCGAAGAGGGGCTCTGGAGCGTCGGAATCAAACCAAAAGTTAGGTGGTGCCATACCAAGTGGTTACAAGTATGTTTTGGGTTGTAAATGTCCAAGATTCCACTCCGGGATGTAAGAGGCTTCACCATCATCAGTTTCTCTCTAGTGAGTTTCTGGACTTACACCTGAAACTCCCACTTCGGTCGAATTGGAGGGAATCTTGTGAAGAGTTGGGGTATAACTTTGTTTTGGGACTTCCTAGGGTCCACCCTAACACAATCAAGCAAAGAGTTGCACTTTTCTACCCCATTTTGACGCCGGTACCGGCTGTAGTCGTATAAACCTGATTTTTCTCTAGCGGGGCGAGGTTTTAACCGGAGAGGGGTTCTAGAGTGTCAGGATCCCAGCACAAGGTAGGGGGTGCCATACCATGTGTGTACAAATTTGTTATGGGTTTTGGATGGCCAAGATTGCACTCCGGGGTGTGACCTGCTTCACCGGCATCCACCTCTCTCTAGTGAGTTTCATGACTTATAGCCTGAAAGTCTCAGATCGGACAAACATGAGAAAATCTTGTCAAGAGTTGGGTTATACCTTGTGACTTCCTAGGGTCTAGCCTAAGACAACCAAACAACTAGTTACACTTTGCTACCTCATTTTGACGTCGGTACCGACTTTAGTCGTATAAGTCTGGTTTTTCTCCAGTGGGGCGTTTCACCGGAGAGGGGCTCCGGAGCGTCGGGTTCCCACCACAAGCTAGGGGGTGCCATAACATGTGTGTACAAGTGTGTTATGGGTTTTGGATGGCCAAGATTGCACTGCGGGGTGTGACCTGCTTCACCGGCATCCACCTCTCTCTAGTGAGTTTCATGACTTACAGCCTGAAAGTCCCAAATCGGACAAACATGAGAAAATCTTGTCAAGAGTTGGGTTATACCTTTATCTTGTGACTTCCTAGGGCCTAACCTTATAGCGTGATAGTCCCCGATTGGACAAGCCGGAGGGAAACTTGTCAAGAGTTGCGTTATGGATGATATGAATGTCATATTTGGATTTATCTCATTTTTCTAATCGATTTAGATATATTATTTGTCAAATTTCGATTTACGGATTTTTAGATATGAATTATTCAATATTAAATGGAAAAAGACAAATAAGTTAATTATTATTTGAATTCAAGAATATTTTAATTCAAGATTATTATTAATGATTCATTTCTTTTTATTCAAATAATTATTTGGATTTATAAAATAAAGGTGTGTGACATCATAGTCCATGAGTTAATAGGATTGATAGACTACTATTGTTAGTAAAGCATCTGTTGTTTCTAGGTAGCTCACAGGGAAGGAACTAAGAAGTTAAGCGTGCTGGGGCTGGAGTAGTCTCAGGATGGGTGACCTGTGGGGAAGTGTTAATAGAAACGAGTAATTAAGATTGCAATTAATAATGGTTAGAGATAAATGTGCCTCTAGTGCGATTAAGTGGCTAAACAATTCAAAAAAAAGTTGGGAAAAATTTCAAAGTTTTTTGTTTTGAAATGTTTTTAAACAAAATTCTGCCAATTCATACGTCGACGGCATTGCCGTCGTAGCCAAGTTTACGCCGACGATTCTCAGTTCCCAGATACTTCAAGTTCCCGTGCACTGCGCCTTGGCTGGAATTTAAAGAGGGTGCAATGCCTAATCTCGAGAAGCTCAGGTTATGTTTCAATTCCCCATAGTGGATGAACAGGGGACTACACGGACCATCATCATCGGGCGCTTGTTAAGCCTTAAAGAGTTCTCTGCAATAATTGGTAGTACGGGGGTTGATGCAGAGTTCGCCTGGTGGAAAGCCATTAGAAACGATCCAAGCAATCCTGAAGTGGAATTGACGGGTCCGATTTATTATGGCGACAAAGGTAGAGGTATTAACATATTCCATTTATCTAAAAATGCTGACAAAGGTAGAGGTGACAAATGAAGGCTTAGATGAACATGGGTACAACGAAGCTGATATCAGGTACACAACTACCTATCTATATTCCTATCTAAAATATATTATTATATTATTTCAAGTCTAAAATAAGCTACCATGTGCATTCACATGGACAACAAATTTACGGATTTACTAATTCGCAATAACTAATTCTCAGTCAGGGTACTGAACATTGATGTTGTGCTAAGATGTGTGCGGTTCATAAAAATAGAAAAGAAATGTGCGTGTTTCTTGTTTTGTTCAGAATAACAACGAAGACGGCCTTTAATTGGGCAAGGGTGCCGGAACGATGGTGGTTTTTGTTTTCATTTTGGGTCGACACCAAACCTTACACGACCGAGAAACGAAAACTCAAACCACCACATATACCCACGCTCTTTGTTCACTAAAAAAATACATCCGCTATTTGTAATGGTTGGTTTCTTTCTAACATGTGGGTCGATTTTTGTTTTCGTGATCTTGAAGGATTGCTTGCACAGCACCATTAGGTGCAACAGCGGGGTATGAATGTGCAACTGGGGTAATTTTGACGCATACTTTCGTTGTTATTTCTGTTGATAATCAGGGTAGCAGACGGTGAGGAACCTGACTGGAGGGCTGCGGAATCTGCATTGATGGACGCCATTCCCCAGTATCCAAAGCTAGATAGTGATGCCAACGTCAAAAGAGCAGATTGGATTGAGGAAGAGTTCGATTCTCCCGAAAATCAACATTTGATCCAAGAGATTCACCCACCAAGTGAGCAAGCTGGAAAGATAAAAGTTGAATCCGACGAAGATATAAAGCTAAATTCTGACAGCGAATCTGCATCCGCCTTTTCTTCTTTTCCCCATCCTGATACGAAGCGAAAGGAGTCAAATAGCAGGTATAGTTTCTCCATCCTGATTCTGCCCATTCACAGTAATTTAGTGCTGTTTCTTATAAAATTTCATTTATTGAGTTTTTAGGAAACTATGCATGTTAGGTACACTTGATCGTTTTAGCATTGGGAAGTCAACAATTTGTTTTTTTGTTTGTTTCATGCTAAGCTCCCTTCACCATTCCTTGCCCCATTACTTGCTTGAAAACGATGTGATTAATCTCTGATTGCGGATTAGTTACTTAATCACAGCAGCTAGCGCCACATTTTTCTCTCGAATTGAAGAGAGTTGTGCCCTTGCCTCTGCATCGAAGAGATACATACGGCTCAAAATTATTTCATTTATTCAAAACACTCACAGAAGGTATCAACAACTAGCACAACAGTAGAGTAAAAAGGGGATTTATTGTTAAAAGAAAGGGGATTTATGCCCCGGACACAGCCCTCGCCGGCTCACCCGACAAAATTAGAGATAGTATGCACGCTCCAGGAAGTCGTTCATAATCTTCCAACAACCCATCTTCTGACTGTAGATCGAAGTGTATATCGCACCACCACCCCACGTGCGTCCATAATCACGCGACCGTCACCAAAATCCCGCTGTGTCACACTATCGAGACTCGTCTATGCGGGTAGATGCAGCACTCCTCCACCTCCATGCAAAAGAGCAGCAGCTAATGATACCATCCATAGATCCAATGGTAGGTCTGGCCGATGCACAACTCGAAGGATGATGCCCATAAGGGGGAAGGACATAGGAGCTCCACCATCGTCCGATCCTTGGGGTTCCCCTAGGTTAAGTAGGGCTGTGTGGAATGTCACCTCAGTGAGGCCTTTATGAAGCGGTAAATCACACATGCGTTGCTCTCGCCCGACGCTGGTCCGACGACTCAGACCTGGCGGACGAGCAGAGCCCACAAGAGACAAATCAGAATAGATCACCTCCCCGATCAAACTCGTCGTTCTGAAGACTCACCCGGATTTCCAGAACAGGGTGTTTTTTGCCTCCGCTCATTGAGTCCCAATCCATCTTGATTCTTTTGTACATACATAACAAACCATTTTGCAAGACAATATTCCTTATTTTCGTTAACACTTTGCCAAAACCAAATCTGGATCAACAGTAGTTCAATCTTTGTAAAAATCTTTTTGAGAAGGAAGAATGATAGCACATATTACACCTTATTTGTAATCACAAAACTGATCAATACCAACCTTCCACCAGTGGATTGGACCAGTGGCGGAGCTAGGGGGACCAGCAGGTGCCACGCCCCCCCCCCCCCCCCCCCATGCCCAAGTGCAGCAAGCAAATTGCCTTGTTTTGAGTGGCATTAGATCAACTAATTACGAGTGATTAGTTTGGCTGGCCCCCCTTATATGTAAACTACCATGGTTGGCCCCCCTTCAGTATCCATCCTGCCTCCGCCGTTTGATTGAAAAATATTTTCTTTCAAACATTTGAGCCTTTTTTTTCTCTAATTATGTCCTCCATATGTTTCCGTTCCGCTACGGTGGGTCAACAATAAGGAATCGGGATCCCTAGATAATGAATACAAAACTCTCCACTCTCATACATGAAGATAGTAGCATATTCAGTCACGACGTCTTGGGCTCCACCAAAAAAACACTATTATGTCTTAGATCGCAAAGCTCCTCAAAAGTAGACTCTCTTTGTCCATGTTTTTTTTAGAATGGATAGAGCATCACAACAAGATGCGACGCAATTCGAGATATTTGACTAGCCACTTTCACTGGTTTGATGAGGATATCAAGCATATCAGCAACGATACTAAAAACAACGAAGAAGGTGGAGTGCCATGGTGAAGCCTTTTTGCGTGTGTGGAAGAATCAGTCAGTGTCATCATAAACTTTTAGTAGCCAGCCTTCCGCTAAATACAAAATGTTAACTTACTTCTGCCATATAGCATAAAACAATTTCATCCGGTGGCGAAGTTCCCCACCAGTGTCTGACGTCCTTCATTTTTAGCGACCCAGATTACTGAAAAGCAACACCTTGTTGTAGCGGCCTCGTGTAGCACACGCTGACCATGCAAAACAGACGCCATTTCGGGCAGAAGATTGGCAACTTCTATTCTGATGAGGAGATCCAGAGAGGACATGTGCATGCCCCGCATTGACAAAAATCTTCGTAACCACTCATCGCCGACTAGGCAATTGCCAATCGTTATGTTGTGCATGTCCAGCTCATAGAACGCATGAATGAGGTCGAGCAATTTCAAGTCGGCACCCTAAAAGAGGGAAACGACATGGAGACATCGAGTCCGCCCTACCCGCATGCGGGTCTAGGCATTCGCGTAAAGAACATGACCCAGAGATTGTGGGTGTCAAAGAACTCTTTGACGACGCCTTCATGGAGGACCGCGGTATCCATGACCGCTGCAGCCAGCCAGGCATACCTTCGCCATGAGTCTCGGCGAAAACCACCAGCACGCATCACATAAACACCGCCTACCCACATATCCCCTTACTCGTGCACCTCGGGAGCAAAAGCATCACTGTCACCCCGGAAACACCCCTTCCCTCGCCTCATGCAGCCGCCACAGAGAAAGATCTGGGCGAGCCCGCCCACATCTATCGAACGCCAAGCCCGCTGCCATAGAGCACAATTGTCTCGATGCGGTCATCGCCGGCCTGCAACCTTGCTAGAGCCAGGAGGGCGGGGGCTGTCACCCCGCCGCCTATTGAATCGACGCACCAGCCATCCTAGGACAAGCTGTCAGGTCAAATCCCGCGGATACTGTCATCGTCGCGACACCGAAACGTTGCCGAAGCTACATGGGGAGAGCCGTTATATGGAAGATCTTAAGGCTTCTCGCCGTTATATGAGGATCTTGAGGCCGCCACCGTGTCCCGGCTGCACAACCCTAGACGCCTGGCTCCACGCCTCCACCGCAGCACACGCGAATGCGGCCGCGCTAGAATGTCGGTCCAACCGCTACCCTCCGTCGCCTGGGTTTAGCCCGGCAGCCGGAATTCAAGATGTGTTGGGTCCAGTTCGGCACAGTGATCCGCTGGACCGGAACTGGTTTTTGTTACCAATGGGGTAACGGGCCGACCCACAAAGTATCAGGTCCAAGGATCTAACCCTGTCGAACCTAGGGTAGAACCGCACCTCTTTGCAGACGAACTGACGAGTGAGGACGGCCGCCGCAAGACCAGGCACCTCGCCGGCGGTCCACCTTCTCGCGCACCATACGACCCGTATGCAGGCTCCAGATCACATCCAGCACGTAGAGGACGCTCCAGATGCCATACTCGTCGGAGCGCTATATCGCGATGGGCCTGTCCCCGACCTCCATGTCCACCACCGCGCCGGAGATGGCGCCGATCCTGACGCCGCCCGCGAACCAGGCCGCTCTACGTTGCCAGACTGATCAACCTGCCCTTGATGGCTCCAAGAATCTTACCCACTGTGGCGAAGACGAAGCGGATCACGCTGCGGAGGACGGCGCCGGCGACGCGCGCTAGCATGCGCGAGATACGCTCCCGCAGGCAGCTATTTCCAGCTCGCCTTCAACGCGGCGGCGCCCGGACGGCGGAGACGAGGACGTCAGCTGTCAGCAAGTTCTTGCGCGCCATGTTGCAGGGGCGGCAGCAGCAGCAGCTGGACGTGCCAGTGGCGGCCGTGCAGGCAAGGAGCCGGAGCGTGCCGGCCGAGAGGATCGACGAGGGCGCGTCGTACAAGTTCGGCGCCGACGCCGGGAGTCGACCTCCCGCTACTGGCCGTGCGGAGGAGCCGCAGCCGCAGCGCCGCGATCGTTGGGACCAGCCTCCCGCCGCATTCGCGATCACCGGGAAAGCTGCAGTCGGCGTCGTGAACGGAGGCGAACCTGCCGCCGCTGGGAAGAGGAAATCTGCAGTCGGTGTCGGAGGCTAGCTGACGGACTGGCCGGCCCGCCGGTGCATGCAACGGCAGCACCGTCCTGCTGCTGTTATACAAAGGTCCAGCAGCCACTACAGGAATAACTCTATATGCCTACAGCCAAATGCCGTCGGCAAAGGCACAAATGCCGTCGGCATATAATATGCCGACGGCAAAATGTGTATGCCGACGGCCTTTGCCGTCGTCTTCTGCTCCCTCGACATACAAAGGAAAAGCCGTCGGCATATACTTGCCGTCGGTATATGGCACCTATGCCGACGGTTTTCTTTGGCTGTCGGCAATGCTTGGCCGTCGGCAAAAAAAAGTGCATCACGGCCGTCTGACGCCGTCTGACGCTATGCCGACGGCAAATGCCTTAGGCATACAGTGCCACGTGGGACGAGCTGGTGGCTCATGACGTGAACTATGCCGACGGCCAAAACAGAGCAAAAGCCGTCGGCATACTTGATAAGCAAAACCAAAAAAAACCAATAAAAGGCTAATTACAATGACACAATTCAACATTGGAAATCACACTGAAATAACACTGAACAATGGTTAATCTACTATACAATTTACTTTCAGCCACCTGACATAAGCAAGAAACAGCTAAAACAGCTAGAAAAGTAGATAGGACCAATTTATCGAGAATTTGCATAAGCCAGAGTCAAGCACGAGCTGTTCAAGGACACGCATTAGCAAACTATATGATCTGCTAGTACCACAGCTTCGCCTGATGCAGCATCAACACCACCAGCAGCACCACAGACCGCCACAACACGTTCATCTTCCTGCAAAGCAAGGCTTCATAAATTCATTGGATAAGCTTTAACACAAGTATATTCAATATGCATGCCTAGCACAATTCATTAGACTAGAGGCTGGGGCGCCCCTCGGGACGCCTCCTCGCCGGTCAGGTGCATGCCAATAACATTACTCAGCAGCCAAATTACACAACTGAGCAGAGAAATAAAAAGGCAGGTACAAAATCACTGCGGAAGGAGGACTAAAAATGGCACGTAAAGTTGCCCTCTAATACAATGTTGGTTAGTGTAATGGTCTAATGGAATAGGTATCCTTTGTTCAAAGCCAGAATATGTATCCTTTAGTCTGACCATGTTAGATTACACACTGCATGAAAGACTAATGCATTGATGTAACCCAGCTTATGATCAAACATACAGCAAGACGCAAACGTAGAGGTAGCATCAAAACAGTATATTCTGATAGGCAAATATGGTTTCTCTCTGTAGTAATTCCCAGTCGTCGATGAAGAACAAAATACAGAGCATCGGCCTTCCTCATTTTCTCCAGTGTATTGGTAAATCTGAGCTAGGGACACGACACACACTTCAACAGTTGCAATGCGCATTTTATCATTCCAGCGTGCGCACAAATGTAAAAGTCGTAAAATCTTGGATAGCAGACTACGCTATCAACAACAATGCCTGAATATTGCATCATTCATATTATTACGAAAAAAATGATGATGAAAATAAACCATGGGACAGAATACCGTTGATGAATGGTGTATATTACCAGGAGGGAGGTTGTCAGGAGATCTAGGCATGAAAAACTTTGTGTGGTGACTTTTCTGGGCGACGTTCAGTGTGAACTTGGGTGACAAACTTTCATCCAAGAATTTACATGCACGTGAGAATAAAATTAAGACCATTGTGAAAGGGGAGCAATTTTCATCCAAGAACCACATGGATGCATAAGTACTGATGACAGCACCTCAATTATTTGATCTAGCTCAATGTTCAACACCTAACTAAAAGGACATCATATTTGTAGATGAATAGAACATGTTTAACTTAATATATCAGGCCATCATCCTCTGTTCCCTGTGGGTTAAACAATGAATCAATCTTTTCTAGCTTAGGTGATTGTGAATGCGCTGATGCCTTGTATTTCGAGACCAGATGCCATTTGCCAGAACTAACAAGCTATACAGTCAAATTGTAAACAAATATCGAGCTACAATGTTACCGAAACTACACTATTAGTTTCAGTTAATGTTTATCAAAATTGTGTACATCATTAATTTTATTTCTTTGATTTGAAAGCATACTAAAGTTCAGATAATAAGGAAATTTAGTAAACTACTGCTGCAGTTGATGGTATATGAGACTGTCCAGGGCAGCCATGGCACACATCCATTCCTAGGATGATAGTTGGCACCTTTGATACCAGAGAGATAACAGGGTTTGTTTCAATGCGCAGCAACGAATTCATCTTCAGCAGTACAAAGAAGACTCAAATGTAACTATAAGCAATGCTTTCAATAAGAATTAGATGTGGGGGAGGAACAAACCTTTGCATTAATCTTCAACAGAACCTTTGCACACCCGATTGGTTGCTTAACATATCAATTCAATCTTTCTAACTATGAATCAGCCATGCCTGGTGCAACATCAATGGGCCACAAAAATGCACCGGAGATGTCCACAGATCCATACCTGAATTTTGTCATACATATATGGACAAATAAATGAATAACAAGTTAGAATTGAATCTTGTAACAGAGAGTTAATTAGATGGGGGATTATAAATTATCAGAAAGTATTGCTAATCTCAAGATTGTGGTCATGAGATGACATTAAATTAATATGGTCATGTTAGAATTAAATCTGCACACAAGAGTATACTGCTACCAACAAACTAAATTGCGACTTCTTAATAGGAGTTGCCAATATTAGCATACGAACGTTCAAGATTCTGCCTAGAAATAAAACAACAATAAATAAAGATCTGGGGTGTACAGCTACAAATCAAGATGAGATTTTTCCTAACAATATCGATGAGCAGCGGATCGAGGATTAGTCTCACCTGGAGGAAGGAGAGGAGAAGCCCTCGCAGGACAGGCGACGCAGGCCATGGGAATCCGCGCAGCAGTCCGGTTGGAGGCGCAGGTGGGGAGCTGCGCCGGCGGAGACATGAAACAGAGGAGACGCGGGGGTCTTGCAGCGCGTCGAGGACGACGGCATCAGCAGACCTCCGTGGCCTGCGTCGCCCTGGTCGGGTCTTGGTGGCCGGCAGACCCTCACCGACGTGCACCACCGGACTCAACTCCCTCGGCCTCGCGCACGACGCAGTCCGGCGAGCTCGACAGAAGCGCGCGCACGGTCCAACCGATGCACGCGCGCACCGGCGAGCACGCCAGCCGAGCCGTCATGGCGCCGTCGCTGCCGTGCCGCCTCTATCGTCGTCGGGCGACCCAGCGGGGAGGGGAGGGGAAATGGTAGAAGGAGAGAGGATGGAGGCGGGGGAGTGCGGCGGGGGTAGGAGTAGAAGAGGCTAGGGTTTGGGTGGGGGTTTGGACTAGGGCGTGGGAACTGGGCTAGCTGGGCCGTGGCTGGCATGGCTGGCCTGTTGCCCCTAGTATGTTTTTTTTTTGTTGGTTTTCATGTTATTAGATTATACAAAAAAATAGATGCAACTATTATAAATAGTTTGAGCCAGCAAACACAGTTAAAATATATGAAATTTAATTATAGGATGAAAATTTATTATTTGCACACGACTTGAAACAATGGTGCCAAACTGAGTTTTCAAATTAATTATAGAAATGTCATTTTCTATTTTATAAGTGCCAAAAATGACTTTTTTCTGAAGCAAGTGCAAAAAATATGGTGGAAAATGACACCCATCCAAATATCTCACAAAGTAGACCATATTTGATGGATAATACAGAAATATTAGGAATTTTCTCGGTTTCTACCTAATTTTGCCTATTTAAACGACTTTATGCCTATTTTCCAAAAGTAATTCAAATTTGAACTACAAGTGTGTGATAGTTTGCTCTAAAAATTTGACAAAAATAATTTTAAGTTACACAAGTAGTGGTTATATCACAGAACCGTCGATATTTTTGAATAATTGGACCCCTTTCAATGAATAGACATGGTGGCCATTTTGACCGTTTTTTCAAAAAAATAAAAGAAAGTGAAAAAATACTCAAAAAAGGAAATCATTTGGCATGGAGTCCTCTTATGTGTATTAGTTGATAGGATAAATGATAAACTTGAGTTTTGACAAAGTTTTTCAAAAAACTTCTTCACAAAAAGATCAATCATCTATAAACATGTATAAGTTTCGAATCAAATGACCTAGCTATGATCATTCTCATGGCATAGTTTGTGATAATATGCCCATATTTGACACATAGCTGTATCTTGATATTACAAACAATGTTGCAGAATTGAGTTTTTTTAAATTACTTATATAAATATCGTTTTCCTTTTTTTAAGTGTCAAAAATGACTTTTTTATGAAGCAAGTACAAAAAATATGGTGCAAAATGGCACCCATCCAAATATCTCACAAAGTAGACCATATTTGATGGATAATCCAGAAATATTAGGAATTTTCTCGGTTTCTACCTAATTTTGCCTATTTAAACGACTTTATGCCTATTTTCCAAAATTAATTCAAATTTGAACTACAAGTGTGTGATAGTTTGCTCTGAAAATTTGACAAAAATAATTTTAAGTTACACAAGTAGTGGTTATATCACAGAACCGTCGATAGTTTTGAATAATTGGACCCCTTTCAATGAATAGACATGGCGGCCATTTTGACCTTTTTTCAAAAAAATAAAAGAAAGTTAAAAAATACTCAAAAAAAGAAATCATTTGGCATGGAGTCCTCTTATGTGTATTAGTTGATAGGATAAATGGTAAACTTGAGTTTTGACAAAGTTTTCAAAAAACTTCTTCACAAAAAGATCAATCATCTATAAACATGTATAAGTTTCGAATCAAATGACCTAGCTATGATCATTCCCGTGGCATAGTATGTGATAATATGCCCATATTTGACACATAGCTGTATCTTGATATTACAAACAATGTTGCAGAATTGAGTTTTTTCAAATTACTTATATAAATATCATTTTCCTTTTTTTAAGTGTCAAAAATGACATTTTTTGTGAAGCAAGTACAAAAAATATGGTGCAAAATGGCACCCATCCAAATATCTCACAAAGTAGACCATATTTGATGGATAATCCGGAAATATTAGGAATTTTCTCGGTTTCTACCTAATTTTGTCTATTTAAACGACTTTATGCCTATTTTCCAAAATTAATTCAAATTTGAACTACAAGTGTGTGATAGTTTGCTCTGAAAATTTGACAAAAATAATTTTAAGTTACACAAGTAGTGGTTATATCACAGAACTGTCGATAGTTTTGAATAATTGGACCCCTTTCAATGAATAGACATGGCGGCCATTTTGACCGTTTTTTCAAAAAAAAAAAGTGAAAAAATACTCAAAAAAAAGAAATCCTTTGGCATGGAGTCCTTTTATGTGTATTAGTTGCTATAAAAAATGGTAAACTTGAGTTTTGACAAACTTTTCAAAAAAATTCTTCACAAAAAGGCGTAGGCATACAAACTCACAGATTATTTATTTGAAAAAAAGTTGTATGCCGACGGCCTAAATAAGGTGGCCGTCGGCGTATAGGTGGCGCCGTCAGCTTGGTAACGGATGCAGACTTGTATGCCGACGGCCAAACATATGCCTACGGCTTTTTTGAAAAGCCGTAGGCATACAACATAGTTGCCGACGGCCATACGTATGCCGACAGCTTTTCTAGAAAGCCGTAGGCATACAATGAATAATTGGTTATATCACAGAACCGTTGATATTTTTGAATAATTGGACCCCTTTCAATGAATAGACATGGCGGCCATTTTGACCTTTTTTCAAAAAAATAAAAGAAAGTGAAAAAATACTCAAAAAGGAAATCCTTTGGCATGGAGTCCTCTTATGTGTATTAGTTGATAGGATAAATAGTAAACTTGAGTTTTGACAAAGTTTTCAAAAAACTTCTTCACAAAAAGGTCAATCATCTATAAACATGTATAAGTTTCGAATCAAATGACCTAGGTATGATCATTCTCATGGCATAGTTTGTGATAATATGCCCATATTTGACACATACCTGTATCTTTATATTGCAAACAATGTTGCAGAATTGAGTTTTTTCAAATTACTTATATAAATATCATTTTCCTTTTTTTAAGTGTCAAAAATGACTTTTTTGTAAAGCAAGTACAAAAAATATGGTGCAAAATGGCACCCATCGAAATATCTCACAAAGTAGACCATATTTGATGGATAATCCAGAAATATTAGGAATTTTCTCGGTTTCTACCTAATTTTGCCTATTTAAACGACTTTATGCCTATTTTTCAAAATTAATTCAAATTTGAACTACAAGTGTGTGATAGTTTGCTCTGAAAATTTGACAAAAATAATTTTAAGTTACACAAGTAGTGGTTATATCACAGAACCGTCGATAGTTTTGAATAATTGGACCCCTTTCAATGAATAGACATGGCGGCCATTTTGACCGTTTTTTCAAAAAAATAAAAGAAATTGAAAAAATACTCAAAAAAAGAATCATTTGGCATGGAGTCCTTTTATGTGTATTAGTTGCTATAAAAATGGTAAACTTGAGTTTTGACAAACTTTTCAAAAAATTCTTCACAAAAAGGCGTAGGCATACAAACTCACAGATTATTTATTTGAAAAAAAAGTTGTATGCCGACGGCCTAAATAAGGTGGCCGTCGGCGTATAGGTGGCGCCGTCAGCTTGGTAACGGATGCAGACTTGTATGCCGACGGCCAAACATATGCCTACGGCTTTTTTAAAAAGCCGTAGGCATACAACATAGTTGCCGACGGCCATACGTACGCCGACAGCTTTTCTAAAAAGTTGTAGGCATACAAAGTATATGCCAACGGCCAAACGTATGCCGACGGCTTTTAGAAAGCCGTAGGCATACAACTATATATGCCGACGGCCCCGACAAAATGCCGTCGGCATACATTTAGCCGTAGGCAACTATCTGTTTTCCTGTAGTGAGCGCTCTAGGCCTCTAGCTTGTACAGAGAAGACTAGAAGAGGGGCGAACCTAGAGTACCCATGAACCTCGAAGGCTTGAACGGGAGGTGCGGGAAAAACCTGAACCTGGAATTTGTTCCATAGGTTCAGTGGTCCAATATCAGGTTCGATCCGGACTGGACCTAACGCATCTAGAGCCGGAATGGAGGAAGAAAATGGGGGTCCTACGTTGCCGGCTGGTGGCAGCATAAAACAAAAGCAGAGTGCGCGTAACTATATAGGAGTATATGAAGTATTTTTAACCTTTCTGTCCTTAATAACCGACTAATTAATATTACTATGAACAGCTAGCTCTTACATTAATTGGACTGGTTTAATTTATTACGTACTAGGCTAAGGCTAGAGCAGGAGGAGCTGTCTCCCACGAAGAGAAAGCTTATAGATGCTCACAACCTGCAGGTACTGCTGCTCGCTACTCTCGCTGCGACGATCACGTACCAAGCAAGGATGAACCCGCCTGTCGCTGGCGGTGTCTGGCCGGACGGGAGCCCCACCCTCCTCACCGATTACCCTCGGAGGTACAAGGTGTCATCATTATCATGCTGCTCAGTAAGCATCTGCTTACCAGTGCGATCCACAAGCTACACACCCTGCATGCCGCCATAATTATCGACCTGCTAAGCCTCTTCTCGGCCTACGCGGTCGGGTACTGCCGGCGAGTCCGCACCACCATCTACATCGTCGTCCTTGCCGCCTGCGTCCTGGTCTACATCCTCATCAAAATGGTCTTCTTCACGCCAGAGCAAAGCTTGGAGGACAAGACATTGAAAAAGAAGCGCAAGCAGCTGCGGCAGCTCGCCATATTGGACGTCACCAGCACCTACCAAGCAGAGCTGACATCGCCGGGGACCTTCTGCTCCAGCGAGGAGGAGGACAAGACGATGAAGAAGCGCAAGCTTCTTTTGGTACTCCGTACTCGCCATCTTGGCCACCACCATCACCTACCAAGCCGGGCTGAAACCGATGGGAGTCCTCGCCACGGACTACCCTCTATCATACAGGGCCTTCTTCTACTGCAACGCGACGAGCTTCATGTCCTCATTAGTTGTCATCACCCTACTCGTCAACCCTAACCTCTACAAGTTCGGCATCGAATCCTACGTGCTGTACGTGTGCGCCGTTGTCGGCTTTTTCGGCCTAGTTGGTGCCTACGCCGCTGGAAGCTCCCACCACATGCGAGCATCGGTTCTTGTGAGTGTGGTTACCCTCTTCGTCCTATCACTGCTCTCGGCAATCTGGCTTTTCAAGATGAAACCCACCCGTGAAGACGGTCTAGGTCTTGGCAAGAACGAAGCCAGAACAGAGTGCACCAGTGGTGAGGACGAAGATATTTCCAAGGCTGCGAGGAATCAAGCAAACACATCGAGCAATAAGGAGGATGGGCAAAGTGATGAGAAGAAAACCACCATGTCCATGTACACCACTCGCAAGTACATGATGATAGTGGCAATTTTGGTGGCCGGCGTCACCTACCAGGCAGCCCTCACCTCGCCAGCTGGCGTGTGGCTAGACAGCACCGACGGGCACGCCGCCAGCGATCCGCCGACGGACATCAACAAGAGCCTGTACGTCTTGCTCTTCTACAGCAACTCGGTTTTGTTACGAGCGTCTGTGCTGGTCATCCTCCTGCTACTGCTGGACGAGCAAATCGATCTACGCCGCCTGCGAGTGGGAGACCGCCTGGTACGTCTTCGCGCATTCCTGCGGCGTGCTGCTCAATATTGTCATCCACGTGTTCTTTTCATGCTTTGACAAGAGATCCACCGGCACGGATGATGAAAGAACCACGTCGCAGCGCAACTGCAAATGCCACGGTGTGAAGATGCCCTCGACTCCATTCTGCAAGCCAATGTCTCCCCCGGCCAGTTGCACGCTTCCAATTAAGTTTAATTCGTGTTCCTTCTCTGTTGCCAATACGAAGTTCTGCGTATGGTGTTCTGTACGGTTTATTTTCTGAATCCTGTTTAATTGTTCGGTGTGTAATAAGGCTAGTTTGATGCATCCATCGGGGTTTTTGTCCCTTAGACTATGTTTCAAGCGAAAGTAGCTAGAGCGTTTTCCTGGGGATGCATCGGGCTCCTGAACAAATTATATCTCTTTCTGAGTTTCTCTTGTTCTGCTACATATTGTTTCAGCTATGTTTGTAATGAAAAACAGGCCATAGGCCTGAAATTTTAGGGTGCATCCTACACATTGCTCGATGACAGTGAGCAGTCACCGGTATAGCGAGCGCCTGTGAAAGCTCTTGAGCAGATTTTATGTTGAATAACCTAGATTTTTTTGTCTTGAATCACC
Source organism: Poa pratensis (assembly GCA_947311845.1). Lineage (NCBI taxonomy): Eukaryota > Viridiplantae > Streptophyta > Magnoliopsida > Poales > Poaceae > Poa > Poa pratensis. The sequence continues at coordinate 13,504,654 of CAMZMU010000086.1, forward strand.
ATTGTAGATTAATTATGGTGTCTAAGGTCTCACATAATATATTTACAAACAATCTATAAAATGAGCAAACCAAAAATATTTCTCTCCATGGTTCTGAAACATGAAATCTGGATGGTGAACCTGGGCGCAGGCTTCTTTCGAGACCACTACTTATCATGTTTTTTTATTTTATAAAACGACTTCATGATCTATGTAGCTCGTTCAAGCACTGAACTGATGCACCGTAGAAAATGCTGGCATACAGCCTGTTTTTCCTTACGAACACTGCTGAAACAATATTTAACATAATAAGAATCAAAAGTGATACAAAATGTCCACGAGGTTGATGTGTTCGAGGAAAACCCTCTAGCTACGTCCGCTTGAAACATAACCTAAGGGACGAAAAACCTGGTGCATCATACTAACATTATTACATACCGAACAAACCAGATTCAGCAAAACAAACTGTACATGACAACGCACGCAGAACTTCGTCTTGGCAACTGAGAAGGAACATGTATTAAACTTGGAGGGGACGTGATTGGAAGTGTGAAACTGGCCGGGGGAGACAACGGCTTGAACGGAGTCGATGCCTTTCATTTATTGGTGGGGCTGTGAAATTAAATAGACAGTGAGATAGACAAAATGCTGAAAGAACAATAAGGGATTTTAATGTAGAAAAAAGCTGGATAGAACAAGTACCTTGATGCAGGATATGGTTCATCGCTCACCGCCTGAAATTGAAAAGCAAGAACGCTTAGAGCAGCCAAAAAACAGGGGACTGAACTAGATGCAGGAGTACAAGTATTCCAAAGTATGGAAACGGGGTGAATGCTCTACCTCTTGTTTCATCACTAGAATGGATTAAAACGAAGGGTCGGACGACTGGGATGGTCCTCCACCGCACGCTTCAACACGTCATAAATAGAGTTATCGGAGTACCTCCTAGAAAAGTCAATTCGTATTTGCTTGAGCGAAGGGAGGTTCTGTATGCACACGTTGTCATCATGTAGGAGACCAAAGCGAATCCGCTGAACCATGGGCATAGCTCCTCGCTCGAAGATAGGATGTATCAGCATAACTTTGTTGAAAAGGCACACTCTCGCGCAGGGGAAGGCACCAGCACTAAGCACTAACGTTTCCACTCTGGTTTGTCTCTTGGTGTGAAAGTCATCTCCAGGGAGACGTAACGGAGAGTTGGTAGCATCCCAAGGATCTGGATATCCTCGGTTCGCACATCATCAAGATACAAATCAAGGTAGGATAGTATGGGAATTGATGAAGGATTAATCCATGTAGGGAAGATCTCCAAGTATCCGGCAAATTTAAACCTACGTAGGTTTGGCGACGGCTTAAAATTGATCATTTGGACAGGATTCTCACAAGATAAAATCTCTAGACTCTCGAGTTTCTGCAGCCTGCATATGGACTCCAACAAAACTGTCCATCCTCTCCATTTAAGAGAAAGCTCCCTAAGCCTGGTTAAATTACCGAGCTCTTTTGCATTGTCTTCAGAAGAAAAGCCCACCCACAGTCCGGTCAGCTGTTCAAGGCATGCCAGATTGCTAAAACCTTTTGGTAGCTCCATACCTGGACCAAGGTTTAGGCACATCAAATGCCCCAGCTGAACTACACTTGAAGGCAACACTTTTGTATCGGTTTTTTTGTACATCTAGGGTCTGCAAGAGCCGTAGCTCCCCTATTTCCATTGGGAGGCTGCCAACCTTTGTATCGCTTAGACCTAGGTATCTCAAGTGTGATAAGTTCTTAACATGAGTAAGATCAATACCTCGAAGATCACAGCCTTCTAAATCCAATACCCATAAAACTTCAAATTCAGAAAGAGGAAGTATCCGATTAATAGCTGGACTGAAGATAGTAAGAGACCTCACTTGTGAAAGGCTCCTCGTAACCAACTGAGTAGTGGTCAGATCTGCCATGCCCTTTTGGAGGGACAATCTACGAAGCTTCCTCTCCTTCATTACAACCTTCTCTTTTGAGGATTTCATAACATCCACAATGGTAACAAAGTTCTCTTCACTTGACAAATCACATATAAGATCCAGCATCATATCATGTACACAACAAGCTTCTGCCCCGCCATCAACATGAATGTTTCTCGGTAGGACCATGCTTCGGTTTATCAGATCGCTGAAGTAACTCTCTCTAGTTTCAAATTGACTGGTTCCCGTTTCTTCTTTCACAAAGCCTTCTGCTATCCATCTCCTTATCAACCGATCTTTACCAATTTCACAGTCTTCTGGAAAGGCACTTAGATATAATAAACAAGCCTTCAGATGAGAAGGAAGATCATAATAGCTGAATGATAATATCTTCTTCGTTGGGTTGACGTTCCCCGGATGCCAGCTACGTTCCAACAACAGTTCCAACCATTTGATCAAGCACAATTTACCCAGGGTCAAAGCCAAAGCAAACAATTTAAGTATGAGCACCAGAGAGTTCACCACTTCCAATAGGGAGATGTTGTTGCGTTGCCAGCTGGTATTGTGCATTGGTTCTACAATGATGGTGATGCTCCGATTGTAGCTATCTATGTATTTGATGTAAACAACAACGCTAATCAGCTTGAACCTAGGCAAAAGGTATATACATTTTTTAGCTAATCCACGTAAAGATATGTTGTTGTTTACAAGTTATCTAACACTAATTTTAAAGTATATATAGTAATGGATTATTATTTAACTTGGTTCTACTTCATCGATATGAAATTTTAGGAGTTCTTGTTAGCCTGTAACAATCAGAGAGAGCAACAGTTTGGACAAAACATATTCAATGGATTCAGTGTCCAACTTCTTAGTGAGGCCTTTGGTATCAGTCAACAAGCCGCACAAAGGATCCAGGGTCAAAATGACCAAAAAGGCGACATAATTCGTGTGAGTCAAGGCCTTCAATTCTTGAAGCCCATTCTGTCCCAACAAGGACCATTACAGCAGCAGGCCTACCAACCAATTCAACAACCGGAAGGACAATCGACCCCATACCAGGTAGGGCTGACTAGTCAATATCAAGAAGGACAATCAACTCAATTCCAAGCAGAACAATCAAGGGATGGAAGTTCCAATGGTTTGGAGGAGAAATTTTGTTCATTGGAGGCAAGGAAAAACATTGAGAACCCCAACCGTGTTGACACATACAACCCACGTGCTGGCAGGATAAGCCACCTCAATAGCAACAATTTCCCCATCCTTAACCTCATCCAACTAAGTGCTTAGAGAATAAATCTATACCAGGTATGCACAATGCATTTGGATTCACACTCCTAATGTTAGACATTCTAATCTTTGTACCACATAAGTTTAATAATATCTAAACAAACTAATTGTTCTTGCAGAATGCCGTTCTTTCACCATTTTGGAACATCAATGCACACAGTGTCGTGTACGTGATCCAAGGACGTGCTCGAGTTCAAGTCGTCAATAACCATGGTCAGACAGTATTCAGTGACGTTCTTCGCCAAGGACAACTGCTAATCATACCACAACACTACGTTGTCCTCAAGAAGACAGAGCGGGAAGGATTCCAATACATTGCATTCAAGACTAACCCAGCACCCATGGATAGTCGCATCGCAGGAAAGAACTCCATCCTACATGCGTTGCCCATTGATGTCATCGCCAATGCGTACCGCATTTCAAAGCAGGAAGCCCGCAATCTAAAAAACAACCAGGGAGAAGAGTTTGGTGTATTCACTCCTAAATTTACCGAACCGGGCTTCGAGAGATACCTTGACAATAATGAGGAGTCAACTTCGATTGATAAGGCATAAATGAGTGTTGTGAGAACTAGTATAGTGAAATAATGGCATCACAAGTGTGTAAGTGTGTTCCAATAAATGTCTATCCCAATAAAGGAAGTTCATCATGTTATATTCATTGTTTGTGCTTTGTGCTATTGTTAATTGTTATATTTTCGGACAAATCCCCTTCCCCTCATTCTGACCGGCTCCGTGGTCACGCACCTGCATGGCCACCGACGGTCTGCATTGTCATGTCACCTGCGTGGAGACACGACAGTGCAGCCACTGCAGGTTCTACTACTAGGGAGAGGCGCTGCAGTATAGCTCGGTCCGTGCATTGCCTTTTCTATCTTTTATTGCAGCGCGTTCCACCGTTTACTAAAACATAGTAAAAACAGAAACAACTTGTCATCATTGTACTGTTAGGTTGAGCACTTTTTTTTGTTCTGAATACCATGACTTATTACTCTGTTCACCCGGACCTCCTTTCGCTGTGTGAGAGGAGGGTACTAGCGCTGGGGCCTGGGAGGCGAGGGTCAGCCTGACGAAGTGTCAACCGCAAACTGGTTTCAGTACATTCAGTTAAGAGGAGCAGTTGTGGGTATCGCGAGGCAGAGCGGCTGCGTGAAAGTTGCTCAGTAGATTTTACGCTGAATACCCTTTGATATTTTTTTTGTGAGACCAGAATCACCATTGTAGATTAATTCTGGTGTCTCCGGTCTCACATAATGTATTTACAAACAATCTATAAAATGGGCAAACCAAAAATATAACTCTCCATGGTTCTGAAACATGAAAGCTGGATGGTGAACCTGGGCGCAGGCTTCTATCGAGATCACTACTTATCATGTTCTTTTTGTTTAGAAAACGACTTCATGAGCTATGTAGCTTGTTCAAGCACTGAACTGATACACCGTAGAAAATGCAGGCATACGGCCTGTTTTTCCTTACGAACACAGCTGAAACAATATTTAACATAACAATCGAAAGGGATTCAATATGCCCACGAGTTCGATGCGTTCCAGGAAAACCCTCTAGCTACGTCCGCTGGAAACATAACCTAAGGGACGAAAAACCTGGTGCATCAAACTAGCCTTATTACACACCGAACAAACCAGATTCAGCAAAATAAACTATACAGAACAACGCACGCAGAACTTCGTCTTGGCAACGGAGAAGGAACATGAATTAAACTTGGAGTAGACGTGATTGGAGGCGTGAAACTGGACGGGGGAGATGACGGTATGCAGAACGGAGTCAATGCATTTCATTTATTGGTGGGGCTGTGAAATTAAATAGACAGTGAGCTAAACGAAATGCTGAACAAACAATAAGAGATTCTAATGTAGAAAAAAGCCGGATAGAACAAGTACCTTGATGCAGGATTTGGTTCAGCGCTCAACGTCTGGAGTACAAGAACTGTTAGGGAAGCCAAAAAAAAGGGGACTGAACTGGATGCTGGAATACAAGTATTACAAAGTACGGAAATGGGGTGAACGCTCTTACCTCTTGCTTCAGTACTTGAACGTAGTAGAACGAAAGGCTGGACGTCTTGGATGGTCCTCGGCTACACGCCTCAGCACATCCATGGATTTAGAATAATTTTTACTCATGGAACGGCAAATATGTATGTCAATTCTGACTTGCTTGAGCGAAGGGAGGTTCTGTATGTTCAAGTCGAAGTCATCTCTAATGATGTCATCCTGTCGTAGACCGAAGCGAATGCGTTGAACCATTGGCATAGCTCCTTGTTGGAAGATAGGATCCACCATTATAAGTTTGTTGAAAAGGCACACTCTGGTGCAGGGGAAGGCACCAGCGCTAAGCACTAACCTTTCCACTCTGTAGGTTTCCCGCCCTTCCCTGTTCGATCCTACCATCTCCAGGGAGACATAACGGAGAGTCGGCAGCATCCCAAGGGTCTGGATGTCCTCGGTTTGCACTTCAAAAAGATACACATCAAGGTAGGACAGTACAGGAAGCGACGAAGAATTAATCCATGTAGGCAAGCTCTTGAGGTATCCGCCAAATTTAAACCTACGGAGGTTTGCAGACGGCTTAAAATTGATCACTGTGTCATAAACATCACTACAAGATAAAATCTCCAGACACTCGAGTTTCTGCAGCCTGGATATGGACTCCGAGAAAGCTGTCCAGTTCATCCATTTAAGAGAAAGCTCCCTAAGCCTGGTTAAATTGCCGAGCTCTTTTGCATAATCTTCAGAAGGAAAGCCCACCCACAGTCCTGTCAGCTGTTCAAGGCATGTCATATTGCTAAAACCTTTTGGTAGCTCCATACCTGGACCAAGGTTTAGGCACATTAAATGCCCCAGCTGAACCACACTTGAAGGCAACACTTTTGTATCGGTTTTTTGTACGTCTAGGGTCTGCAAGAGCCGTAGCTCCCCTATTTCCGTTGGGAGGCTGCCAACCTTTGTACCCCTTAGACCTAGGTATCTCAAGTGTGATAAGTTCTTAACATGAGTAAGATCAATACCTCGAAGATCACAGCCTTCTAAATCCAATACCCGTAAAACTTCAAATTCAGAAAGAGGAAGTATCCGATTAATAGCTGGACTGAAGATAGTAAGAGACCTCACTTGTGACAGGCTCCTGGTAACCAACTGAGTAGTGGTCAGATCTGCCATGCCCTTTTGGAGGGACAATCTACGAAGCTTCCTCTCCTTCATTTCAGCCTTCTCTTTTGAGGATTTCATAACATCCACAATGGTAACAAAGTTCTCTTCACTTGACAAATCACATATAAGATCCAGCATCATATCATGTACACAACAAGCCTCTGCCCCGCCATCAGCATGAATGTTTCTCGGTAGCACCATGCTTCGGTTTATCAGATCACTGAAGTAACTCTCTGCAGTTTCAAATTGACTGGTTCCCGTTTCTTCCTTCACAAAGCCTTCTGCTATCCATCTCCTTATCAACCGATCTTTACCAATTTCACAATCTTCTGGAAATGCACTTAGATATAATAAACAAGCTTTCAGATGAGAAGGAAGATCATAATAGCTAAATGATAATATCTTCTTCATATTCTTCACGCTATCATCACTTTTGTCAAGTCCATGGCCAATGGAGTCAAGCAAAATAGACCATTTATCATTTTGTTTTCTGTGCCCATTTGGTCCATTTGCCAAATAACTCGCTAGAGTAATGATGGCTAATGGCACCCCATCACACTTTTTCAAGATGCCTCTAGATACTTTCTCTAATTCAAGAGGACACTCATTTTTGCTTCCAAATACTCTTTCGTTGAAGAGCCTCTGGGAGTCGACTTCAGAAAGAGATTTCATACTATAATTCATATTACCATCTGAGGAGCAACATTGTTTGGAGATGACAACATTACGAGTTGTAGTGATTATTCTACTTCCATTTTTATTATCCTGTAGAGCATATTTGATTATATTCCACGCATTTATATCCCATAAATCATCAACGACAATAAAGTACCTAGAAATTCACATGACATTACAAAAACCATGAGTTAGTAGAATATTACAAAGTATCTAAAAAAACGAAGTCTAAAATCACATCGTCACTTATTTTTAATATAGTAATCATATCGTGACTTTGAAAGTGGTAATTCTCTTATATGATATAAGCAGTAGAAAAGAGCATCTTAGATTAATTAGACATAAGAAATGGATAAAGAACTAAAGGATGGAACTAAGGGATGGAAATCTAATTGCATCTCAAAGTATTGCTAGTACAATGAATTAGCTAGAATAGAAGTACGACCATACAACATATGGACATGTATCATTTGCACATTGTGCATTCCCAACATATGCGTGACTCCACCAGAGCGACCCACCTCAACATGCACACATATACAACACACGACTAACTCATGTGCAACTCATACATACCCTATAAATACTCAACCAGGACAAATATGATATTTATACAAACTCATGAGATGACTAATATCTACTACAGATATACCTCCATGTTGTCTTCACATAAACAGGTACTGCAAAGTCAATGGTCCAGTTCACAAAGGCTCACTTTCCCCAGGTAAAGTGTACATATATATTCTGATTATATAGTATATACGGGGAATACCAATCCTTCGGCTAAGGCTAAATCATGTGAAAGTACATATCAAGGAAACCACTAGGCCTTATGCCAATCTAGAGGAACAAGAGCCTGGTCAGTTCAGTTCATGGTCATTTTTTACCTTGCCAACATTTGGCAAAACAAATGTTTTAGCATTGCCCACAATTTGGCAAGGCAACATAGGCAAGGCTAACAATTGGATGGTGGCCAATAGATAGTTTTTCAGGAAAAAATTGGCCAAGGCATATTGGCGTGCCAATATTTGTCATCTAACAGAACACAATTGCCAAATTTATTGGCATGATAACCTGGCAGGGCAAAAAGTGGCTGTGAAGCGATCAACCCAAAGTTTTTGAAACACACTGCTTTTTGATAGATGCATTCAATTTTGAGTTCATCACAAATACATTTTCTTCAGGAAACAAGTTAAGTAGTCATATGTGAACCACTATTTTGCTCCATTGCAAAAAAAGTCCACACTGAATCATAATAACACCTTGTTGCAACAAACATATATACAATGGTTTATGTCTTGTTGTATTATGTAAAAACTATGTGATGCTCTCTTCAGTGCAAAGAGATGACCACTCGAAGAGAAAAGGCAATGTTCTATCTCTTTCTTCCCTCTCTTTTTGGTAAGAAAATACTCCATTTTGTCATCATTTAAGCCGACATCATGCAACTATAAATGCTCTTATCACCATTTCTGAGTCCTATTTTCCACCCGTAAGGTTTTAAGAGTCTTGTTGCATCAGACAGAAAGATGAGCACATGCGGTTGCCATGTTCTGTTATTTACTTGGTCAATGTCTCCTACATTATTAACAATATGAAAATTGAGAAAAAACTGATATCAATTGTTCATTATGTTCAGTTCTTGAATGGTCTTTTCTAGGGCTGAATAATACACAGACATATACATATCAGTTACGGAAGTATATTCTCACACCCTATTTCCTGAGTTCTAACATTTAGTAGTGTCAATGTTGGCAATGCTTTCTATATTTATAGTCTAGCCCAAAGGGACTAAGAGACATGTTAAAAAAAAAAAATGGCCTACGTAAATTTTAAAAGAATTACTTTAAAATGAAGGGAGTAGAATGATGCATGTGTGTGTAATATATGTCGCAGATATGCATACCTCCTTGTTTGAAGCAGCCGTCTGAGTTGGTCAATAAGCTGATTTTCTGTAAACAGTTCTCCAATATTCAGAGTATTATATTTTCGCGCATCAAGTTGAAAGAAAATGTCCTTAAAAAGTTGCATGCCATCAAAAATCCGAGACACCGACACAAAAGCTGTGCAATCAAATTGCGCTTGAAGACTGTCATATACAGCTTTAGCGAGTGTTGTTTTACCCAACCCTCCAAATCCAACAATGGAGAGTATCTTGAGCTGCAGCTTGGACACGTCGTCACCCTCACAAAGCTTCGCGATAATCTCGTCCCTTGCACCATCAATGCCAACAATATTTTTTCGATCTTCGTACAGGGCCACCAAGAAAGGGTCAATGGTGGTTTTGGTCCTTGTACCTAGAGCTTGAAGCATATACCTGTCATACGCATCAGTGCTTCTGAACCCCTACTACCCCAAATACCAGTCCATGTATATAAACCAGATAGATTGACAACCTTACCTTTCACGACGGTTGGCGACATCATGCACCTGTTCTTTGATGTCTTTGATTGCTGTTGCAATCTGATGACGATCCTTTGCCTTCTTGAAATGGTTGGTCATCTTCCCCATGAGCCCCTTGAACCCATTTGTGTTGGCATTTTTCTCAGAGCCCTCCACATGTACAAGTAGGCTGTCAACGACATCCTCCATGTCATAGGAGAGCTCCCTAAGATCGCCGGCCCAGAGCTTGACCAGGTGGTCGAGCTCGTCCTGCGGCGCCTGTGCTACCATACCCAGGGCAGCGTGTATGGTTGTTAGCTCTGCCTTGAAAAACTCGACATCTTTCTTCACACCCTTCTGCAGATTATACTCATCATGCAGGAGCTCAGCTAGTTTGGGGAGGAGGGAGCCCAGGGCCCCCACTGCGAGATCCATGGCTCGTCCTCTTTCTTTGTCTGTGGGTGTGCAAAGGGTTGGTTTTGGGAGTGGGACAGCAGGGTCACTAGTTCGCTACCTGTTTTATATAACTCGGCCAATTGGCTGCAATAAACAACTTTATACATGCCAGCTCCAGTATGTTTAGGAGGGAGACTCATGAAGTCTAAATAAGCATGTCCTATACATATTCCATCTATACATAAGCCCAGATAAACATGTCCCCCACCCCATATATGTTGAGTGCTTATTTACTTCTAAATTACTAGAATGATCATGCCTTTCAAAATTGTGCCATAGGAGCAGCTATCAATCTAGTCAACCCTCCTTATCTACCTCAGTTTGGATAGATAACTATTTTTAAATTCAGTGATTAGATCAAAGCTATCTGCACAGAGAGAGAACTTTTCTTGGAGTTGTATATTTTTCCTTTCGTCACTATTCTCGTCCCCCCACCACAATTAATAGCCGTGCGCCTGTTTAACTGTATCTGAATATACAGGGTGCTAAAATGTGTACAATCTTTTCTATTTGGGGAGGTGAAGAAATAATTCTCAAGAGATGAGGGATTCGAGCTGACAATATTTCTGCAAAGTTGGGGTATGGATGTGTAACCTGACTATACAATTTCGAGCAACTGGTAGTCTGATCACACAAATAGTCTTTCCCTTCCATCCATTGGTGGAGAGTGGAGACATGTCGAGCATAAGGGCATGCTGAGTTAGGATGATCAATCAACCAATATACAACCTGTAGCAAAGTCTTTCTAGCTAGTACTAGTAGTCTGGATTATTTTGTAGGCAACCAAAAAAAGTTGCTCTTTTGGTATGAGACTAATTGTAGAATTATTATCGACGAATTTGCTAACGCAAGTCGATACGGTCTATAGAAAGAAGATTTCACGTAGCTATCAAGTGTAGGTCTCCTCCCTCCGAAGTGACACCTTAAAAAATGTAAAGTCGCAAAGTTTTGCCCTTCCATCTATTAATTGAGACATGTCCATGTCTTCTCTTAGCTGTCACTCTTTAGAAAATACTAACCAATTACATATTAAGATTATTAAGATCAAGTGAAGAAAAGTAGGAGTGCTTTCACACACTTTGTCCCGGCATGTACATTATTGTACATTAGACATGTATGATTAAGCTTGGTGTATGCGTAGCATGAATTATTCCATCCTCATAGCTGGATGTTCATGTGCAAAGTGACGTGCTCCACTAGTACTTTTAGATATAATTTATATCTTTGCATAATTGGATAGTAGCAGGCTGTTAAACTCTTGGTATAGGGATAAGATATTTATTTAAACACACAAAAAGAGTGTTTTCAACTATACACTTAGCCAACAGTCCAACAGCAGCAGCAACTGCAAATTCTTCTGAATTTGAGATTCATTGTATATGAGCTACGCTAATGTGGTCTCTCCATGGCCCTTCCATCACCGTGTACTGGTCAGGAGGTAGCTGTACGCCTTGTCACTGAGCACGGACATCAGTCAATGGCCTAATGGCCATGGAGATCACCAGCTCCGCCATTACAACGCTCACACGGAACTACCGGAACACACGGGGCAGAAGACAGGGGAACACAAGTGCAGTGCAGAAGAATGATGTGAGCCAGCAAACTATTGACTTCCTGGGAGCCAAGTGGACGAGTTTCATTTCCGGGAACCAATCACAGCTATTCAATCTTGCAACAGCTATGCACTGGACATTCTTTTTGAGCTTACATATAACAGAGATAGCAAGCTTGCCATGTTGACAGCTGGGATATCGTCATTCTTAAAAGGGCACAGCTAGAGCACCACGCGATACAGACAACCCGGCGTATTGCAAGTCAGAATAATGATAACGCTAAAAAAAGTCGGAATGATGATAGTAAGAGCAAAATAATGGTTGTATTCATAAAGCTTGAGATCTGTTCTCGAACCAATCACAGGGTCAAGCAACCAATCTTGCAACCGGGCATTATTCTGTTTGGGCTGACGCATATAATAAGAGCAAGTAGCTGGGAGTATCTTCATTTCTTAACATAACAGTGAACGAACTGACAAGTCTAGATTAAAACGCATGGGAATGCAATGGCACCGAAATGTGTTGGTCAGACATTGCATCGAACAGGTCGTGGGCAGGCAAAGTGACGTTCCATTGTGGCATTGTCTGTGACCTTAGCAAATAAGAATTTTCTTGCAAACAGAAGAAGCCGTGGGGATGGAAATAAAACAATTACCTCCAATGGAAATCATGCGTGGAGTGTGTGAGTTAATTAGGGCACCATCAGGGCAGAGCAGGCAGTGGTTTAAGAGGAACCAGGTAAAGACACTACTTGCATATCAATTACCTCAATATCAATTTACCTGTGCAAGCGCCAAGCAAACTGGAAGGCATAAATTTAAGCATCCCATCATCCTGTCCAAATCTGTTCTCGAACTAATCACAGGGTCAACTAACCAATCTTGCAACTGGGCATTATTCTCTTTGGGATGACGCATATAATAAGAGCAACTAGCTGGGAGTATCTTCATTTCTTAACGTAACAGTGAACGAACTGAGAAGTCTAAATTAGAGCGCATGGGAATGCAAATGGCACCGAAATGTGTTGGCTAGACATTGCATCGAACAGGTAATGAGCCGGCCACCGGAATAACCAAAGTAACCGATTGAAGGGGAGACGGCGTCATTACCTGGCGCGCCAAAGCCCTCGGCCGGTGGGCCTCTGCGCTGCAATATTCCGCCGGCTAGCCGGTGCTAGACAATGGAACATCGAGTTGCGACTCCTGCTCGCTTGGCCGACGACGCTCTCCCCGCATCCGGATCTGTGTGCTCAGATGTAAGAACGTGCAGAGATTTGGGTTCGAGATCGCGACAGCCCTCAGTCAAAGATTCCCCCATGTGTTAATTTGGTTAGACTAATGAGTATACGATTCATCCACTGAGCGGAGATTTCTTCCTCCCGAGGTCCATTGCTTAATTACTCCAATGTAAAAAATTCGAAAATCATATTTACGTGTTTCAAAAAATTCTGAAAAGACAAATGCGACGTGTAGCTAATAGTATATCCCATGAAGTGCAAAATGTTAATTTCAAATATTTTGTATTTTGAGATACACAAAAATGATAAAATTGTGGATCTAAGTAAACATATTTTCAAATCTCTAAGTTCATCAGATTTTGATATTTGTGTGTAGCTCATAATATAAAGTATTTCAAATTAAAAATTTATAGTTTCATGCGATATATCATTGGCTGTCCGGATTTTATTTCATATTTTTTTGAAACTCACAAATATGATTTCAAAATTTTTTTAAATGGAGAGACCACTAAAGACCGGGAGCCAAAAACACTTTCCGTCATTCTAGTTACCATAAGAATATTTTCCGGTCATTTTATTTCCAGTCCGTTTATTTCTTTCTATAATAATGACACCTCTAGTTTTCCATTTCACTATTCTTTCTAGTTGCCATAAGAATATTGCTAGACACAATCTCTATTTTATAATTTTAATTGTGGTTTTATTTCAAATTTGAAGGAATATAGTAAGTTTTAACGCTAAAAAAATTATACAAGAATTAAAACATTCAAATAATATAGAAATAACCAAACATTAAAATTAATGTTTTGACAATCTTAAAAACCGATATTCTTCTTGGGTGTTATAAGCATAATGGTTTTGCTAACTCTAATTTTATTGAGACTTAAGTTAGACCTCATCCAACTCGAGAGGCATCAAATCTGCATCGCCATTCATGCACCCTATAAATTGTAGATAGCATGTAATTCTCATTGTACTAGCATAGTTTTTTACTAGAAAAAATTCTCATTCAACTGAGTTCGATGGGGAGGATGCTCTGAAGGCTCAGAGTCGATATGGGCTGCTTCATTGACGACAAGGCCACCGCAGCGCCTACTTGAACACATCATGGTGTTCGGTGTCTCTTTATTCTTTCTTCCGCAGAACGACAAAGCTTGTTGGAGCTGAATCGCTCAGCTCCTCTCTTCTTCTCACCTCTCTAGCTCTCAATCTCACTTGTCTCTCTCTCAAACACAAGAACACACGCACACACACACACACAACCAAGGAGAAAAACGATGGCTTTGTCAAAGGAAACTCCTCTTTAGTGAACATAGATACTACATGTTTGCCAGTTCCCTCACGGCTGCTTTCATTACTGATATGCAACATATATATGTATGCACGAGGTTTAGCTTTTTTTTTTTTTGAGAATATGCATGAGGTTTAGCTACTCATGCCATGCAACTCAGGCCACTACCTGGACTCGCTACTGAAGTCAACCTAGGCTGTGGCCCGCCCAACAAAGCCCAAAACACTAAAGCATTAGTGCTAAATTGGGTCGTAAAGAAGAAAACATATACTCTTGTTCAGGCTGGCCCGCCCAACAATTTCCGCGAAGCTCCACCAGGCGCCAGCAGTACTCCACTAAACCCTTCATATTTTTCTCAAAAAAAAAAAACTAAACTCTTCATGCACTAACCACTAGCTAACACACCGGCCACTAACTTGACACGGCCAACATGCAAACACACACGATAGCAAGCTAACAGCCTAACAACCTAGGAATTGCTAACTTGACGACTCACTCGGACATGCAAACTAAAACAAACATGAGATACATGAGCATGACAAGATTAGAATTAACAAAGCTTGGGTGGGCTGCTGGGTTTCGGTATGTCGGAGAATAGAGCCCAGTTCAGATTTTGAACGTTGGGCTTACTCCCGCTACATAGCTTCTTTTGTTTTTAGAAACGGGAACATGCTTTATTTTAGGGAAAACACTAACTTACAACCTGTTTTGTCCCGGTTTGGTCGACGCACGCGTCCTACGTCTCGCGGCGCGCGGGACACGGAGGCAATTTTTGAGCGTTCACACGGCATGCATTCTCACCGTGAGTGGTCCCCCAGCCTGTTTTTTCCCCACCATGCGCTGCTGCTCTTTCCTCAAATTTTCTCACGCAAGTGGATGACATGCAGCCATACTGTTCGCTACAGTACCTAGTGAGTGTCACCAGCGACAGTGCATGTCACACCTTTTTTTACGGTCACATCCTACAATACTATTTGCTACATGTAGTGGGAGGCGATAGGATCACTATATCCATTGATTTACCGTGTAGTTATGCTCCATGGTAGCCATGTATAGCGAGCTCTCGACAGAGAAAGATGAACCACAAGTGTATTTCGTCGGGGTTACCCGTTCTGGCGGCGCTGGTTTTCTGTTGTGCATGATTGGTCACGGGCAAACTCGAATCGGCACATGGTGGTGCCTCCATGGTGTGATGAGATTTGAGAAATTTTCGATGTTACAAAAGGTGTTTCGAAATGCTACAGACGACTATCATTTTTGTTATCTAACCACCAGTAAAATGCTACATCAAATTTTGTGGGTATGCTACATAGAGATTTCTCTAAAGTTGCATATGTGTTTCTGTAATGTTGGATGAGATGAACACAAATGTTGGATGTGCTATTATTTTTTCCTACATTGGTGTATCCATGGTGGTGCCTCCATGGTGTGATGAGGTCATTTTATTGAGAAATTTTTTATGTTGCAAAAGGTGTTTTGAAATGCTACATACGACTATCATTTTAGTTGTCTAACCACTGGTAAAATGCTACACTTAATTTTGTGGTTATGTTACATAGAGATTTCTCCAAGGTTGCATATGTGTTTTTGTAATGTTGGATGAGATGGACACACATGCTCGATGTGTTGTTATTTTTTGCTACAATTGGTGTGTCCAAAATGCTACAACTTTTTTGCTACGTGTCGCAACTTTTCACATATCACAGGCAAATGCTACAAAACAATGTCCATTTCTAAAAATGTTGCATACACATAGAAAACAGCTACAATACATTTTTCTTGCAACGGTAACTAATATTCTTGCAGTAATAATATTGTGCACGTATGCATTGAGACTTGAATTTATTTTTAAATTTTATTTGTTGCATCAGTTCGTAACAACATGTTGTACAGTAATATTTTTGTGTACATTAGCCAGCTGTAGCTAGGGTTGACACGCTGCAGCAAGGCTAGCTAGGCTTCACCTCACGTCCCTTCCTTCTTTGCATTAAAAACAAGGAAAAAGTCTATTTTAAACCTTGAAATCGTAGAGGTTAGACAAATCGAACCCTAAATTCAAAATCCCGGTCATTAACACCCTGAACTTATGAATCCCGGTCTATTTTAAACCCTGACCAGTTTTTCACTAGAGATAATTTTCTACTCCCACCAACATTCATGGCCCACTTGTCATATTCATCTTCATGCCCACTTGTCATATTCATCTTCAACCTCTTGTCACCTAAAATTGTCTCCCCGTGTCCAGTCCAGCAGCTCCCTCCCCGACTCCAGCGGACCTCCGCCGCTCGTCGAAACACCAGCAGCAACCACCGCAGTGAGAGGCGCCTCCTCATTCCCAATCACCAAGTTCGGTGGCGGCGGTAAACGTGTAGGCCTAGAACGGTAGCTCCCTGAATATGGCGCAGAGCAGGAGGGAGAGCACCATCGGCCAGATGTATTAATTTCTCCACTAATCCCACACCAAACCGCGCTTTAATTCCGGCGTCCAAATCTAGAGGACGGCGACCAGCAGAGGAGAGCGACCAATACATACTACCGTCTACATATCTGGCTCGATTTTCTCCTCTGCCATTGAACTGACCGGCAGCAAGATGCATAGTTAGACGTGCTTGGGGTGATCGATTATAGTAATCAATTCGTGTTTGCGGTGTGTGCTAGCTTACCGATTGTTCATATCAACTGCTATGAGCTATCTAGCCAGCTTTGTACCGACCAAATATTCCAAACTGGATTAATTAGCGGCTGCGTTGAGGAACTCCGCTCGGTCAGATTGGGAGCGCTGGCCGCCGTGCGTGTGCAGTAGGATACGCGGGGCTGGAAGGAGGCCCTGGTGGTGAGCTACGCTAGCGTGGAAACCGAGATCACCAGAAGCGCCGAGGAGGTGAATCAAAACGAAGACTGAGTAGAGGGAGGAGAAAGATTGGGGAAGAAATGCCTTAGAGGTAGGATTCACATGTCAGCGAGACTAGTATGTAATCCTGGTCGGGATTGTCGTATTCCCGATGCGCCAAACATGTCTAGGGTTCAATTAAGACCGGGATTAATAAGTTCAGGGTGCCAATGACCGGGATTTCAAGTTCAGGGTTTAATTTGTCTAACCTCTACGATTTCAGGGTTTAAAATGGACTTTTTCCTAAAAACAACAGTTAGCGAGTAGCGGTACTTGCGCGTCTCTCACAACTCTAGCTACGCATGCATACGAGAAAAGTCCGTGCCCAGGGGTCTCGGAGTGGGCTCCACCCACGTATGCATGTTGTGTTTGTTGGTCGTACGTTTCGCGCCTCTCCCGGAGCAACGTCTCGCATATGCGCAGACCGGCTGACGCGTAGCGCGCGCCTTATTTTAGTTGAAGGTGTGACAAAATTAGCAAGAAAAATAGCGCCGAAATAGCAGATTTCGAGGCCTGTCACTTTTTTATAGGCACACTCTTTTTCCTTGTCAATAACGGACAACATTTTTTTTAGTTTTTTTTTTGTGAGGATACATCTGGTGATTACAGCGAGTAGGCAGAAAAGACCTCCACAAAGATAGAAAATACAAACAAGTCCTTATGCATCGAAGCCGCCGGCGAAGAGGACGTGCCGATGACGCGCCGCCGCCGCATCTTCCTTGAAACCTTGGAACGGAAGAAGCCCCCAAGCGGACAGGAAGTCGTCGATTCTCGAACCCCGAAGAGCCTCCACCCTGCTCCGTCAGCCGCATCGCTCGCATCACCACCATCTGCATCGAAGTCGTCAACCGGATCCGCCGCAAGAAGATCCGGAGGGGGGAGCCCCGCACACGGCGATCCCAGAGGACCGCGAGCGCGAGGAAGGGGGCGGCGCTCCGCCGTGGAACTCCAAGGAGCTTCACCGCCGGAGAGGACGAGCACCACCTGCAAACTCGACACCGAGCACGCCACCACCTCCATGACGCCGCCGGCTGAAGCCCTACTGCTACCTACACTATGTACACGCCGGGATCCGGCGATTCCCCACCCTCCCGCCGCCGGAGCGGCCGCCGGAGGGTGGGAAATCACGCGGATCGCCGGCGGCGAGGTGGGAGCAGAAGGAAGTCTCAAAAGTCGCCTCTCTCTACTGTGCGGGAGGAGGGGAACGGTCCAAGGTGCGTTCTATGTCTCGCCTTGTTTGTGAAATGGGGATGACCCTGATCGCTGCCGCGACGAACCATTCTACCGCCGCAATCGACTGCGAGAACCTACGACTCTGATACCAAATGTCAGATCATAAGCCTATAAACACCGCGCAATCATGTGGATTTACTCGTGTGGATTAGCAACCCTGCTCTGAATTTCTCTCTGTCTCTATCTCTAACATAACTGAAAAAGAACAGTGCATAGAGGAGACAGTATTTTGCGACGCGCTCAACTTGCGTCTCTTCCTTTTATTCAACCGATCAACAAACTCATGAGAGATTCCTGGCCATGATCTGCCATCCCACAGACTAGATCATATACAAGTCCCTGCAATTCCTAACTGAAAACTTTGAAGACAAAAAAATGCTACTGAACGAGAAAATAAACATGAGAACTGAGATCACGACAGGTTCAGACACATCAAGATTAATCTCAGCAGCAAACTCTTCTACACCGCGAGACAGTTGGCCTGCAGGCAGGCGTCGGGGCAGGCCTCATCACAGTGCAGCCCCTGGTTGCTGGCCTGGCATTTCTTGCACGTTTTGCTGCAGGTGTCGTTGCACTTGGCCTCTTCCGCGCTGCAGTAGCTTCCGCAGTATCGCCACCACCAGCCGCAGGAGGCTGATACGCAGTCATGCACGCATGAGTACGAGCAGACCGAGCTGCATGAGACGCATGCCGGGGAAGACGAGGCGCACGACGAGGCGCAGTCGTCGCATGATGTTTGCGCCACCGCCGGGCCGGCGGCCAGCGAGGAGAACAACACGGCGGTGAGGAGGACGGCGAGAAGGGCTGCACTCGGAGCCATTATTGGCTTATTGCGTGCAAGATATGCACCTGTGTGCTCTATAGTAGAGGATTGTATTGTATGAAGGTAAAGAAGGAGGCAGAGACGAACTGTTGGGTGCCCATATGATGGACGAAAGCACTCCTACTTATACCCAGCCTAATGGAAGCCTTCGAAATTAGAAACCTAGCTACAACTTGCAAGTCGTCTGCGACCTACGTACGTGTACTTCTATATATATATGCATGATACTACAACTTAATTACAAGTCGTCCACGACCTCGAAGTGTGTACTTCATATATGCTACACATGCATGTATGATGCATGCTACAAAAAGTTGACTTGAGGAGTAACCTAGTTCGATCTTCAGTGTCGTACATCATATCCAAATTCTAGAATATCTCCCGCCGCAATGGACGAAGAGGCGAGACAGTGTCAAGATCCAATATTTCACGTACTATTTGCAATTATGCTTCTCCAATATATATAGGACAGTGTCTGATGAAAGGATTGAGCCTAACGAAGTTTTGACTTATACATTTAACCGGCCGATCGAGTGGAGCTAGGAGTAGCTACCGTGCAACTTGGCTCACATTGGACAGTAGATTAATTAAGACAGTGTACTTAACTTGAATTCGTTCATCGTTTTACACTATGAACCGTTTACTTTTAGTACCACATGCATGCAACTTGGCTCACTTTTTTTTTTGCGAAACAAAGTACAACGCAAACGCTCACATACACGCGCATACACTCACCCCTATGAACGCACACACGCACATCCTACCCCTATGAGCACCTTTGAGAGACTGAGCCGGCGGTTGGGTCTTGAGATGGACGAAGTCACCACGGGCGTCTCGCTGTCGACGAGAATGTCGCCTCCCACTAAAGAATATTCCGCCTAAATGAGAAACACTAGCGTCAAACCTGGGGTTTGAACTCTGGTAGGCTGGGGGTACAACCACCCTCCTAATCATCTTACCACAGGCAAGTTCTCGCAACTTTGCTCATAATTAGTCCAACTATAGACATGATTTTCTACAGATTGCAGTTACGGAGTACTCTACTATGGTTAGAAATAGCATGTGTACCCTATTTTTTACAAATAAAGTCTCATAAACAAATAAAGATTGTGTCTTGCTAGATTATCTCTTGTAGTACTCCCAGTTATTTGTGTAGTTATTGCTGGGATAGGAAACAACCGCCATTCGCTCATGTCAATCACCGCTGGCCCGAGTACATACGATCGACTAATTCAATCAGGAAGCATCTCACAAAAAAATGGCCCACGGAAAATCAATGTTAGCATTTAGCGGCGGAAAAGCGATTCTACCAGCGACCCCCACGATCCCGGCAATACCCCCTCTCCCTTGTATGCGTCTCCTGAGGGGAGTTGACCCCGCCGAGCGGGAGATTCTGGCGGGACTCGGAGGAGGATTCGTCAGGGGATGAAGGTGATGAAGGGGAAATCAAGAATTTGCAGGAGCGCGAACTGGTCATGGGTGGATCCCTCCTCCCTGTCAGTACAGTGTGAGTCCTATGTTCACTGGAGCAGACTGCGAGGCAGAATTGGAGGAGCGGCGGGTGCTCCGGGGTGTGGTGAATAGACCTCTACACAATGGCATATTCACATGGGGGGCGGCGGGTGCTCCGGGTGCTCTATCAGTTAAATATGTTCAATTTTCGGAATGCCAATATATTTTGTAAAGTAAGTGCATCAAAATTGATGCACGATGGCATCAGTCCAATTTTCAAAGAAAGTAGACCATATTTGATGGACAATTCCCAAATTATATTGAATTTATGCTTTCTAGATACTTTTGCACATTTAAATGTTGTGATGCCAATTTCCCTATTCAAATTTTAACTATAAGTGCGCTCTAGTTTGCTCAAACAAGTTTTTAAAAATCATCTTAAGTTATCCAAGTAGGATTCTATGTAGTACACACAAAGAAAGTTGAAATACTAATGTCCCTAGCAACGAATAGGTCGGCGACGAATTTGACCCCATTAGCTTGAGAGGTACAGCTGAACCCGCCAAGTGACACGGAATTAACTTGACGGGTACAAATTAGGTTAAGCGGCATATCGAAACCATCCGCTTATAGTGGTTCTACTTGATTGGCAAAATTACACCACCAGTAAAATGTTGTTAAGTTGAGGGGCATATCTTAACGGTCATGTTAAAAGTGTTAAGTTGAGCCGCAAAAGAAAACCGTCAAGTTAATGTGATCTAAACTGAGTGGCAAAATCTTACGGTCAGAGTTCGCGACATTTTAGATCTTCATAGTGCCTCACCTGTTTGATCATTAATACTGGCTCTTGAGAGTTATAGAGAGACCATTACTCAGTCGGGCATTGTGTCGCACCACCTCATCGCTGGTGATCCTGTGCTACGAAGATCTAAAATGTCGCGAACTCTGACAATTTTTTTAATATGACAGTCTTTGGATTTACCTTATGAAAGTGTTCTGAATGCTGTAGGTATATTACGCAAGCACATTCATAAGGTTTTCACCTGCTGCAACATCATTACCCTACCAAGTCATTACATATTGAACAGGTGGACATAATATGCGAAGCGGGAAATATTTACATCTAAACCAAATATCAATGATAGCCTAGAATCCATGTTTGCACATACTTCTCGAAAGATGATGTCACTTGCATTGAAGTGTAAAACTTCAAAGGAGGTTCTGAGTTACCTCAATGATGGTATTGATAAGTTGGCTCTGGAAGCAGGCGAATTACTTAGCAAGCTAAACTTGGATGAAGTTGACAACCCAGAAAATTCTGCTGAAAGTACTGAAGATATTGCCAAAACAGCCGTGCCATTTAAAGCTCCCGAGCGTGTTAAAGGTTCAATGCAAAAAAGATCAAAAGATGTACTAGAGGGAGCAAAGAAAGGCAAGAAAAAAGGTATTTTTACTATTATGTCCGAATAAGTAGCAAGGTTTCAGTATTCTAAATCCCTGTATGTATACCCAATATGCAGGAAAAGTTTCAAGCCATCCAGCAAATGAATCAGTACTTGTTCCACCCACATCTGAAGCTTTACAAGTTGATTGTGTTGATAATACAATTCCATACACAAATGTGCCTTTTGGAGAATATCAACCAGCTATTGTTCCACCTATCCATGGAGAGTTTACAAGACTGCTATTTGAGGTTCATGAAGTTGGCACAACACCAGCTGCTCGTCAATTGGATTTCGGTGAAGGTGCCCGTACATCCGGATTTCAACTATAATGTGTCATGTTAGTGCTTAATGCTAGTTACCTGGGCATGTCAGCTAAATACTGTTATTTGTTGGTACCTGAATGTTGTTGCCTGAATATTGCTGAAAATACATTTGTGTTATTTGTCAAATCTTGTGCATTCTGTCTCATAATGTATTTGCCAAATGTCACGAGTGAAATAATATTGCTGCAAACATGTAGTACATCCAATCATTCATACAACCGAAAGCACCTCATTCTCTAATCAGCTACATGGATTGAGTTCCTGACACTCCTATTGCTAACTGAAACACCATCTAACTGGCGACACTCGTCGAACATCGAAACAGAGGCAGTCCAGGCAGCACGGAGTCTCCAGGCAACACCACGGCCGGCGGGGGACAGTTGAGGCTGGACCGTCAGCGCCGCCGCGAGAGAAGGCGTCGAGGAGGGCGGCCGAGCTAGCTGCAGAGAAGATTGCTCTACACGCGCGTCATACAGATCGCGTCCCCTCGCGGACGTCGGGCGCCAGGAGCCGCCGCAGAAGGAGGCACGGTCATGCGTGCGCACCAGCACTGAGAGGCATGCACAAGGCAGCTGGGCACATCTGCCTGGCATGCAGCACTGCTATGATCTGATCAAGATATGGTACGTACATGCATGCAGGTTGCACGATCAATCTGCTACGACTCCACCATCAAATCAGTTTGAGCCACACGAAGTGGACAGCGTCCTCCGCGCCGCCGTCTACACTGCATCAAGCCTACACCGAGCCGAGCACATCAACGAGCTGTATGACTACATCAAGATCTTCGTCGAGTTCTACATCGCTAACACAATTATCGCCAAGGTCTTTTGCCGTCGCCGCCCAAAAACCCGCCGCCGCCGCAGATTCCTGCCGCCGCCGCAAATCCCTGCCGCTGCTGCATAATGACACAAAAACCCGCCACCGCCGCAGATCCCTGCCGCCGCCGCTCAATGACAAAAAAAAAACACCGCCGCCGCAGATCCCTGCCGCCGCCGCACAATGACACAAAACCCCGCCGCCGCCGCACAAAACCTAAGACACTACGACCAAAACCGCGCAAATTGTTTTGCGCCTCTGGCGCTATCGGCTACAACAACCACGACTACGACTACATCGACCATGGCTACATCAAGAATGGCTACCTCGACATCGACATCAAGGACCACGTCTACAGCAACTTATCGGCAACAACTCCAGTCAACAGCGTCCGCGTCGTCATCTGCGTCCACGCCACTCCAGCTGTGACTGCGGGAGGGAAGATAGGAGAGACCATCAGAGACGCAGTTGATGATGGCGGAGAGGAGGATACGACGAAATCGCAAGCCTTGAAAGCCAGTCGCAATCGTCTGTTTCACTCCCACTACGACTGAGGGGGAATGTTAGAGTACATATACGAGTTAGTATTAGACTAGGACTCCTAGACCTACTTGTACACCAAGTCTATCTCACTCCTATATATACCCCATGAGGGTCACCATGAAACACAACAAAATATTAGGGTTTAACAACTTTTCACAGATCTATGGGACACATCAACTTGGGATATCATTAACCATGCTCTCCCGGATGGGGATTATTGCAGAATAATAACAACAACACAGATTGAGGATGTTGCACTGGCTTGCTGCAGTGATGAGTTAAAGTATATATATGAGATTAATCATCTTAAGGATGATCTATCTGGAACATCTGAAGATGGTTTTATTGCATATCCTAGTACCGAAGAGATGAGCGCCACCACAGATGTGCTCGACGTGTAGCACAAGGGTAGATTGTTCATGACAAACAGATTGTCGCCGACGGGGAGCGAGACCGTCCGGGGGTGCGAGAAGTGTTCACACTGGAAGTCTTTTATACCGGGTAGTGCGGCGACGGCCCGCAGAGCATCATCGTAGAGGACCGTCCGGCTGTTGTAGTCCATGGCAACGATCTTGTCCTTGTTGCGGCCGAACAGCGCGAAGTTCATGACCGGAGAATCGAATGAAGGGTACAACCTCGCGGCTGGGCGAGGTAGGCGAGCCTTGATCACTGCCGACTCAGCAGCCGGCGGTGGGTGGTAATCTTTGTTGGAGAAGAAGAGGCGCGACGGGTTGATGCGGTGCACCATGTACACAGACGGCACCGGGGTATATGGCCTGCCGCATCTTTCAACCACCATATACAGAAATGCCCGGCTCATCGATCGTCGTCACTCGCTCCGGCCGATCTCCGGCAACTGGCTAGCTATGGATCTCTACCACCACTCCCGTATAGCTAGATGGTAGGTCGGGGCCATTTTATATTTATTTTGCTTTACCAATCCTTCCATTCATTGTGTACGGACGTGCTAGTCAAGTAATTAAGTTGAGCTGCCCTGAATTGCCGCCTTGCATTGCCTTCCCTTCCAAGTTATCAATCTGGCACAATCAAATATAATTATAACGAAATGCAATCCTGTATGTATATGTTGGATCATTTGGAGTTGATAGCACCCATGTTTGCATTTGCGCCTCGCACAACCTCTGTGTCTGCTGTGTGTTTTTCAGTGTGTTCATCATCAGAGTTTCAGAGTTCGGAGTCCACCTTCGTTTGAGTTGATCCGGGGCTGATCCAGCATATTTTTTTGGCATATATCAGTTGATGTTTTTGTTGTGCATCACGTTTTCATTAAGCCATCACAAGCATCCAGTTTTCCTTTCCTGTTTCCTGTATTTTGATGTTGTTATATGCCTACGAAAATGCTATGTGCAAGTAAATTTGAGTTGATTTATAGCGGAGTTATAGCTGTTATTTGTAATATATATTTTCCGATTTTAGCCCTGTTTGCAACTGATATCATTACATTGCTACGTCGTCTAAGACCATATAGCCGTTCGAGTATTCATTTGCTGTAAATATGTAATGAAACAGTCCACGTCTTGATATTAATATATTTCCATTTATCGAAAAAAAAATATAATGAAACTGTCTGTCCGAATGGCTTCGTGTATGGAAAGCTAAATAGTCGCTCCTATGTGTAATATATTTCCATGCTTTCTATGCATATCCTCACTTGTTGTATCATCGGTTTGAACGTCACTCTAATGATGGCCGGTTTATATATTGAATTACCTATCGTAGTAATGACAGTTCACAAAGAATTTTACACATCGATTGCGAATGGGACCCAAATGTAATATCCATATGGTAGAAGAACTGAAAACACCAACGCATACTGACTTGATATAACATGTCTGATTATTATTATCACTATCGTTGTTATCATCTTATTATTATTATGACTACAACTAGAGTACACATCTAGGGTAGTCATCCCCTAATCCATAACGATACGTCTTGTGCTTGACAAGCTGGACAGCTTCGCCGTTGCCACATGCTGATACCTCCACACCGGTGAGCATGTCTGTCCACTCAGAATTACGGCATGTTGAACCGGCCCAAGGCCCAGCCCACTTCGGGTGACCTAGAAGAGAACAGAGCAGGAGGAGAGGAGTGAATCGAGACACATAGCACAGCTATGCCAGCCGCCTGTACTGAACTCCACCACCGTGAGGTTAGCTCTCCTTAGTACTCAACATGGTATCAGAGTTCGGCGACGGCGGGGCCTGACCGGACGGCGGTTCCGGCAGAGATCGGCGGCGGAGGAAGGGCTATAGCTGCCGGTGTGGGGGTGCAGCTGTGGCATAGAAGGGAGGAGAGTTGCTGCTGCGGTGAAGCTGCTCGGTAGGGGAAAGTGCAGGTCTTGCTGCTGCGTGCAGCTGCTTGCGAGGAGGAGAAGCAGTGAGGTCAGTGTGTTGCAGGTATTTGTTGCTGCGTGCAGCTGCTCGCGAGGAGGAGAAACAGGGGGCTGGTGTGTTGCTGCTGTGTGCTGTACTGTAGCAGGTCGGGAAGATGGCTGAAACGAAAGGCCTTGCTGAAGCTGTCGAGCAGCTCACAAGGTTCATCACGGCCTCTAATTCTGGGGCCATTGTTTCTCGTCAGGAAGTGGTTCATAAGATTGATATGTCGCCTACCGAAATCAAGCTTGAGGGGGTTACCAACTATCTGAGTTGGTCTCGGAGGGCAATGCTCGCCGTGGAACAGAAAGATCTTGATGGTCACTTAGTTGGTACAGTTGTAGAACCAGCAGACAAGACTAGTGTGGAGGGAAAGAAGTGGAAGACCGTCAACTCTTTGCTTATTGGATGGTTGTTGAACTCGGTGGTGCCCTCCATTGCTCGCTCCGTGGAGGGGCTAACCACAGCTGCAGAGATGTGGAAGACTCTGTCTACCCAGTACTCCGGCAAGGCCAATGTCATGCTTATTGCTCAGATTGATGGGAAGATTCATCGTCTTCGCCAAGGTGAAATGTCAGTGATGGCATATGTGGCAGAGCTGCAGGCTTTGTTTGCAGATCAGGATAACTGTGACCCTCTCGAACTCTATGACGCAGCCAGCATCGAGTCAGGGCACAAGTGGATAGCACGAAGGCGTGTGCTGAAACTTTTAGATGGGCTCGATCGTCGCTTTGATGGCAGGAAGGCTTCCCTGATGCACCAAACTTCCCTACCTACTATTGAAGAAGCTATTGCAGCTATGACTCAAGAGGAAGTGCGCCTATCTCTTGAGAAATCAGATGAGAAGGTTGTGTCGACTCCGACATTTGCAGTTACTGAGCGTAGGGAGTGGAAAGAGACCAGAGACTGTTTTACTTGTGGGGAGCCAGGTCACTTGAAGTGGAATTGTCCAACTCGTGGCAGAGGCAGGGGATATTACAGAGGGGAAGGTGGCAGGTTTTCTAGAGGCAGAGGTGGATACTCAGGGGGTCCGAATGCTAGAGGCAGAGGTGGATATTCGGGACACTCAGGGGGTCAGAAGGCACACATGGTAGTTGAAGAGGACAATGGAACGTCAAGCGGCATAAAAGTAGATGATGCTACCTATGGAGACTTTGCTCACTGGGCATCCGTGAATGAAGGTAATTCTGAAAAAGCATCTCTTACTGCAAATGAAATTGATACAGAATGGGTTCTAGACTCTGGTGCTTCCAAGCATGTTGCGGGAAAATTCTCTGTGTTTGAGTCTTACAATAAAAATCCTCCTACTCATAAGGGTACCATTCAAACAGCTGATGGTACAAAACAGCCTGGTGTCGGGGTTGGCACAGTAAAGTGTACTCCCAGCATCTCCCTATCCTCGGTTTTGCATGTGCCAGCGTTTCCTGTCAATTTGGCCTCTTTAAGTGCATTGATTGATCAAATTGACTGTAGTGTGATTTTTGACAAGTTCGGTTGCTTGATTCAGGAGCGACAGACGAGGCAGATGGTTGGGACTGGCACCAGGCGTAGGGACTTTGGTACATGGACAAGGGTGTGCAACCAGATTTGTGTATGCTGTAACCATGGAGGACAAGGAGAAGCGTGCGATGATCCATCACTGTAGGATGGGGCATGTATCTTTCGATAATATGAGTAGAATATTTCCTGATGTTATGTGTGGAATAAGCAAGGACAAGTTGTCATGTGATGCTTGCGAATATGCTAAGCACACAAGAGCCTCGTATGTCAGTAAGGGGCTGAGGAGTATATCTGCTTTTATGCTTATTCATTCAGATGTATGGACATGTTCAGTGGTGTCAGTTAATGGAATGAAGTAATTTGTTACCTTCATTGACTGTTATTCTCGTATGACGTGGGTTTACTTGATGCGCCATAAGGATGAGGTGTTTAACTATTTTCAGAACTTTCATGCATATGTGAAGAACCAGTTTCAGGTGCAAGTGCAGGTGATCAGGACTGACAATGGCACCGAGTATGTGAACACCAACTTTGGGTCCTTCTTGTCTACGCAGGGAATTCTTCATCAAACATCCTGCCAGATACTCCTCCCCAAAATGGTGTGGCGAAGCGCAAAAATCGCCATGTTTTGGAAGTAGCTCGCTCGTTGATGTACACCATGAATGTTCCTAAGTTCTTGTGGAGTGAAGCAGTCATGACAGCCACATACTTGATCAACCGAACCCCTTCCAGGATACTAGGCATGAAATCCCCATGTGAGTTGTTGTTTGGAGAAAATAAGTTTGTTGTCCCTCCAAAGTTATTTGGAAGTACTTGTTTTGTTCTGGATCATAGGCCATCTATTGGGAAGTTAGACCCACGGGCACTGAAATGTGTGTTTATGGGTTATTCATGCAGTCAGCAAGGGTATAAGTGTTGGAGCCCCTCTGCAAAGCGTATGTTTGTAAGTATGGATGTCACCTTCAGGGAATCTGAGCCATTCTATGGTGAACCACTGATCTGAGTCTGTTATTTGCAGAACTTGACCACCTACACTCTGTGCAAGATGGTCATGAGGGGGAGAATGTTGTATCACGTACTCAGGGTGATTCAGTGGGTACTAACACTGATGATGATGTGTAGGTTCAGGGTGATTCAGTGGGTACTAACACTGATGATGATGTGCAGGTTCAGATTCAGCCAACAGTGGGTACAATTTGAATTGGTTCTCTCCAGGTTCCTGTTCCTGTTCGAGATCGTTGGCCGCAGAATCTCCGCGTGTACTCTAGAAGGCAGTCACCTGCGCAGGGGGAGCATCAAGACAGTGATACAAGCTCATCCGACACTACGGGACAGCAGGCACATGTGCAGGGGGAGCAGCAAGGTAGTGATGCTAGCTCATGTGACACTGTGGACCTTCCTATTGCCTTGAGGAAAGAACCACGAGCTAAGGCAGGAAAGCCTCCTGAAAAATACAGGGATGAGCAGGATACTATAGTGGCAAAGAAGGCACTACAAAATATTCGGGATGACCATGATATTGGAAATTTTGTGTCTTATGAGGCTTTGTCTCCTTCCTACAGAGTCTTTGTTGCCTCTCTCCAATGTGTGTCAGTCCCAAAAGATTGGAAGAGTGCAAAGCAAGATCCAAAGTGGTGTGATGCAATGATAGAGGAGTTGGAAGCACTAAAGAAAAACAAGACGTGGGTGCTAACCACATTGCCGGCAGGAAAGAAAGCTGTGAGCTGCAAATGGATTTATACCGTGAAGCAAAATCCAGAAGGGAAGGTAGAACGGTACAAAGCTAGATTGGTCGCTAGAGGGTTTAGTCAAACTTATGGAATTGACTATGATGAGACATTTGCGCCAGTGGCAAAGATGAACACAGTAAGGATATTAGTTTCTTGTGCTGCTAACTTTGGGTGGAAGCTACATCAACTAGATGTCAAGAATGCTTTTTTGCATGGTGACCTGAAGGAAGAAGTGTATATCGAGATACCACCAGGCTTTGGTACCTCGGAGACCACAGGGAAAGTATGTAGGCTGAAGAAGTCCTTGTATGGATTGAAACAATCACCGAGGGCATGGTTTGATAGGTTCAGACGTGCCATTTGTGGTATGGAATATGGTCAATGTAATGGTGACCACACGGTGTTCTTCAAACACTCTGACCATAGAATCACAATTCTTGCCGTATATGTGGATGACATCATCATTACGGGAGATGATCAAGAAGAAATCAAGAGATTAAAGGAGTGCCTGAGTAAGGAGTTTGAGGTAAAAGATTTGGGCAACCTAAAATACTTTCTTGGCATAGAAGTGGCCCGGACAGAGAAGGGAATCTCTTTGTGCCAACAAAAATATACCTTAGATCTCTTGAGTGACATGGGCATGATGGGATGTCGTGCTGCTCCCAACCCGATTGAACAAAATCAACAAGTGACAGCACAATCAGGTGAGCCAGTGAACAAGGAAGATTATCAAAAACTGGTTGGGAGGTTATTATATTTGTGTCACACTAGGCCTGACATTACATACGCCGTGAGCGTAGTGAGCAGATACATGCATGAACCAAGAAGTGGGCACCTTGATATAGTGCACAGAATCTTGAGGTACCTGAAGGGGACTCCGGGAAAGGGGTTGTGGTTTGCAAAGAGTGGACATCTTGAAGTGGATGGTTATAGTGACTCAAGTTGGGCTGATTGTCAAGATGATAGAAGATCAACAGCAGGCTATTGTGTGTTTGTGGGAGGAAATTTAGTGTCCTGGAGAAGCAAGAAACAGCCAGTTGTGTCTAGATCAGCAGCAGAAGCTGAGTATAGAGCCCTTTCCCAAGGGTTGAGTGAGATGCTCTGGGTGAAGCACCTTCTGGGTGAATTGAAGCTTCTGAGGAAGGGGCCTCTGAGAGTGTGGTGTGATAATCAGTTGGCTATCAGCATTGCAAATAACCCAGTTCAACATGATAGGACAAAACATGTGGAGATTGATCGCTTCTTTATAAAGGAGAAACTTGATGCTGGGATCATCAGTCTCTCTCATGTTAGCACTGAACAACAGTTTGCTGATTGCTTAACAAAGGGATTTGGAACAAAGAATTGTAACTTAGCATGTGACAAGATGGGGTTGATAGATATCTACCATCCATCTTGAGGGGAAGTGTTGAACCGGCCCAAGGCCCAGCCCACTTTGGGCGACCTAGAAGAGAACAGAGCAGGAGGAGAGGAGTGAATCGAGACACACAGCACAGCTATGCTAGCCGCCTGTACTGAACTCCACCACTGTGAGGTTAGCTCTCCTTAGTACTCAACACGGCCTCTCTTGTTATTTGAGAATTTAGCGATGCAGAATCGTCCACTGGTGCCCAGGTGCACGAGGAACGAGTCTATATGGTAGTGCGTCTTGGGCACTATGAAGCCATCCCACTCGTGCCTCACTGTCGGCGGTTGGGTAGCGCCTTGTTGTATGTCCGCCGCGCAGAGAATGCTCTTGTCTCTTTCCGAAAAGCCGAACCAGAGGTTGAGCTCCGGAGCGTACACTGCGGGTCCAGAGAACGGTAGCACCCAGTCGCCGACCTTGCTCCACTCGCCACGCCTCATCTCATTTCCCTGGTCGTCATACCAGAATTTTATCATGTCCAGGGAGTAGGTGCCGAAGCTGTCCACGGAGACCCAGACTTGCGACTCGCCGACCACCGTGTAGGCTTCGACAGAGTTGTAGTCATAGTTCGGCTTCACGTAAGGAGGTGGCGGGATAGATTTCCAGAACATGCGAGGCCCACGCGACTGGTATCCTTGGTTGATGAGCAACGCCACAGATGTGCTCGACGCGTGGTAGAAGGGTAGATTGTTCATAACAAACAGCTCACCGTCACCGCCGATGGGGAGCAAAACCGTCAGGGGGTGCCAGAACTGGTAATCCACGAAGTCCTTCGTGCTGGGTAGTGTGGAGACGGCCCGCAGAGCATCGTCGTAGAGGACCGTCCGGCCGTGGTAGTCCATGGCGACGATTTTGTCCTTGTTGCGGCCGAACAGCGCAAAGTCTATGACCGGATAATCGATTGAATCGAACGAAGGGTACAAGCTCTGGGCTGGGCGAGGTAGGCGAGCCTTGATCTCTGCCGACGCAGCAGCTGGCGGCAGTCGTTGGTCATCTTTGTTGGAGAAGAAGAGGCGCGACGGGTGGATGCGGTGCACCATGAACACAGACTGTGGCACCGGTGACCTGCATCTTTGAACCACCATATACAAAAACGCCCGACTCATCGTCGTCACCCGCTAAGGCCTCCGGCAACTGGTTAGCTATGGATCTCTACCACCACTCCCGTATAGCTACATGGAAGGTAGGGGCCATTTTATATTTTGCTTTACGAATCCATCCATTTTATTGTGTATGGACGTGTTAGTCAAGTAAATTTGTTGAGCTGCCGTGAATTGGCGCGTTGCATTGCCTTCCCTTCCAAGTAATCAATCTGGCACAATCAAATATAATTATATGGAAATCCCAGCCTATATACTGGATCATTTGGAGTTGATAAATAAGATATAAAATATGATTTTTTTTGGGGGGAAATCAAATATAAACACTGATTGCGTATTTAGGAAAATTCTGAAAGAAGCTGTGTATGATGTGAAATGTATTGATATTACAATATATTCTAATGTTAGTGTATGAGACCATCATTTCGGGAAATAAAACGTTTGCCGAGTGTCAGTGGTTTTGCCAAGTGCTCTTCACGAGGCACTTGGCAAAGAGCATCTTTTCTGAGTTTTGCAAAAGGCAAAGATTATGCACGCGAAAAACTCTTGGCAAAGATAAACACATGGTAAGAAACAAAAAAAAAACACAGCAAAGATATACTCACGGCCGCAAAGCTACTCAACATGTGTCCCCTCCGGCCATAGTTGACAGAGCAGGAGGTGGCACATTGGCTTTTCCGAGTGCCCCCTTTGAAGCAATAGGCAAAGCCCACCTTTGCCAAGTTTAAAAACAGTTGCCAACGAAAAAAATCATTTTTCCTTTTGTTCTATTCTATCCATGGCATAATTAATGATAATATGCATATTTGGCACATGGGTGTATCTTGCCATGCAAAAGTGCTGAAAGAAATTTCGGATTTTTTTCTTTATTTTGTTTCTTTTTTTGTACAAAAAATGGGATTATTTGTGAAGCAACTACAAAAAAATGGTCCAAAATAATACCACTCCCCTTTAACACAAAGTAGACCATATTTGATAGAAAATTCCCAATTTTCTATCTAATTTGACACAAAGTAGTGCATTGGGAATGGAACCAAAAATCCACTTTGGCACGGGGGTGTATATGCTCCTGTTGTAGTTTTTAAAATTAAAAAAATATATAAACATTTCGAAAAACTCTGAAAAAATTTGGGCACAAACATATGCAAGTTTTTAACATTCGTGCAAAATTTCGGAAGGAAATGACACTTTATGTGGTCTGTGCACAGATTTTTTTTTTGCACAGACCGCAGAAAATGTTATTTCCTTCCGAAATTTTGCACGAATGTTGAACACTTGTATATCTTTGTGCCCAAATTTTTCAGATTTATTTGAAGTGTTTTCATATTTTTTTAAAATTTAAAAAAAATATCAGGAACATATGCACCCAGGAGCCAAAACGCCTCTCTCGAATGGAACAAAACAACAAATTTCCAAGCACCTGAAATTGCAACTATAGTATATTGATTTTACAATTCGAAAATATAACAAAATGCACATCACAACAAAACTACAACTTCACTCATTTCGACCCGACTATAGCAAGAAATCCGCGCAATGAGCCGATGTTTTTTGGCACTTGAAAGATCTGGAAGTCACCATGAACACCATTGATATTGCCAGGTGGCTGCATGCCAGTGATGTCGGCTTTTGAATGACGATGAATTGAAGGAGATCATCAAGTAGAATACCTTGCAAGTGGCCCCCGTCGTGGTCGACTCCATCCTCATCATGCACCAAAGCATCCCCAAAGTTGTAAGTGTCTTTTTTAAGAGAACAAGGGTTCCGAATGACAAAAAGACATAAACTATATTGCAATTGGTTCCTAATCAACTCCTTCTCTAATCCAATCATACTGACATCGGAAACAAGACCACTTGGGTCGGCACAAACTCCGGTGGATTTACACTAGCAAGAAGAAAATGGCACATACTCAGGGTCGGGGCAGAATTGCCTCTTTTTGGCATCTGTGAGCACCTCCGGCATATCTTGAGGTTGACAAAGTCCCCACATGCTCATCCCTGTTGACAGACAAGTCACCTACCACTGAAAGAATAATGCTGATTAAATTCTGGATTAAATCCAATTAAATGCGAGCACCCATGCTAGTCTAACACTTGAATATAGATGAGCTCGTTTCACCAAAAGTAAGCTAACCATCTGAGATACTCTCACTTCACAGTATTTGAGAGGATTTGAGAGAATTGGGTGAAAGGAAAGGCTCCAATTTCCAATCTTCTTAGGAACGAAATTACACTCCTAATAACCTAACGCACACTTTATACGTGATGAGGTGTTTGTAAGGAGTCATTTTTATAGATTTATTCTAAATAGGCAGAGAAAAGGTGTTCGGAAAAAAAAATTGAGGGATAGTATAGGGTTAAATGAGCCCACGAAATATTAAGAAAACTTGCTTCAGATATGAAACTTTGCGTATTCGTGGAATTCCTTGTTATTCCCAATAATATTGCCCGATACTAGATCGATTCATCAAAAGCTCGCCGTAAAACACAATGTGATACGATGAGATAGAATGCAACAGAAATAGAAATAAGGATAAAGAAAGTGACAGCATGTAATGGGCTCCCTCGTGTGTTGGTAAGCCACATCCGGCCCGTTCTCCACCACTCGTGTGTTGGTAAGAAAATGTACGAGAAGGCTGCCTCCGGCTTCGGCCCTCTCTAGCTCCTGGGCCCGATCCGTCAATTGATCAGCTTCTGATGAACAGAAGTGAAGGCACTGAAAATGCGAATGCCATCGACTACAGGAGATGAACACGAGTTTCAAAGCTAAGTATTGGCCGGTGTGCCGCCCACCGTACAAGCAAATTGGACGAAATAAATTAATCGAACCATTCAAAAAAAAATCGATGACTAGGCCACCAGTGATCAAATGACACGAGTGCATGTCGCAGTTTGTTACCAGAACCAGCCCTAACCCTGACCTATCAGTGAGTAGCATGCGAGACGGCCGACGACGACGACGAGGAGGAATCTTCGGCCGCGGCTCTGCTGGTGGCCTTCCACCTCTTCTCAAGGAACCACTCCAGCGACCTCACCAGCGACAGCTCCCCTCCGGCGCCGCCTTGGGCTCTCTTCGCCTGCTCCCCCAACGCCCTCTCCGCCCTGCTCCTCCAACGCCCTCCCCTGCCTCCCACGGCGCATTTCACCATTTGGATCGGGTTTGGTTTCGCGATTTGCCCGATGATCAGGTAGAGCCGCGTTTGTAAGTCGTCAGTGCCATCTTGGGCCCACCGGCTAGTTCTGGCAAGAAGCCTGAGCTTAATCGGGGGAAAGAACAGTACTACCGCGGCTAGCTAGCTATGAGCTACTCCATCTATGCTTCCCGAACTGAACCTAGTAGGCACGAGGAGCACGGGTCAAATAATGGCTTGATGCATGGGCTGTAACGGCACTGTCAAAGGTACGTCGAACTAGCTAGCTAGCCAGCCATCTATATATATAGAGAGCATGTGTTCTGGTATGTGTTATGGAAGCATTAATAAGATTAACCATTTCAGGATTTCTTGCTAAAAATTGAACCAAGATACATGTTTATATTAGTGATTTGCTTTTATAAATCTGTATTATTAGTAGTTGTTGTAAAGCATTCGAAAAGGTAAGTATTCGCGACTTTCCTAGATGAAGTTTAGAAATACTGGCATGCCCACTTTGGATTTAAAATACCATAGTTGCCGGTAGTTATGTCGATTTTCTTGCCAGAAAAGGTGACATATTTGTGCATCGAGCGTCTAACTATAGCCAATCGATGTGTTGTAAGCTAACCCACACTCTGCGCGAACAATAGAATATAAGCAACCAATTAGTCTAGAACAAAAGTGGATTTCGTGCTCGACACGTCATTCTTCCCTTTAAACCTATATCACAAATGTTCCGGGTGACATGTGATCCAAATCACGATTTCAGAATTCAAAGACAACAAAACAACAAAAAAAAGCGAATGCGACAAATTAAACATTTAATTTGAACGGTTGTGGATTAGCTAGACACGTGCTATGCGCGCCACTTCTAACTTTTTCATGACGAGGAGTTAAAAAAAGATGTCGATTTCGTGTTGGGCACGTCATTTGCCCTAAAACCTATACCACACGTGTTACAACGATATTTGATCCGGATCACGGCATGAAGCACATGGAGCATTTGAATTGTTGTGCATTAGCTAGGCACATTTTATGCCCGCCACTTCTAACATTTGAGGGAGTGAAAAGCAAAAACTGGATTTCGTGATCTGCACGTCATTTTCGCTAGATACCTTATTGCATTGAAATTTGATCTTGATCACATATTTAGAATTCAAACTCAACAAAACGAGCATGAAGCACTCTGAACATTTTAACTATTGTGCGGTTATGGAATATCTAGGTACATGCAAACACTTGGCATCTATAAATGCACTATTAGCTAGGGCTAGGGACATGCAAATGAACTAATCTACTATTGTGGAAATAGCTAGCTAGGTACATGTGCTTCGTGTGATACTTCTAACTTTACGATTAAAATGCGCGGGAAGTGAAAAAAATGTACGCTTTTTTTCGCTAAATCATGGTACGCGGACTCGGTTGTCCTTTCATTCGAGTAAAATTCAGAGTCTACCAGGCCTATTAAGATAGACATATTGATCCCGTGTCAACAAAAAAGAAAAGAAAATCATGATATTCTTGTGCCATCTAAATGTGTTACTTCGATTTGGGATTTTGAATACTATACAATGTACGTGGAGCGCCGTTTTGGCTCCCGGGAGCATATGCTCCCGGTATTTTCAAAAAAAAATCAAAATTTGAAAACTCATCAAACAAATCTGAAAAAAATCATGCACGTACCTGACCATGGTACGCACCACCGTATTTTTTTTCGCGCCGAAATGACATCGTACGCGCCCTGTACAAAAATGACAAATTTCCTGTCAGAAAATGAGATTCAAATTTTGAATTTCTGACAGGAAATTTGTCATTTTTGTACAGGGCTCGTACGATGTCATTTCGGCGCGAAAAAAAATACGGTGGTGCGTACCGGGGTCAGGTACGTGCATGATTTTTTTCAGATTTTTTTGATAAGTTTTAAAATTTTGAATTTTTTTTGAAACTACCGGGAGCATATGGGCCCGAGCTCCAAAGCGAATTTCCGACAATGTACAACGTATTAACTGTTTCTACAAGAGACATATCCCGGAAAACCGAAATTTTCTGTCCCGATGGATCGAAATAAAAGAAGCTATTTATGAGCCTTAGATATTTAGTCACCCACGTACAAGGCCACAGCACACGCACAAAACTAATTTCGGGAGCAAACATCCATCATCGCAGAATTTCTGACCAATTTCCGGAAATTGTACATATCGGATCCAGTTTAGGACAGCAAAAGTACTCGAAAATCTCACTCCACGGGAAGATAATCTGAAACAAATCGATTTTGCGACGACAGAATTCGCTATATAGAATTGAAAACAAATCTGCGACGACCGACGACAGACGGACAGAGTTCCCCTACATGATTCCAGGAACACCTAGCTGCCTAGCTGATTAGGAGGAGGTGGATTCCTCGTCGCTCTGAACGTCCACCGCCGCCAACCTCTGCGCGAGGAACCGCTGCAGAGATCCGACGACCGGCGACGGCTTCGTGCCCCCGGCGGCCGCTTCCTCCTCCAGCGCCCTCTTGGCCGCGCTTATGATCGCCCTCGCCTGCTCCTCCGTCGCGCCGACGGCGCCATGTTCTTCCTTCTCAGCCTTCTTCCCCGGCACCTCGACAACGCTGCCTTCGCGCTTGATCGGCGACTTCATCTCGCTTGGTACTGGAGGAGAGAGAAAGCAAGAATCTAGAGAGGGGCCGGGGAGTAGTGAGATGTGCAGAACTGCTGCAGATGGAGGTGGCTTTAAAACCCCCGAAGATCTTGGGTTCGGCCGAGGCTTGGAAAGAATCAGGACAAAATCGTGCGGGTAAACGGTTAGTTTTTGCGGCGTACAGTACGTGTGAGCTAGCTGGCTGTCGTGTTCGATCAGTTCATGCAGCACACGCACGCGTCGTACTGTCACCTGGGGCCCACTACGGGCCGCACCGCATGTATGCTGGAACGGACGGACGGGCACGAGGAGCACGTGTCACGTGATGGGCAAAAGATTAGAAAGCTCGTGGGGATATCGATCGTGCATTGGATTTTCAGTAGAGTGGCCACCGAAGATACTGATCGAGATACCCAATTAGAGCATATATATATATATATATATATATATATATATATATATATATATATATATATATATGTTGCTCATCCGGAGACAGAAGCAATACATATGCTGGGTCATAGTTGTGTCGCCTGCCTCTAAACTCTCTAATCGTACTCTGAGCATCTGATTGTACCCGATCGAAGATGTCGTAACATCGAAGATGTCGTAAGCTAACCAGCACTCTACCTAATCAATACTCTCTCTCTGAGCAACTCTTGCTCATCTCAAACCGGGCTACTAGCATCACATGAGGACGCACGCTGATTCAATTGGATGTGCAATCGAGCACCAACAATCTATCTGGCAAATAACTCGTGAGATTTGTCTTGTGGGGCCAACATGCTCTCCTTGTATTCTTGCCAATGAAACTTGGGAGTCTACCCGCAAGAAAAAAACAGGAGTCAATAAACATTAGCTTCCAACGAATGTGATGTCCGAACCCACCGTTATATCTTACTTTCAACTCAACTACATCACTTTCGTCCATCATATTCAACTCACTTCGGACCTTTTCCGTGTTGGTTTGATATTTTCCATGAATGATATATCGAACCAGCTAGCTAGCCAACTATATATATAGAGCATGTGTGATGGAAGCATTAAGATTAACCATTCCAGGAATTTTTTCCTACAAAATGAACCAAGATACATGTTTATATTCCTGAGTTGCTTTTTATACATCTGCATTAGTAGTGATTGAAAAAAACATTCGAAATGGTAAGTACCCACGACTTTCTTAGAAGGAATTTAGACATACTTTCATGCCCACTTTGGATGTAAAACCAGAGTTACCGGTAGTGATGTCGATTTTTCTACCTTAAAAGTCGACATATTTGTGCATTGGCATCTAATTGTTAGCCAATCGAATGTGTCGGAAGCTAACCAACTCTCTACGTGAATAATAAAATATAAGAAAACAGTTAGTCTAGAATCAATGTGGATTTCGTGCTCGACACATCATTTTTCCTATATGCTACCACACATGTTGCAATGACATTTGATCTGGATCACAAATTTAAAATTCAAAGATAAAAAAAACAAAAAGAGCATGCAAAACATTAAACATTTGAACGGTTGTGGATTTGCTAGGCACATGATATGCCTCCCACTTCTAACTTTTGCGTGACGTGGAGTGAAACACATAAATGGATTTCCTGCTCGGCATGCAATTTGTCCTAAAAATCCATACCACACGTGTTATGGTGATATTTGATCTAGATCAGAGATTCAAAATTCTAACAAAACAAAACAAAAAGTGCATGAAGCATATTGAACATTTGAACTGCTGTGGATTAGCTAGGCACATGTCCTGCCCGCCACTTCTAACTTTTGCACGAGGAGGGTCCCAGGGAGTGAAAAGGAAAAGGTGGATTTCGAGATCGGCACTCATATGCCCTAGATACCTTATTGCAATGAAATTTGATCTTGATCACGTATTTCAAATTCGAAGACAACCAAACAAACATGAATCACTCTCAGCATTTGAAGTACCGTGGTAATGGAATATCTAGGCACATCCGACGCTTGACATTTCTAAATGCACAAAAGTGTGAAAAAAGAATAAGTGGATTCAGTTATCAGCACGTCAGTTGCACTAAACCTGTGCGGCAAAAATTGCACCTTGATCGAGACCACGGATTCAATATCCAAACTACACAAGAAAATAAGAATGAAGCACAATGAACATTTGTAGTGTTGTTGATTAGCTAGGGCTAGGACATGCCGATGGAAGATAAGTAAAGTTAAGCTGATTGTACCCAATCCGGTGTGTTGTAAGCTAACAAACTCTCCACGTACTCAATGGAAAATAAGTGAAGAGGTTGGACAAAAAAATCCACTTTGCGCCGGTCTACACGTCAATTGCCTTAAAAGCTATATTGCACATGTTGCATTGAGATTTAATCCAGATCACGAATTCAAGATTCAAACACAAGAAAACAAAAATGATCATGAATCACATTGAACATCTGTACTATTGGGGAAATAGCTAGCTCGTTACATTATATGCATGATACTTCTATTTTACATTGGAATGCGCAGGAGAGTGAAAAATGGTACAATTTTGGCAAATCCGACTCGGTTATCCCTCGATTGGAGTAAATTTTCAATTCTCGCAAGCCTATCAAGATAGACATATTGATCCCCTGTTAACAAAAAGAAAAGAAAATCATGATATGCTTGTGCCATGTACATGTGTTAGATCGATTTGGATTTTTTTTAATAGTATACTGTACGATGCACAACGTACTACAAGTACTGTATCTACCAGAAAATAAATCTCAGAAAACCTCAACTTTTTGCCCCCGTGCATCAAAATATAATACTTACTCCTATGTTTTTTTTGAGGAAAGGATCTGATTCAATTATCAGGAAACTCAGAACAAGTTACAAACAGGTCTGAAAAGAAAAGAAAATTATAGAAAGACCCCGCAACTTGCAGAGAGCACCCCGAGCCACCTGGAAAGAACGCAATCAGATCCACCACCGTCGGTCCCCAAGTTCCTAGCCGCAACCGGAGATGTCGTACCACCGTCGCCGGGAAGAAGACGCCACCACCTTGTAGAAGACCGCAGACGCCATCCGCCGCAAGCGACGGAATCTAACCTCGCTGAAGGAGCACGGCCAAAGCGCCATCTTCCCGCTTCCGCCCAGCTTCCAGCCGCCACCGCAGCGCCTAGGACCACCACCTCCAGCACCCACCTCCGCACGGTCGCTCCCCTCGCCACCACAGCCGGCCGGAGCAGAACCCACGAAGAAGACGACCACCTACAGCACCACCACCAAAAACAGGACGCCCACAACCACCTTCTTCTCCCCTCACCTCCACGGTCGGCCGGAGAAGCAAAGATGGAGAAGAGCGCCTGACTAAGAACCTTCACGACCTCCCCGGCACCAAGGCCGGAACGGGGAGCGGAGGGGAAGGACCACAACACACTCGCCGACGGCATCGCCTCCGTCTTCGACGCCGCCGAGAGGAACACACACCTACTAGACCTAACTACTACCTATCTACATGCACGAGCAAGCACCAGAGCTCCCCCCACCTCACAGTGCCGAACCGGCAACCGGAGGCGGAGGGGAGCGGCGAACACGCGAGTCGCCTCCTCTCCGCCTCTCTCAACTGTAGCACGGGAGAGGATAAGGGAGAAGCTAGCTTCACAATGGATTTCACAATACTTACTCCTATGTTATTTAGGAGTTTAACCCACAAGGCCACGGCACACCCACAAAACTATTTCTGGAGCAAACATCCATGGTGGCAGAATTTCAGACCAATGTCCGGAGGTCTCTTCCGGTGAATATATCGGATCCACTTTAGGACAACAAAAGTACACGAAAATCTCACTATATGGATATTAGAGGGAAAAAATTCGCGACGACAGAATTGAAAACAAATCTGCGACAGAATTGACTATATAGAATTGAAAACAAAAGCCCTCTATGTTTCCAGGAATAGCTAGCAGCCTAGTTGATTAGGAGGAGGTGGATTCGTCGTCGCTTTGAATGCCCGCCGCCGCCTACCTCTGCGCGAGGAACCGCTGCAGCGACCTGAGGACCGGCGACGTATTCGTGCCCCCGGCGGCGGCCTCCTCCTCCAGCGCCCTCTTGGCCGCGCTTATGATCGTGTCCTCGCCTGCTCCTCCGTCGCGCTGATGACGCCAGGTTCTTCCTTGACAGCCGTCTTCCCTGGCACCGCCGGCACCTCGACAACGCTGCTTTCGCGCTTGATCGACCTCATCGGCGACTCCATCTCGTCCCCCTCTCTAGTCTCCTCTCTCTCTTGGAAGTTGGAAGATCGAGAGAGGGGGAAGCAAGAATCTAGAGAGAGAGGACTAATGAGAGAGGGATGAAGATGTGCAGATGGAGGTGGCTTTAAAAACCACGGAAGATCTTGGGTTCGGCGGTTTCGAAGAACAGCACAAAATCGTGCGGGCAACGGTTAGTTTTTGCGGCGAGTGCTGTCTACGAGTAGCTCTCCTGCTCGGTCTCGACTCGCATGCCTTGCACTCTCACCGGCTTCTGGTTTTGGCAAGCAGTACTACTGGCCGGGGGAAAGACTGGCCGAATCGCATGCAGAGCATGCATGCATGGCTACTACTCCCTCCGTTCGGATTTAATTGACACACATTTTGTTACACATGGATGTATCTAGACATCAAACATGTATAGATACATCTATATTTAGACAAAACCAAGTCAATTAATTTGAAACAGAGGGAGTAGCTACGTGTGTGCTGGAACCTGGAATCAACGGACGGACGGGCACGAGAAGCACGTGCCACGTGGTGGGAAAGGGGAGAAAGGGCTCGTGGAGATTCGGCCATTCCATTTTCGGTAGAGTGGCTACTGAAAGATACTGACTGATCCAGGTAGTTACCTAACTGAAGACAGAAGATGCACATTGCCGTGTTTTTTTTTTTTTTTTTTTTTTTTTTTTTTTGTACAAGGGGGAGGCACAGAGTGCCTCAATCATTCCAGCTCAAAAGCATAGTACATTGAGGATTACAAAACCCAAAGATTGCAACTGATTCAAAGTCGCAAGAATTGGGCAAGAAGAGGCACTATGAGCTGAGTTCCTGCAAGAACTGGTAGGCTCAGATCGTCTAGACCTTTTTGCCTGATGAGCACAATTATGAGCTACTCCATTAAAGCTTCTAGAGATATGAAAGATTTTATGCCTAAGAGGAGTAACAAGCTGAAGAAATTGGAGAATGTG
Organism: Poa pratensis; assembly: GCA_947311845.1. Lineage (NCBI taxonomy): Eukaryota > Viridiplantae > Streptophyta > Magnoliopsida > Poales > Poaceae > Poa > Poa pratensis. The sequence goes on from CAMZMU010000086.1 coordinate 13,547,219, forward strand.
ATGACGAATCTCCCAATGCATCGAAGAACTTTCCGCCGAGTTCGCAGCTACAGCACGAGCCAAAATGAGAGAGTCGGTGAAGAAGATGGGCTCAGAAACATTGAGAAGCTGCACCAGTTTCCCTGCTAGGAGGAGAGCAAGGGTTTCCGCCATAAGTGGAGATGAAACCTGCATAGCAACAGCCTGAACAAAGACATCCGTCACATGGTCTTGATTAGGAAGACGGAGATAGATTCCTAGGCCTGCTGGCGGAGATGAATTGGATTTCCAAGTCTTCCACGCTGCATCACAATAAATTTTATTCCCTGTTACATCAAGATCATTTGAAAGAGATATGTTAGGGTGAGGAACAGGAAAGGCCGAAGTAGGGGGCAGAGAATTAATTAGAGTAGCACTTGGCTGTTCCAAATCATTGGCTAACGCCTGAGCATTTAAATGAATCTGGTACAGTTGTCCTTGCTTCCTGCAAAAGAGATGATCGTTTCTGGATTTCCACAAACACCAAAGAAAGGTGAAGATATTTTCTATGGAAACATGTGGATGGTCAAGGCTTAAAAGATTTGAAATAATTTGAGTGAAAGAGGCACAATTTTGGGTGAAAATATCAGCACGAATAAACCAAGGATTTTGGAACCAAGCAGCTCTCGCGAACGGACAGGTGAAGAAGATGTGAGTATCTGTCTCCGATATTCCGCACCTACAACAGAGGGCATCAATGTGTTTAGAAAATCTAGAGGCTCTCTGACCTGAAGGAATTGCTCTCCTTAGAAGTCTCCAGGCAAAAGTCTTAACCCTCGGCACCATCTCCTTGTTCTTCCAAACTGAATTAAGAAGCTTGACTGTTTGAGGATCCAATTGCCTCGGTCTTTGTAACCCTGCATCAAACAAAGCATTCAAACAGACACGATATGTTGATTTGGAGTTGCATTTTCCATTTGGGGTTGGCCTCCAACAAAGAATATCATCAGATAAAGTCGGTAGAACAGGAGTGTTAATGATAACAGAGGCCGTAGGACTCAAGAACAGAGAATTGATCAAATCAGTATTCCAAGTCTTAGTTCCTGGCAGCCAAAGGTCTCGTACTTTTGCCGGATAAACGAAACCTTGCGGCTGAATTATTAAATCATCATAGATTCTAGTCCAGGATTGACACCATGGCTGGTTCCAAATAGAAATATCCCCATTTAGAATCTGGTTATCCGGGGAAAGTCATTTTGAATTATTAAAAAGCTTTCTGGTCCTCTGTTCTCAAAATTATCCCTCTTTTGCACATTGCCGTGTTGGTTAGTGGTAAGTATGATGACACGCTTTATTTGGTGATTGTTGTTCCGAGTGGCTTCAAATCCCCTAATTATTGTGCTCTGAGCATGCATCTAATCAGGGGCAGATCTAGGATAAGTTACCACTAACTAATACGGCAATGTGCATCGTTGGGTCAACTAGACATATTTTTATTTTTCATTACCACAAACATAACATGATACTGCACATTTATAAAATTTACTGAAATGCCCAATACAAATAGATTCATAAGGTAGCACGAGAAGGATAAATTTCATTATTACGTCTGAAGTTTGAACAAAGTTTTTAATACTACGTACTTGCAATAATTTTCTCTTCTGTAGTTGCTAAGGCAGAATGTGCAATCTTCTTTGCTGCATATTTTCCCCAAAAAAAGGACATTGTTACTCTAAACGATCCAACAATTTTACAACAAAAAATTACAATTCAATCCATCAATTCTCTAATTGTATTGAATCAAGTTATATATTTATTGATCACTAATGAATGATTATGCAATCAAAGAGCTATTCAAGATTACAAAAAAAAAGATCCAAGGAACTGACACTAGGAACTTAACGTAGACTGCATACGTGACTAGGATTCCAGGCCGTGCATTTGCGGCTTGATGCCAACCTGCTACTACACAGAGTGCCCAGGCCAACCTTCTCACCTACATTGCAGCTGCCATCCCCTACCTGTGTCATCACCTACATTGCTACTACACAGAGTTGTCGCCTTGTGCTTTTTTGTCATCGTCGATCACCTTCGTTTTCGTCATTCGTGGTGCGCTTAGGGCGGTGCGATGTACGTGTTCTTCCCTAAGGGCTTATTTGGTGTTGCTAACAACAAAATAGTCCATATGGCAAAATGACCTGAGGCGACCCGTATGGGCATTTTGTAACTTGTTTGGATTGGGCATTGCATTAGAGGCCAGCTGACTACTTGTTGTTTGGTTTCCTAGCACTTGGGGTTTCAGGCCAGGCAGATACAAACCACATGTGTTTAGTTTTGTCAATTGGGGTGTTCTGGATGATTATCTGAAAGAGCATTTCCCTCGCTATTTGGTTTTGGTGTTAATGACAACATAGTTAGCGCACTAATTAACCATGTGCTTGAGCATAATATACTTATATGAAGATAGCACAAGATGGTTGAAGACCCCTCAAAGTGGAAAAAAAAAAGAGATGGTGAGCAACGTTTTTTTGTTTATTTGAGTCTTAGGAAAATCGTACTATCAAGAGTGTATCTGCTTCGGAAGGTATAAGAGAAAATAAAATCACGTACACAAACTAAAAATATGCACCCTAACCTTTCTATGGTAGAGATAGTATCACCCTCCATTTGGTTGTTACTTTTTTTTGGATTTCAGGGCCAGTTGTACGGGTTGTTAGCCCGCTTGTACGGCCCCCGGCTCTACTAGAGGTCTAGGTCCAGGGCACACCTGAGGCTAAGGCACAGATGTGTCGCTCTCTGAAATGACCCAGATTTTGCTCTGTTGTATTGGAGGACCGACAGAGCCATTCCTTCGAGGCTTTGGGTCCTGGGCGCTTCGGAGAGAGGCGCCTGGTGTGCCGCTCTTTGAATGGCCCAGTTCATGCCCCGGATCCGGATGTGTCTATTTTAATCCAAGACACAGTCATGGAGCGATATACATTTGGATCCATTTCCTTAACCTTTGGATCGAGATTATGTTGGCAATTAGTTGGCATGGTGGTCTTCAAAGCATTGGCAACGGTCACTTAAATCTTTTGAGCATGTTTTTGGTATATTTGGCTTGATTAATGCAAGTTGCTCCTCTCAAATGTTTGATCTGACAACCGAGGAAGAACACCAACTCACCCGTCATAGACATCTCAAACTTTAGAAAACTGATCACTGAAAACTTGCTGTTAGAACAAAAAATAATACCATCAATATATAGGTGTCGTACAAACAATTATCCGTCAAATCTCTTAGTAAAAAGAGTGTGGATCGATTTGCCCAATCTCAAATCCACGGTCTACAAGAAAATCTTTAAGGTTATCACGCGCAGAGCTTGTTTGAAACCATAGAGTGCCTTCCTCGAACAAGTCGACAAAAATGGAAAAATCTGAGGTTGTATGGCTTCACCAATCTACTATGAACCCTATGAAAAATGATCGAAACGAACAAAAAAGTACATAGATCATAAGAGAACTCTTCAAGCAGGTATCTCCGCACGTGCATCGGTGATGAGTCCTACCTTAAGTTGATTTTGGGATTTTCGTCCCTAAAGCCGAGCTTCAAGCCACCACCTTCTATATAAGGACACAACGTAGGCTTGTCGAAGTTGCCACTGTCATCATCCCTTTACCGCCTAACGACATCTCGCTAGCTAGATGCCACTAGACGTCCACTAACCTGCAAAGGATAAATATAGAATGACGTAGACATACTAACAAAATCGAAAAATACAGGCTGGCCAGCCTTTGTCAGTGAGGAAACAAATCATAAAGTTAAACAAAAAAATATGAACACTTTCATCCTTCAGGAACCACTCTCCACATCCCTAGCTATCAATGTAATGTGCACTTTGATGACTACAGAACACTGGCATCAAACACATACAGGCAAATTATATATGTTGGTACCACTTAACTACACAACCACAGGATGACTACAGGAGTGGTGTGCTGTACCGCTGCTGTAAGACGGATGTCAACTGCTAAGTCTCCTACCCAGTGAAGATCCTCGTTAACGTCTAATCCGAAAACTGATATGGTGATCCGCTACTCCGTGTTCATCGTGCACGTTAGTTTAACTACTGTCAGCCTGGTTGCTCATGGATCGTCATCAGCAGCAGCAGCAGAGAATAATTGTCGCCGAATCTCACTCCACTATGTACATGAGCATGAGAACGGTTGTGCTTCTGCCAATAACCTGCAGAGAGAGGATCAACAAAATTCAAGCAGTCAGTGCTTTCTGGAAGAATTATGCGCTTGGCTGAACTGAAGTGAAGATTTCGAAATATTAAATTATGTACTTGCCAGTTGAATAGTATGGAGTACTGAAATGAGCAATTATTTCCTAACTCAAGTACAAATATCTTTCATATGGATCAGGTAAAGGTGCCTAGATATTTCTCATCATATGCATTATAAGTAGTACTAAGAGGGAACTCAAGGTGCAGTTCATTTTGCATGTGTAAGAAGTACTAATATATGAGCAAATGATTTAACATATACATTGTACAAAAATCATGAGAAACGAAAAGACAACCATGAAAAGGGAAACTAAATAGGACGAGCATGAGAAAGGGCTACTCAATTCGAACTTGATATACCTTATGCTTTAAACTTCAAGCAATGGTTTTTCTGTGTGAATTTCTCTATCTACAATTATCACAACTTAACCAGCTCCCGGAGGCTTTATTCTTGTTCGTGGCATGCTCCCTCTTCGAACTAGAGGAGTTTCTATTGAGAATACAAGCAAGCTACCGTCCTTGGTTCCTGCTATGAAGCACTCTTCAGGGGTCACAGCTAGAGAAGTAATCGCCTTCCCAGCTCCAGTATACCTCCAAACTATATCAAGAGAATGCATAGAACGAAGAACTATTTGCCCAGGCTCACCAGCGCAAACCATAAACTCTCCACAACAACTAAGTTCCATGCAATTGAGACGTCCATGGGCTGCCTGAGAAACAATATGCTTTCCATTGATGGAATGCATGTGCAGGGACAGGTCACTCTCAGAATAGAATACCACCCTTCCATGCCGTGATGCCAGCAGTTTTGATAAACCAAAGCCTGAAGGATGTCGAATCGATCTGACATATCTCCCTTCACGCAGTGTATGGAACATACAAGTTCCATCTTTCGAACCACTGATAACAATGTCCAGTTCCGTGCTAACAAATAAGCAAGTTATGATGTCATCATGGCCGCACAAGATATGAACAGGCCTTTCCATTATAACGTGATCAATTTCTGAAAGCTCCAAATTCCCAGTCCTCATTCTTTTCTCAATTGGTCTGCCTCGAAATGCATGCCAGATCATAACAGTTGTGTCATAACTTCCAGTTGCAACCACATTTCCATCAGATGAGGCTGCATCGCAGAAATTCCTTTAATAATGGAGAGGACGGGGGGAATAACAAGGACAATATGACGAGAAATTCATAAAACAATACGGAATGAGGAGCAACATTTACAGCAACACGGAATGAGGAGCAACATTTACATATTCAAAATTCGGGCATCATATAAAGACAGAAAGGAAACAATCTGGTGTGCTAGCCGACGCGTGGGCGTCTCCCCCTTACTCACCTGGTGTGCTAGCCTACTTCCACCGGATTAGAGGTGCTCACAGAAGGACCCAGGAAATGTCTGATAAAATGAGATCACTGGATCATAAATTTAAAATTTTCTCCTCCATCTTATTATTCAAATTACTACTCCCGACATATCACAAATAGTGACGTTTCGGGCACTGACACGGTTTTCGAGATGTGACTTTGACCACTAACGTGTATTCGAATATATGTATACAATTCACTCCAAAGTTAGATTCCAGAAATACTATTTAAGGCAGATCTATACTTATGATTTTTAAATTTCCAGTCCGACTAAATATAATGATATTTTGGTAAACAATGTCCAGAGCGTCATCTATTTTCGATGTGGAGGGAGTATGCTTTAAGCAAGCATATGTAGTGGTCAACAGACGTTATTCCTAACCAGAAACTACTTCATATCTATGCGACGCAATCAAGAGAGATAGATAATTGTATATGGCTTTATCTCTAGGGGCTCAAGCCTAAGGTTTATGAACACGCAACTTTGTTAAAGCTCCAGTTATTTGCTTAAAATTAATTGCTCAAATCTGGGAACTTCGGAAGCAGGCTAGGTTCCTGGGGGTAAACCACCCACTCCTAGGGCCAGCTTGGATGAGTGGAGATTTGGTGCTCCATCTCGCCTTTTGTCTTTTTTGTCTAGCTCAAAATGTATTGTATTTTGCATTGAGATTTTGCAAGTTTGTAGGATATATCATTGAGAACATGCATGATTTTTTCAGATTTTTTTGAAACTTTATTTATTTTTTATTTTTTTGAAAACGGCGAGATCACTGTAGCTCGGGAGCCAAAAAGACTTTCCACAGCTTGGATGCCATTTCTTGGTGAATGCCAGAGGTACATACTACAAAATAATATGGAGAAAATGGATAGCATAAACTCGCTAAAATGTCTACCTGCGACACAGCCAACAACATCCTTATGCTGCCTGATGCTCTGCACAATTCTTCCATCAGAAAGAGAAATTATCTGGAAACTATTTTCCCAATTTCCACATAAAATCAAATATTTGTCGCTGTTAATTTGCATAGTTGCTAAGAACTGTCTTCCAAGCTTGATGTTCTCAGCCAGGAAAGTGCCAATTTTACGGGGGGAGATAATATCCGGACCAACCCCTAAGAAATTTTCCTACAAAAATATTAATGTTATCAACAAAAGTATATACTAATATGTTAATATTCATATCATTTTGTGGCGCTGTAGTCAGGAAGAACCTGTGGTCCAGAAAATGTGAAATTTCCACCTAACTGCATTCTTGTTAACCACAGCTTCACTGATAATATGAGTCCTTCATTCATCATTATAATGGTGTTATCCAACAAACCAATAAATAGTACAGCAGACATGTAGCTGATTGTGCTAGAAACACTTGAAGTTAATGTTATTGACTGTGGTGCAAAATACAGTGGATGAGCAATTGGGACAGGAGGCCCTCTTCTTGAATGTTTCATCCGAAAAATCTGGATAGGTGTCTGTCCAAAATTCGCAATCTGGTCCTCAATAGCATATTTCTGCAACATGGCATCCATGTTTTCCAAATCAACTGCACCTTCATATGTCACATAGTAAAATATGTTTGATGCCTATAAAAATAAATAAATAAGTCAAATAACATTTCATTGCTAGATTTTCAAAGATGCTGGCAAAGTAACCTAATTGCACCTCAACGGCAGGCTGTCCCCGCTGCTTGTACCCAAAGATAAGATCAATCCAGTGATGGAGATTAGAGCTCACATATTCACTTTCAAGTGCTTCTCTGTTGATATGAATGAACTCTTGTGGAGAACCCTGCATTTTTTGTATGATTTAATCATATCAGGAAAAGTACAAAATTACATAAATTAGGACCACTTACCGCCTACAACATTAACAAGCATGCTAAACAGCGAGCTACATGAATATGAACTGACATAATTATGCAACAAATTGCTCTTTGCAACATTACAATTTGTTGACATAATTATGCAACATAGTTATTTTATCAGCTGTGACGTTCAAAGCAAAAGGGCATTTTCTTGAGAAAACTAGTCTGGCAGCTTCTGCGTAAGAAACATTTGTATATAGAAAGCTAGGTCAATTCTCAAATCTGAATAACTGAGATGGTACGGTAAACAGCATGAGAAGATTACAAAAATGGGGGGAACAGAGCAACAAAGTCACCAGTATTTTCCATGACCAAACTAATTGACATCAGAATACCAATAAAGCTATCCTAGTGGACAAGTAACTCATCCTCAAGATCACAAGTATGACAATCATATAGACAACTGACTAAAGAAGTATCCGTACCTTTGCCCATGGAGGGAGAGCAACATCACCTAATAGTTCACCATCCTGCTTTACACCAAGATGATATGAATTTGAATTTTCGAGAAACTCAGGCATATAAAAGAATTCAGGAATAAGCTCTTTGACATCACTTGTATTTGACAAGCTGTTTCTGTAAGCGCTGTCAATGCTCTGGAAGAGACGATCTGCATGGTCAAACTTGCCACCCTGTACAAGGAAGTATCAGACATGCATAAATTCTGAAATAACAATCACAAATCCAAGCTACTGCTTTGTCAATTATGGTGAAAATGTGGCACGCAAGTACTACTCCCTCCGTTCTAAATTAGATGACTTTCATTTGTCTACATGCGGATGTATCCGTATCTAGACAAATAGAAGTCATCTATTTTGGAACGGAGGGAGTATATATTAAGTATTAAAAAAATGGTGAAATATTCCATGAGAGGCACATTAACAACCTGAAAGCTACGATGCAGCGTTGTAAATGGTTCGAGCCTGAGAAGGTAATGAAGGACGATTCCCATGCTAGAGTAGTGGGATCCGTAATAAAAACTGCAGCAAAACAAATCATGGTCATTTAGTGCGATTAATGTGAACTCGAGCCAAAGGAAAACCAAAAGAACATCAGTTTTAAGTCAAGATCTAACCTTGGTATATCAGGATCGCAGAAATTAAGATATCTATCTTCAAAAACCTGACAATAGCATATAGTTTGCATGAAGTTCTCATAAGGGATCCTAACCTAGTACTTGAAAATAAGGACTCACTAGTTACCAGACCTTAAATCGTTTCTCATCCAAAGCACCAACCGGCTTTGAAAGGTCCCTAAAAGTTGATGACTTGTTGAAATCAAGATTTTCTGAGGCATAATCAGCCAGAACCCATGGAAATATAGGATACTGAGTTAAATCATTGTAAGATCGTCCGGCAAGGGTATTAAGAATCATTAGATACTCAAAATTACTGATTTCCCTCCTTCGCCATCTTTCCTTGGCATTTTCAGCCATTTCAAGTGCAACTCGCCTGTCAACAAAAGAAATGACACTACTTTTGTCTTTAATACTTCCTTTAGGGAACAAGGCGTCATTCCTGAGGGAAACTAAGAGAGACCCAGCACTTTTAACATCCTTTTGGGAGGAGAAGTTCAAAAATATAGGTGCATTTGAATCATCAAAGAATATCTCCATTGCAGTATACTGTAGTAGGTAGCGTGTCCAGTGAACTCCTTTTATCTGAAGAAAATGGGAGAAAGAAGATGAAAAGAGTAAGTAAGCAAATTAGGGTGATGGAGAAAGGGATGGAGATACCTTGGCTATGTTCCACCTTCTGTGATGTTTGATTTTATTAGACTGGTTTTGCATCAGCCCTCCATTGATTCTAATCAAACTGTCTCGGCATCCATAAAGTCTCTCCGCACCTCCTAGCTCGTTCTTGCTGTCAGAATCTTTCTTCTCTCTGAATTTGCCAAAAACAGATGATCCACCAGTTCCTTCGACCAGAAAATCAAAAGAAAAATGTAGAACGGTTCGTGTGATATTTAACTGTCCTGCTAGTTTTCTCTTTGGAGTTACAAGAACACAATGAACGGAACACAACACCTGGAAAACAGAAAGCAAACAGCGCTCAACATATATCTCGTACATGCAGGAACAATGAATACTAATCTTTTTACCTTGGTGTAATCATTATCTCCATTAGTAGATGATGTGTCTCTCTTATTCTGAACAGTGGTGCGATGATCTGAGGAGTCTGCGGCATTATTCTGGTTTTGGTTCTCTGAAGGATTATGTGAAGATTCACTTGTATCATTGGTGTCCTCAAATGGTCCATAACCGCTGTCATCCGTGATTCCTCGTACTCCTTTAAGAAGGAATCGCTTCATTTTCTCAGGAACTTTCGTGCTAAAAGAAGGTTGGTCAACATATGACTCTGTATTTTCATTCCTCGAGCATGAAGGTTGGCAAAGACGTTCATCAAACATGTAATTTCGCTTGAGCTTGAACCTACGCCGCCATTTGTCTTCAGTTTTGTCAAGTTTCCAGTGAGTCACAACGTCATTTGGAAAAGGGTTTGCAGACCACGGCCCCCTCTCATCAATCAGAGCACGGAAAATGTGTATCCACTTATCCTGATGCAAGAGGCAAATAATTACTATGTGACTATATGTCGTTCAAACAGGAAGGCATTGGAATTTGACAGCATTTCACTTACTGCAATAATTTGCTGATCCTCGTCAAAAGCAAGTTGAAAAGCTGCTTTTCTACTGTCATCTGCAGAAAGCGCAGAAGTGATGGAGACATGTATCTGATCATCAATGATATGAACTAGTTGTGTCTCTTTAGTAGAATATTCGTTAAGTTTAGAGTGCAGTTCTTGCAGCTTCCTTAAGCGATCAGCCTGAACATCCTGCATATGTTTAACCTCATAAGCGGCCTGAAAGAAAACCAAGATGATTGTTTGTCAGCCCTTGGCAACAAATATGGGTTTTAACATGGTTCGTACAACAAACGAATAAACCTATAAATAATGGATTATCGCCCTCCCAAACCCGCCACACTAACAAAATGAAAAGGAAAAGACAAACAGCCATACAACACACAGTCACACCGTGGTCGAAGTTGCACTGTTTGAAACACATCCTAATCAATGAAATGCAAAAAGTTTTGAAGACAACAAAAAAAGATTCTGAACAAATGTAAACAGAAGGACAAAGGACAAAAGAACAACCGTGGCAAGAACACGGTCCTTTTGTATAAAACTGAGAATGAACCCAGCCTCTTTATTGCTGTTAACTTCAATGGAATCATCTCTTCCCAAGATATTAGTAACAAGCATGGACTTGCCATATATGATAGTTTCAAGAATCAAGTGTGATAACACATGGAAGCGTGCACCATCATCAAGTTGCCCATAATGAGATCGCACTATGAGTAAGGACCTGTAACAAGAAAGAAATTAGACGAGTGTTTCACACGAGCTTATAACAAAGCTCGAAATTTAAAACGTACCATATTAAGAAATGCAGCTTGTTTTTGCTTTGTTCATCTTCTGCAATGAGAAAGGGAAGCAACGACATGAACTGCAGAACGCACTTGGACGCACTTTCTAATCCAGCTTTGCAGAGGTATAGAATTACAAGGTGAAAGAAAATTCTCGGGAATATCTCTTCCCTCAATACTGTAGCCCTGTCAGCAAATATATTCATTTTTGCAATGCCACCAGATACAACAACAGCTGCCATTTCTGCAGCAGGAACATTCAGAGACTCCACCAATTCACGTGCCCTTTGCCCCAGAGATGGGATTACGACAGTTTGGGGACTCTTTGGGGGTAATTTGCTGGGTCCTTTCCCATTCAGATTACATATAGTATTCCATACCTTGTCAAAGAAGCTCCACCAATCATCACTTACTTCATCCCCATCAGCAAGTTGGCAAGAGTTCCAAGGAACACTGAGAATTGACATAAGGGTGAGTATCAACGTCCAGTTACTCATGAGTTCAAAAAATTTAAAATTTTAAAGTGTATGAAAATGTGTTATTCAGCTTGAGAATCATTGCAATTTTAACATATCATCTTCGGGTTGAGTATGCACTGAGTGTCAATATTTAATTGCTTTAACTATAAATCTAGGTAACATATATTCGTCAAGAAAAACTCAATAAGTACAAGGGGTGAGAACACTAAGCAAATAACACCCTATACATGTCCAAATACTCCACAGCTACCTACACAACATTTGCATATGTAACAACAGTAACTAAAACTATTATGTAGGAAAACATGAAGAACTAGTACCTTCTACACTGATCATTGCTCTCAGCATTTAAAATTTCATTTACTGTACACTTAATATCTTCTTTCCATTGGTCATCAGATGAAGGTTCATCTGTAGTACTAGGAGATGGAAACTGTAAACGGATAAAAACAGTATGAAATATGTATATGGAATAACTTCATTTCTTTTAATACAAGTATGTTTCGAAGTTTACCAAAAGCTTAATTCCTATTTGATTGACAAGCAACTCCTGGATAAGCTTCAAAAGATGCAAGACATTATCACAGCCAGGCTGTGAAAGGAAAATATTTTCTGCCGAAGATGTCTGAAGCAGGCTCTCGACAATATCATCGAGTATGTCCCGCAGCAAAAAAGAACTTGATAGTTGTCCCTGCAGATTTTAATCTCAGTGATGTCATCAGAACCGGAAAAAGGATATATACTATTCATATAAAATTATTAAAGAAAGAAGATAACACCAAACCTGATCAAGTTTCAAAAGGAAAAAATGAATTGTATCCTCAAGCTGGTGCCAGCCACCTTTTACAGAGCTCAGGTAGTATGAAAGGACCAAGGAATACAAGTTCCTCACAAGAGTCAGTTCATTGATCTCCACATTGTCTGGCTCAGCTTTAGAAACTGATTTGTAGTCCTTAATTACATCAAGATTTGTCGATGTCTCAAGCCAAGAGTTCCAACCATGCTCCTGCAAAAATTTCCAAGGATTAGCACAGCACAAGTAACTTATATAGAGATAAGAAAATAATCAGTACCATTAATGCCTCAATGTTTGTAGGGTTTGAATAGAGTAAACCAAGAAGGTTAGTTAAGATTCTCGTGCGTGCTGAAGAATCTTGACAAGACTGCATATATTTGAAGATGCAAACCAAAATATGAGGAAGGAAAAACTGAGCCAAGCTTGAAGGGTTGCAATTCTTATCTCTTGATGAATCAGATTGAGAATGCTCCTGTAGGACCTATACGAAAAACAAAACAGCAGACCAAATTTATGGTTTATAATTGATAGTAAAAAAAGATAGCGAAATAACAATAAAAATAATAATATGATGCAAGTTGGGAATATAACCTGTTTTGGACTGGTTCCACCAAGAAGGATATCAAAAAAAATAGCACTTAAATTATCTGAGGGTGGAAATTTCAAGAGCCTTTCAGATATTACATAGAAAAACAATCGAGGTGCTGATGTTATTTCTTTTCGTAAGTTTTCGGATATGGGTCTAAATTGTCCCGTGGGTAAGGTAAATAATTTTGCTGATTTCTTCTCAGATGGAATCCCAACCAAAAGCTTTCCAAGGAGCTGAAGCCCCAACAATCTAATTGGCTCAAATTCCCTGAAAAACGAACCAAGTATGATATACCAAAAAACACTTACTATCTATATCAAACAAGTATGTTATATGTAGATATTATGAGTCGCGGTATCATGTTTATTATGACAACATACAAAACCTGGTGATGCAATTCACAGAAGATGGAAGGTAAACAGATCGCTACATAAAAAAGGTCCTTGATCTAATTTTCCACCCTGAACTTTGGAAAAAATCCAAATTACAACAATGAACTACAAGACAGTCTATATTACGACCCTGAACTATGAAAACAGTTTACTTCACCAGTTCGACCTAATTGGAGTGGTTTTGATCTGATTTGGTGTCCCGGTAGGTATGGTCTATGCGGGTCTAACATGAGACCAACATCCTATCTGCCACTCTCTCATCTTCCCCAAATTGAATCAGTTCATAGGCAGGGAACGGCACGCCCTGTTCCATTTAAGGGGCTCTGGGACTGAACCTTGGCCCCACTTTAACAATGTTTAAAAACGAGACAATCTCTTGGGAGAAAAATTGTCCACATAGATGCCACATCATTCAAAACACACATGTTGCGCAAACCTCAACCAAAATCACCTGTCAAACCAACTGAGGGGTAAATTGAACTGTTTTCATAGTTCAGAGTTGTAATATACTAGTCAGTTTCATAGTTCAGGGTTGAAGAGTTCACAGTTGAAAAGTAAAACATGGAGACGGGACTGACGGGTGTCTATATTACAAAACCTTGTACATGGAAAATATGAGTTTCGCTGAATATATTAGACATCGGTGAACTGAACGCATGGTAATGTGAACTGTTTTCTTTTTCTGACTAAATGGGCAAACATTTCAGAAACGTGATTTAACATTCAACACTGCAGGAAGCAAGGTCAAAGTACAGTAGTGGCAGCACTCATGCAGAGCATATGGAAGAACGTACATGAATAACAAAGCATTCATGGGCATCGATGACACCATGTTCAGGACTTCAGGTAGGCCCTGGCGCCCTGCTATAAGCCTCAAGATGTTGAGATACAGAGAGCATGAACACGAAAGCCTTATAATGGGCATGGATATTATATACCTCGTACTATCTACTCCCTCTATCCCACCATTCACTCTGCTTTCAAGATTCATGCGGTCCATTTCTTTTTAAATTTTCCATAACGTATGAGATATCTTGACAGGAATCATCATAAGTAATAATCGAGTCAAATAAATTACGACCTGTGGAAAATTTATGAGTTGTTTTGCAGTTTATCAAGCATCTGATAACTTTACACAAGCAAGCAACTAAATTTCTATCCATGGTCAAGTCCAATTGGGTCTAATTTACATGATAAGCAACATCTGGGTTTATATGCAGTGTATTGGTTAGCGGAAACTACTGTACATATTGAAATTAGCTGCAGATACCAATCAATGAAAATATATTACCTCTCAAGAAGATTTAAGAAAATGCAACAGCCACCAAGGACATTTACGTGTTCCAAGAAAGATGACAAAAGTGGACCATGTGAAAGAGCTGGAATGATCATATTCAATATGTCCTCGATGCATGCTATGTCTTGGCTCCTCTCAAAAAATGATACAAGAGCACCTATATCAGCTAGAGAAACCTTGAGCCTGTGAAACAATGTTTGTTGCATTACGAGCTAAGTATGACGAAATGCTTAGAGATTGCCACAACCTGCTACGTCCAAGCAATGGAAATAAATAGTACGACTACAAGATATCTACGTAAGAACTTCGAATCATCTTAAAGGATTTTTTTAAGTTGGACGTACTTACTTTATGCTCATTTCTGCTAAACTCAGAAGGAGTAGGCGAAGCTTGCGAATTTCTTCTATCTTAGGTCTCTCTCCAATAACTTGTTTAGTAATTGGATGCAACAAAGGCTTGGAACCAACGACATACTTAGAATCTATCTTTTCCCAATAATATTGGCACAAAATGTCAATAATCCTAGGAAGTCCACATAGTAGTGGTAAAAACCTTCCATCCGTTTCAAAATATTGTATCAAGAATATATAAAGATCTCTCTGCACTTCATAGTTCGAATATAACCATATTTCTGGATTCAAATATATTTGTGAAATCGCGTCTTTCAGCAGAACTTTCGACATGCCTGAATATGCAGGAAAAATATTTAACAATGTGCGGCTTCATTACACACACACACACAGTGAAATATGAGAGAGAGAGAGAGAGAGATTACCGCAGTTCCTTACAACATCAAACATATACTTCAGTGCAGGAAGGGTTTTCATATTTAGCAGCTCAGGTGGAGCAGCTTGAAGCAAGAAACCCAGAATAGATAACCCTGAAAGAAGATACATCTGTTGTTGATTCGAAACATTTCCATCCAGAACAGATGCAACAAGCTCAATGACCTCAGCTGCCAATTTATCATTGATGACAGATGTATAACAATATTGCCCACCATCAGTTACAGAATCACAAAATTGAGTGAAGAGAGGGAAAAATACAGAGACTCCACCAACACAATAAATAATATCCTGTGGCAAACGTCGTGAGCATAACTTTGTTCCGCCGACGATTGTTGCTTCGACTGTAGTGTTGTCAGCACTATCAAGTGTGGATGACACACTGAACAAAGTCTTGCTGTCACTAGCCTGGGGATATGTAGAAGAGAAAATATACTATTAGTCGATCTGAGCTCTTTGTAACAGCAAGAGCTCAAAATCTGCTCAAGGTTGACCCACATGGAGCAAATTCGGACACATATAGCAAACCATGGGCTTTTTTCTAACACTATAGTTTGCCTATAGTTGCTATGTTCAATTCCCTTAGATCCAAACTTGCTTAAACTCTGCTGGTCCAACCCAATTCCAATTAAACTATATACTACACATGGGTAAACTATAGAGAATTGAGTACCACACTTGATGAAACAAGTACAGATGAAACAAGTACAACATCATGCTTAGCAGGAAGAGAACGGAACCTGTGAATTAAGACCAAAAATTATCTTTGATGAGATGCCATCTCGTGCATCCAGAATTCCCTTGTACAGTGAATCATCACCATGGAAGGAGTACATATAACTTGGTCCGAGATTATATATGCCTTTGATTTGCTCTGACGAGAGAGCATCAGAAAACACATAAACTGGGCCCATTTGACCAGTAAAGGAAAAGGTCTTTTCAAAACCAATAGAAATAGGCTCTTCACCAACAGGCCTCAATTCCGTACCGATGGTGCAGCGGGTCATTAGCTCATTGACTTTTGCATACCTGAAAATAGCAACAATACATTTCAGTTTTACAAGCTAAACTCGGGCAACATAAAATCTAAACAGCCCATTCTAAGAAAACTCAAAA
Organism: Poa pratensis; assembly: GCA_947311845.1. Classification (NCBI taxonomy): domain Eukaryota; kingdom Viridiplantae; phylum Streptophyta; class Magnoliopsida; order Poales; family Poaceae; genus Poa; species Poa pratensis. Next base: position 13,563,557 of record CAMZMU010000086.1, read on the forward strand.
TACCCCTGCCTTGTCTAAACTAGGGAAATGGCCAGATAAAGTTGTTGTATGGCAAAGAGTTGAGATATACCCTATGTTACCTGGGCAATTCAGGCCATAATGCACTATGGGCCTATACAGTTACAACAATACATCAGACTTAAATACTAAAACAGATGTAAGTACATGTCAGAAGACCCCAACACTATCTTATATCGACGTGACAAGATGAATAAATAATTACCAGGAAACACTAAACAATACTACTATGTAAGCGGTTTTGGTGGACAAATACAATGATATTACATTAACATGCCCAATATAAATATGAATACCTGTAGGAATATTAGGCCACAATGTAAAATACCTGATTTTAACAATATTGTAAATTCTTTTCAAAAAAAATATTGTAAATTATGAATGCAGAATGATTTGCTCACCTACACTTCTCAGTTGATACTAGCTCCCCATCGACATAACACCTCAGCTGGCTTCCTCCGGAGAAAGCCCTTCCTACTGTATGAGTAACAGAAAGGAACTTCCACTCCTTCGGTGGGAGCTTGAGTTGTACCAAAACACACTGTTGTTTTTTATTAATGGACTGCCAAAACAGGGAAAGACCAGACTTAAGCATATGATAACAGACTTAAGCATAGGATAAAAGGATGCATGGCCAACGAAAACCAAAGATATTTACAGCTACCATTGCGGAAATAAGAGTGAAGTACCGTCATCATCCGAAATCCCTGATGCCCGATTTAGCCCAACCAATAGATGCAATTTCCCGCGGTTGAAGGTAATCTTATCTATTTTTGCCACATGGGCTGGCACATGGCAATGCAAACAAAAACAAAATCCTCTGCCATCCAAGTTGAACTTGGGCACATCGGAGTAGCCTGTCGGTTTACTTTTTTTTCGAGAAAACTCGAAAGCTTTGTGTCTCAATGCATTGAGAGAAAAGGAGAATTGTGTACAAGCCCAAGAAAGAGAGACACCGAGAAGAACTAGGTCCCACAGGGAGCAGCTCCACTAGCCACTTCGCATCTACCGTTGCGCAATCCAGGGCCTCCGCCTCGATAGTGAAGAACAACCGGTAGACGTCAGACTGCGGGGCATCAAAGATGACTGCGTTGTTGCTTCCAGATCCACCAAGCTGTGAGCATAACAAGCGACGAGGTGCCTTTCCGAGCGGGTTTGGGAACAGAGCGAACCGTGTGCAGCCACCAGTCCACGAGTGTGTCCCCGGCATCTGGAGGTGTAGCGGTGGATTAGATCCAGGACAACACCTCATACCAATAGGGTACACCAGAAGGGACAGCCCGTGAGGAGGTGTTCCATGGTCTCCTCGGTCTGGTCACAGAAAATGCAGCGAGGAGCGTGCTGGAGGCCCCTCGTCGCGAGGCGATCCGCCGTTCAACACCTGTCTTGGCAAGCAAGCCAGACAAAGAACTTCGCCAGAGGCGCTGCCCAAGACTTCCAGTTCAGCTTCCATGTACTTGATCGTGCCAATCCTTCAAAATGGACCCTGTAGCAAAACTTGGAAGAATACTGGCCAAAGGAGGGTATATGGCACCACACCAAGGTGCACATCCATAATCTTTCTGTAGAGCACGATGTATTGCCACATGGTAAGCAGCCCGCCAGTATACTTACCACCAGCAAATTCTTCACTGCCTTATTCTACGCCAGTGGGGGTAGAGTTGAGAGAGGGAGAGATTTAGATATCCTGGTCTTTTTTCAGGCTGGCATGTCAAGCATGTTGTCTCCGCAGTGGAAAAACTGCTTTGAAACCACCGCTGCGGGGCTAAATACTTAAGTATTTTAAGTTTAGGGGATAGGATATCCTGTTTTCTAGTTCAGGACGGCACGGACTGCTCTGCTGAAAAGGGGTAATATATGACTGATTCCTTCGTAAACTCAATTGTACTTCGCATTAAATGTAGCTAGATATTTTTTTAGACAACTTATGAACTTCGGATGGAGTGGATTTAACAACAGTATCAACAGTAATCTATTTACCCAACATTAGCAATGTGTATTTAATAATATGGTTTAGCGGAATGGAGTGGATTTCTTCGAATTGCTTACGAAACTAGTAAAAGTGTCCATTGGAGCTGTTATCATGTCAGTTTATTGTGTCTGTTTCCTCGTAGTTGCAAGCTGAAAATTCGATAAATTGTGTTAATGATCAACTGTTGTAGTCAAAATGGTGACTGTTGATTATTTGATAGTGCAACGGAAGACAGAATTTTGGCCATATGCTAGCTAATAGAAGTCACTAATATCATAAACTGTTTCACAACTATAACTCCAATTTATTAAGTATCTGATTTGACTCAAAATGAAGGCAAAAACAGCATTACCTCATATACTAGAGCACTTTTGCTAAGCATGGCTGAGTGCCCCCTTCCATCGTCTGTGCAAAAGGAGAAAAGGCCCATCATACCATTTTCTGGGAAATTTTCTACCCTTAGCCAGCATGAAAAAGATAGCCCTTTATTATAAGGCCATTGAAATGGAGACTTTATTTCTATACCCTGTAAAGGAAAAAGAAAGTGTCAGACCATAACTACATAAAAGATTGCATGCATACAATTTCGGTGACATATAAAATATTTAAAAGACACGTGAAGATGGAACAATCGAAACAAAGTTATTCGCAGCACATCCTAGTCAAATGTAAAATGTGCAATCATAAATAACTCCAAGAAGGTTCATATTAAACAAGAAAAAATTAAAGGGTACTTTAACGCATGGCAAAATATGTCTAAAATCTTACAGCGGATAACAAGCATGTAAACGGTTAAAATGTCAGAATTTCACCCAAAAGTTAGGGGGGTTACTGGGGACACCCTCACAACTTGTTACCCCAGTTTTGACCCATAAAAACGGAAGTTCAAAACTTGGGAACCTGTTGCTATTTCAACCATGGATAACAATAAAAATAAATTCTAGATTGATAAATAAGTATGATAGGACGCACAGAATCATTGCCACTGAACTCAAAAAAAGCTTCTGGTCCCTTTTCCTTGAGCATATGGCTGAGACTTGTTAAAAGCAAAGGAGTGTGCTTCTGCTTAACACCAATCTTCTCGCTACGTAAGAGGGCAAAGATTTTCCGTATATCCTTCCCACATATACTGTGTGCACCAATTATGTGAATCAACTCTGCAATTTCGATTACTGTGTCATCTTTTTCCTCTATTGCAAACCAATCCAGAAGAACACTAAGCAACCCTGCTCTGAAACAACAAGTTCTATTTGAAATGGATTGCTTGAGTAACTGCTGCAACACAACAAGTCCATAATGCTGAAGTGATGTGCTGCTCTGCCAACCAGAAATTGTTGGTGTTAACAAAAAGTAAAACATATAAGTTGAATTTATAAAAGTATGTAATCACATATCTGTGTGTAAGAGAGGGGACCTTTTGCAAAACGTTCAAAAATAATACAACAACGTCTTCATTCTGAGAAATAAGTTAAGAAAACAATTGTGAGAATAACATAAGAATGAAGCACACAATAATTAAATGGGCCCAGCAATGATAACGGTCATATTAAACTGGTTCAAACATACTAGCCTTTATTGTCGTTTTCTCATTTATCTCGAACTTCCCATCAACTAGCATACAAAGCAATGCATCCAACAGCCTCTCGCTTGGCAACCATTTGTAATAATCCAACAGCAAGCTCTGTAATGTTTGATAACCCGCACCAACTAGCACTCTGAAAGCGGCCTAGACAAGACAAACCAAGACTAATTATCACATCGGACAACGCTACTGCATAAAACATACACCAATATGATTACCTTTGAAGCCTTATTTCCTTCAAACAATAAGGTTAATGTCTCAAGGACATTAAGGACCAAGCGCTCACCAGTTGCCTCATTGAAAGTTCCGTTCAATAAAGAGATAATATGCAGAAAGCACCCTCCATCGCGAAATAGATTTTGATAATACTAATCAAAAATGGAGTATAGAAGTATATTTGTCAAATATTAAAGTCATTTATAGTGGGAAACAAACACTACTCTTGTTTTTAACTGCTATATGCACCTACCACACGGTCCATCATAATGATCTCTTTCATGCTGACTAGTAGATCAATTAACAATTCCGAGTTAACCTTTTCATGTTCATTTGCTTGTGCGAAGTTCTCTAAATATTTGGAGCACAACTGCAATTTTGCAGTATGATCTTTTGCTGAGGATGGAGGCAACTGGTCGCATAAAATGAACAAAATAGTTTAGTTCCAAACGTTATAACAAGATTACCAGAGGGAAATTTGAGATAAACACATTTTACCCTAAATAAGGCAAGAACTTGCTCCAGTACTTGCTTTCGGATGTTTTCTTCTTGGAATAAGTTGAATAAACACTCAATGCAGTCAGCATTGTGCAAAATTTGAATTCTTCCATCGCTGGCTATAGTCACATAATCCTTAAGGAGGCTTAAACCTAATTTTAGACATGTAAGAGTGTGACCAGTTCTGTCCTCAGGCAAAGTCATCTCAACGTTTTTTATCTGAAAACCATCTCTATCGATGGTAATCTCAGGACGAGGAGAAATCCTGGAGTTTTCTATTTCTTGTGCTTGAAGGCATGCGACCTTAAGGACTCTAGTAATTGCATCCAAGGATTTGAATGAAGCTAGAGTTTGTTCTGTGGCAAGTTGAAGAATAACACGACAGCATTTAAGGAGAATGCTGACCACCACTGCATCTGAAACGCAATGCTCAAGTGCATCTAGTAATGCTGAGCATTCTGGCTACAAAGAACAGAAGGAATGTAAAACAGAAGGCTTGTAAAAAAACTGAAAAAAATTATATACTTATAAGTTTGCAGAATAGAAAATTTGTTACCAGGTTATATGTGTTTTCGTTAAGTGTCGCAGCAAACTCCAAGAAGGAAATAGCTTCCACTTGAAGAATGTTAACATCTGTTCGGTATGACCTTTCAGACTCAGTTGCTATCCTATTGTTTCTAACATTATCATTTTGGTTCTCTGTAACAATATGAAATTGGATGTCTTCAACAGATGAACCAAAATAGAAACAATCCTCAGAGAATATCAAGTCCCATACACCTTCCTCTCGAAAAGCTGTAAGTAGAGCTGGCGCTAAAACAAGAACCCTTCTGAATGTACGGATCGTATAAAGTTGAATCGTTTTGGCTAATATCCTGGAGCACAAGTGACATGCGGGAAGCAATCATCAAATGAGTTGAGGAAAAAGTTATGCTAAAAAAATTTCAATATACAGATCTTCAATGACTTGAACTAGGAAAAAATCATGCTATATACAGCAGTTGCTGTTGAGTCAAACTAATCCACTGCACAGGTAATTGTTGCAATGTACTCTGAACAGATTTTTTTGTAAGGTGTGCTTCAAAATATTGCTAGTACCTTGATCAATGTAAACTAATATATTGAAGTCGCGTTTGACTGAAATACTCAACTACTCATTATCGCATGTTAGGATTCTAATAAACTCTGTGCTTGCTAAAATGCATTAGCTTCAGAAAAATCTTTCATGGAGCCAATGAAGCAGCTAGGTAGCATTGAACAAAGTTATAGAGCAATTTAGTTAACTATTTTAGCTGAAAAGATAATTTATGCCAATATATCTTAAAACAATAAAACTTACTTTATATGGCTCGGTAGTTCGGATTCACGAGCACAAGCTTTGATGCATAGAAAGACTGTTAGGAGAACCCTTATCATCCATCTCACAGATTGTTCCTGATAAGCTGATGGGATGGATATAGAAATTTGGCTGACAGCAATTTCATCAGAGCTGCACTTTACAATGTTTGAGGGGAGAATAAAAGAGCAAAGTGCAGTACTCAACTTTACAGAATAGTCATTCCATTCTGATATATCAAGAAAATGAATTGGGCCAGAGATAGAATCTAATGCGAGAGAAGTTCTCATGTTATCCTTTTGCCGATGGAACTCCTGAATCATAAATGCAGGCCAGCTGATGCTACTTGCAAACTTATGCACCAACCCACTGTCGCATAAAAATTGCAAATTGTTGGCATTGCCAAATCTAAATAGCAGTCAAGGACCAAATATGGGGAAAATACTTTAAGCAGAATAATAACAAGTTCAAATACACTGTTAAGTTCTTCAATTGTATTGTAAGTCCGATGTAAGCATAACAGTCAAAAAAACATCAATCTGTCCCCATTATATAAGATATGATATTCTTACTTAAATGAAAGGTTGGAACAACATATTGATGCTATTTATATTTAGAGAATCATATTAATATTCTGCAAATTCCAATACTTATGCTAATTACCAACTAAAAGTAGTTTAGAGCACAGGATACACTGCCTCACACAGAATTTCCAAATATAGTAGCTGGACCAGAAGAATTTCACCCCTACAAAAGCACAGTAATGTCAGAACATAAAAGTGGGGATAAAAATATAGAAGGTGAAAGCTAGCACAATAAATCTGAATTCTTAACCTAGCAGCTTGCCATTCTAATATTTATGGCAGATTTTCAACAAAAAACAAATTGTTCATTGCAAAATTTCCATATTATCACATGTAACAGAGCTTGCAAAATGCCCATCGGTAGGACAAGCAACTGGCAAAACAGAAATTTTGATGACTGACTAAATACCAGTCTAAACACTAAGGTCTGTTGTATGGTTTAAATAAGTGCAACTGTATATTCAGAGAATTAAAATCATAGTTAGTAGATGGAAGTAATGTTTAGAAATTGACACCACAAAATGAACAATGTCAAACTTAAACTTACACTCTCAAGCAAATTTTAATTTGCATCTCAAATATGATAAATAAATTCCACATTCACGTTATTCCTGAGTGTTAATATTTTTTTCAAAATGGCATATTTAACTTCAAAGCAAATTTTGAATATTGTTTTGCAAAAGTGAGGTTGTATTCTTGATATAACTTGAACTTGGAACTATATTCCTGAGTGTCAATATTTTTTTCAAAATGGCATTTTTAACTTCAAAGCAAATTTAGAATAACTTTTTGCAAAAGTGAGGTTGTATTCTGTGATATAATTTGAACTTGGAACTAAAAAATCATGTTTATACAATTAGTTTTATATTATCCAGAATATTTAACCATTATGGGTTTCATACAAGAGCATAATAAGGTAAGAAAAACATGAATTGACATACAGGACTAGTCTAGGCGCTTAAAGATGCACCTTTCATCTCTTGAGATAGACGAATGCTTTGAAACTGAAAATTTAGTTGAAGGAAGTCCTAGCCCATCCAGTAGAATTTCCAGCCCACCAATGCTTTTGAAATGATTCTGTGCACGGGTACCAGATATAGTCGATCGAAGGGCGCACAAAGTGGTAAAATGAAGTGAGAGATCAGTCCACTGCTCTTTCAAATTCAGTCTTTGAATGACCCGTAACAGTTCTGTAGTTACATTTCAATATTTATCAAATAATTAAAATGAAAGAAATTCAATGGGCCATATGATGACAATGTAAATTCAGATGAATACACCATGATACTTATGATGATGAGGTTACTGAGACATGGAGTTAGAGCAGAGTTCTGATTTCTTAGCACCTCAGATACATTCAATGGTATGTTTTGTGTTTGTTAATCAAAACAAAACTTTTTTTCAGTTTAATATTTTATTGACTATCTTTAGTACTATTTTGTTCCTCAGTAATATTTGTTCTTAATACACAAAAGCTTGAAGTAGAAGTATTGTTTTCCATCTGCAGACAGTGTCTTATACTCTTTTTCTGTCATTGAGATCCCTTAAGGCCTTGAAACAGCAGGACTCTCTCACATGCATGCAATCCTTCCTAAGTCATCTCTTTAGTTTAAAGCTTACTACATAGAGATCATCGATGAGAAGTAATTAACATAAGCCTTCTGACAACGTACATGTAATGATCATTATTTGATACTTCTATAACTTATTGTCCAGAAAGTAAAAATGCTTTACATGACAATCCATTAATGTACACTATACATACTACTGCATTAATATATGTTTGCAAAACAATTTGCGGCACTTATGATATCAATTTCGATAAACAGCTAAAGGAAACTTTACCTACTAACCGATTGACACAGCCAGCTTCCAACACAAGAACAATAGCCGTTTGCTGCCAATGTTGAAGTGCATCAGGAATGGTGTTTTCTGGAGTACTTGTAGCCAAATAACTGTTTGATGGGACATATTTAGTGGTATCCGCAAAATGGGGATCCCTTGTAACAGTTGGCTCCAACTTTATGAAGTTTGAAATTATTGTGATTATGCATATGAGTATTTTTAGCATAATCCTTGTATTTTCTACCGCTTGACCTGAAGATTGATCATCTACAGCATGTAAACTGTTCAAGGTTTTGAGCTGATCAACTGCGGCTGAATATACAAAGACGAAAGAGTTAATTAAAGTTTTACATAGTAAGACAAGAAAGCTACAATTGCATCATTTCGTAAAGAAAATAAGAAATTATAGTTGAATTTAGAACAAGTAAAAAGACCAGAATAAGAATCCAGGACTCAGACATATCTCTCAGAATGAGTACCAACATCTGATGTAATATGCTACCTTTTAGTAGAGATGTAATCCTCTGCACACCACCATAATAGCTAAATACTCTACAGTTATGCACCGAGCGGGTCAGAATAGTCAGACACTCCAGGACACGTAATCTTTCAGTGCTTAATTCCAGGGGTTCTAGTTGGTCCAAATGCTTCGGAGAAGATTCTGGACTGGTGCCACCTAATAATGCAATACAGGAGCAAATGTGATCACAGTAACAGCCAAAATCAGTATCATTAACAGACTCATACGTACGGTGCTGACTGCAGGCAAATTGTTGTGTAGTGGGTACTGCAGCAATGCAATAGTGTGATTAGTGTCCATGCATGGCATAGACTATGTTCTTTTGTATGGGGCCACATTGGTTGGGTCTAGATTTTGTATGGCGGTGGGCCGGTGGCATTTGGAGAGAAAATTTTCTATTTTGGAATTTATATTTGCCAATGGTCACTTCTATTATACCCCTCTTATATTTGATATGGAAAGACTACGATAAGAAAAGGAAGTACTAGTGCTGTATACTGGTTTTACTGCTGCTGAGACCATTTGGTACTTTGCTTTTACTTATGTGAGTCAATTACGTGCGATATGACAGTGAAAAACAATAAAAATACAAGAGTGCACCTGCCAAAACAAATAACAAGGCTCTGTGTAGTGGCAAAAGCATCGAATAAGTTACAATCTTGTCTCGGCACGTAATTTCAAAATTCTTAAGTCCCATGTTGAACAGAGTGTTTCTATATATTTGTATGAACGTGATTAGTATGTGGTCTCTTGTATAGTGCCAGAAGCAAAGTAGATTTCATAAATATCATCATTCTGGGTGAAAAATCTTATTGGAGAGAAACTATAGTGTATCCCAAAATAGATGCTCATCTATAGTAGAGCTACTTACTTTCAGTGATAGTTGACGTTATTAGAGAAATTTCCTGAATCAGAATAAGAATAACCTCAGAAGGATGCCCGTAAGAGCATCCAACGATTGTTTCATCAGATCCCAATTCTTGATCAACCAATTGCTCAATATGGTGTGGCCCCCAATCTCTGAATGTTTGTAGAAACTCCAAGACAAAAATTTGCAGGGATTTCTCCTTTTCATCCTGTCAAGATATAGTACTGACTACTGTGATAATGTAGTAACTAAATACGATACTGATTAACTTATCATAAAGCACAAATAAATACAGTTATGTCGAATACTTAACAGAACTCTAATCGTCTTCGCAATCATTCCTGTTACCACACTTAAGGATTTAACGGTGTCTTTGGTTTATGCCAAGTTTTCCCTACAAAAATTTGGCTAGCCAAAGTTTTGGTTGAGGTTTTTCTTGCCCATAAGTTGGTCAACGTTGGCTACAAAAATGAACAAGAGTCGGTAGTGGAGCATTGGCATGCCAAATGTTGGCAACTATCACCAAAAGGTTGGTAAGGTAACTTTGCTCACAATCCAAACATACCCTTAATGTTATATTTCAAGGAAAACAAAGTTGTATATTCTAGCTTGTAACCACACGTGTTAATACAATTATCATCATACTGCGAGTAGTTTTGCATTGAAGTGGAACTAAACTTGAAAGTTGAACAAGAAATACATTTTATTTTTATTTTTTTAGATCTTAATTATAAAAAATCGAGACCTCTTTTCTTTTCTTTGTAAAACACTCCTTGTTAAACACAAGCCAGCCCAGTGGCCAAACAAGTAGACACAGCCAAATGTAAGTATTCAACTTCACTTTGGGTTTGAAATATAAGTTTGTCCAATAATATTTGGCATTTCTCGGGAAGTACACTAAGACAGGAAACTAAGTAGTCATGACATGGAGAAGAACCGGAACACACAGTAAATTATAAATGCCTACCCCTTTTACATTACATTGAAGTATGGAGATCTTTGTCTAGTGTAGGATCCTAATTATACGAAGAGGTCGTTCAAAAGGGATCTGCTAAGCTTTAAGGGGCATACCTTATCATGGGCATTCTCGTACTTCTGCCAAAGTGTACTCAAGACTCCCTCCTCCGTGCTATCACTAGAACGAGATGACAAACAATGAGAAAACCCAATCATGAAAATCAAGTAATTATGACATGTTAGTTACCATCGACCAATGATATGATACAATGGCAAATGTTACACTTGGTGTTGTGTGAGCTTACACGTAGCACTTCTAAGGATATGAGCTTACAGACTTACAGTACAAGTTCAGGCTAGCCCCAGTGCTACTCAAGTACTCATACAGTCATATTCATAATCAAAACATAGAGTTGCTCCCAGTGCATCCGCATCGTTGGCCTATTGCCAAGCATTTTCTCACGGTACATGAACACGTCACGTGCACGAGGACGAGATTGTTCCCAAAATTGACGAACACGCGCCAGCTGCACCTTCCAGGCTCCCAGCACGGGAGATTAGGTCACTGGCAACTGGGAGTGCGCACGCCAACGGAGCTCTCGCCTCGCACAAGCAAGTCGCGTGTACCAATGAGGGGGAGGCGGACGAATCGGATGTACCTGAAGACGACGCGGGGCGCGGGGGCGTCGTCGAGGTCGGCGCCGGGGAAGCCGCCGCCGCCGCGGACGGAGGGGGAGTCGGGCGCGGGCGCCGCGGCGGGGTTCGGCGACTTGCGGAGGAGACCCCGCACGAGGTTCATCGCCTCCGACCGGGGCCTACTACTGCCAGCACTAGCGCATCACCGTTCACCACCACCACCGGCCGGCGGCGAGGTAAACCTATACTCAATTCGGGTCCGGAATGCGATCTCGATGTGAGGGAGATCGCGAGCGACGGAGAATTTTCTCCGATTGTGCGTGCGAGCGTGCGACGCGTGCGACGAGCTCGCCTATGTTTAGACACCCGCGAAATGGAAGGAGAGTATAGGAGGGATTGGGATTTGGGAGGAGCGGGGAGGGACATTTGGGGAAGGGAGGAGAAGTTTAGGGGCGTTTCGGAAAAGTAGACGCTAATCCGCTAGCTATTTAAAGCTGATTGTCTCCTCTTCTCGCTTACGTCTTTCGCCACCGTGATACGAACATGAAGGCGTATTGTTGTGGTACCTATTGTCATATTGTGTATGGCATGTCCACTTCGTTCCAAAATGATTAGAGAACTACTCCCTCCAATCCTTATGATAAGTTTTCTTTGAAAATTCAAACTTGACTACCTTTGACCAAGCTTTTAGAAAAAAATATCAATATTTTAAATACTTAGAAAATAAAATATGAAAATATACTTCACGGTGAATCTAATGATAATGATTTTGACATTGTAAATGCTAATAATATTTTCTAAAAACTTGCTCAATTAGACATTTCAAAAAATAGTGTACCCCTTGTTCGTTTTGGATCCGCAAGTCTTGGTGGAGTCTATTTTAATATCATTAGTCATACGATCTAATAAATAAATAAATATATTACTATTCTTTTCTGGTGTATGGTTAGGTAAGCGTATTTATATAAAATTTCAGAGTATAAATTGTAATCGTGCTGGTTGGTTAATACTCCATCCGTTATTATATACAAGGCCACTTGGTTTTTCGTGTCAAACTTTCACCTTTAATTTTGGTCAACAATGTATTTCATAAAAAAATATAAGAAAAAGTTTTTTAAAATGTACACTCAATGGCATACTTTTTGTGTTATATAACTCAGATTTTGTTGACAAAAATTAATGATTAAAGTTTGTCCTAAGAATGTGATGTGGCCTTGTATTAAAAAACAGAGGGAGTACGGTCTACATGTTAGCTCTCAAAAAAATCGTGACTCAGATGTTCTAACGGGAAAAAACCGAAAGTAGCAACTGATTCCAGATCTCAAGTTCATCTACATATAACCATTGATGTAAATATACCATCAAGTAATAATAATGCAATATATGTGAGCAAGCAAGATACTTGCTATGCCAAAGAATCCACCTGCAACATTTTACCTACAATTTTCAGAAAAAATTCAAGAATAGCACAGGTACAGCTTGGAACTCAGCAACCTGAACAACCATGTTGTATTGTATCTTGCCGCCGTCATAGACTCGGTCTGATTCTAAGATCCAGTCACCCCTTCGTGACCACGAAAACTGACCCAGTTCGTTCGAGAGTGAGTTCATTGATTCAGAGAGGCCTGGTCTTGCGGCCGGAGGCGCGGCCGCAGAGGAGCGCGTTCTTGGGGATGGGGTTCTCGTCCCGCCACGAGTTGGCCGGCGAGTAGACCCGGAGGTAGAACTGCTGGCCCAGGTACTGCCTGCCCCAGCTCTCCGACCTCACGTTCCACATCCCACGTTGTCCAGCGGCATGTAGATCGCCGTCCACGACCCTGGATACACCTGCAAGACACAAGTTCAGAATATCAGACACAGGTATAGGTATTCCTCCTTGCAGCTGATCGACTTGTAACTGAAGATGAACCACGTACAGACGTACCTGCAAGGTGTACCGAGCGATCGCGTCGCGTAGGTTGTAGCTCTGCCGGCTCGCCGGCGTCCACGGTCCTCCCTCCATCCCGACGACCCAGAACGCGTAACCGTCGATGTGCCACGACTGCACGATGTTCTCGGCGTTCTCGAAGACGACCTCGACGTAGTCCCGCATGTTGGACGCCATGACGGCCGTCTGGAGGTAGCCAGGCCCGCCGGACGGGCTGTCGGGCATGCTCCCCGGCATGAACACGCCCTGGATGTTGTAGAAGTCGGCGACCTTGAGGGGGGTGTCGGCTGGGACATAGGACACGCTGTTGACCGCGTATCTCAGCTTGCCATTGATGGTCTCCCGCGAGTTGGCCAGCCTCATCGTCCTCGTCGTGTTCACGAGGCCGTAGTGGTACGAGCCTTGCGGGTTCGGCCTTGGTCCGCTCGCCGTCAGATTCCACCTGCACTCAGAGAGTTTGAGAATCAGATGATGTTTCAGTCATTCAGAACAGTATATGTGGCTTCAGTTAAGGAACCACTAGAATTCCCAACAATGTGTTCAGACTTCAGACAATGTATGATGCAGAGATGGATAATCTTACCGGATTGATCTAGCCTGATTCAGAGACCAGTCAATCTCGATCGTAGGCCCAGGGCGAGGTGGCAAAGCTGCAGCGACTCCATTTGAGTTGCTGTAGTGGAGCATGGCAGTGTTGGTGAGCACAGGGTTGGTGAAGCGCGTCGACACCACGATGGTGTAGTCCTGCGGTGGCTGATCAGTCGTCACGAGGAACGAGTAGGACTGGCCTAGATGGACATCGAGCGACGAGTACGTGGTCTGCATGGTGTGTGATCCCTCCACCTCAACCAGGAGCAAGGAATGGCCCTGGATCCTAATGTTCACTGAGGCTGAGATGCCCACATTCGACACCCGAAAACGATATGTTTTCCCTGGCAAGATTTCGTTGAGCTAGTTCAGTACAACTCTGTGTACACAAATAATCCTATGAAGTATTTGTCAGCTATTTTGCCCTGTTTACTCTGATAATTTTACCTTGGTCTACTGTGAATCTGTTGCCATTCCAGCCTTGGCCATTGATGAGAAGCCCATCAGGGAAGGGAAGGTCATTACCACTGTCCAAGATGCCTTTTAAATCCTGCAAAGGTTCTATTTTCAGTTTAGGTGATGCACTAAGATGGAATCCAAAATTGGCACTCTTCTCACTAAAATGGCGCGATCTGATGCATCAAAGTGTAAGCTTACAGTGTGGTTGAGCTTGAACCAGTCACCAGCCAATATGGTGAAATCACCAGCTGGAGGGTCGAATGGAACCGGGATCCTGGGGCGACTTAGGACCCTGATGCCACCGTACCCGCCAGCCGCCTTATGGAATGCAAGAGAAGGGAAGTAGTAGTAGCTCCCAATTTGGTCCTTGAACTGCATGTTGTAGGTGAAATTGCCCCCTGGAGGGATCGGGCAGTTTGTGCCGGACACGCCGTCCTGCCATGAGCTCCTCCTCTGCTGAATCCCTTGCCTGCAATGTATGAATGATATGACAAGTTACATAACTGTATTATTTAGCGCGGTCGAAAACTTTCACGTGCAAACTTAACTGGCAGAGCTATGCCTCTGTCATACAATGGTTTCAAGATCAGGTAACAATGAGAAATCAATGAAGTTACAAGTCAGTATGATAAACACATAGCTCATATGGAACAGAGAAATGCGTTCTTTTCACTTCTTATTTCTCAGTACATTCCCTGATTCACAACATCGCAGGAGCATATCTTATCGCTGTAATGTCGTTTTCTTACACGAGAAGTTGTCCAACATGAGAAGTATGTGCCTGTCGGTGTAAATACGTAAACTCTTTCTAGTAGCCTTGAAAAGGCAAAAGAAGCCAGAAAACGCATCAACCTGCTGCACATGGTCTCAGTGCTGAAACGCACTCGGCCCACTGATACTACTATTAGTTGCACATTTGTTTCTTTTTATCACTGATCTGTAACGAAAGCGAAAGCACGAAGCAAAAGAAGGGAAAAAACATGTTACTAGCTCTAAATGAAAGGATAAGAGATGCCCCTGGATGGATCTCATAACAGTACCAGATCCCGCTTATGGTTGTGTTAAACAAATCTAGACAGCTCATTCCCGGGGACATCGGTCACGAGCTCTGCAACTGCCAGGCACTTGCTATATCAAGTGGCTGCCGCATCTACTGAAGGAAATCTAACTGCCCACTTGGACAGCCGCACAGCTGGTGTCTTGGGAGCTGGCATATATTCCTCCGAGTAAGTCCACATTTGGACAACCAAGTCCACTATCCCAGCAACAATGCAGTCAGTAACATGTGGGAAAAAACGGCATTTACCCACGATTAGTTTTTTTTACGATGAATTTTACCCAGGCATGTCGATCGGTAAGACAGTAACATATGCGGAAAAAAAAACAGGAGGATGGAAGGAAATATCCCCACGTTTCTAGATTTCACACCACGATCTACAATTGTACTAGATCATAATGTCAGGACATGAACACATTAGACAACATTAATAAACAGGCTCGGAAGGGAGCCGACGGGCACCGTGTATACCGACAGGGATGCAGCATACTTTGGAGAGAAGCATGCGTATAGAGCTTGAAACGAGCAGCCATGCTAGGCGAGGCAGGGGAGGAGAGGGGAATGTAGTTACCAGGAGAGGAGGAACGGGGCGGGGAGGTTGTTGAAGACGTTGATGATGATGTTGTCGTTGGTGACGGCGTCGATCTGCGGCCCCGGGAACTGGCCGTTGATCAGGATCCCCTGCACCGTCATCCACCGCCGGCGAAAATATCAGACCAAGAACAGAGCAAGAAGAGCGCAATGTGCTTGCGCGCGTACTGTGGCGTCGGCGCGAGCGCGCGGCTCACGGACGTACCTCCTGCTTGACGCCGAGGGGGAAGATGTCGCCGAAGGTGACGTTCCAGGTGTAGAAGCGGTAGGGGTCCTCGGCCCTGGCCGCGAGCAGGAGGGAGGAGGCCGCGAGCGCGAGGAGGACGAAGAGGCAGAGGGTGATGGGCGACGCCATTGCCCAATCTCCTCGTCACACTCGTACCACCACCACTGTACTGTGCTCTCTCAGCAGGGAGTGAGTGATGAGTGTGGAGTGAGGTGGTGGGCGGGGGCACAGGGGTCAAAGCGTGGCAGGGAGGAAAGGGATCGATCGATCGATCTGGTCTGGGCGAGGAGGGAGGAGAGAGGGATTCGCTGCGTATAAGGGCATCCACTATGTTGTCCATAAGGAGATCCATAAGCAAAAAGTAGTCCTTGTGGATGACCATATACATAGTGGAGCTTGTCTATAAGAAATTTTTCTTAAGGGTGACCCATAAGCTTGTGGGTTGTCTATAAGCAATAAAAAACATTTTACTTTCTCTCATCTTTCTTGCATGTGTGTACTTTTACCATAAACGTGGGTCCCAGCTTATGGACAAGTTGGCCACATACATAGTGGTATAATCAATTAGCTTATGGTGTTGTAAGTGGGTCCCAGCTTATAGACAAGTTTTGCTATATACATAGTTGATGCCCATGAGGCGCAGCGCAGGGTGTATGCAGTGATGGCGATTGGTGGTTGGCTGGATGGATGCGCGCGTCTGCATACGTAACGTACCACGCGCTTTGCTAGATTGCGGGCTAGGATCCATCGCTGGGAAAGGGTAGTGGAGTGAGTTGGCATGGCCTGCTGCTAGCCTTCACGGGACGTGGGGGAGGGAGGAACGGCGGCGCCCAAGATAAATCTTACGCGTACTCGGTAGAACTTGAGGTAGCTGCGTACCCGGGATAAGAGCATCTCTAGCAAAACCCGCAAAAGGGGCAAACCCGCATAATAACCGCCCGATGCGGATTGAAAACCGGAAAAAGGCGGAGAACAGAATCCGCAAATTTGCCCAACCCGTAAAAGATTTTGCAGGCCCCCGTGAATCCGTGCCTCCGAACCGAGAAAGCTAGGTTTCCTCCCCCGACCCGCAGCCGGAACCTCATCCTCCAGTGTCGTTGGCGCGAGGGAACCTTCAGCGCGCCGTCCCCGCCGCCGCTGCAACCTCTTTCTCTTCCCCCACTCCGGCCACCGCGCGCCCTGCCCCGGACCGGCCATGAGCACCGCCGACCCGTCCCTGGTGACCGTCCGCGTCGGGGACGCGCCATCGTCAGATCCAGCGGGCATAATAACCGCCCGATGCGGATTGAAAACCGCAAAAAGGCGGAGAACAGAATCCGCAAATTTGCCCAACCCGTAAAAGATTTTGCAGGCCCCCGTGAATCTGTGCCTCATGAGAAATTCAAATTCTATAATGTCCATTAATTATCTCTAGTTGAGTTCTATTTGCCTCTTGTGGAGAATGAATGTTTTATCACATTATGGGGGAGTAATAAGCTATGTGCATATTACAAGCCTAGAAAATGTGAACATGTGAGGTATTGCCACGTAGAATTGATATTCTAAATTATCTTGCTCCTATGCGGCATGGTGCTCAAACAAGTTTCACTTTGCTTAAATGATTTTGTTTGCTCATTGTTTGGATCTTGTTTGAAAGAAATGTTCTTGGTATGGTTCTCCTCCAACATGATATTATATATACATCCATTTGGGAACCGATTGCTTCAAACAACTCTTTATAGTTGCTTTGCTTGTTCGCGTGAATACTAGAAGCTATCAAGAACATATATCTACCTAAGCATTGCTCTTAAATCTTATCTTTTGCCTTATGCTTATTTTTTGTGAATATGATCTTGAATTTCACTCCAATATACCACCGAGAAATATCTCCATATACTCATTGTCCTTGACAAGTGATACTCATAATTGTGGTGAAATTTGTAGATCGTCTTCATTTTGGCTCTTGATTTTATTGCCTTATTCCTTGCCAAAAATTTATTTGATTTAACTCCTTTTGTCTTCCTTACCTCTTGTGGATCATTTTGCTTTACTCAAACTTTCCTAGTGTTTTATTTGGTGTAGGAGAGGCATTGATCCCATCATTATGCACCTTGCATTCAAAGGCTACTCATAAAATAATGCACTTTTGTTGGGAGAGCTATCATGTATCTTTTTAAACACTATTTATATTCTATTTGTATTTGATCCTTTCCATTGGTCTTTGATCCCGATGACATGTCTCATGGAAGACAAACCTTTTTGGCTTGGTACTTTGTACCATCATGAAAAGTGTAGAGGGTGTGGTTTACTTGTTGAAACCCCGCTCTTTCTTTTTGAGAGTTTGTCCCAATTGGCATCTCTCTTTGGGAGTGGGTTATATCATTCGTTGATTAACATCTCTCTCTCTTTTGGTATCTCTTTTGGAAATTTGATATCTAGTCCTTTTATATATTGATTAATTGGTATCTTATTTTCTTTTTGATATCTTTATCCAATTGGTATCTTATCAATTATGTGTTGATTTGCTTTTAGTTTCAATTGGCTTCTCTAAATCAATTGTTGATTTGGATCTTTGATATAATTTGGACCCTCTTTGATCTCTTAATATTTGTCCAAATTGTATCTCCCTTGGTTATTGAAGGTCATAGGCATGCATATCTACTACATGTTTATTTTATGGCATGCTTTCCTTCTTTATGCCAATATATAGGGGAAACTCCACGGAATCCTAAATCGGCTAAGATGTGCATGAAATTCAATTTCATATCTATATGCACATATTTATGTGGAGTTCCTTCTATGTAGTGTAGTTTGACTAACTACTTGGACCCAATTAGTTTGGGAACAATTTTACTTGAATGTGTTTTAGGTACATGGAGATGCATTGGATGCTTGTCTCATTTACAATGAAAGTATCTTCACCACATGCTTATTGGAGCCAAGCGAGGATGGTTGATGAAATTTTATCTACTACATCAGCCCAATGTCATCTCGGTAACAAGTATTCACCCTCATGCATACTTTTCTAGCATCCAACCTTGTATAGGTTGCATCATGGCATGAAAAGTATTTATTTGCTTTTGTTGTAGCTATTGCAAATTCAATGTAACTCTTATGATACTTGTTGCTTTCCTCAACGCGTCCCAACTATCTCCTTTCCCTTAGTGATATTTGTGATGCTTGTGTTGAGGTTGAATTTGAAGTTCATTATTATACAATATGAGAATATTGAGCTATGGGCTATGATCCTAAACAAACATCATATGTGTATATGTTATGACTTCCCTTTGGATATCGTGTTTCTTTTCCTTAGTAAATAATTTTATGTGTACATGTTTCTTTGTGGACACTTAGAAACTTATATACATGAGAGAAATTACATCTTTACTCGATATCCTAATTCTTCGGTGTCACCTCTTTTACTCCGTTTTTGATTCTTTGGCGTGACTCCGAAAAGAATTTGATTTATGAGTGCATATCCTATTTTATCACATCTTGGTGCTCTCATCTTGGTGAATATCTTGCTTGTCTTACAAGCCAATAATCTTCACCATGGGATATGTCACAAGCTTTGTTTTTCATTTGCATCTTATTGAGCTTGTGAATTCATTTGTTTTTGTGTTTTAGAGGATACCGGAGGAGTGAGGATTCCATGTTTGGACACCTTGTATTCAAATACAATAATTCTAAATTGTGTACAAATATTGGGGAGCTCCTCTATTTTCTTTAAAACACTCTTTTGCTCAAATCATAATATCTTGTGTTTATTTGGTTAGTCGGATCTTTTTGATTGCTTACTTTTTATTTGGAGAATTGTAAAAAGTTTTCCATATCATTCTTTTGCAATCTTTGGATTCTCAATATAGTTTGTGCTCTCTCCAACTATTCGTCATTGGATATGTGTATTTGATTTCACTCATATTTTGAGAAATGCACACGTTTTGGGGGAGCTCATACTATATTGACCTTCTAAGATTTTTCGCCCATTTTGGAAATGGATGCCAATGGGGGAGAAGTTTTATAGGGTTTAAGGGAATTTGGTTTTATGCTTTTGTTTTGGTCATAAGCATTTACCTTTCATGCTCATGCATCCTTGCTTGTTTCTTTGCATGCATGGTTGCTTAATTCATTATATAAACCCTTGTAAAAGAGATTGTCATCAATTACCAAAATGGGGGAGATTGAAAGGGCATGGCGCCCCCATGTGTGGTTTTGGTAATTAATGACAATCCCTATGGACTAATGGTTGCATTGAGTTATTCTTATAGTGTTTGTCCATAGGCAAATGTTTGAACTCCATATGTTGGATTCAAGGTTGATGCCATAAAGATATTGATATAATGGAGTATTTGGCATCAAGATCATCGAGTTGTATGGATATATTTGATATGATCAAGAAGAAGAGTATGTGATGACCAAGTTGTTATAAGAGGAGTTATCCGATGATTGGTCATATGCGAGTTGAGCATATTGCAAGTATGTCTTGAAGAAAAGATTATGTGATCATTCATTATTATCTTCAAGACATCATCTTTTGAAAAGAGAAGAAAAGATACAAGGTTGATCAATAAGCTACAAGATGTACCAACATTTCTATGTGTGGTTAGGTATCTTTCTATGGGCTTGCATCAAATGAAGATTTCATATAGCCCATGAACGATGACGTCAAGTGGTGATCGTCATCAATGTTGAGAAGCGCAAGTTCAAGAGGAGCATCTCGAAGAAATCCTTGGCTTGAAGCTTGCCACCCATTTAGAGATAATGTTCATGTGAAGATGTGCCTAAGAGAGGCTCTCCCATAGTGGAGTATGGGGGAGCAATGTTTGGGTCTTCACCAAGCGAAGCGCAATCAAGAAAGGTGGTCCACTTGAAGAGATCAAGATCGACGTCATCTAGCTCAAGTGGAATGCGCAAGGCAAAGGTATGATAGGGTTTCTATTTTACCGGTCTCATGGTACTAGTTGGGAGACCGGGTTATAGGATAGATACCGTACTATCAAGAGGGGCTCTCGATTGAGCTTTATCGTATCAGTTGGAGAGAGCTCAAACCTTTGCATACTTGTCTTCATCATCTTTCTTGGTTCTTATTTGGATTTTCTCCTTGTTGGGTTTTGGTGCTTGTTGTGATCTTCATGACAAGCCCAAGTTCTCCGAAAACGGATTTCGTATGGAAAACTTGTTGCGTTTTCAGGTTGGAAATATTATCGGTCCACCTTCGAGATAGGGTCCACACCTTCCCATGTGTGGTATCCCCTCTATATTTGTGACCCTTAATATTTCCAACCTCGTTGGTTTCATCTCGTTTGGAGTTTCCTTGCAAAAGTTATTGCATTTCAGGATTTACCGGTTGTTCTTTTTTAGAGAAGGTTTACCTTTCGACATTTGGTTTTATCTTCACATGATGGACTATGATGTTGCTCTGCATAATCTTAAAGGGCTCTTCGTTGCGATTCCAACGAGCCCAAGATCATCGAAATCGGAGTCCGGATGAAAAAGTTGTGGGTGTTACATTTTTGGCAGCTGGGTGGCTAGCCCCCAGACCAGCCTAGGCCGGCCCCCAGGCTGGCCGGCTCAGCTGGGTGACCAGCCCCCAGACCAGCCTAGGCCGGCCCCCAGGCTGGCCGGCTCTGCTGGGTGGCCAGCCCCCAGACCAGCCTAGGCCGGCTCAGCTGGGTGGCCAGCCCCCAGGCCAGCCTAGGCCGGCTCCCAGGTCGGCCGGCTCTGCTGGGTGGCCAGCCCCCAGGCCGGGCTCCCGTACCCCTCCAACGGTCACTTTTTCAGGGGACCTATTTAAGGGGTTTCTTCCCCAATGGTTCCCTAAGTTCTTGAGCAAGTTTTTCCCCTCTCTCTACTCCATTGTTGACATTTGGAAAAGCTTGCCTTCCTCTCTATCCCTCCCATGATTCTTGCATATCTTTGAGGGAATTTGAGAGGAGATCTAGATCTACATATTCATCCAATCCATTCCTCCTCTAAGTGAGGGGAACCTAGTAGATCGTGATCTTGAAGTTCCATTTGTTGTGTTCTTCGTTGTTCTTCCTCTCTTCTCCCCCCAATAGCATTAGTTGCTTTGGTGGGATTTGAGAGTGAAGGATTTTGAGCACTTCTTGTGTTCTTGCCCATTGCATCGGTTGCATCGGTTTGAGTTCTCCACGGTGATACGTGGAAATCGAAGTTGAGAAGCTTGTTACTCTTGGGTACTTGGGGTGCCTTAGAGCTTGTCCTCTTGGGTACTTGGAGTACCCTAGACGGTCCTTGTTGATCTCAGAGTTTTGGTGGCTCGCGGGATAGTTGGGAGCCTCCAATTAAGTTGTGGAGACGCGCCCCAACCTTGTGTTTCTTGTGGCTTTGGGAGCCGCGGGAATTCGGTGAGAGCCTCCAATTAAGTTGTGGAGTGTGCCTCATCCTTGTACGGGTTCGGTGACCACCCTCAAGTGTCCCATAGTGGCTCGTGGCACTCTGCATTGGTAGAGGCACGAAGGAGATTACGGTGTGCCATTTGACGGCTATTCGGGGATCACTTTGTGACTCCGCACCGCTCCAACGGAGACGTAGCTTCCATTGGGAAGTGAACTTCGGGATAAATCATCGTCTCCAAGTGCCTCGGTATTTCTATACCCGAGCTTCTTACTTATGCTATTTACTTTGTGATAGCCATCGAGCTTGAAGTAATATATCTTGCTATCACATATTTGCTTATTTTGTCTAGCATAAGTTGTTGGTGCACATAGGTTAACCTAGCTTGTTTAGGTTTCGTGCTTGATAAATTAAATGCTAGTTTTATTCCGCATTTATTCAAGACTAAACCGCAAAGAATTTTAATCGCCTATTCACCCCCCCCCCCTCTAGACGACATCCGTGTCCTTTCAAGCACAAGCTCATCCCAGTAGAAGCTGGCTTCGAACCCAGATCCGCCGCCGGAGCCAGCCATGGTCGAGCAGAAGGGAGGGGAGAAGACAGGGAGGAGAGTGGAGTGAAATGGATTGGTCGATAGTGGGCTAGGGTTTAGTACGGGACGAGGGTGGAGTGAGGTATATTTGGGGTAAGACTGAGCTGCATCTGTTGTGGCAGGCGTGTCCGGACAGCCATATTTCTGCCCCACGCTGTAGGCTGAGTATGAAGGTTGCCGGACAATTCGGACGCTTGGGCTAATTTTGAAATCCAGTTGGGTACAAAAAATAAGGAAAACGTTTGATGCACGACAACCGACTAAAATATTAGCCCAAGTGGCACTTGTTCCTTTGAACACATTATTTCTTTTATTTTATAGTTTTATTTCTTCATAGGTTGTTCCATTTCGACTAATTTTTTTGTTAAACTAGTCTCAAATACTTGTTCCACTCCATTAATATACTTGATCCTCTAGACTCATGAATTTGTTCTTCTTGTCTTTGTCACTTGTTCTTCTCATCTTAATACTCATGGCCTCAAAACATGCATGTTCCTGTAACCTCAAAAGTCAAAACGCATGTAACTTTTTCCATTCTAGTGAAACACATGTTCCTCTATTACCTGACACTTTTTCTATTATTTCTTTTATTTTATTAATTAATTAATTAATTTATTATTATTTTATACTAAAAGCAAAATACAGGGGTAAAAAACGAAGACACCACGTTAATCCACATGGGCTAAAAATATATGCTCCATTGGTCTTAATTTTAACGGCTGAGATTTAAACCTGATAAGTGTTACGCAAATAATTGTCATGTACTGTACCTAACGTACACCATCTTACATGGGCACGTACAAGCATAATAAGAGAGATAGGAAAATTATCTACAGATGTTACGGGTAACAGAAAAGTGTAGTACAAGGCCAAATATAATACGTGCTGGACCAGGATACTATACATCAAACTGAACGACTCAGATTTTAAAAAATACCTATGCTTGTATGTAAAAAAGCTTGATTTTTTTTCTTACAACTGTTTTATCTTTGTCAGGATGACCCTGTCCGTAAGTGTGGCAAAATCGGAGAGGAACATTCACTAGGGCCCATCTATACTAGCGCTTCAAGCGTTGTGTACACTCTCTTGGAGAAGGACCCAGTCCTACTTTTTTTTTTGAGGGGTAGGACCCAGTCCTACTACGTCCTTGACATACACACGGCTCAATTTCACCATCACAGCCCATGTCCAGAATAAACGATCTCCACTCGAAAGAGCCCATAAAGCCCAGTCTTCCTAGGTTTCTCCTTTTCCACGCCATGGTCTCTATTCGCCGGCAGGGATGCTATAAATAAACTCTGAATCCATCCCCAAAACATATCACCTCCCTCCTAGGGTTCCAAGCAGCAGCAGCCGCCGCCACGGTAGCTCCGCCTCTCTTCTTTCCTCGTCATTTTCTTCCCTCGTTTTCATGGTTCGATCTTACTTTTTCATCTTCCTCTCTCGATTCTTGATAAGTTGGCGGCTCCATGCCACCGTTCTTCTCGAGCAGGGGATAGATCGACGCGTCAAGAAATCGTTTCAATTGCCATGTCTTCCAGTAGGCAATATGATTGTTGCTTGCGTACACTTTTTTTTTATTTTCCCCTCGATCTGCTTCTTTTATTTGATATGTTGGCAGTCAAATCTCTTATCCTGTTTCCGTTTGCACGATGCTAACCCCGGGCTTGTCGGATGGATCTCGGTCCTCTGTGAAGAAGGAAAGCCCCAATGCTGTGCTAGATCCACCGTGCCGTTCAGTGTTGCAGGCCACGACACCGCGCGTGGATGAGCGGCTTGTGTCAGAGTAACGGACACATCCACAGCAAAGTTTCTATTCTCCCCTCATGTTTTAGTTCTCTCATCTTTTTGGTTGATGGATGGCAGTGATTTGAATCTTACCCGCGCTTCTGATTAACTCGTGAAGTACAAGGGAAAACATGGTTGAATTTCTTAATATGAGCCATTGCAAATACCAAATGTATCTTATCTTTCTTTCTAGAATTGTTCTGTTTTGTTGATGTCTGTGCTGTGCTTTTATATGGCGGTGATGAGAAACACTATTTGCAAACACGCCAGTTCTGCTTCTGACAATTCATGACAGAAGAACATGTTATACATATCTGAGCCATGATCTAGCGAGCACACTCATCATAAGGCTTGCCACTTACGTGATTTATTTTGAAACTCTTCATCTGGGTGAATTTCCGGTGATGTTTCGCCCAACATTTGGATCTGGGGTTCCTGTTTACAGGATGAACCTCCCTGGCGTATGACCCACGGGCAAGTCTGAGGATATATACGAACTTATGATGCTAGTTTTAGTTGTTTATTTGCCATTCGACTTTTCTTTTGCCAATTCGATCGATAAATTCGCCTGTTTTGGTTGCCGAGTTTAACTATCCTCTCGCAAGTACCTCTGATTTGTGGAAGAGGCTGAAAATCTCGGAACAGCGTGTGTTGTCATCAGCTTCGTCTCTTGAACCTACGAGATGGGAGTTAAATAACAACACAAGATTTGATTAACTCGCATCAATTAACTGTTCTGTCAGGGTCGGTATACCGGAACATAGATAACTTAAACCATTCTCTGCTTAAACTATCTAAAATATTATAAATTACCTTTTTGCCAGTTTATTTGTACCAGACATGATTTTGTAGAACCGATTTCCACGGCCTGTCTGATCCTATGTCAGCGACGAGGTGGACCATAGTAGGGGCTGAAATTCAAATCCGTTGAGAACAATTTTTAGTTTTTAATCAATGCTAGTGAAATTAAGAGCTAAATGAATCAAAATTATCCCTTTCTGCCAGTTTATTTGTACTAGACGTGATGTTGGATAACCGATTTCCATGGCATGGCCGATCACAACCAAGAAGGTGCACCATCTTTTGGACGTTGAAATTCAAATGCTTAATCAATTCTTGTGAAATTAAGAGCAAAATGTAGAAGGTTGAGAATATTACTGATTGGTGGAAGAGTCTGAAAATAGCGTTTGCTATATCCTCTCTCTACTACGAGATGGGAGTGAAATAACAGCACGAGATTCGATTATGTCTTCTGCATCAGCAAAACATCTGCCTCATTTTAGAATTTGTTCTCCTCGGTCCAAGAATTAATTGATCAACAAAACCTCTACAATTTAAACTGCCAACCAGCTAACCATTCGCCCATTTAATATCTATTCTTGACAGATCTTTTTGATGGTATAGAAGACTGTTCGATTTGATGAATCCCTTCAATATCTAATCTCCCTAGGAGAGCCTTATTTGCTCCACGTGGCAAACTTTTATTGGTTCCTGCTTGTTTATGTTAATCTTTTGTTGTGGAAAAGACCCCAAATCTATTAGCATAAACAGTTGGTACAAAGCACTCTAGAAAATAAGAATATTACAACCAGCTGAAAATAAGAATATTACAACTAGCTCCCTGAGGAACCAAGCCATCTCCTTCGCTCTTCCTACCGCACGACGAAGATGCAGAAGATTAGATTATTCGTTTGTTCACCTTTAGCGACGGGCTTTCTATCTACCACACATGAATCTATGAATTGTTCCTCTCTTGAAGGATTTCTAATAGCTGCCCTATGTGGGCATAACTATTTTCTACGTCATTTAAGGTCGAAATCTTTCTCCACGGGCTGCGGTTGCTTTTAATGTAAATTTTATTAAAAAAAAATTGGGCAGCTCAAAAAGTAGTAGCAAATATACAACACTCGGGTTGCTGCTGTAAACCAGAAAGCGTAAGGCGTGCATGCCAACTGTCAATCAAAAGTTATATGTCGCCCTCCCGTCTCTCCTCCTGTGCCGTGCCGCCTTCTTTGCCATTGATTTAATCTTGAATTCGACGACTGTTCCACTTGGACCAATTCAGCCGCAAATACACCACCACTACTTTAGGACACCAAGGATCGAGAGGGATTTGGCCTTGAGGGGTGCGGTCACTCCCCTCCGGCGCGCGTCCACCATCGCCTCCCGTCTATAGCTCTGGTTGTTGAGCCACCGAGCGGCACTCCTCTCCTCCCCCCCTCACCGTATCTCCTCCTTCACTGCAAGCACGTACACGAGAGACGCATGTCAGTTCTGCCTTTGGACACACCTTGACCAGCACTGTCTCACACGTAGCCGTCGGGCTCACCTCGTCTAGAGATTAAAAAATCCACAACTGTTACTTTTCGATTTGTACGGTTTATACTGCAGTGCTAGACGTATAATATTTGTTTGAAAAGTCTATGGAATTTACCTGATCTTACATGATACACTAATTTTTAGTCAAACCAACATGTCATAGATTGATAATCGTAATAATACCCTCGGGCGCAGCAAAACGTGCCAACCCCTTCTAGTCATAAGGCTATTGTTGCAAGTTTGTTTAAAAGATCGGAAAATTGCATCACTTCGATGGTACTACCCTTGAAACGTGTTACTACGTGCAATTAAAAACCGGACTGGTGATCGAACCGGTGAGGGTCTCGGTTCACAGTTCAACCGGTTGGACCGCCGGTTCGCTCGGTTCAATTGTGGGTTTTTTTAAAAAAAATACGGCTGAAATATTAGTGATCTGTTAAAAAAAGTAAGTTTATATAATACGTTTGTGAGCTATCAAGACACCAGCATCACACGGACTAGATGGCCATCCCAGGTTGCATGTGCGCATGCGAAGCACGAGCTCGGGCAGTTTGAATCTTGGCCGAGTCATTTAATTTTTCTCGCGCGAGAGGGTTGCTCCGGTTGAACCGGCGGCCTGCTATACCCGGTTTTCATCCAGAACCGCCGGTTGGACCGCAATCTGTCTGGTGTTTCCCGGTTCACGTGCGCGAACGGTCCAGTGCACTTAACACACCGGAGGAGGCCGTGGTTCCGGTTTTTTCGGATGAACCGCCGGTCCGGTCCGGTTTTTAAAACTATGCGTGCAACCCTAAAGCTAAGGGCAAAACCAACCTGGCGTATTTTGACACCGATAGTGTCACGGAGGAAATGATCTGTATGGGGCGGCCAAGAGGAAGACAAAGAGGACCAGGCTGACGAAGAGGACGAGGCCGTCGACGACACTCTACTTCAAACGCAAGAAGGGGTCTCAATTGATGGTGAGCCATTGTTCGGGGAATAGCGTCTGGACGGCCAACTACTCGGTGAAGGAGCCATCTTGACCTGTATCAGCAGAGGGTGTTAAGCTTGTCAGTATAGATATTTATTTTCTACAAAGTTTTGCTTGTTTGAATCACTCCTGACCGTAGCATTTCAGATACATGTGTCTCGATCTCATCCTTTTGCAAGGGAGAGTAGAGTATGTCTAGAGGGCCAACTTCTTTGCGAAGCTTGGATTTTCATTGGGCTTTTGAAGTGAGAGGCTTCGACTTTTGCATTGGAGGAGACATTGAAAGGCTTGATCGCCGACAACGAGGAGTCAAGTGTGAAGAGAGATGATGGCAAACGCCAAGACAATGAAAAGGCATTGACCAACTTCCTTGAGATGGCAAAGAAAAAAAATAGATATTGATGAGGTCAATGCACAAACAAGGGCCAAGGAGGTGGAGCACGCGATGTAGGCCGAGGAAAACCGCATCAAGGCCGAGGAGAATCGGGTGGAGCTCACGATGATGACCGAGGAGAACCGCATCAAGGCCGAAGACAACCGAGTGAAGCTCGCGTTGATGACCGAGCAGAACCGCATCATGATGGACGACTTGAGCAAAAAAGAGAGGCAAAACTAAAACCTGGAAAAAATGGGGTGGGCCGTTGGGTTTGTCCCCCCCCCCCCCCCCCCCTACCAAACGGACAAGCGACGGCCAAGGGCCTCATTTCTATCCGCGGATCGCCCTAAACGGACCAAAACTGACATATTTGGTGTCCGGTTTGGGGTGGCCCATTGGAGTTGCCCTAAATGGACAACCCAAACCTTTGCTTTTTGATCCGTTTGGTTAGCCAGGCGGGCACCAAATATCCTCTTGTGTCTGTCGTAGTACACCCAAATTTATTTTTTAATTGAGGATTGCGTTGTGGATGGAGTCCTCCATGACCTTCCCGAGTATGGGGTCGTTATTTGGGTCGTCGTCGTCCTCCTCCACCTTCACTACGGGCCATGGAGGTAGAGCTTGGGAGCGCGGCGGTGACGCTGGAGCTTGGTTGTACGGTCACATGATCCTGTGGGGGCGTTGGATCCCGCGAGAAGCCCGAACGTTGGTGGAACCACGTTTCCCAATGCTTGGAGTCCTCGATGAAGGTACGGTCATCGAGGTACTCTTTCATGAGTGTCTTTCATGAGTGCATTGCGGGGGCGTTTGATCCCTAGTGCATGGTGATACGTCTCAAACGTATCTATAATTTTTAGTTGTTCCATGCATAATATATATCATTGCCACATGTTTTTACAATGTTTTTTATATCATTTTGGCACTTTTTATGGAACAAACCGATTAACAAGATGCCCAGTGCCAGTTCCTATCACGCCCCGAGACCCTGCCCGTAGAATGACAGCCGCCGCGCGCCTATAGACCCGGAAGTCTATACACACGCAAGGCGTAGAGAAGAAGGCATAAACCAGCCCAGTGGATCTCAAGCATCTCATTTTACTCATTTTACAGGGTTAATTACATGAATAAAAAGTTCTCTATTCGCATCCCACCCACTGGTCCAGCCTACTCCTCGGATGACGACGTCTTCTGCTGCGAACTCTGATACTGCATCTAAAAACAGAGGAAGCAAGGGTGAGTACGACAAGTCATACTCAGCAAGCAGGTACTTCACTAAACAACGGAAGAATAAAGGATATAAATACAGTAATAGCAGATCAACTGTATTTAATAGAAACCAACATAACTTGATTAAGATGGATAACAAAATATCAAGGAACTCGATGTAAGGATTTTCAAGGAAATGTATTGGCATCACACATGACAGCAAGGTTCCTACCCGGACTCACAGGGGTGAATATCCACGCTTTTACACTCTTAAGAGGGGTACTCCGACATCGACAGCCTCGCCCAGAACCACACAGGATTCCAGAACGAGCAGAGCTCTTTTTCCCGCTCGGACACCGGACACCCTGACCTACTCGTGTCGGTCGCTCCTACGGATCCATCACCGACACTTTCCATTCAAGGGCCGCCCCTCGCGGAGAACTCAGACAGTCCCATACCTGTACTGTGACCGGTACAATACATACGTTTGCCGTCGTGACACCAATACGACAAGAGATCAGGATATGACACAAACACTGGAATGCGATCAAACAGATATACTCAACAGAATATTCTCAGACTCCTCATGAGCTCCTGCGGAGTATTCGGATTTAATCAAGACAGAGAGAGAAACTCATCTCTCTCCGGTACCACAATGATCAACAAGGAGATCAACAAGATCGGTGCATGTAGAAGTACAAGCACCACAACGAATTAATAACAATTACAGAGACTAGAAGTAGCAAAGCTACTACCAGCAGAAGTCAAAGGACTAGCAAAGTAAATACTTGCAGGAATCAACAGAGTAGTAAAGCATCCACTTGCCTCGGGTGTAAGATTATGAACCATGCCAGGAAACACTCAGACCAATCGGTAGACGATCAGCTCTCCTACGTGTTTCCCAGATTATCTCACGACGGCGCCGAGTCTGCAGTATCTTGTTGGCGACAGAATCTTGCTCCATATTTCTTGGGCATCCCCATCTCTCACTCACTAGTGCAAGCACTCTTTCTCTGCTTCTGTGTTCTGTCTCTCGATGGATGTTGTGGGGAGTGCTGGTGCAGCACACCCTCAGCTATTTAGGACGTGAGGTGAGACCAGCAAAATATCTAAGCCGTAAGGATTAGCCTCGCCGGTCACCGCTTGCCGACCTCCAGCTAAAATATCTGGCCGCAACGGCCCTTGTCACTTGACCCTTGGAGCTGACCTTTGGTCCTTCGATGATAAGAAACGTCGACAGCAGGTCCACGCAAGATATTAAGATTGAGTCAGCATGCAAGCCACACGTCAGGTCCTCAAGGTCAATCAGCTCACGTTGCTAGTGTTAGCCATGCAAGCATACATGATTCAGTGAACCAGTTCATGCACCACGTAGTACTACTAGTTAGCTCGATACACTTGAGAAAATATCTTGCATGCACAAGTTAACATACTTTAAACACTAGAAATTAGCAAAACCAAAATTATTAGAGGCCAAATATTATTTTACTCTATTACATGATAACTCGAAAATTCGGGTTATCACAGTTCCTGTTTTTGCTGTCTTTTTATTTCAGAAAAGCTAGTCGGGGAATTTTCTCGGAATAAGCTGCCAATTTACATAAATTATTTTTACGAAGAAACAAAGACTGCGCCAGGAGGACGTGATACGTCTCAAACGTATCTATAATTTTTGATGTTCCATATATGTTTTATACCAATTGCTACATGTTTTATATACACTTCATATTATTTTTATCCATTTTCTAGAACTAACCTATTAACAAGATGCCACAGTGCCAGTTTCTGTTTATTATGTCTGTGCATTGTAGAAAAGGTCCAAAAACCAAAGTGCTCAGAAAAATCCTAGAAAATTGCAGAAATTTTATTTCGCCAGAAGATTCCGTGGGCCAGAAGGACAAGTCCGTGGGAGGACCACAACCTCCACACCATACCTGGGCACGGCTGAGAGGGGGGTGGCGCCGAGTTATGGTGTGGTTTTCTCGTGCACCGCCTCGCGTCGCCTCTTCGCCTATAAAAACCCTCCAGACCTAAAACTCGCGACCCCCGAAGGATTTCTCCAGAAAAGCTCCCGAGCTCCGCCGCCACCAAAAACCCTAATTCGGGGGACAGAAGTCTCTGTTCCGGCACCCTGCCGGGACGGGGAAGTGCCCCCGGAGCCATCTTCATCGCCGCTGCTGCCTCCCATGATGCGCCGGAGTAGTTCTTCATCGAGGCTGAGGGCTCATGCCGGTAGCTATGTGTTTTATCTCTCTCTCCCATGGTGTGATCTTTATGTGATCATGAGCATTGTAATCTAGTTGAATTCATAGATGTTTCCCCTTCATTATGTTATGGATATTCTACTCAATTGGTTTTATCTAGTATAATTTCCGGAGTCACCGTTGACAACACAATACCTTGGTGATAGTGCGGGTGGCGTGTGTGACTCTACTGGATAATAGATTAGAGAGATACTTACCATGAGTTGTTCTTGTGTTGGATGTCACTATAAAATTGTGGTGTTTGTTTAGTACTATCCTGGATGCTCATAGTGACAGCGTGGGGTGCCCTAGATGTGGAATGATGAACTTTAAGGTGTGCTTTTATAGCCCTACGCATGCAGTAGTAATGGTTTTGTTATCCAACAGGAGAATAGTTCCGAGTAGCATCTAAGTGGCATATTGAAAATGAAGTATTTATATGTGTTCAGTTATATTATTATTGTTGAGAGTGACCACTAGCGAAAGTATGATCCCTAGGCCTTGTTTCCAAGCATCGAAACACCGTTTATTTCCAGTTCTGCTGCATGTTCGCTCGCTGCCATTTTTATCACAGACTACATATACCACTTGTTAATACCCATATCACCTGCATTTTACTATCTCTTCGCCAAACTAGTGCACCTATACATCTGACAAGTGTATTAGGTGTGTTGGGGACACAAGAGACTTCTTGTATCTTAACTGCAGGGTTGCTTGAGAGGGATATCTTTGACCTCTACCTCCCTGAGTTCGATAAACCTTGGGTTACTCACTTAAGGGAAATTTGCTCCGGTTCTACAAACCTCTGCACTTGGAGGGCCAACATTGTCTACAAGAATAGAAGCGTGCGTAGACATCCAGCTCTTTTCTGCCGCCGTTGCCGGGGAGGTAAGGTAAACGGTACTCACATCCTCCGGTTACTAAGCTATTTTCTAGCACCGTTGCCGGCGTGTGAGTGCTCGAAGGTATCTTCTTTAGATCCTGCAGTTATATCTTTTTGTTTCTTGTTTTTTATTTCACTAGTTAGGCTTAATGGAAAATAACAAAAAAATTAGAGAGCTCTATGAAATTTATCTTGAGTTAGGACATGCTGTGTTGGAAGAGAAAATTAAAAAACCTATGAAACTTTGTTTGCATAATAGTAGTAGCAATGTTATTAGCATGAATTTTTTGAATATCATTATTGCTAATGCTATGGAAAAGTCTAACCTTGGGGAAGCTGGTTTTGATGAATATGATATTTTTAGTCCCCCATGTTTTGAGGAGGAAATTTGCTTTGATGATACTTTGCCTCCAATATATGACGATTATAATGATTGTGGTATTCTAGTTCCACCAACTATAGAGGATAAAGTTTATTGTGATTATGATATGCCTCCTATATATGATGTTTACAATGATGAATATGATATTTTTCAGTCCATCTACTATTGAGGATAAAGTTTATTACGATTATACTATGCCTGCAATTTATGATGATTGCAATGATGGATGTGATAGTTTTACTCTCACTATTACTAATGAAATTGATTATGCTTATGTGGAGAGTAATGATACTTTTATGCATGTGGATCATGATAAGAATGTTTTATGTGATAGCTATATTGTTGAGTCTATTCATGATGCTACTGAAAATTATTTTGAGAGAGGAAAATATGGTTATAGAAATCTTCATGTTATTAAATTTCCTCTCTTTATGATGAAAGTTTTGAGCTTTATCTAGTATTGCTTGTATATGCTGGTTGCTTTAAGACCTAATGGTCATTGTAAGAGAGGGAGACGCGGTTTCATATATCTCAATAATACTAAGTCTCCGATCTTTATGTTGAAAGTTTTGAAGTTGCACTTATTTTGCCTTCCTATGCTAGTCACTTTGTGCTTCATTAATTTATTTTCTTACAAGATTCCTTTGCATAGGAAGTGGATTAGACTTAAATGTGCTTGATATTTTCTTTTTGATGCTCTCTTAAATTCAATTCTTATACTTATGAGAGCATCATTAAAATTATCATGCCTAGCTAAAAGGCTTTAAAGAAAAGCGCTTGTGGGAGACAACCCATGTTATTTTTTGCTTTCTGTTTTCTTTTGCTTTTTGTTGGGTCAAGGATGTTGTTACCTCTGTAACACTCCTTTGTATCTTTTTGTTTTTTCTTTTTGTGCCAAGAAAAGCCTCTAATGGCAAGAAAGTGTTAAAGTTTGGTTTGCTGTCCAGAAACAAATTTCTGTTCTTCACTGTACGAAAATCCTAAAAATCAAAGAACGTGATATTGATCTAATTTTTTTTGTGCGTAAACCTGAGATTTATATCTAACTTTCCTTAGTTTCTAGTTTTCTGATTTGAGTTACGTAAGTGTCTCGAAAAAATTCAACTTTACTGGCTGTTCTGTTTTTGACAGATTCTATCTTTATTCTGTATTGCTTCTTATACGAGCTTTCTTTGTGGTTTCTTTTCGTGGAAAGGTGTTACAAAGACGTAGTATATATTAGCTAATGCTAGAATGAGTTATTGCAATGTGTCCTTACAGAAACAAAGTGGATAAATTGTTTTGAGTACTAACCCTCTAATGAAGTTTATGAGAAGTTTGGTGTGAAGGAAGTTTTCAAGTGTTAAGAGAGAGGATGATGAAAGAAGATTAAGAAGGGACAAATGGTCAAGCTTGGGGATGCCCATGGCATCCCTCTGCAATTTTCAAGAAGTCACAAGCATCTAAGCTTGGGGATGCCTTGGGGCATCCCCTTCTTCATCAACAATCATCAGGTCATCTCTAGTGAGACTATATTTTTATTTCTTCACATATTATATGCTATTCTTGGAGCGTCTTGTGTTTTATTTTCTTTTTATTTTTATTTTGTTCTCTGGTCATTACAATGCTTGATCACAACATTCTTGTTTGGGAGAGAGACACGCTCCGCTTTTTCATTAGAATACTCCTATTCTTCACTTATACTTGTAGAGTATTCTTTCTAGCGCTGCTATGCTTTTAGCTCTTGTTTTGCAAGTATCTCTTGTCAGAGCTATTAGTTCTTTTGTAGAAAGTACTCTCTTGCCTCACTTATATTTGTTTGGAGAGTTGTTAAATAAGTTGATTGGTGTTTGGTTAGAACAGAAAATGCTATGAATGTGGTAATGGTATAAAGAAAAAAAGCTTACACGGTCTTGTAGATCATTTGTCTTGAATAACTTGATTCTTTTCAATTGTTTTGAGTTATCAAGTAAGTAAAGTTTAAACTTGTGTATCATGTAAGTAAAGGCTCATTAGTGAAGAACTACCGTTAAAGCTTGCAGTTATTTGATTTGTCATAATTGGTAGTTCCAAAGTCTAGATATTTTCTATTAAAAGGATGTTTTGGTTAACAAGGAAGACAATGTGGAGTCTTATAGTTTTTCTTATATGTTCATCATATGGTTCTTTTTGTACCGGTTTACGTTATGTGTTTGCTTAAAATAACCTTGCTAGCATAAACTCTGTACTGAGAGGGTATGCTTCTCGTGCATCCAAAACCCTGAGCCAAATCCATGCCATCTGTGTCCATCATACCTACCTATATGTGGTATTTCCTTGCCACTCCAAGTAAATTTGTCACGTGCTACCTTTAAACTATTGAAAATTGTTACTACTCCTTTTTGTGTCTCTGTTTACCAGCTCATGAGGAAGTAGTGGATTATCTTTATTACACTTGTCAATCAGACTTTACTCCAGACTAGCAACTTACATCTGCTTATCTATAATTTTGCAAAAAGAGCTGGCAAAGGGGTGCCCAGCCCCATAAAATATAATTTACAACTTTAACCGCTTATTCTCTTCACATTTTGTTAACCGAGCATTCGGTCAAACATTGCATGTGTAAACCAAAGAGATAGAGGAATGATCTGCTTGCAGCAGAAATAACGTTCCTCATGGGAGCCGCTCTTAAAAAGTCTGGTTGGCATGGGTAATACTGTATCATCTACTACCATTCGTTGACAATTAACATGCACCTCTCAAAATATATTTTTACTCTCTATATGATTTCAAAAACTGAAAAGCTCTAGCACATGATTTAATCCCTGCTTCACTCTGCGAAGGGCCTTTCTTTTACTTTTATATTGAGTCAGTTTTCCTACTCCTTTCTATTCTCCACAAGCAAACACTAGTGTCAACTTTGGTACAAGAATTGTTATATGTTAGCATATTAGACTAATTATGCTACTTTGTGTTGACAATATCCATGAGATAAATATGTTGAAAGTTGAAGCAAATGCTGAAATTTAAATCTTCCAATGTGTTGGTCAAACACTTTTGATTAGAAAATGTTGCTTGGTGAGCTAACTCTTATGCAAATTCTCATAGATCCTTGTCTCCAAAGTACTATCCATGAAAAGCTTTTACTTGTATGATGCATCTTGATTGCTCATTGTTTACTTTATAGCAAACTATAGATAACTGACTTGGATCATTTCATTCAGTTCATGTGCTTTACGTTACTATTTGATCAAGATTGTGTTGGTAGCATGTCACTCCCAAAATTATATTTTTATTATCGTTTACCTACTCGAGGACGAGTAGGAACTAAGCTTGGGGGATCTGATACGTCTCAAACGTATCTATAATTTTTGATGTTCCATGCATGTTTTGTACCAATTGCTACATGTTTTATATACACTTCATATCATTTTTATCCATTTTCTAGAACTAACCTATTAACAAGATGCCACAGTGCCAGTTTCTGTTTATTATGTCTGTGCATTGTAGAAAAGGTCCAAAAACCAAAGTGCTCAGAAAAATCCCAGAAAATTGCAGAAATTCTATTTCGCCAGAAGACTCCGTGGGCCAGAAGGACAAGTCCGTGGGAGGACCACAACCTCCACACCATACCTGGGCACGGCTGAGAGGGGGTGGCGCCGAGGTATGGTGTGGTTTCTCGTGCACCGCCTCGCATCGCCTCTTCGCCTATAAAAACCCTCCAGACCTAAAACTCGCGACCCCCGAAGGATTTCTCCAGAAAAGCTCCCGAGCTCCGCCGCCACCAAAAACCCTAATTCGGGGGACAGAAGTCTGTGTTCCGGCACCCTGCCGGGACGGGGAAGTGCCCCCGGAGCCATCTTCATCGCCGCTGCTGCCTCCCATGATGCGCCGGGAGTAGTTCTTCATCGAGGCTGAGGGCTCATGCCGGTACCTATGTGTTTTATCTCTCTCTCCCATGGTGTGATCTTTATGTGATCATGAGCATTGTAATCTAGTTGAATTCATAGATGTTTCCCCTTCATTATGTTATGGATATTCTACTCAATTGGTTTTATCTAGTATAATTTTCGGAGTCACCGTTGACAACACAATACCTTGGTGATAGTGCGGGTGGCGTGTGTGACTCTACTGGATAATAGATTAGAGAGATACTTACCATGAGTTGTTCTTGTGTTGGATGTTACTATAAAATTGTGGTGTTTGTTTAGTACTATCCTGGATGCTCATAGTGACAGTGTGGGGTGCCCAAGATGTGGAATGACGAACTTTAAGGTGTGCTTTTATAGCCCTACGCATGCAGTAGTAATGGTGTTCGTTATCTAACATGAGAATAGTTCCGAGTAGCATCTAAGTGGCATATTGAAAAGGAAGTATTTATATGTGTTCAGTTATATTATTATTGTTGAGAGTGACCACTTGTGAAAGTATGATCCCTAGTCCTTGTTTCCAAGCATCGAAACACCGTTTATTTCCAGTTCTGCTGCATGTTTGCTCGCTGCCATTTTTATCACAGACTACATATACCACTTGTTAATACCCATATCGCCTGCATTTTACAATCTCTTCGCCGAACTAGTGCACCTATACATCTGACAAGTGTATTAGGTGTGTTGGGGACACAAGAGACTTCTTGTATCTTAATTGCAGGGTTGCTTGAGAGGGATATCTTTGACCTCTAACTCCCTGAGTTCGATAAACCTTGGGTTACTCACTTAAGGGAAATTTGTTGCTGTTCAACAAACCTCTGCACTTGGAGGCCAACACTGTCTACAAGAATAGAAGCGTGCGTAGAAATCAAGCTCTTTTCTGCCGCCGTTGCCGAGGAGGTAAGGTAAACGGTTCTCACATCCTCCGGTTACTAAGCTATTTTCTAGCACCGTTGCCGGCGTGTGAGTGCTCGAAGGTATCTTCTTTAGATCCTGCAGTTATATCTTTTTGTTTCTTGTTTTTTATTTCACTAGTTAGGCTTAATGGAAAATAACAAAAAAATTAGAGAGCTCTATGAAATTTATCTTGAGTTAGGACATGATGTGTTTGAAGAGAAAATTAAAAAACCTATGGAACTTTGTTTGCACAATAGTAGTAGCAATGTTATTAGCATGAATTCTTTGAACATCATTATTGTTAATGCTATGGAAAAGTCTAAGCTTGGGGAAGCTGGTTTTGATGAATATGATATTTTTAGTCCCCCAAGCTTTAAGGAGGAAATTTGCTTTGATGATATTTTACTTCCAATATATGATGATTATAATGATTGTAGTATTCTAGTTCCACCTACTATTGAGGATAAAGTTTATTGTGATTATGATATGCCTCCTATATATGATTTTTATAATGATGAATATGATATTTTCAGTCCATCTACTATTGAGGATAAAGTTTATTATGATTATACTATGCCTGCAATTTATGATGATTACAATGATGGATCTGATAGTTTTACTCTTACTATTACTAATGAAATTGATTATGCTTATGTGGAGAGTAATGATACTTTTATGCATGTGGATCATGATAAGAATGTTTTATGTGATAGCTATATTGTTGAGTCTATTCATGATGCTACTGAAAAATATTTTGAGAGAGGAAAATATGGTTATAGAAATCTTCATGTTATTAAATTTCCTCTCTTTATGATGAAAGTTTTGAGCTTTATCTTGTGTTGCGTGTATATGCTGGTTGCTTTAAGACCTAATGGTCATTGTAAGAGAGGGAGACACGGTTTCATATATCTCAATAATACTAAGTCTCCTCTCTTTATGTTGAAAGTTTTGAAGTTGCACTTATTTTGCCTTCCTATGCTAGTCACTTTGTGCTTCATTAATTTATTTTCTTACAAGATTCTTTTGCATAGGAAGTGGGTTAGACTTAAATGTGTTTGATATTTTGATGACCCACAAGTATAGGGGATCGCAACAGTCTTCGAGGGAAGTAAAACCCAAATTTATTGATTCGACACAAGGGGAGACAAAGAATAATTATAAGCCTTAGCAGCGGAGTTGTCAATTCCAGCACACCTGGGAAAGCACTAGTAACAAACGTGATGTGAAAGCAGCAGTAATATGAGAGCGACAGTAGCAGTAACACAGAAGCAATGGCACCAGAAAACAGTTGCTTGCGTGGAGTTGATGGGAAAGCAATTATGATTACAGATGGATCGGGGTTCCCAGCTATCTACACTAGAGGTAACTCTCCAAACGAATAACATGTGTTGGGTGAACAAATTACAGTTGGGCAATTGATAAAATTGTGAGGGCATGACAATGCATATTATGACAACATAATACATAGACCGTTATCCAACTGCATCTATGACTAATAATCCACCGCCAGGTTAACATCTGTGTCCCCCGTTGGTATTAAGTTGCAAACAACAGATTATTGCATTAAGAATTGTGCGTCATGTAAACAATGCAAATGACACGTAGACATAGCATCGTTGTTTTATCCCTAGTGGCAACAACACATCCACAACCTTAGACGTTGCTGTCACTCGCCCAGATTACTGGAGGCATGAACCCACTATCTAGCATAAATACTCCCTCTTGGAGATACAAGAAACTACTTGATCAAGGTAATCACAAGTACCGGAGAGCATGCAGGATATTAAATAAAACATAAGTATGATAACATGATGAACAACTGATCATAATTCCACAATTTATCGATCCCAACAAACACAACACCAATTACATCAGATGAATCTCAATCATGTACGGCAGCTCATGAGACTATTGTATTGAACAACATGGGAGAGAGAGTACCAACTAGCTACAGCCAAGAACCCGTAGTCCATAGGGAAACTACTCACAAACCATCATGGAGTCGAAGTGGAGGCGGCGTGGTCGATGGAGATGGCTCCGGGGGTCAATCCCCGTCCCGATAGGGCGCCGAACGAGATCTTCTGACCCCCGAAACCAGGTTTCGATGGCAGCGGAGCTCTGGAGTGTTTCTCGTAAAATCCTTCGGTGTTAGGGTTTTCTCCGCGGGTGAATAAATAGGCAAAGGGCGGCGTCGGAGGGCGACCGAGGGGCCCACGCCACCCCTCGGCGCGGTTGACATGTGGGCCGCGCCCTAGGGTGGCGTGGCCGCCCTCTGGCGCCTCACCGTCTCCCCTTTGGACTCCGTGGACGTGTCGGTGAAATATTGATGTATGTTGATTTTCGTCCAATTCCGAGAATATTCCCGACTAGCTTTTCTGAAATGGAAAAATAGCAGAAAACAGGAACTAGCATTGGCATCTTGTTAATAGGTTAGTCCCACAAAATGTGTAAAAATTCTATGAAGTGTATATAAAACATGTAACAACAGGCATACTATCAACATGGAAAATCAAAAATTATAGATACGTTTGAGACGTATCAGCATCCCCAAACTTAGTTCCTACTCGTCCTCGAGTAGGTAAACGATAAAAACAATATAATTTTTGAAGTGACATGCTACCACACAATCTTGATCAAATAATAGCGTAAAGCACATGTGAATGAATGAAGTGATACAAGTCAATGGTCTATAGTTTGCTACTAAATAAGCAATGAGTAAACAACTGAATCATATGAGCAAAACTTTTCATGAATAGTACTTTGGAGACATTGGATCCATAAGTTTTTCATAAGAGTTAACTCACAAAGCAATAGTTTCAAAGTAAAAGGTATTTGACCAACACAAAGGAAGATTTAGTTTCAGCATTTGCTTCAACCTCAACATATTTATCTCATGGATATTGTCAATACAAAGCAAATAAATCAGTCAAATATACTAGCATATAACAATTGTTGTACCAAAGTTGACATTAGTGTATGCTTGTGGAGATAGAAAGAAGTAGGAAAACTGACTCAACATAAAAGTAAAAGAAAGGCCCTTCGCAGAGGGAAGCAGGGATTAAATCATGTGCTAGACTTTTTAGTTTTTGAAATCATATAGAGAGTAAAAATAATTTTTTGAGAGGTGTGTGTTAATTGGTCAACGAATCAGTAG
Source organism: Poa pratensis (assembly GCA_947311845.1). Classification (NCBI taxonomy): domain Eukaryota; kingdom Viridiplantae; phylum Streptophyta; class Magnoliopsida; order Poales; family Poaceae; genus Poa; species Poa pratensis. The sequence goes on from CAMZMU010000086.1 coordinate 13,604,470, forward strand.
TAGACAGTACGATATGACCCTTGCCAACCAGACTTTTTAAGAGCGGCTCCCATGAAGGACGTTATTTCTACCAGCAAGGCAGATCATCCCTCTTTTCTCTTTTGTTTACACATGCAGATGTTTCACTGAAGGCTCAGTTGACAAAATGTGAAGAGATTAAGCGGTTAAAGTTGTAATTAATTGGGACTGGGCACCCCGTTGCAGCTCTTTTTGCAAAATTAATAGATAAGCGGATGTATATGCCGCTAGTCTGGAGGTAAAGCTGATTGACAAGTGAAATAAAGACATCTACCACGTCCTCATGAGCTTGGTAAACAGTGACACAAAAAGGAGTAGTAACAATTTTGAATAGTTTTAAAGGTAGCACATGAAAAATTTACTTGGAGTGGCAGGAAAATAACATATAGGTAGGTATGGTGGACACAGATGGCATGGATTTTGGCTCAAGGATTTGGATGCACGAGAAGCATTCCCTCTCAGTACAGAGTTTAGGCTAGCAAGGTTATTTAAGCAAACACAAACTATCAACCGGTACAAAAGAACTTATATGACAACATATCAAAACATTATATGACTCCACACTGTCTTCCTTGTTAACCAAACCCTTTTACTAGAAAAATCTAGACCTTGGAATTACCACTTATACAAACCAAATTCAACAAGCTTTACGGCAGTTCTCCACTAATGGGCTTTACTTACATGATGCAAAAGTTTAAACATGACCTACTTAGTAACTCAAAACAATTGACAAGTATCAAATTATCCAAGATAGTATCTACAAGAGTATGTAAGCTTTTCATTATGCCATTACCACATGCAACATTTTCTGTTCCAACCAAACACCAATCAATTTATTTAAACAACTCTCCAAACAAATATAAGTGAAGAAGAGAGTACTTTCTTTAAAAGAACTAATAGCTCTGACAAGAGATACATGAAAACAAGAGCTAAAAGCTTAACAGTGCTAGATGTGAATACTCAACAAGTATAAGTGAAGAATAAGTATTCTAATGAAAAAGCGGAGCGTGTCTCTCTCCCAAACAAGAGTGCTAGGATCCAACAAGTTGTGATCAGAAAATAAAAAAAAACACTGAAAATAAAAGCACACAGACGCTCCAAGAACAGCACATATGATGTGAAGAATTAAAATATAGTCACTAGAGATGACCTGATACTTTGTCGATGAAGAAGGGGATGCCTTGGGCATCCCCAAGCTTTGACGCTTGAGTCTTCTTGAAATATGTGGGAGATCCATGGGAGCCTCCCCAAGCTTAAGCTCTTCACTCTTCTTGATCTTATTATATCACCTTCTCTCTTGACACTTGAAAACTTCCTTCACACCAAACTCAACATAATTCTCATTAGAGGGTTAGTGCATCAAATCAAAAACTCACATGTTCTGTAAAGACGCAAACATGACCATCATTTTAAACATTAGCTACTGTTACTAGCCTTATGTGAAGCTCTTCCACCCTTAAAGAATTCCACCTAACACTTGTAATAGCGAGAATGCAAAACAAAAGACATAATCTGTCCAAATCAGAACAGTCGTAAAGACGAATTTTTTCGAGGCACTTACGTTCTCAGATCGAAAAACTTGAACTAACGAAAGATGCGTACATATATCAGGAGTATGCACAAAAATTGCAGATTTAAATCACGTTTCTATGAATTTAGGAATTTCGTACAGTGAACAACAGAAATCTGTTCTTGCGCAGCAATCCCAATTTAGCATCATCTTATCATTAGAGACTTTTCTTGGCACAACAAACGATAAATAAAGATACAAAGAGTTGTACAGAAGTAAACAAGCTCCTTGACTCAATAAAAAAAAATTGCAGAAAATAAAATGGGTTGCCTCCCATAAGCGTTTTCTTTAATGCCTTTTAGCTAGGCTTGATAGTTTTAATGATGCTCACATAAAAATAGAAAATGAAGCAAAAGGAGCATCAAGAAGCAAATTCGAAACACATTTAAGTCTAACCCACTTCCTATGCATAGGAATCTTGTACACAAATAAATTCATAAAGAACAAAGTGACAAGCATAGGAAGATAAAACAAAAATAACTTCAGAACTTTCAACATGAGAGGTGTTTTAGTACCATGAAAATTTCTACAACCATATTTTCCTCTCTCATAATAATTTTCAGTAGCATCATGAACAAACTCAACAATATAACTATCACATAAAGCATGCTTTTCATGATCTACAAACACATAATTTTTATCAAGCTCCAAATAGTGGGATTAAAACTTTCAAACCCACTTTTAACATTTTATAACAAGATGATTGATCATTCTCAAGAGGTATGGGACTCCATCTAGATAAAGTCAAGACCTCTCCAATCCCATTTTCAGTAGTAGAATACATAATATTATCAAGCAATATAGGACCATCATCTAGAGCTTTATCATAAACATTTTCTAAACAAACCTCCTTATTACCATGCATTTCGATATTAGGCACAAATAAAGGATTATCATAAGATTTATCAAAATAGCATGGATTATCATAAATAACAGTAGCATAATTATTTCACAAGTTTTACTCATAGGGAATATTTCAAGAGAATCCACAGGAACATAACATTCATCCTCCTTTGTAAGCATGGAGGGTGATCAAATAATGTAAGAGTTAAAGAGTTACTCTCATTAGAAGGTAGGCATGGGTAGCTAATCCATTCTTCCTCCTTTTGTTCATCACTCTCTTCCTCTTTTTCATCCAATGAGATTTCAGATTCAGCAATTTCTTCTTCCACGGTTCCTGCAAATTGTGAGTACATTCTTGTGCATGAATGAGTCTCTCTTTATAATCAATGATATAACAATTATTGCTGAAATTTTCTAGGCAATAATCAAGGATAAAAGAGACCGTATCTTTAAGTTTATTACAAGCAACACAAGTTTCATAATTTTTAGCCATGAAGGAATCTATTTCAGAAGCTCCCATAAATAAAACAAATTGTTCTACTTCTTCAACTCCAAATGAATATAGTTATTCCAATGATAGTTCATAATTAAAACTTCTTCACTAAAGCCACATTGGAATTTAAGATGTTTAGTATCCTGTTCAGAGCAACAATTTATATCATGGCGTTCAAGCAAAATTTCAGCAATTTGATTTAACTTTTTTAACATGCCTCTCATGATTTTACCCTCTCTTGATTCTCTATACTTTATATATAATTCTTTAGCTTCCATAAACATAGAGGTTCTAGCATGTTCTTCCATAGCAACAGTTTTTTTTAGATTTTCAGTTTTTAATTTTTTATGGATTTTCGGGTATATAAGAAAAACAAAACTAAACAAAAATAAACTAAACAAAAGTAAACTAAACAAAACACAACTAAACAAAACAAAACTAAGCAAAATAAAACTAGACAAAAGTAAACTAGACAAAACAAAATAAAATAAAAACAGAGAGAGAGGTAGAGTGTACTCCCCAGGTGAACTTATGAGTAGAGCTATGCTCCCCGGCAACGGCGTCAGAAAATAGTCTTGATGACCCACAAGTATAGGGGATCGCAACAATCTTCGAGGGAAGTAAAACCCAAATTTATTGATTCGACACAAGGGGAGACAAAGAATACTTATAAGGCTTAGCAGCGGAGTTGTCAATTCTACCACACCTGGAAAGCACTAGTAACAAACGTGATGTGAAAGCAGCAGTAATATGAGAGCGACAGTAGTAGTAACACAGAAGCAATGGCACCAGAAAATAGTTGCTTACGTGGAGTTGATGGGAAAGCAATGATGATTACAGATGGACCGGGTTCCCAGCTATCTACACTAGAGGTAACTCTCCAAACGAATAACATGTGTTGGGTGAACAAATTACAGTTGGGCAATTGATAAAATTGTGAGGGCATGACAATGCATATTATGATAAGATAAAGTTCACTGTAGTATTTAATCGGGCATTACAACATAATACATATAGCGTTATCCAACTGCATCTATGACTAATAATCCACCGCCAGGTTAACATCTGTGTCCCCCGTTGGTATTAAGTTGCAAATAACAGATTATTGCATTAAGAATTGTGCGTAATGTAAACAATGCAAATGACACGTAGACATAGTATCGTTGTTTTATCCCTAGTGGCAACAGCACATCCACAACCTTAGACGTTGCTGTCACTCACCCAGATTACTGGAGGCATGAACCCACTATCTAGCATAAATACTCCCTCTTCGAGATTCAAGCAACTACTTGATCAAGGTAATCACAAGTACCGGAGAGCATGCAGGATATTAAATAAAACATAAGTATGATAACATGATGAACAACTGATCATAATTCCACAATTTATCGGATCCCAACAAACACAACACCAATTACATCAGATGAATCTCAATCATGTATGGCAGCTCATGAGACTATTGTATTGAACAACATGGGAGAGAGTACCAACTAGCTACAGCCAAGAACCCGTAGTCCATAGGGAAACTACTCACAAACCATCATGGAGTCAAAGTGGAGGCGGCGTGGTCGATGGAGATGGCTCCGGGAGTCAATCCCCGTCCCGGCAGGGCGCCGGAACAAGATCTTCTGACCCCCAAAACTAGGTTTCGATGGCGGCGGAGCTCTAGAGTGTTTCTCGTAAAATCCTTCGGTGTTAGGGTTTTCTCCGCGGGGTGAATAAATAGGCGAAGGGGCGGCGTCAGAGGGCGTCCGAGGGGCCGACGCCACCCCTCGGCGCGGTTGACATGTGGGCCGCACCCTAGGGTGGCGTGGCCGCCCTTTGGCGCCTCGCCGTCTCCCCTTTGGACTCCGTGGACGTGTCGGTGAAATATTGATGTACGTTGATTTTCGTCCAATTCCGAGAATATTCCCCGACTAGCTTTTCTGAAACGGCAAAACAGCAGAAAACAGGAACTGACATTGTGGCATCTTGTTAATAGGTTAGTCCTAGAAAATGTGTAAAAATGCTATGAAGTGTATATAAAACATGTAACAATAGGCATAATATCAGCATGGAACATCAAAAATTATAGATACGTTTGAGACGTATCAATTTTATTTTTGATGCTCTCTTAAATTCAATTCTTATACTTATGAGAGCATCATTAAAATTATCATGCCTAGCTAAAAGGCTTTAAAGAAAAGCGCTTGTGGGAGACAACCCATGTTATTTTTGCTTTCTGTTTTCTTTTGCTTTTTGTTGGGTCAAGGATGTTGTTACCTCTGTAACACCTCCTTTGTATCTTTTTGTTTTTCGTTTTGTGCCAAGAAAAGCCTCTAATGGCAAGAAATTGTTAAAGTTTGGTTTGCTGTCCAGAAACAGATTTCTGTTCTTCACTGTACGAAAATCCTAAAAATCAAAGAACGTGATATTGATCTAAAAAAAATTGTGCGTAAACCTGAGATTTATATCTAACTTTCCTTAGTTTCGAGTTTTCTGATTTGAGTTACGTAAGTGTCTCGAAAAAATTCATCTTTACTGGCTGTTCTGTTTTTGACAGATTCTATCTTTATTCTGTATTGCTTCTTATACGAGCTTTCTTTGTGGTTTCTTTTCATGGAAAGCTTTCTTTGAAGTTGGATAACGGTATGTGTATTTTGACGTAATGCCCATATTAAATGAAACAGTGAACCATGTGTCATGATAGTATTGTGTTGCGCCCATGTTTGTCAATTGCCTCGCTGTAATTTGTTAACCCAACATGTTTATCTTTTGGAGAGACACCACTAGTGAACTATGGACCCCGATCCTATTTTTCTATATTGCTTACAACCGTTTTAATAGCTTTTACTAGTCATTTGCTCGCTGGTCATATTTGCTCTCATATTATTTTCCACCATACGTTTAATCCCTTGTATTCAGCAAGCCGGAGGGATTGACAACCTCTCTGTTTCGTTGGGGCAAAGTAGTCTGTTGGTGTATGCGCAGGTCCACGTCAACACGCAATAAGTTTTCAGGCGCCATTGCTATTGTCACCTTTTCGAAGCCGTCTTGAAGTCCTACTGGTTCGATAACTTTGGTTTTGTAATTAAGGGAAAACTTGCTGCTGAACTACATCAAACCTTACACTTGGGGTCTCCCAGCGAACATGTTATTCCACGCCATCAAGCAAGTTTTCTGGCGCCGTTGCCGGGGACTTAGATTCTTCAGCGAGGGGAGTTTCACACATCCTTACACTCTATTTTTTTATTGTCTTGCTTATTATATTTTTTATTAGTCTTGTCTTGCTTTTCGTTTGCTTTAAAAATCAAAAACACAAAATAAAAATAAAAATTACAGCAACTAGTTTATTTCGGTTTTTCCTAGTATCTTGTTTTTATTTTGCTAAAATGGGTTCGGAAGAGAACACTAAGTTGTGTGACTTCACTAGCACAAACAACAATAATTTTATATGCACTCCTATTGCTCCACCTGCTTCTACAGCAAAGTTTTATGAAATTAAACCTGCCCTTTTAAATCTAGTTATGAAGGAACAATTTTCTGGTGCCAGTTCTGATGATGCTGCCTCTCACTTGAATAATTTTGTTGAACTATGTGACATGAAAGGTGATATTATTAAACTGAAACTATTCCCTTTCTCCTTGAGAGGAAGAACTAAAGAATAGTTATTATCTTTGCCTAGGAATAGCATAGATTCTTGGACTAAATGTAAAGATGCTTTCATTGGGAAATACTATCCACCTGCTAAAATTATATCATTAAGAAGTGGCGTCATTAATTTTAAACAATATGATAATGAACATGTTGCTCAAGCTTGGGAAAGAATGAAATATATGGTAAAAAATTGTCCCACTCATGGACTGACTACTTGTATGATCATCCAAACCTTCTATGCAGGCTTAAATTTTCTTCAAGGAATTTATTGGATTCGGCTGCTGGAGGTACCTTCATGCCCACCAAATTAGGAGCAACAACAAAGCTCCTAGATGTGATGATGGAAAATTACTCCCAATGGCACACTGAAAGAGCTCCAACTGGTAAGAAGGGAAATTATGTTGAGGAGATCTCCTCTTTGAGTGATAAAGTTGATGCTATTATGTCTATGCTTTCTGATAATCATGTTCCTATTGATCCAAATAATGTTTGTATCTAGCTTCTTTGGTTGCTCAAGAAGAACAAGTTGATGTGAATTTCATTAGAAATAATTTCAACAATAATGTTTATAGGAACAACTTTGGTAATAATAATAATTATAAGCCATATCCTCCAAGTGGTAGTAATTCTTTTGGTAATTCTTATGATAAATCCCTTGGTAATAATAGTATGCTTAGCGATGAAAGAGTGTTAGAAATTGAAAAGGCTACTAAAATTTTTATGCAGACACAATATGAGCAGAATAAAGTCTTTTCAAAACAATTGGATGAGCACTCTTTTATGCTGAAAAATATAAACCAACAACTTGAGGGATTAAATAGAGAGATCTCTAATTTGCAAACTAGGCTTGCTAATACTGAAACTTGTATTTCGAATATGTCTGAAACCCAATCTTGCTTGATAAATAAAATGGCAGCAAAACCTGAGTCAATTGAAATTGCTGAAACTAGTAAGATTGCTAATGTTTGCACTATTTTTACTGATGATGATATTAAAATTTGAATGCGCATGAGTCACCTACAATACCTAAATATGCTAATGGTAAAAGAACTAGAGTAGGAAAGATTTCTATTGCCCCTATTAAAAATCAAAAGCTCTCCAATAGTGCTAAAACTGTTTCTAAAGGAAATGCTGAAATTAATCCTGATGAAAATGATCCTTTTAGAGATGATGCTCCTGTTATTTTTATGATAATGATCTTGATTTTGATAATTGTAACCTTACTGAAGTCATTAAGTTTTTACAAAAGCTTGCAAAAAATCCTATTGCTAGTAAAATGAACATGGCTTTTACCCAACATATCACAAATGCTTTGATTAAAGTTAGGGAAGAAAAGATCAAGAGTGAATTTTCTATCCCTAGAAAATTAGAAGATGCTTGGGAGCCTACTATTAAGATGAAAGTTAATGATTTGAGTGCAATGCTATGTGTGACCTTGGTGCTAGTGTTTCCATTTGCCTAAAAAGCTATATGACATTATATTCTTGATTTGGAACCACTAGAAGATTGTCCTTTGAATGTTCATTATCTTGATTCTACCTTGAACAAACCTGTGGGAAAAATAGATGATGTTCTTATTATGGTTAATGGTAATTATGTCCCTGTGATTTTATTGTCATGGATATTGAATGCAAACTTTCTTGTCCTATTGTGTTGGAAGACCTTTTCTTAGAACTGTTGGTGCTGTCATTGATATGAAAGAAGGAAATATTAAATTTCATTTTCCACTTAAGAAAGGGATGGAACACTTCCCTAGAAAGAGAATGAGGTCATCTTTTGTGTCTTGTGTTAAGTCAAGTGATTTGGATGTTGCTAAAATTTATAATACTTGATCTTTTTGCTATTGTGCCTAGCTAAAAGGCGTTAAGAAAAGCGCTTATGGGAGGCAACCCATTGTTTTTATTTCAGTTTGTTTTATTTTATTTGAGTCAAGGTTGCTGTTACTTTGGTAACACTTTCTTTGTATCTTTTATTTTCGTTTTTGTGTGCCAAAAATAGCCTCTAATGAGAGGAAAGTGAAATTATGTGTTTTGCTGTCCAGAAACAGATATTGTTCGTCACCGTACGAAATTCTAAAAAATCACAGAACGTGACCTGGAGCTTTAAATTTTTGACAGCAAGCATTGGGTTTTGTCTACCTTTCGTTAGTTTTGAGTTTTCTGATTCGAGGTGTCCTAGTAGCTCGAAACAAATCATCTTTGCGTTCTGTTCTGTTTTTGACAGATTATGTCCAAATTTTTGCATTGCACCTTTTACGAGCAAAGTGGAGTTCCTCGATCCACGAAACATCACTTAGATCTTTGTGACAGTACCTAATGTTTAGAAACAAGTTTATGCAATTTTTCAAGTGAGAACTGGAGTTGGATTATTTTGTTTGAGGACTAACCCCTCTAATAAGTTTGTGATAAGTTTTGTGTGAAGGAAGTTTTCAACTGTTGAGAGAACGAGGTGATAAAAGAAGATCAAGAAGGGATTAAAGCTCAAGCTTGGGGAGGCTCCCTGGACCTACACCAAATATTCAAGAAGTCTCAAGCGTCTAAGCTTGGGGATGCCTTGGCCCAAGGCATCCCCTTCTTCATCGGCAATTAATCAGGTCGATCTCATGAAACTATATTTTTATTCCTTTACATAATATGTGTTGTTCTTGGAGCGTATTTATGTTTTGCTTTCAGTTTTGTTTTGTTTTGTTTGGTTTGCTGGTACTTTTCAATAAATGGATCCTTGCATTCTTGTGTGGGAGAGAGACACGCTCCGCTTTTTCATATACACTCCTTTCTTCACTTGTATGTGTAGAGTGTTTAGCTTTTATTATCTTAGCTTCTAGCTCTTGTTTTTCATGTATCTCTTTCAGAGCTATTAGTTATTTTTAGTTAGGTTGTACTTCTTGTGCTACATGCTTATTTGCTTAGAGAGTTGTTTCAAATAAATTGATTGGTGTTTGCTTGAAAGGGAACTATTATGTAGGAAGTGGTAAAAGAAGAAATTCAAATAGCATTGTCTTGAATTATTTGATGCTTGTCAATTGTTTTGAGACATAAATTAGATGAATGCTTAAACTTGTGGATCATTTGCTTAAGAATGGACTAGTGGAGAAATACCGTAAAACTTAGAATTATGATGCTTGTTTGGATTGTTATTTCTCAAAGTCTAGATATTATTTTTGCAAAGCATGTTTGGTTGACAAGGAGACAATATGGAGTCTAATGGTTATGCTTAATGTATATCTTGTGGTCATTCATGTATTCGGTTGTTAATATGTATTTGCTTGACACCTTGCTAAGCCTACAAACTGTACTGAGAGGAATGCTTCGCGTGCATCCAAAATCTTGAGCCAAATATCCATGCCATTGTGTCCACCATACCTACCTACATGTGGTATTTCCAAGCCACTCCAAATAAATTTTTCGTGTGCTACCTTTAAATATCAAAATGTTATTACTTCCTTTTGTGCATCTACTACTAAGCTCATGAGGAAGAAGTGGGTGGTCTTTATTGCATTTGTTGGACAAACTTATTTCAGGACTTGTATGCTTCATCTACTTATCCATTAATTTTGCGAAAAGAGCTGGCAGCGGGGTGCCCAGCCCCATAAAATAAAATTACAACTTTCACCAAAAAATCTCCTCACATTTGTTCCTGTGAATTCAGTCAAACATCTGCATGTGTAAACAAAGGAGATAAAGAGGGATGATCTGCTTGCTGCAGAAATAATGTTCCTCATGGAGCCGCTCTTAAAAGTATATCTAGCAAATGTAGTAATGCATTGTTCACTATCATTCGTTGACCATAGCATGCACCACTCAAATAAATATTTTTGTGTCTCTATGTGCTTTCAAAAACTAAAAAGCTCTAGCACATGATTAATCTATGCTTCCCTCTGCGAAGAGCCTTTCTTTTACTTTTATGTTGAGTCAGTTTTCCTTTCCAATCTTTATCTCTCAAGTAAATGCATATTATCAATTGAGGTACAAGTACTACATGCTATCTTTATGTTTAACTGTGAAAACTTTATATTGACATTATCATAAGATAAGTATGTTAAAAGTTGAATCTTCTGCTGAAAACTTAAATCTTACTTTGTGTTGGTTGAGCACCTTTGCCGAAAGTATATTGCTTTGTGAACTATCAAGCTTGACAAGTCTTATAATTTTCATGTCTCCAAAGTACTATCTATGAAAAATTCTTGCTTAGATGTTACACATGGTTAATCATTATTTGCTTTATGTCAACTATAGACCATTTGCTTGGATCACTTCATCTAGTTCATATGCTTTACATTCTTGATCATAATCGTGTTGGTAGCATGTCACTACCAAAAATTATTTTGTATCATTTACCTACTCGAGGACGAGCATGAATTAAGCTTGGGGATGCTGATACGTCTCAAACGTATTTATAATTTTTGATTGTTCCATTCATAATATATATCATTGCCACATGCTTTTACAATGTTTTTATATCATTTTGGCACTTTTTATGGAACTAACCTATTAACAAGATGCCCAGTGCCAGTTACTATTTTTGCTGTCTTTTTGTTTCAGAAAAGCTAGTCGGGAAATTTTCTCGGAATAAGCTGTCAGTTTACATGAATTATTTTTACGAAGAAACAAAGACTGCGCCAGGAGGACGCATGCAGGGGGCCCCATAGGGGCCAGACGACCCCCAACCTTGGCCGCCTGGGCCCCACCTGGGCGCCTCGAGAAGCTTCCTGCGCCGCCCTTTCGCCTATAAATTGTCTTCCTCCCGAAAACCCTCGGTACCCGATCACATTTTCCAGAAAAGTTCCGAGGCCACCGCCGTCGCCAACCCTTGATCGGGAGGGTTCTGAAGCTCTTCCCGACACCCTGCCGGAGGGGAGATCGTCACCGGAGGCATCTACACCACCATGCCTGCCTCCGGAGTGATGCGTGAGTAGTCCACCACGGGATTACGGGTCCATGGCAGTAGCTAGATGGTTGTCTCTTCTCCTTTGTGCTCCATTGTTTAGATCTTATGAGCCGCCTACATGATTGAGATCATCTTTATGTAATACTATGTGTTGTGTTTGCGGGGATCCGATGAATTATGGAGTCTTGACATTATGATTCAGTTTATCTATGATATGTTTATTTATGATCTCGCATGCTCTCCGATGCTTGTGTATGCTTCGGCCAAAGTAATTACTTGTGTCATTAGAGAGGGTATTTATGCTAGATAGTGGTCCATGCCTCTCTTGTTCGAGCTCGAGTTGACAGAAACGATTAGAATTTGAGATGTGCTGTTGCTACTAGGGATAAAACAGCGGTTTTTATTGCTTTATGTTGTATTCATTGCTCGGGTGACATGCTGGATAGCAATCCCGGGGTGGATTATTAGTCATAGATGCAGTTAGATAACGGTCTATGTATTTTGACGTAATGCCCATATTAAATGAAACGGTGAACCATGTGTCATGATAGTATTGTGTCGCGCCCATGTTTGTCAATTGCCCCGCTGTAATTTGTTCACCCAACACGTTTATCTTTTGGAGAGACACCACTAGTGAACTATGGACCCCGGTCCTATTTTCCTATATTTCTTACAACCGTTTTAATAGCTTTTACTAGTCATTTGCTCGCTGGTCATATTTGCTCTCATATTATTTTCCACCATACGTTTAATCCCTTGTGTTCAGCAAGCCGGAGGATTGACAACCTCTCTGTTTCGTTGGGGCAAAGTAGTTTGTTTGTGTGTGCGCAGGTCCACGTCAACACGCAATAAGTTTTTAGGCGCCATTGCTATTGTCATCTTTTCGAAGCCTTCTCCAAGTCCAACTGTTCGATAACCTTGGTTTTGTAATCAAAGGAAAACTTGTTGCTGAACTACATCAAACCTTACACTTGGGGTCTCCCTGCGAACGTGTTATTCCACGCCATCACATGGCCGTTGACCGGAATGGCAACTGCTAGCGGTCCGGAAGGTGCACGTCCGACCACGACACGGGCACAACGTTCTCCCAATACCATTAACTCTCGTCAATAGGGACATAGTGGTCCCCGGTGGCAAGCTGGCAAACGGGGCAGGAGGCGAGGTGGCCACGCCTCGCCAGCCCGACAAGGAGCTGGCCTTGTGGTCGTTTTCCCCTTCTTTGTCCACCTGAGCGGCATTGCACCGGACTATGGTTTGATGTTGGTAGTGGGGGAGCAGAGTGAGCACGGTGGCATTTAAAAGGACATACGAGTGAGACGAATGGTGGTTGAATCGCTGCCATACTGAATCGGGGCAACCGAGTTGCTTGTCCGGGGGACGCAAACCCGTACCAAATTTGGGCCGGGAATGGATGCACGTCGACACCAAATGGACGAGTCACCGAAATGGGTTGCCGAGTTGCACTGTGTTTTCTTCCCGGGCGGACAAAACGGACGCGGCCGGACCAAATGGGTCGCCGCGTTGTTGTTGCTCTAAAGGCAGCTCAGAGGATTCTAAGAAAGGACATGCATTTTGTAAAAAAAGCCATAGACTGAAGAAAAGCCCGCGTGTATCATCACGAGATGCATCAAAATTGGCTTATTTATCTTGTGGATGACTGGCACTTTGATTTATAGGATTTCTAGAACACATGACTAGAAAATCAAAACAGAATTGCAATGTCATGCACATTAAAATTTCTAAAATTTAGGGAATATGTTTTAGTGGATGTTAGTTTTCTTATAAACTTAGGGCCCATCTGGAACAGAGGAAAAGTGTGGGAATTATAAAAATAAGATTCCTGTTGGAAAATTAATGTGGTGATGTTTGAAACAAAGGCATAGGAATCCAATATTTCTATGAAATTCCTACAGAAAAAAATAATGTTGTGTTGTTTGGAACGAAGGCATAGTCGTTCCAAAGGAATTTTGGAGGAAAAATAACATGAAATCTGACCTCATGTTTTCATCTCCTTGTGTTTACAATTCCCGTGTTCCCTGTGTGACATCAAAACGACGCTTTTGAAAAATTTCCGCTGTTTTGGTTCCTTTAAAAATTGAGGACACTTGGCATCTCATTTCTTGTTTTTTTTCCTATTCCCATGTTCTGATTTCCTTCATTTCAAACAGAGCCTTATTTCAAATTATTTACTATGTAATTCCGTGTGATTTAATTTGAAAATCAAACAATTCTTTTGAAGGATATATATCTTTTAAAATGTATTGGGCCAACGTGTATGCCTTCTGAGGCCCTAAATGTCTCACATCCTCAATTTTACCAATGTAATATGAATTTTATGACATTAAGTTACACCATTAGAAACCATAAACTTTGAAGTTTCTAATCGTATAGTTTTTAATATGTATATATCTCGTATTACATATTTCAAATTGATGATCTAGGGGTACGTCTGTGCCTAATAAACCAGATAGTAGGTTGTATATAATAATCCAAAGTTAAATGCATGTAACTCGCTAGTAGAGCATATGTTCAGAGTTTTGACATTTGGCCCAATTAAATGCATCTTGGGACGAGCAGTTAACAGTGTGTTACACTAAACGGAACACCTTGTGTAAGAGCATCTCTAGTGATTTGCGAAAAGAGGTGTGGAAAGCAAATATGGGCAATGGAGGTAGAAAAACGTCCTCGAGCGGCATGTGCAAAGGAGCAACTACCCCGTAGGCAAAAGGGAGACATTTTCATCGAAAACCACATCATGAGATCTGTAGACGCGCGCCCAGTAGACAAATCAAGACATTTTACACCTTTGTCGAGAGGGCTATAGGCTAAAAAGACGCATCTTTTTGATTGAAAAGTTAGTTTGCGCTTGTTATAGAGATGAAGATTAGGCCAACAAGCGCATGCAAAATTGCGGAACATAGTCATAGTTTGACATGACATCACGATATTTTTTGGTCGGTGTTGCAAAATTAAGGACTTTGCTAGGAAGCAAATGAATAAGAAATGTGGCGGTTAAGAAGGCTTCATCCCAAAATTTCGGAGGCATAGAATCATTTGCGAGTGACGAAAAACCAACTTAAACAATATGACGATGTTTGCGTTACGCAGAACGATTTTGTTGATATGCATGCGTAAATGAGAATGATGAGTAACACAACGTTTTTGAAAGAATAATGGAGTTTTTCATACTCACCACACCAATCAGTTTGCATTTTAATAATTTTGCGACCAAATATACACTGAACAAATTGTTGAAAATTGAGAAGAAATTGATAAACATCGGAACAATTTTTAAGAAAAATAGATCCATGAGGATTTACGAAAATTATCAATAAAGCTTACACGATACGAGTGTTTACCAACACAAAGATGAGCAGGACCCCTTACATCAGAGAACAGTTGTATCGAAGGAACAGTGGAAACAATAGTAGAAACAGGATAAGACAACTCATGGCTCAATATGGCAACGGGACACTAAGCACCGGTTATTGCCAAATCATAACCATCCCATACAATAAAATTTTCTACATCCCCATCCCGGGCCCATTAACTGTCACGGGACAACTATTCTCCCATCCTCATCCCCATCAGGTTATCGGATAACCAGCGGATAACCATACCCAAGAACCTCCGGTGTATCCGAACAACATTGTCTATGAAAATTTGGACAGCACCTCCCCAACAAATCGAGTAAATAAATGACAGCAATACAAACAGAGCAAAAAGGGCACACAACCACAATAATATACCATCAAATGATCACAATTCACACATAACAAAATAAGATGATCTAGGTTCAAATGGGCACACAACCACACATAATATTGGTTCAAATTGGCACACATCCACAAATAGAACATGTTCAAATGTTCAACACACATTAAGTTTAGGCATTACATCACATAAATGAGCAGTTCTCAAAGGCACATATGCCAATAACAAACAATATTCCGAATGAACAAAGGATGAATTGTAGAATTTGAGACTCCGGCTTCATGAATGAAGTGCAGGCTGCAACTAAGGCTTCATCCTTGAACTACAAGATGCGGCCGGTCGAGTTGGCACGATTTAGGGTAGGGCGAGGGTGCGTGTGTGCGGCGACTGGGGAGTGGGGAGGGGAAATGCTAGGGATTTAGGGTTTTCTGTTGTATATATACATGCCTCTCACTCTCTCTAGTATTCCGGTCCCACATGTCATGTGGTATAGCGGGTACCGGGTATGTCGGGTATGGATAGTGGTGTTCCAGAGCCGACACTGCAATAACCGCTGGGGAGTGTTTTAACATTGATAAGAGCCCCACGGGGAGTAATATGTAACCAAAACCATCCCCTAATAGGTGAATTAACCACCGGTTATCGGAATGGGGCCTGTTGCTCATGGCTCTTCGCCTGTGACATGGAACACAAACATATAGACTTATTTCACGCGAGTAAGGAAAATTATTTTTCCTAAAAGAGGGCCTGGCCCACTGTTTGGCGCTCGACCCACTCAAGGGGAAATGACAAACCACGAAAAAAGAACAATGCTACACTTACGGGCTGCAGTTACGGAATATAACTTACGGGCCGGACGTGGCCCACACCCACTTCATTTATATACCAACCGGAACGACCAGTCACCAACTCCCATTTAATAGTAAAGAATATGTTAACTTGGCAGAAAATGGCAGCCCCCCGTTTTAGGGGATCGGTTGCTGTGTCGTTAATATAGGACTAGACCTGAGCCCCCCCATGCACGTCACCAGACCTTGGAGTCCATGGCGGCACGACCCGCGGCTCTCTGGTGACATGCTCTGCCCCAATTGCAGTATGACACCAGGTCTCGTCTCAATCGTACGGCACCTCGTCGGCATCGAACTAGACCTGAGCCCCCCCCCCCCCCCCCCCCAAGCATGTGCCACGTGAAGAAATAGAAGAGGAAGAAGTGAGGGCGTAGAAAGAGGAGCCGATAGGTGGACCCAAAGAGCCACTGTCACATTAAGTGGAAACGCCCGGGTAGAGTGTGATTCGCTGCGGCGAATGAGTATTTCCCTAAGTTCTTTTTGGGCCATTCTTTATCAACCCAATGTCAAACGCTTATTAACGAATCAGTTAGTTATTTGTGAGTACTCGTTGCAGAACTGATAGTATTTCTGATAGTAATTCGAAAAAAATCCCAAAATGGGTCCTCAGATCTAATCTAGCCTGAAATGTTGTAGTTTCTATTTTATTTTACTCGAATGTTTTTATTTTTTTCTAATTTAGATATTGTAAAACTATTCAATGCCATGTTAACAACATTATTAATCAATGCCTTGTTAACAACATTATTAATCAAACCACAATTAAAAAAATAGAATAAATTAAGACCTCAATAAAACACGTCCGAAATGACCGTCCGAGGCCGAGCCATCCCGCAGTAGCTCCGCTAAGGCGATCAATCGTCGCTAAAGGAGCCCATGTTGATCTTCTCCGACCTCCAAAAGAGCACCCTGCGTGGTCGCAAAGGTTCTCTCCCACCTGCCCGTTACCGGCGACCCAAGGAACATCACCCTCGTCTTGTTTGAATCGTGCGTAACCGTTCTCCGACTCCGGCCACCCTCAGCCACACCGAGTTTTGGTGCGCCCCAACATAATTGGCCTGGTGTCTCGCGTCTCTTCGACCACTCGTCGGAATGGGAGGACCATTTGAGCACCGAACCACAATCAACCGCATATCACTGCCCCACCCTCGACCATTCTAATCACCACGATGAGAGCCGCGACTCCGAGTTGACTCGCCTTTCACCCTTGTCCTTCGCGCTGCTCGCCTCTCGCAACCGACCATCGTAGCCTCGCGGTGTCGAACCTTACGAAAGGCCCGTCATGCCCGACCTTGGGAGTCCATGGCGGCACGACCCGCGGCTCTCTGGTGACATGCTCTGCCCCAATTGCAGTATGGCACCAGGGTCTCGTCTCGATCGTACGGCACCTCGTCGGCATCGAACTAGACCTGAGCCCCCTCCCCATGCATGTCACCAGACCTTGGGAGTCCTTGGCGGCACGACCCGCAGCTCTCTGGTGACATGCTCTGCCCCAATTGCAGTATGTCAGCAGGGTCTCGTCTCGATCGTACGGCACCTCGTCTGCATCGAACTAGACCTAAGCCCCCCATGCATGTCACCAGACCTTGGGAGTCCATGGCGGCACGACCCGCGGCTCTCTGGTGACATGCCCATCCCAATTGCAGTATGGCACCAGGGTCTCGTCTCAATCGTACGGCACCTCGTCGGCATCGAACTAGACCTGAGCCCCCCCCCCCCCCCCCCCCCCCCAAGCATATGCCACGTGAAGAAATAGAAGAGGAAGAAGTGAGGGCGTAGAAAGAGGAGACCGATAGGTGGACCCAAAGAGCCACTTTCACATTAAGTGGAAACGCCCGGGTAGAGTGTGATTCGCTGCGGCGAATGTGTATTTCCCTAAGTTCTTTTTGGGCCATTCTTTATCAACCCGATGTCAAACGCTTATTAACGAATCAGTTAGTTATTTGTGAGTACTCGTTGCAGAACTGATAGTATTTCTGATAGTAATTCGAAAAAAAATCCCAAAATGGGTCCTCAGATCTAATCTAGCCTGAAATGTTGTAGTTTCTATTTTATTTTACTCGAATGTTTTTATTTTTTTCTAATTTAGATATTGTTGCTTACCGCAAGAGATTGCTGTGGCACCAAGTCTAGAGCTGGAAGTATTTTTTGGCACCAAGCTACAAACTTCCATTCCGCTTAAAAAGAAACATTAGACTTCATTTTAATGTTTCGTTTATAGTGTTATAACTTATACGACTAGTGTTCGGTTTTCAACTACGAGCGACCATTTTTTTTTTTAGAAACTTGGGGTAAAGCTGCCCCTTTATATTAATTAAGAGAGAGTTAGAACAACGAGCAACCATTTTAACATCTACACAAACTGGAGTATATAAACTCTAGCCCGAATTGGACATTATGGCACAATGCGACCGCGTATCACCTCCGGGTACCCGAACAAACCTGTCACGGTCATCGATGAATTTATAATGAGAAATCCGAAAGACAAATATTCTGCCTGGACTGGCAAGCGATGAGGTTATTAGGAAGAAGAAAGTTCTCGAGCGCGGCAGCGTCACAGGCGGGAGGCGGCGCTCGGCTAGGGAGTGACGGCGCCGACAAATAGGGTCTTGAGGAGTGTGGAGGCGGTGGTGGCCATGGCTGCCTGTGCGGAGACGAAGGCCAGAGAGAGCTAGTGGGAGGATAAGGTTGGGGACGCGTCACGCGAGTGCGGATCAGGAACGACCGCGTGAGGTCTAGTGGTGGGTCCAGGGGGACGCGTGGCAAGTGCTGCGTAGTCGACCTCGAAGTTAGTGCGATATCCAGCAGGAACTTTGCTTAGACTAGTCACAATGGGGAGTATCATATACTAGTATCATGCATATGATACTAGTCTATGTTACTATCTCCACAATGGGTAGTAACATATTTGTGGTATCATACAATACTACATTTATTAGGTTGTAGACTCATTTTGCATTGGAATCCGTTATGTTACGGTATCTACCTATGATACTATTATCACCTCTCTCATCATTAATTACAGTGCCACGTCAGCTTTTTGCCAACATGGCATGCATGATACTACCTATGATACTTCCATTGTGGCTAGTCTTAAAGCAAAGATACGGAGGAGAAAATCATCCATCGCAGCTCGCCGGCCGGCAGCGATTCGGACGGACGCGTGCGACGCCATTAATTTTTGGCACTACGTCCGTCGTCGGAGATGTCGGACGGATCTGTGGCTCGATCTGCCTGGGCGGTGGCATACGTTTGCCCATAGCAGCATATCCGGAATCAGATTCTCTTCTTTTGAACGTCATATCAGATGGGTGTACTCCTACTTTGGAAGCGTTCGATTCATTTTTTTTCTGGTTTAGAATTGTTGTGTATCTCCAGAGCTTGCTGTGCCACCAAGTCTGTCGGAGCTGGAAAATATTTTTGGCACCAAGTTGTACACTTCAATTCCTCCCACAAAAAAAGGAAGCCATCAACATCAATTAAATGTTTGTTTTATAGTGTTATACTATTAGTATTGTCCTTTTTTAACTACGAGAAACCATTTCTAATAGCTATACAATTTAGAAGGTCCGGGTTAGCTAAAAAGTTTTTTCGGCACCAAGTTTTCCCATAAATGTTTGTAGCTTGCACGATATGAGTGGTGTACTTTGTTCCCAAAGATAGTACCGACCAATGTTCAAAGTAACATATATTTGGCCTGGATGTTAGCTTGATTTGGGATAAATTTCTACTGATAAAATGGTCTCAACTTTAGTTGATGATCTCCTCACATAATGAATTTTAATTCAAATAAAATGTATATAATGATTAATACTCAAGGATGACAAGCGTGTATTCATCCATACCAGTCAGAATATTAGGCGAACTATCGTTGACATATGCAAGGCACCGATTATTCCTCTATATCTACATATATGCCTAAGATCAATTGCCATTTGTAAACAACTTGTACCTTTATATATTTGCCCACGTATTGATTTAATCCTATATTTATAACCTTCATATAATTGCTCGGGAAATCACTACATGGTACCCCCCCCCCCCCCCCCCCACAACAATACCACTCAGTAAATAAGTATATTTTTAGATTTGTCCTAAATCAAAAAATACAAAAAATTATTAATACGCTGACATCAAATTAGTATATTATGAAGCTACATTCCAAGATGCATCTAGTGACACTAATTTGGTATGGTAAATATTAATCCTATTTTGTCTATACACTTGGCCAAACTTAACAAAGTTTTACTTAGTAGAACCTAGAAATACTCCTATTTAGAGACGGAGGGAGTACGGGTTAGCGGAGTCTCCAAGCTATCTAAATTGGATTGCTAATGGATTTAGTTGGATTCGTGCAAACTCAACTTCAGCTGCGCGAAAAATCTTGTAACATACTAATTTAAAGTTTGCAAATCGGCGTGCACTCAAAAACATTGTTTAGATCTTGCAATATACTCCACTAAAGTTCGTTAAAAGGATTGCTTGGTGCGGACACTACAATTTATTTCCTTGACCATGGGTGATGTGTTTTGCAATTTTCATGATCTCAACAATATTATATGGGCCAATAATTATGCGCCTCCGAAAGACGCGCGTCCTTGCTAACATTCGGATATTATTATCTGACATAAAATTAATACTACCAATCGAGATCATCCACTCGAAGCCAAGTTCATATTGTTCTTTGCGTACGATTCCACAACTACAGTACAATACATCGTTTGATTATTTTCAACAACGACATAGTTCAACATGTGATAGTATGGACCATGACAGAAACATGCATTTACATAACATCATACTAGTTAAATTTAGTGCGGCGTCAAGCCGCACCCTTGCTGAAAATATTATGTGGTTTTTTTAGTTAAGTTATATATATTGTAAAGAAAGGCGGTAGTTCTAAATCGTATAATGTGCTTAGCTGAAATTCAATTTGAAAGCAATCCATAATTAGAGTAAATGAGTTTGCATTTTGTTGAAATATTCATTGAATCAAGTTTTTTTTTTGAAATGGGACTATATAATTAGAGGGATTTAAGTTACATTGCTTGCAAATATGTTAGGTAAATTTGAATGATCAAATACCGGCTTAGATGTCATGTACGTCTGTTTGCTACTTTTATTGGCTTTTTGGAAAAGGTTTGGAAAAACTCACTAAGTAATCCACGTTTCCACTGGAGTTTTCTCTCATACTCCACTCATGAGAAACATCATTTGAATTGGTGAATTTTGGAGTCATTTGAATTGAATGTTTGAAATATTCATTTTTGAATTTTGGTCATATTACATGAATAGTCATTTCAGAATTTAATAGTTTTGCAAAATTGTTCAAATATCATAAATCAATACTTATAAAGTGCTCTAAATTATGTAAAGCATGCTCTATTTTAGAATTTGATTTCTAATTTGAATGTAGTGGCCCTTCATTTCGGCAAGTTAGCCAACATTTGATACATTCTGTTCAATATTCAAATATTTAGTAGCTCGAAATGGTCGAATACGTTTGAATTTCGGCGGCAATATTTAATTCATTTTAGGAAAGATGCATTTGAATTACCTCTAAATGGTGACAATATTTGAATAGGTAGCATTTTCTGTGAGCATTTTTTATATATTTTGTGTAATATTCAAATATTTAGTAGCTTGAAATGGTCGAATATGTTCGAATTTCAGTGGCAATATTTAATTAATTTCAGGAAAGATGCACTTGAATTACCTCTAAATGGTGACAATATTTGAATATTCCAAAAAAATCTTGAGCATAAGTAGTTTGTACGTATTTATCTGATTGTTTTGATATATTATTTGTATTTTTCCAACGGATATATTCAGAGATTCGATTTATACTTTGTTTGAATCTCAAAAATTGGTGTAAGTGGGTAGCTGTTCGTACTTTTTTTTTTGATTTTTGAAATCTTCAGATCTGGAAGCCGTTCAATTTTTTGAAGTTTCCAAATTAGAAATTTGATCATATGGCATAAATAGTTAACGTTTATTTTTCCGTGTCAACGTTGATATATTTGTGATATTTCTGAATACCGTGGTGGGAGAAATTTTAATTTCAAGCTGTATACATTCAAATTTTGTTTGGATTTAAATGTATTGACATTAGAAAGGAGAAATTTACATTTACAAAATGTTTGAATTACGTGATGGTTAGATTTGGAAGGCAGATTAAATTATGAATTATTCAAATTTGTTTGCCATATTATAGCGGTAGAGTTGAATTTTGGAAAATGTCCATATCTTTGAAGCGTGTATATTTGGAATTTTTCGAAATGCAAAGAAAGCTTGTGGGTAAAATTTGTTCCAGTCCCGAAATTAGTTAAAAAAATTTGGAAGATCGTTGGAAAGTTCGAAATATCCAAATTTGAAATTTGATCGTTTTTGGTCTGAATTTTGTGGGGATAGTCTTAAAATTTGTTGAATTTGGAACTCGTTGGGCATATTACTTATATATAATTTAGCGTAAATTTTGTGGGGACAGTCTTAAAATTTGTTAAATTTGGGACTCTTTGGGCATATTATTTATGTATATATATTTTTTTTTCAGGATGGAATGTTTGTGCAACTTTTTCCCGCCCGTGCGGCAAAATTAAATTTTGGAAAATGTCCACATCATAAAATTGTGCAGATATCAGAATTACTGGAATGCAAAGAAAGCCTACGTTTGAAGGTTGTTCAGATTTTGAAAACTGTTCAAATTGGGAAATTATTATTCAGATTTGAATTATTTAACAGTTGCGCAGATTTCGGAATTACTGAAATGCAAAGAGAGCCTGCTGTTGAAGGTTGTTCAGTTTTCGAAAACTGTTCAAATTTGGAAGTTATTATTCCGATTTGTATTATTATGCAACGCTTACGAAAATGAACGAATTTTAAAGCCGCTTAAAATTTTGAAATATTTAAATTTGAATTTGTATCGGGCAACATAAATATTCAGCATTTTTTTTGTGGCCACTTTGATATATTTATTGTGTTTTCCTGTTGGGTATATTTAAATTTACTGTTTTTCCAGTATTTAACATTTTTTTAAAAAAAATCGGGAAAAAGAAAAAATCTGGCGTGTGGGCCCGCTGTGACATCGTGATGACGTCACAGGGGCCAGAACTGGCCGGAGGCTCCCACGGCGGCGTCGAGCTCGCCAGTAGGGCGGCACGGCGAGCCAAGAAGCGCGCGTGGGCGTGACGGACGCGCCTGGTCGCGGGCAACCCGCAGGCGGCGGCGCCGCCCATTTTGGGTCGCCGGAGCGGCCGCGACGGTGTGCGGACGGCGCAGAGGGCAGTAGGCGCGTCGGCGGCGATTCCCGCGCGCGGGCGGCGTGCCGGCGGCCGATCCGCGGCGAGGAGGTGGAAGGCGCGGCGGCGGAGCGATCTGTATGCTCCGATTTGAGGGGGGAGGGCCGTGGCGGCGGCGAACTCGGCCGCGCGCGCGAGGGGGAAGGGAGGGGGTGAAGTGGTGATGCTTTTCCATGTAGGTCCTCCAGTTTTGCCCAAATTGCAGTTACGTCCCTCGCAGCGTAAAGATGCGGACTGCGGGTTGATTTTACGATCAGGAAAGGGTTTTTCTGCAAAACCGTCACGGGCGTGTCCTCTGCGCCGTCCGATCGACGTTCGACGGCTCGGATCGAAACACTGTAGAACACTGTTCCTAGGAACAGTGTTCTACAGTGACTCGATCGCTCCCAGCGCGAGAAATCGACCAGCTT
This sequence comes from Poa pratensis, assembly GCA_947311845.1. NCBI lineage: Eukaryota > Viridiplantae > Streptophyta > Magnoliopsida > Poales > Poaceae > Poa > Poa pratensis. The sequence goes on from CAMZMU010000086.1 coordinate 13,628,187, forward strand.
TCATATATAGTAGTATAGTACTAGTTGAATTTTGGCGTGGCGTCACGCCACGCCCTTGGTGTTTTTTTTTGTACAATGTATATTTGTTGTTCACCAAACTGTTAGCCAATTTGGAGTGTTTAAACATGTTTTTATTTTGTTGTAGATAGGTAGCATTTTTTTGTGAGCATTTTTTCAAATATTTTGTAGTATGTTTAAATATGTAGTAGTTTGTAATGGTCGATCGTGTTTGAATATTCGCCCAAATGTTGGCAAAATTCGTGTTTGCAAACATGTTTTTTATTTTGTAATGAACAGGTAGCATTTGTTTTTGAGCATTTTTTATATATTTTGTAGAATATTCAAATATGTAGTAGTTTGTAATGGTCGATCATGTTTGTATTTCGGCGTCAATATTTAGTTGGAATTAGAAGAAATGCACTTGAATTACATCTAAATGGTGAAAAAATGAATACTTGGGGAAAAAATACCTCAGTGTAAGTATTTTGCATGTAATTTTAGGATTGTTTTGATATATTTGTCGTTCCAATAATTCGCCGGCGCAAAATATTAAAGCATAAGAATAAAACAGAAAATTCAGGGCATTCTAATATCTGACACATTCATGGAATTTTACAACTGAAATTTATGAAGCATAAAAACGTCGATGTAGTGCAATGGATTATATGACCAATTACAGGTGCTGAAATGCATCCTAGATCATGGAGTTAAATTTAAATGGAGTTGGATTAGTTGTCCTTTAAGTTAAAGTAGCAATTAAATTTATAGGGGGAACAAAAAAAGGGGGAAAAACGACATAATATTAAATGCATTTTGGGGAACATTTAATGTGCACATTGATATGAAAGAAAAATATATTAGTAGTGAATATTGTAGTAATTGTAATCTTTAGATGGTACCTTGAATTTTCCAAGTCAGTAATTAAGTAGTAAGTACATCACAATATGTACTGACAGATGTTATTTCCATAAACTCAATAATTAATATTAAAAGCTCATATTAGTTCTTTGTTTTTTTTAAGTTGCTTAATCGTGCATGGAAATGCGTTAGTTGTAAAGATTTCATTTTTCTGTAAATTTTGGTATGTTATTTGCGTTTTTTTGGATGCCGGATTAAAAGATTGAATTTTTCAGCTTTTAGTATTTTTTTTGAATTATTTTGGAAGCTGACAGGAGGACCCACATGTCAGGGTTCTTTTATTTGCGGGAGACATTTATGGAAAATACGTAAAAGCTGACAGTGGGCCTGGCGTGGCGTCAGCATGACGTCAGCGACGCCATGGACGCTCTGGCGAGCTCGGGCGAGGATGCTCCGCTCGCCCCAGCACGTTCGCGACGCTCCGATCGCGTGGATTAAACAAAATTCTCCCTTGGTGACAATTTAATTAGCTTAACATTTAATATGATAATTTTGTTGAAAGTTCAGTAAAAAAAGCTACCATCAAAAAGTGTATTTCTATGTTACTGCAGTGTCACCTTCATGCATTGGAAGTAGGTACAAACCGAGGAACCAAAAAATAAACCATGAAACAATGGTAAAAATACCTAAATGGACAGTGATATTTATCATGCAACTCACAATGCAGGGAAGAAGGCCTATTTCTATGAGCTAGTTACAAACTTCCAGTATTTTTAGCTACACGCTGTTTATCTACATCATCATTATGACACGGAATCTAGCACCAAAGGGGAACAACACTGTTATACATCATCAAAGGTATACTGAACTGTTATCAGTCTTGGATGCCAAGTAAGAAAAATGCATGAAAAAATCACAGTAAAATTAAAAGGCACAATAATGGGATGTGTTAAGAATTTAGCAAATAAAAGTGCTCAGAATGCAAGTATGGTACAGTGAGATAAGCCCGAAAACCATCTAACATAATTTACAAAAAATGCATTACACTTCACTGAAATGAATGCCCAGCGTATGCCATTATAAAGTAATTAGCAACACAGGATTATGATTTAATTCACATGACCAAGATCCTGTGCCATTCTAAATGACTGAAATGAATGCCCAGCCTATGCCATTATAAAGTAATTAGCAACTCAGGATTATGATTTAAATCACATGACCAAGATCTTGTGGCGTTCTAAATAAAAGAACTAAATATTCTACCACTGTAAAATCACATGGCCAAGACCTTGTAGTAGTCTGAATAAAAGAACTGTTTATCACATCGCAAATATGTACCATAGAGGTAATGAGACTGGGTTCCACCCTTGTTCATCAGGACGGACACCGCCTGACAGTACGACTAACTGGCCACTCATATGTCCTCAAAAGTGGATGCCTCCTATACAGAGAAAATGTATAGGTAAACTTAACTTGATGTAATATGGAAAAGAGAAGTGGTGTTTGTCATATAATTGGACCTAAGCAGAGAGGAAATGAGCTCGATTGCATGAATGCAGATCAGTGCAACATTGTGAAACAACGGCCGCTTAGGATTTCTGAACTAAATGTATGATCTAACATACATATATGATCCTCTGAATAAAAAACATTAGACAAATGTAAACCATAGGAGATCGAAGATAAATCTTTTGAATTAGGGAAATAGTATGTTATAGATGATTTAATTAAGAGTTAAGACTAAATAAGAGAACAGGGGCACAAGTTCACAATATTTTTTGTAATTTTTATATCTATGGTCAGTTAAGTTGAAAAGAATAGCTGACAAAAAAAAAACCAGAGTGACAGCAAAACCAATATATCGTTTTCAACAACATCATATTGATAAGAAGACCTTGTCCTGAAATTAATCAATCAAATGGTAGCCATCTGAAACAAATTGTCGAAAAAAGTTGTCCTAGATTCAAACAAAAGAGCGACGGATTGTAGCAAATGAGAAAATTATAAAGTGTTACCTGCTAACGGTGGCAGTACATAAAGTGCAGCAGTTTTCAATTGCAGCATTAATCAAAATAAATGAGTTACTCTGTTCAGCTTCCTAATTTTCAGTTATCATTGAATAAAGTATCTCAAGTTCAGAGGATAATAAAGCTCAATCGGTATGGCATATATATCTATTTGTGCGAAAATGTATCTATAAAAGTTAACTACATGTTCTATGAAGATTTGTTCATAACACAGAAGTACTCACATCTATTTTATGTTCACGGTTCATGCACTGAAGGTAGTTGTTTGTTCAGATCAGTCTGCACATGTACACATGTTAGAATGATAGCACACATGATCTCGGTCTAGAGTACAAAGGAAAATATGCATAAAATGTAAGGAATTGAATAAAAAGTATGAAAATGTAAATAAGAAAGTTGATCTGTAGGAAGAAAATGGCATTCTCTTTATTTAGATGGAAAGAGATACAGTACAAATACTATTTGAATTCTATAAAGCTTGAAATTATCCTATGAGATTCATGAGAATAAATTTAGTGGGATGTGATAGTGCAAGATCTCCACTGTAAAATACGCGATCTAGTTCGGGAACAATATGCGTAGTGTTTTAAAAACATGTGCATAACAGCGACACCAATTCTCTAAAAAGACGTAGCCATGCTATAGGTGTAGTCGAAAAGCAACAAAGCTGCATAGGAACAAATCGTCAAGTACCTGCAAGTCCATCTAGCCGGTGACGGCAGGGTCAGCCGTAGACGGGCTAATGACAGGGGCATAAGAATAATCCTTATCAGCAAGGCAGTAAACCATTATAGAATTGACGCACCTAGTAGAAATCATGAGATAAATTAGTTGTGCTCTGTAATATGTGGGCTGAATATTAACATGAAGATTTATCAGCTGCGTTGATATGTGAGAGACATTTACAAAACTAAAGCAAGACAACACATAACTAATATTTGCTTGAATTACTTGCCGGAAGCAATCTAATATCCAAATAATTTGAGCCAGTACAATCTTTGCAATAATCCAATTGAGTGCTTGAAGCATATGAGACATTTGGCATATTATACCAAGAATAGTCCTGTGGCATATATATGGAAAATATAGCCGAAGTTTGGCAGTGGCCACATGAGCACTGACCAATATATGGCTCTGGATATGCACCCAGGTTTCTGAATAGACAGGAAAGCCATGAGTGTCGTCCCGATGCAGCGAAATTTTCACATCCAATACTGAATAATGAAACAACCATCTTATTAGCTAAAATAATCATTGTTCAGAATCTAGCAAAGCATCAGAGCCAACTGTGTAGGTATGAACATAATATTGAACAATTGGTAGCAACCACCAAGAGCTTCCTAGCTAATTGATTTCTGGGGCAAGCATTTCTGGTAAAACTGCACACCCATAACCCTCTAAGCATGCTACCAAAATTATATCTTGCCAACAGTGTTCTTCGGCATTTACAGAAACTTTTAATCCCTTTGCAGTGCAGTGAAATGCAAAAGATTCCACTGCAGCTTTTATTCCCTTTCTTTTGCGGACCATCATTCCAATACAACTCCATACGGAAATTAACAAAGATAGCCTCTATTTCTAAGTGAGTCGAGAAATTCTTATTTCCAAATGGACAAAACTGAGTGTTGATTCGATCCAAAAGAAAGCAGAATTTGTAGCACCAAAAACTACAGCAGTTGCAAATTCTGCTCCCCAAGAAATACAGCAGTTGCAGTTTACAGCTAGGAATCGGGATGAAATCAAGAGGTAGAGGCAGTAGTAGTATACCAAGAAGAGGAGGAGGAGGCCTCAAAGGGCCGGCGACGCAAGCCACGCCGGCAAAGAAGCCACCGTCCACTCCTCCACCGTCCACTCCTCGGAGGAGGAGGCGCGGGGATGATGGCGCGAGGTGGACGAAGCGCTGCGCCGCCCTTCGTGGGTCGCGTCCTGGTGGGCGGCGTGCACCACCGCACGCCGCTCCTTCGGCCATGGGCGCGACGCGGTCTGGCGAGTTCGTCGGAGAGGCGCGCATCGTCCTACCGTCGTCGGTGGCGCTCCACATGGTTTCCCGGAAGAGGGAGACGGAGTAGGGGAACCGAGGAAGAGGACGCGGTCGCGACGGGAGCCATGCCGGCGGCAGCTGGTCTGGATGCGGATGCGGGCGCTCTCGATCCGGAAATCTTGAGCGACAGGCAGGGCGGCACCTTGGACCATATGGTCGCCGGAGCGGCCCGCGGCGACCATTTCCGCAGCGGCGACCTACGAAGGCGACGGCGTCGATTCCGGCGTGGATGGAGCGCGCCGGCACGTGAGACTGGGCGAGGATGGAGAGGACAGGACGGCGAAGATATCCGTGAGCTTCGATTCATCGGAGGAGCAGCGGAGCGGCGGCGGCGGCGGCGGCGACTTTCCGCCGCGCACGAGAGAAGAGAGGAGGCGGAGGTTGTGCGGAACGTTTTGCTAAAAAGTCCGTGTGTTTTCAGTAATTTGCGAATTGGTCCCTCGACTCGCGTTCTTGTGGACCGCGGGTTTGGTTTCTGGTTTTGGGAGGGGCCTTTTTGCAAAACCGTCACGGATGCGTTCCATGGGCCGTCCTATCGCCGATCGACGGCCGGGATCGAGGGACTGTAGAACACTGTTCATTTCTACAGTTCCTACTGTAGTTGCTACAGTTCGTGGAGCGCGGAGAGGCCGCCGTTTTGCTCAGCTTTGATATACTTACTAGTTGAATTTGGCGTGCCGTCACGGCACGCCCTTGATGTTTTTTTTTTGCGCAGTATATTTTTTTTTAAAGCTAAAATGTTAGCTAAATTGGTATGTTGAAACATCTTTTTATTTTGTCATGAATAGGTAGCATTTTTTTTGTGCATATCGGATATATTGTATATAATATTCAAATATTCAGTGGATTGAAATGGTCAAACATGTTTGCATTTCGACACAATATGTAAGTGAAATAAGGAAAATTCATTTGAATTTTATTTTACATTTGCGGAAAGTTCGTTTGTATGGTGTCGAAATATTAGCTAAAATGAAATGTTGAAATATTTTTGTAATTTGCTATGAGTATTTTTTTTGTTTTGTTTTTTTGAGCACTGCGTTATATTTTGTGGAACATCGGAATATTAAGCATTTGGAAATGTCTGAAAATGTCGGTATGTTGACTTAAATAGTTTTTTTTTTTTTGTGAGCATGTTGGTACATCTAAAATTGAAATGGTTGGAAAATGTTTTTATTTTTTTTATCAGCAGCTAGTCGAAATGGTTGGAATCATGCGCGTCGTGACGACGCGCCTTTGTTAGTTTTTAAATTTTGATTGGCAAGTTGTGGTTGTAATATTTCGTAAACAATGCTTAATTAAAGTACTGCAGATGTCCAAAGCATATTAAAGGAATGATTTAAAATTGAGAAAATTAAGTGACAAAATCGCTTAGATGGGGTTTTTTTCTTTTCTTATTTTCTCTGCATATTCATATTAAAATCTGCATTTTTGTAAATAAACAGCATTCGTTGAATTAATTTAAATCCATAAATTGAAATAGTGAAGTATCTTTGTAATTTGTCGTAAATATTGAAATATTTAAGTTAACTTCATAGGTTGAGGAAATGCATTGTAAGGAATTTTGTTAAATTCAATCCATAGTTTGAGGAAACGGATTTTTATTTTATGCAAACAATTAATGGACGAAGCATGTTTTAATTTTACGTTCATAGTTAGAGAGATTTCAGCAAAATTACTAATTGTAGATTATTAAATAATTTGATAAGGTATAATAAGTTTTCATTTTAACTTGTAAATTTAATTGAATTGCTTAATCAAATGGAATACATTATGTGGACATATATTAAAGTCTGTCCATAATTTGGAGGGAATTAATTTGGATTTTCCTCAAATATTTGCTGATTTGAAATCTTGAAATACGTTTGCATTATGCTATAAGTAGTGCAAATAATGGTTGGTACCTTTTTCTTTTCTTTTTGATTGCATAGTATAACCAAAGGGAATGTATCTTGCGAGTATTTATTAAATTTTAATTCATAATTAGATGAAGCGCACCTAGAATGTATACAAATATTAGGCAATTAGAATTGTTTAATCTTGATTGTATTTTGGCATTAGGAAGTATCAAATTTTTTTTGTCGAACATGTTCATATATCTTGGGGTACATCAAATATCCTAGCAACTTGAAATGTTGGAATGTGCTTCTTTTTTTTCAAATAATAGGTAAGTTAAGTATGTAGGTAGTGGTACTGTATATTTATTTGGATTCGTGCTAACAAATGGGGAAAGTCTGGCTTTATTTGATCCAAATATTAACTATTTTGAATTGTGTAAATATGTTATGTGTTTTGTCATACATAATTAGTGTTGTTTTTTTTGGAGCATTTGTTATATAGTTTAGATAATATCGAAATATTTAGCAAATTGGAGTATTTAAGTATGTGTCTATGTTGCCATGAATTATTAACTGTAATTAGAGAAAATGTGTTTGAGTTATGTCGAAATGCTGACCTTTTTTTTTAATGCTACGGTAGCTTCGAATACTTGGCAAATCTGAATGTTTTATTATGTTTGTGGTAAATTGTTTATTATTTTAGCTGCGTTATATATATTGTAAGGAAATGTAGTAGTTATATTTTGTATAATGTACTTAGCTGGAATTCAATTCGAAAGCAATCCATAATTAGAGGAAATGTATTTGCAATTCTTGGAAATACTTATCTAATAAATCATTTTTGTTAAGAATGTAACTACATAATTCGAGAGTTTTAAGTTATATACTTGCAAATATGTTAGCTAAATCTAAATGATCAATTATGGTTCCATTTTGCCATAAATTTTTTGTGTACCACTATAATTAGATGAAATATACCATGGTTGTGTCTAAATATTATATTCGTATTCCGTCATAATTGTGTAATTTTGATCGATGGTTAGAAGAAATATGTTGTGTTAGCATCTATTAAATTGAGTTCATCTGTAGAGAAGATGAACTTGTGATTGTTTGTAAATGTGCATGTAATAAAGCATCATTTAAATTTAACTATATAATTTGGGAGAGGTAAGTGTATTTTGAGAAGTTATTAAATCCGATTTGCATAATTAGAGGGATTTTAGTTACATTATTTGTAAATATCAACTATAATTCGAATCGGTATGATATGTTTGTGCTTTGTGTTAAATATTTAATCTAACTCAATAATCGAAGGAAATATATTTAGTTTGTTTTTAAATGTATGTCGATTTGAAATGTTCCAATATGTTTGCATTTTGGTACCAAAAGTTGGTAGGTATTATTTTTGATCATTCTGAAATGTTGTTGATATTTCAGTGATGGATAGATATGAAGTTATTGATTTTGTAACATTTGTTACTTCTCTGATTTTGTTTACATAAGATGGTCTATATTATTTGGAATTTCGAAGGTTTGAAATCATCTGGAAAAGGTTCCAAACTGTTGGGTTTTTTTTTAAATTTTTTTTTTTAGAAACTGGTCTGAATTAAGAATTTTAAAAGGAAACATTGAAATCTATATTTTTTGAAATAGCGCGAAGGTGGCAAATGAAGATTTATCTATGATTTGAAATGTGCAAGATTCGAAATATTCTGGAAAAGGTCACGAAGTATTTAGAATGACTACCTTGGAAGGTGGCAAATGAAGATTTATCTATGATTTGAAATGTGCAAGATTTGAAATATTCTGGAAAAGGTCACGAAGTATTTAGAATGACTACCTTGGTTTTTGCAAATATTTGAAAATTTGTTAGAATTTATTTGGACCTATATTTCAGGTGTTTTAAAAGTGCTGGGGAAAAAAAATAACAGTATGGGGAAAAAAAACGGGCAATTTGAATTTGTAGACGTGGGGATTGTAAAAATGTTTAAGTTTGGAAATTATTGGAATTCAAAAAGTGTGTCGTTGTAAGAATGGTCGGATTTTAGAGGTTGCTCAAAATTGGAAATTGTTGTAATTTGGAAAAGGGAAAATATGTTTTAGAGGCGTTTATATTTTTAAATTTGGCTAATTTGGAAATGTCTTAAGATTTGAATTCTTTTTCGCATTTGTAGAACGATCAAGTTTAGTGGATTATAAATTTGGTCATATTTTGTAATTAGTTAGCATATATATATATATATATAATTTTTTTTTTGTGATTGTTTTGGTGAATTTTTTCAATTGTTGCTGGTGTATGTAGATGCGTTTGGTTTGTAATTAAAATTTGTTGTTTTGGAAAATAATTTTGAAACAACTATTTCAAAATATGTACATTTGTGGTATTTTTATTTTGATATATTTAAGCCCATCATATGAAAGCCTATCATATAAATGGGTAATTATATGTTTAGAATCTTCAATTCTGAAATGTGGTAATATTTTAGAAATAGCCAGCATTTTGTTTTGTCGTGACTGTTTTGAAGATTTTTTTTTTGATTTTTTTTCCTGGGGGATGTAGTTGAAGTTACTGCTTTGGAAGCATGTAGTCGTTCTGCAAAATTGTCTAAACACCGTAAGACAGTATCTATGAAGTTTTTCAAATTATTTATAGATCAATATTTATAGGTGTGGCCTATTTATTTTGGTATTTGTAAGCCTATCTATCATATAAATGGATATTTTAGAACAACTATTTTAAAATATTTACGCTTGCGGTATTTTTATGTTGGTATATTTAAGCTCATCGTATCGAAGCCCATCATATAAATGGGTAATTATATGTTTAGAATATTCAATTTTGAAATGTGGTAATATTTTAGAAATAGTCAGCATTTTGTTTTGTCGTGACTGTTTGGATGTATTTTTTTTTGGGCGATATAGTTGAAGTTACTGCTTTGGCAGCATGTAGTCGTTCTGCAAAATTGTCTAAACATCGTAAGACAGTATCTATGAAGTTTTTAAAATTATTTATACCTCAATATTTGTAGGTGTGGCTTCTTTATTTTGGTATTTGTAAGACCATCTAAATGTGAGATACATTGTTTCTTGAATTGTTGTAAAAGTGTGAAATGAGCCTCTATGTATTATTTGAACTTTCCGTTATTTACTTTTTTTTTTGAAAAGGGCGCAAAGTATTTTGTGGGTTTTATTTGAGTTCGGAAGAAAAATATGAAATACATAATATTTGAAATGCCATGAATGTGTAAAATGAGCCTTTTTGTATTGTGTGAAGTTTCCAAGATTTCAAATAAGATGGAAAAGATCACAAAGTATTTTAAATGGTTGTTTTTTTTTTACGAATTTCTAGAAGTTGGTTTCAAATTATTTAGAGGTGATTTTAGAAAGTTATAAAAGTTTTAACAAAAAGGAAAAATAGAAGGGAAAAAAAAAGTGAAAAGGCCGCGCGGGCCGCACAGTGGGTAGCCCGGCCCAGCAGCCGGCCCATCTGGCCAGTGCAGGCCTGCTGGGACGTCACGGCAACGTCAGTCGCGGCCGGGAGGAGCTGCCGCGGCGGCGTGGACACCGGCGGCGCAAGAGGGCGTCCCGGGATGCGCGCGGGCGCATCGGACGCGGCTCGACGCGTCGTGCCTGGACGTGGCGGCGCCGCCGAGTTTTGTTCGCCGGAGCGGCGCCGGTGGCCAGTGGAAGCGGCGGAGGCCAGCGCAGACGGCAGCGGCGATTCCGGCGACGCCGCGGCGTCCCGGCGAGCGATCTTCGGCGTGAAGAGAGAGGAGGCGACGGCGCACCCCGTGGTGGGCGGCGATCTAGGCAGGGAAGGCCGGAACGGCGGCAGCGACCGCGGCGGCCGGCGGTGGCTTCCGGCGTCGCGGGAGGAGAGAGGAGGAGGGGGCGGTCCGTGGCACTTTTACGAAAAACGACCTGAACTTTCGCGTAATTGCAGATAGGTCCCTGGAGCGGAATTTTCTGAGAAGAACATCTAATTTCCGCCCCCCCCCCCCCCGCGTGCTTCTCCGCAAAAATCCGCGGCCCGCTGTGTCGCTGACGTGTGGGGCCCACCCGCTACTGTAGCACACTGTAGAAATCTACAGTAAACTGTAGCTATGTACAGTAGCTCGGGCGCCTCTCAGGCCGAGAATTTGTCCTCCCATTATAGTGGTGAGATATTACTTATTATTATTATCAATCAAATGGTAGCCATCTGAAACAAATTGTCGAAAAAAATTGTCCTAGATTCAAACAAAAGAGCGACGGATTGTAGCAAATGAGAAAATTATAAAGTGTTACCTGCTAACGGTGGCAGTACATAAAGTGCAGCAGTTTTCAATTGCAGCATTAATCAAAATAAATGAGTTACTCTGTTCAGCTTCCTAATTTTCAGTTATCATTGAATAAAGTATCTCAAGTTCAGAGGATAATAAAGCTCAATCGGTATGGCATATATATCTATTTGTGCGAAAATGTATCTATAAAAGTTAACTACATGTTCTATGAAGATTTGTTCATAACACAGAAGTACTCACATCTATTTTATGTTCACGGTTCATGCACTGAAGGTAGTTGTTTGTTCAGATCAGTCTGCACATGTACACATGTTAGAATGATAGCACACATGATCTCGGTCTAGAGTACAAAGGAAAATATGCATAAAATGTAAGGAATTGAATAAAAAGTATGAAAATGTACATAAGAAAGTTGATCTGTAGGAAGAAAATGGCATTCTCTTTATTTAGATGGAAAGAGATACAGTACAAATACTATTTGAATTCTATAAAGCTTGAAATTATCCTATGAGATTCATGAGAATAAATTTAGTGGGATGTGATAGTGCAAGATCTCCACTGTAAAATACGCGATCTAGTTCGGGAACAATATGCGTAGTGTTTTAAAAACATGTGCATAACAGCGACACCAATTCTCTAAAAAGACGTAGCCATGCTATAGGTGTAGTCGAAAAGCAACAAAGCTGCATAGGAACAAATCGTCAAGTACCTGCAAGTCCATCTAGCCGGTGACGGCAGGGTCAGCCGTAGACGGGCTAATGACAGGGGCATAAGAATAATCCTTATCAGCAAGGCAGTAAACCATTATAGAATTGACGCACCTAGTAGAAATCATGAGATAAATTAGTTGTGCTCTGTAATATGTGGGCTGAATATTAACATGAAGATTTATCAGCTGCGTTGATATGTGAGAGACATTTACAAAACTAAAGCAAGACAACACATAACTAATATTTGCTTGAATTACTTGCCGGAAGCAATCTAATATCCAAATAATTTGAGACAGTACAATCTTTGCAATAATCCAATTGAGTGCTTTAAGCATATGAGATATTTGGCATATTATACCAAGAATAGTCCTGTGGCATATATATGGAAAATATAGCCGAAGTTTGGCAGTGGCCACATGAGCACTGACCAATATATGGCTCTGGATATGCACCCAGGTTTCTGAATAGACAGGAAAGCCATGAGTGTCGTCCCGATGCAGCGAAATTTTCACATCCAATACTGAATAATGAAACAACCATCTTATTAGCTAAAATAATCATTGTTCAGAATCTAGCAAAGCATCAGAGCCAACTGTGTAGGTATGAACATAATATTGAACAATTGGTAGCAACCACCAAGAGCTTCCTAGCTAATTGATTTCTGGGGCAAGCATTTCTGGTAAAACTGCACACCCATAACCCTCTAAGCATGCTACCAAAATTATATCTTACCAACAGTGTTCTTCGGCATTTACGGAAACTTTTAATCCCTTTGCAGTGCAGTGAAATGCAAAAGATTCCACTGCAGCTTTTATTCCCTTTCTTTTGCGGACCATCATTCCAATACAATTCCATACGGAAATTAACAAAGATAGCCTCTATTTCTAAGTGAGTCGAGAAATTCTTATTTCCAAATGGACAAAACTGAGTGTTGATTCGATCCAAAAGAAAGCAGAATTTGTAGCACCAAAAACTACAGCAGTTGCAAATTCTGCTCCCCAAGAAATACAGCAGTTGCAGTTTACAGCTAGGAATCGGGATGAAATCAAGAGGTAGAGGCAGTAGTATACCAAGAAGAGGAGGAGGAGGCCTCAAAGGGCCGGCGACGCAAGCCACGCCGGCAAAGAAGCCACCGTCCACTCCTCCACCGTCCACTCCTCGGAGGAGGAGGCGCGGGGATGATGGCGCGAGGTGGACGAAGCGCTGCGCCGCCCTTCGTGGGTCGCGTCCTGGTGGGCGGCGTGCACCACCGCACGCCGCTCCTTCGGCCATGGGCGCGACGCGGTCTGGCGAGTTCGTCGGAGAGGCGCGCATCGTCCTACCGTCGTCGGTGGCGCTCCACATGGTTTCCCGGAAGAGGGAGACGGAGTAGGGGAACCGAGGAAGAGGACGCGGTCGCGACGGGAGCCATGCCGGCGGCAGCTGGTCTGGATGCGGATGCGGGCGCTCTCGATCTGGAAATCTTGAGCGACAGGCAGGGCGGCACCTTGGACCATATGGTCGCCGGAGCGGCCCGCGGCGACCATTTCCGCAGCGGCGACCTACGAAGGCGACGGCGTCGATTCCGGCGTGGATGGAGCGCGCCGGCACGTGAGACTGGGCGAGGATGGAGAGGACAGGACGGCGAAGATATCCGTGAGCTTCGATTCATCGGAGGAGCAGCGGAGCGGCGGCGATGTGCGGCGGCGGCGGCGGCGACTTTCCGCCGCGCGCGAGAGAAGAGAGGAGGCGGAGGTTGTGCGGAACGTTTTGCTAAAAAGTCCGTGTGTTTTCAGTAATTTGTGAATTGGTCACTCGACTCGCGTTCTTGTGGACCGCGGGTTTGGTTTCTGGTTTTGGGAGGGGCCTTTTTGCAAAACCGTCACGGATGTGTTCCATGGGCCGTCCGATCGCCGATCGACGGCCGGGATCGAGGGACTGTAGAACACTGTTCATTTCTACAGTTCCTACTGTAGTTGCTACAGTTCGTGGAGCGCGGAGAGGCCGCCGTTTTGCTCAGCTTTGATATACTTAGTAATAGTATGGAAAAAGCCCCATCGGTGGCTCCTACCAATCACGGTGGTGTACTACACCATACGTGTTGGACACAAATGAGGATGTCTAACAGTCCCGCCCTGCCGGACGAGCTTGTGACGTCGTGATCAATGGTGACCTACCTGCAAGACCAGCTGGAACTGATCTTATCATCTCACGTCCCAAAGATGCAAGAGCCAGCTGAGCTCCACCACTTTACTTAAACCCAAGCAACCGTGCTATGCCTGTGCGCTTCCAGCCAGTGCGTCACTCGCCACTCACTCCTTCGGTCCGGCCATTTCCAGTCCAGACTTGGTCGCCCATGGCGCCGGGTGGTCTCATCCGCACGGCGGCGGTGGCCGTGGTAGTGTCGCTGGCCGTCCATGTCGTGCTCAATTGCCCCATCCAGCCAGTCCCGTCGCCGACGCCGCCCTCTGCTGGCTACCCTCCCAACAACCTCCTCCAGGTTAGAGGCTATACATTCTCTCGTGCACCGATCAATTTTGCCGTGCCATGTTGACGATCATGGTGGATTGGCCTGCGCACGGCCGCACCCGCGTGTACCTGCAGGGGCTGGAGAAGCTGGGGGAAGGGCAGCTGGACGGGCCGGAGGACGTGTACGTGGACGCGGCGGACGGGACGCTGTACACGGCGACGAGGGACGGGTGGCTGCAGAGGATGCATCCCAACGGGACGTGGGAGCGCTGGCGGTTCGTCGGCGGCGAGAGCCTTCTTGGGATCGCACCCTCCGCCGACGGCAGCATGCTCGTCTGCGACGCCGACAAGGTATGTGCCGGTGGCTGTTGCCTGCGTCGGAGCCGGATGACTTTTTGGGATGACTTTTTGGGTGAAGGTTTCTCTATCCATGTGAGTTTTCCAGGGATTACTGAGAGTCGAGGAGGGACGCGTGACCATCCTTGCCTCGACGGTGGAAGGCTCCAAAATCAGGTTTGCCGACGCCGCCGTTGAGGCATCCGATGGCACTGTGTACTTCAGCGACGCCAGCACCAGGTTTGGCCTCCACCAGTGGATCCTAGACTACATGGAGGCCAGCTCGACCGGCCGCCTGCTCAAGTACGACCCGGGCACTGGCAAGGTGTCCGTCGTGCTTGACAACCTCGCCTTCGCCAACGGTGTCGCCTTGTCGCGGGACGAGACCTTCGTCGTCGTCTGCGAGACGTGGAGGTACGTGAACAAGCACCCGAACATGCAAAGTCTCTGAACATGCACATCTGCCGGCTGATCACAGAACTCTCAAGTGACACTGTAAATATATATATGTGACATGCAGGTTCAGATGCTCCAAACTGTGGCTGAAAGGGGACAAGGCTGGCCAGGTGGAAACCTTCATCGATAACCTCCCGGGATCTCCTGATAACATCCGTTTAGCGCCAGACGGATCCTTCTGGATTGCCCTTATCCAGGTTTTTCACCCCCTGCCATCAACTCATCCCCTGGTCTCACCTTCATATACCACTATACGATCGAAAAGCAAAGTCTAAGAAATCATTGTGCTCAAAATGCAGCTGAGGTCGCCATGGATAGACCTGGTCACGCGCTGGACCTTGACCAAGAGAATCGCCTCGTCGTTTCCCGCGCTCCTCGAAATGATCAAGGAGACGGGGAAAGGAGCAAAGGTGGCGCAGGTGTCGAAGAATGGAGAGATCATCCGTCTGCTCGACGACTCGGAAGGGAAGGTGATCAACTTCATCACTTCCGTGACGGAGTTTGGCGGCGACCTCTTCTTTGGAAGCATCTCGACGAACTTTGTAGGCAAGATATCTCTAGCGACGGTTCCACACGTGAAGGAGAATGTTTCATCGTAGACATCTATAGTTCGGTTGTAATAAGCCACACTTTTCTAGAAACACGAAGTCTCGAAAACAAGAAACACAAATTAAGGTGAAAGTCTATGTGGTGACAAAACCTGATAAGGTTGAGGCTCTTCAGCGATCAATTCAGAGCCGCAACTTCCAGCGCCAGAGTTCGGAGGCAGAATACATACATACACTACTATACTAAAGGCCGTGAGTTTCTCGCCCGCTCCGCCAATTGCTCCTCCGCAGCCTCTCGTTAATTGACACGTTGGTGTCTTGCCGTTATTGTTGACTACGTGATATATTTAAGTTAGTCCCTGTCAAGTGGGCCCCTTAACTGATCGATTTTGATTTTTTCTTCTTATCTTACTTTCCGGTCATGACTTGCACCTTCCATCCGGTGGCCTCCTTCTTTCCCGTAGTCTCATTCTCCCATGTTCTCCAACCTGTTGGAGAGGAGAGACAAAAATAATAAAACTCCATGACAAAGCATTTATGACCTGATAGGGACGTGAAGGATATCCAGGTTGCAGATTAATTTTTTTACGGGTGAATGTGAGCCGATAAGGACGTACTGCACAAGTTGCCGATTTGTTTTTGATATCATGACTGGTTCCTTCTCCTTCCACGTCTCTTTTATCGCCCCACGTACAAAAAAACTTTTCTGATGCGTTAATATTACATATGCTGCTTACGGTTAATTCCTACCCAACTGGCGTGTAGGAAATTCAAGATGCAGTGTGCGCCGGCCGTTTTCTTGATCAACATCACTTCCTCTTCTTCTCTATCCTCGGAGCAGGGCTTGTGTCTGTTATAACATCATTTCTCCGACTCAAGACACAACAGAATGATGTTGACTGCAGATAATTCAAGATTGCAAGAGAACTTGTGATGTTAAATATTCACCAGCTAGAACTTTTGATGTGAAACAATATGTTTGGGGCAGGAATAAGATCAAATTATTTAAAACTCTCTTTATAAGGACAATGACTGAAACAGGGAGTATCACATGGACGACAACAAACCACAGTTTCATACTTTAAACCCAAGAAATATAATTAACATGGCCTGTTAACCATTTATAAACAAATAAATAGATGTACCCACTTTACTACAGAGAAGATGTATTTTGTATTCATCTTAATATCGCACTCTGCACTGTTCTACCAGTCTAATCCATGGTACAATTTTAGGCTACTATAACTGCCGTAACGGTAGTATCTCTAGATAAAAGTTTATCTGACAATTAGTGACAGGACGCACAAGACAGAAAATCAGTAACAATATCCAACGAGAACAAGAACCCAACAAATTGCATATGAAACATTGCTCACCTTCTAAAACAGCACGAACCCAATTGCAAGCTGGTACGAATCACCAAACAAACAGACCGAAAATCTAGCCGATCAAAAGGTAAACACAAGTCAAAAACTGCCAGGAAACTAGCCTAGCTAACCTCTTCCAGAGCACCGAACCAGACGACACCCAACTGCAACAGCCAAAACGAGACCCCACCATCAGCTCCCACCTAAGCACCGGGAGTCGCAGCAGTCCCTGCCGCCGGCACCCCCGAAACGCCAACACACACCTAAACGCTGCAGCTGCAGCTAGCCCCCTTATATTTGTAGGGGTTGGTCGTATGTTTGAGACTTACAAGAAACTGCAACCAAACATTCATTCCGAGTCTGATGCAGCATCCCGCGTTTACATTGGTGGCATGTGCTAATTTTAAAGAAGATAAAGCCTCGCATTTGGTGGAAGCCTCTCACGGAAACGACCCCTAACAGTATCAAGGATGGCGCAACGGAGCCCTGGCTCTATCTTCTCAGGATTCCGCAGATCAGCTAGTCTTTCGGTTGTATCTACTGTCACGGTCTCTATCGCAGGCGTATTCTCCACGACATGCAAAAGAAGTTCAATTTGGCCTTTTGCTAGTCTGAATCCTGTAAGGCGCATCTTCTTCAGATTCCAGTATTTGTACCCACAAGCTGGAATGTCTAGTCTCGAAGGACCACTCTTTGCATACTATAATGTATATGTGCCATCAAGCTACAAAAGAAGAAAATGTCGTTAAGATTAGCAAAGCACACTTGTTTTAAACTCCAGAGAAACTTTTTTTTAGATAAAAGGCAATAATGTCTAGCTTTGAATTAACAAAGCTCAGAGTTTTAACTTCAGAGAAACTAAGATATGAACACTGAAAGGAATAATCAGTGCATACGTTTCTCAAAACAAGTAGCCACTGAAAAAGACCGATAAGGTGAACCGTTGTATGGCATCCTGATAATCAAATTCAATAGATGGTCACTGAAGTAGAATCCTTAACAAATACTTGGAGTTCGTTGTTACGGCAAATTAAAAAAATACTCACATGTATTTCCAGATTTTCAATAAAAGGAGCAACCCTCAAAAGAGAAACTATGTAGGGAATCTTGTCCTCATCTTCCTCGCACATAATTATCACTATCTGTAGATGCCTGAGCTGAGAAAACACTTGATGGCTATCTAACACCCATGTAGTCCGAAAGACGAAAGAGCAATCTGAGGTCACTGCAATGATAAAAGACTGTTACACACTTGAATTTTGTTCCAGCAACAAACGTACCTCCATTCGTTGGAGTGAAAAGTCCAACGTCAGGTTTTGCACACCCGGAAGACCATCGAGAAGTTCAGCCGTACCACGCTGAAAAGTTGAGCCATGGAAAATAACTTCTGCGTTTTCCAGCTTTAAAGAATGATGGAGGGCAATAGGTATGCACACTCCTCTATACATAAAGGTGGAGAGCTTGGCAGCTTGAAACTCTATCTTGGTTATGTTTTTGCAGTGCTTAACTCTGAAGTACTGCAGCTGGGACAACGGTCGACTAAACTTGAGTTCATCCTTCAGTTGGCATCTGACTATACTCAGCCACTCGAGATTCTCGCAGCTGCACAAGATAGTGCCGAGATCCTCCCTTATGGTATTCAGTAGATGGAGATCGAGCTTTCTCAGATTTGGGAAACCTATGAACCGGGCAGGAGGTGGTTTGAAAGAGATGGAGCTGATTTGAAGACACTCTAGGCAAGACACTCTCTCCTTGTCAAAAAGTTGATATGGAAATCTGTAATGATCCCCATGCTTCAGAAAATCTGACGGCGGTGCCAAATCAAAAGCTAGATTCTTTGTTTGGGACGTGATAGCAAACCTAATCCAATTATCGAGATGATACGCTAGCTTGCTCTGAAATATAAATTTGATCTCAAGATCTTTGACAGCCTTGCCACAGTGTTTCTGAAAAACTGCATTAACATTGTCGATGAGCACCTGTGCATTCTGTTTCCCCCCATGCCTGCGCGCATCACCGTTGGCATTGAAACTCAATCCGGGGGCAAGTTGTCCATATATATCTCCACTCGCTCGAAAAAATACTGGACCGTACAGCCTCTTTTGCAGGCAACTTCGATACAATAGTGCACAACACATCCTAATTGAGGAGAGAAAAACAAGCATATACATTTTAGTTTAGACCTGGTAGCAGTTTGATCCGAAAATAAAAGGGTAGTGGCTACATTTGGACATACATATGTACCTGTGGAAGGTCATCAAGTTTAGCGTTTGGGTGCCCCTCTTTGCGAGCCATCAGTTTCCTTGCTGGTCTAGTGACATAGCTGTCATGGACATGCTTCGGCTCGACAGTTGTTGGAGAATTCAGATAGTTCCCCATTTAATTGCAAGCTGGAATGAAAAAGGCACGGTTAGGCATCGTAAATAGTCCTTTTTTTTTACAGGAATAGCAGGTGCTCTGCCTTTTCATTTAGTAACGGGAAAAAAAGTACAATGACAGGAAACTGCTAGGATCAAGGAAATAAAACCCAATAACTCATCTGCAGCAAGCGGATCACAGCAACATTTAGCTGAACACTATTAATTTTATCCCATAACATTTTTTTTGAATAAGAATTTCTCCCATAACAATATGAACTGCTCAAGTTGTTCTTCAGTGGAGATACATAGTCTTGTTTCCTTTACATGTATGATGATAGAAAAAAGGTTTTTCGATAGCACTGTTATCGTAGAATCTGAGCTCGATATAAATGACAAATAACTAGATGTGATAAAATCTCCGGTTCCTTTCTTTCCGCAGATGGCAAAAGTGCATTGAGCGTGCTATGCACAGCTGTCTCCAAAACGTCATCACAGAAAATGCATTTGTCATCGTGATTCCATCCCCTGAGTTGAATTATGACGTCCGTCTAGTTTCAGTTTGAATGAGCAACCAGGTACACAGTTTTACTTTAGCCTCAGCCTTCATTTTCCAAACCATCTCCAAGTGTGGCCGCGGTAGTCTTGCTTCAAACTGAACATCATAAGCAGAGTTTGGAGAATAGCATCTACTTTTCAGTGATTCGCCACAAAATTTTGCCCCCTCGTTCCTTAGCTGAACTCTGAATTTTATCCCACTACCATTTCTAAAATATTTTTTTCTCAGACAACAATATGAACTGCACAAGTTGTTATTCAGTGGAGATGCATAGTCTTGTTTCCTTCCTTTACATGTATGATGATTAAAAAAAGGTTTCCTTTTTTTGCCAAAAAAAATCAGGTTTTCGATATCACTGTAACAGTGTAACCATAGAATCTGAACTCGATATACTAGATGGCAAAGAACCCGAAAAATAAGGTTTTCGATAGCACTGTAAGTCTATAACCATAGAATCTGAACTCGATATACTAGTAGACATAATAGAATTTCTCCATCCTGATTTTTTGCGACATGAAATCGAGACAGCATTGCATCAGTTCGTGTGGGGAGTCGATTGCGGATATGGACGGACCTAGGGATCGAGTAGAGCGGCGGCCTTCTTCGTCTCGTCTCGTCGCGCCGGGACCGCGGGGTACATGCGGTCGCGGAAGAAGCGGCGACGGCGGCGCGGAAGAAGCGACGCGGCGGCGTTGCGTGGTCGGCTGGCGCAGGGGCGTTTCTATTTGTCGACCAGGTCCACGTTAAGAAGTCGTCGCACCCCCCGCGCGCGTATGGGCCTGGCCCATTATCCCCGCGAGAGCTGAAGCCTCTCGCTGTTTTTTTTTCGTTTCTATTGCTGTTTCCGTATGGGCCTGGCCCATTTATCCCCGCGAGAGCTGAAGCCTCTCGCTGATTTTTTTCTTTTTCGTTTCTATTGCAGTTTTTTTTTCTTCTTTTTCGTTATTTATTGTTTCTTTTTCTATTTTTTTTTGCTGTTTCTTTTCTCTTTCTTTCTTTTTCGTTTTTTCCTGTTTCTTTTTTTCGTTTTTATTTTTTGGTTGTTTCTTTTTTCTTTCTTGTCTTTCAGTTTTTTATTAGATATTATTTCTTTTATTTTGAATTTTCATTATTGAAAATGTTCAAATTTTAAAATTGTTCATATTTTTGAAAATTGTTCATGTATTAAAATCGTTCAAAAACAATTTCTGTTCAAAATACTTATTTTTGTTCTCTTTTTGAAAATCGTTAAAAAATAATTTTTGTTCATACATTTTTTTCTGTTCGCCTTTTAAAACCGTTCAAAACCAATTTCCGTTCAAATACCTATTTTGTTCACTTTTTTGAAATCGTTCAAAAATATTTTTCGTTCACATACTTTTTCTGTTCGCCTTTTAAAATCGTTCAAAAACAATTTCCGTTCAAATATATTATTGTTCTCTTTTTGAAAATCGTTCAAAAATAATTTCTGTTCATACATTTATTTTTGTTCACCTTTTAAAATCGTTCAAAAACAATTTCCGTTCAAATACGTTTTTTGTTCACTTTTTTGAAAATCCTTCAAAAATAAATTCTGTTCCTACACTTTTTTCTGTTCGCCTTTTAAAATCGTTCAAAAATAATTTCCGTTCAAATACCTATTTTTGTTCACTTTTTTGAAAATCGTTCAAAAATAATTTCCGTATACAGACTTTTTTCTGTTCGCCTTTTTAAATCGTTTAAAAATAATTTCCGTTCAAATACCTATTTTCTTCACTTTTTGAAAATCGTTCAAAAATAATTTCCGTTCACAGACTTTTTCTGTTCGCCTTTTAAAATCGTTCAAAAATAGTTTCCGTTCAAATACATTTTTTGTTCACTTTTTGAAAATCGTTCAAAAATAATTTTTGTACACAGACTTTTTTCTGTTCGCCTTTTTAAATCGTTCAAAAATAATTTCCGTTCAAATACCTATTTTGTTCACTTTTTTGAAAATCGTTCAAAAATAATTTTCATTCACAGACTTTTTCTGTTCGCCTTTTAAAATCGTTCAAAAATAGTTTCCGTTCAAATACCTTTTTTGTTCACTTTTTGAAAATCGTTCAAAAATAATTTCCATTCACAGACTTTTTCTGTTCGCCTTTTAAAATCTGATCATACATGACCATCGAAACGAAAAAATTACAACATGAAAGTTGTGCAAAACGTGAATATTAACTTACTCGTCAAATGATATTTCAAACGGTCAAACGAGTGCGACGAATTTGATAAAATTTGGCTTAAAAGGTTTCGAACAACTATTCGAAATTGAGAAGTTATAATCAACAAAACTCAAAAATGAGTGTAGGAATGGAAACTACTCGTGAACGCGCATAATTTTCGTGTACAATTTTTTTAAATAGTGAATCGAACGAACTGCGCATTGTGTATCGATCCATGCGAACCATGGTTTCAATTACCACGCTACTCTGCTAGCGAAACAGGAACACAATGGTAAAGCTAACTAGCACGGAGAAGAAGCAGGAATGCAGTCGCGCGCTTACGAAACAGTCGAAGCGAGTTCATGGGCCAGGCCCACTATCGCGCAGCGGGGTATGCGACGGCTTCCTATCGTCGCACGGGTCGACGGACAGGGGATCTCTGGCGCAGGGACCAGCGTCCGGTCGGTCCGGGTCAATTCGGCGCACACCTCCGGGCTGGGTTCTAGTGGGCTGGACTGAGAAACTGAGGCCATCTTACTGGTTGGTTATTTAGACTTGGGCCAAGTCTTAACTTACTCTCTCTGATCCCAAACAAAAGAAAAGAGTGTCCTTTAAAGAAAATCAGCAGTGGGGCATTTTCACAGCAGCATCAGCAGAATCTGGAGTGCACCATATTTGTTTGGATAGAAGCAGTACTCTTTCACAGCTTGTCCCCATCTACCAGATGACACTGTTTAAACCAGCTTCAATCTTCATTTTTACTTTAAATTTTTTCTCACTGATGCCACACTCGACATTGATCACCCTGTGTCTCCTGAGATAGGGTCTCAGACTGGACTGTGTGAATTCAGTTGAAAATTTCTGAAGAACACAATAGAAATAAAACAGAATTAGGGGTAGTACTAGTGACAGTTGTACGTTTTTTAGTATGATAACTCACAGATGAACTTGTCATGCGGTACGTGTAGTACTTGATGGGTACTCCAAGAGAATCAGCTGTGATGTCATTCATGAAGTCACACTGTTCAACTTTCAGTCACATGTCATTTGCAAAAATGCAGTGGTGATCAAATAACTGATTGGCCCCATATGAAGGCCCTGTGTCATGGAATATGATGCATTGTGGTGAATAAAATAGCTACATCGTGGTGAGAACTGTAAGAAAATAAAAATACAACATAACATATACCTCTCCAAATGAGATTCGCCTATGGCTATTGCTGGGGGGCTGAGACGACAAGTGGTGGCTGCTCAGGTTGAGGGATCTGTTTCTGGTCAGCTTCATCATCAGTGTCGTTGATCAGGATGCAGACCTTTTGCTTGCTTTCCATCCTGAAAAAGTGGACAAAAAATAAAGAAATTGTAGTAAAGAACTTTGTAATAGTTAGGAACACGGAGGTAATTTTAGGCTACTACAACTGCTGTAACGGTAATATCTCTAGATAAAAGTTTATCTGACAATTAGTGACAGGATGCACAAGACAGAAAATCAGTAACAATATATCCAACGAGAACAAGAACCCACATTGCTCACCTTCTACAATAGCAAGAACCCAATTGCAGGCTTGCACGAATCACCAAACAAACGGACCGAAAATCTAGCCGATCACAAGGGAAACACCAGTTAAAAACTGCCAGGAAACTAACCTAGCTAACCTCTTCCAGACCACCGAACCAGACGACACCCCACCATCAGCTCCCACCTAATAAGCACCGGGAGCCACAGCAGTCCCTGCCGCCGGCACCCACTGAAACGCCAACACACACCTAAATGCCGCAGCTAGCCTCCTTATATTTGTAGGAGTTGGTCGTACGTTTGAGAAATTCTTACAAGAAATTAAAACCAAACATTCATTCTGAGTCTGATGCAGCATCCCATGTTTACATTGGTGGCATGTGCTAATTTTAAAGAAGATAAAGCCTCGCATTTGGTGGAAGCCTCTCACGGAAACGACCCCTAACAGTATCAAGGATGGCGCAACGGAGCCCTGGCTCTATCTTCTCCGGATTCCGTAGATCAGCTAGTCTTTCGGTTGTATCTACTGTCTCGGTCTCTATCGCAGGCGCATTCTCCACCACATGCAAAAGAAGTTCAATTTGGCCTTTTGCTAGTCTCAATCCTGTAAGACGCATCTTCTTCAGATTCCAGTATTTGTACCCACAAGCTGTAATGTCCAGTCTCGAAGGACCACTCTTTGCATACCATAGTGTATATGTGCCATCAAGCTGCAAAAGAAAAAAATGGTTAAGATTAGCAAAACACACTTGTTGTAAACTTCAGAGAAACTTAGATATGAAAATTGAAAGGAATAATCAGTGCATCCCTTTCTCAAAACAAGTAGGCGCTGAAAAAGACTGATAAGGTGAACCGTTCTATGGCATTCTGATAATCAAATTCAATAGATGGTCACTGAAGTAGAATCCTTAACAAATGCGTAGAGTTTGTTGTTACCGATAAATTGAAAATACTCACATGTACTTCCAGATTTTCAATAAACGGAGCAACCCTCAATAGAGAAACTATGTAGGGAATCTTGTCCTCATCTTCCTCACACATAATAAACACTATCTGTACATGCACTTGATGGCTATCTATCACCCATGTAGTCTGAAAGACAATAGAGCAGTCTGAGGTCACTGCAATGATAAAAGATTGTTACACACTTGAATTTTGTTCCAGCAACAAACGTACCTCCATACGTTGGAATGCAAAATCTAACGTCAGGATTTGCACGCCTGGAAGCCCATCGAGAAGTGCAGCCGTATCACGCTGAAAAGTTGAGCCATGGAAAATAACTTCTGCATTTTCCAGCTTTAAAGAATTTTTTTGACGATCAGGCAGGAGTTCCCGCATTGCATTATAGAAGAATAGAATTGATCCAGCTTTAAAGAATGATGGAGGGCCATTGGTATGCAGTCTCCTCTATACATAAATGTAGAGAGCTTGGCAGCATGAAACTCTATCTTGGTTATGTTGTTGCAGTGCTTAACTCTGAAGTACTGCAACTGGGACAACGGTCGACTAAACTTGAGTTCATCCTTCAGTTGGCATCTGACTATACTCAGCCACTCGAGATTCTCGGAGCTGCACAAGATAGTGTCGAGATCCTCCCTTGTGGTATTCAGTAGATGGAGATCGAGCTTTCTCAGATTTGGGAAACCTATGAACCGGGCAGGAGGTGGTTTGAAAGAGATGAAGCTGATTTGAAGACACTCTAGGCAGGACACGCTCTCACTTGTCAAAAAGCTGATATGGAAATCTGTAATGATCCCCGGGTGGAGATTTCTTGCTCCCGGGCTTCAGTGATCCCTCTAGTTAGAAAAAAACTAAAAAATATATTTATAAATTTCAAGAAAATCTGAAAAAAAATCTTGTATGTTGCCAATGTTATATCCCACAAACGTGCAAAATCTCGGTTTGAAATATTTTATATTCTGTTCTACACAAAAATGACAAATTGGTGGATCTAAATGTCCATACTTTCAAATCTCCAAAATATACAAAATTTGTTATTTTTGTGTAGCTCAGAATATAAAGTATTTCGAATCAAACTTACGCACGTTTGTGGGATACATCATTAGCGACATGCATGATTTTTCTCAGATTTTTTGAACACTTAAAAATATGATTTTTAAATATATTTTTATTAGAGGGAGCACTGGAGCTCGGGAGCAAGAAGTGTTTTCCGATGATCCCCATGCTTCAGAAAATCTGACGGCGGTGCCAAATCAAAAGCTAGATTCTTTGTTTGGGACGAGATAGCAAACCTAATCCAGTTATCGAGATGATATGCTAGCTTGCCCTGAAATATACATTTGATCTCAAGATCTTCGACAACCTTGCCACAGTGTCTCTGCAGATCTTCGACATCTTGTATTTTACCACCCTGGCTCGACTACGTTATGCATAGAGACTTCATTTAGCTTTTTCGGTGGTTGATTTTGTAGCGATTTTATGTGAAATGTGACATGTTTAAACTATGAATAATTAAGTTTGGTTAAAGATGGTCGGGTGGATCAATTGTTACACATATCGAGTTATCAACTTTTCTCTTAAAGAGCACGGAATTTCCTCTCGATCCGTTTGTTTTTGAACTCAATCTGAAAGTGATCACGGGGCGCGTCTTATAGCATCAATACGCAACATCCGACAATAATACGACTCGATACAAAAAGAAGGCATTTTCTGCTGCTGCTGCTCCCAGCTGAGAAACAAACACCAAACTCTCTATATCTTTTAAGAGTTTCCTCTCTGTTTTTTTTTTTCTTTTTCGAATCAAGCGTTCCAGTTGAGCTCGTCGGTTGACAACGGCAACAACGTCATCAGCTGATGTATCTCGAGACCCAGCTCATCGTCCGCGGTGGTGACGACCGAACCTGGCGACCCGCCGTTGGTGCCGAACCACTCCCCAGGCATTGATACTAGGGGGACGCCGATGGTGCTCTCGTTCTCGGCCGCGCTCCTCATCGTCGGCTTCACGTCATCTGCATGAGGTACATCAATGACAGTGTCTAATCAGCATCTAGCTACCCGTTATAGCCTTTTGAGTATATCGCGGGTAAATGAATCTATATAAATTTAGCCGCTATATCCCCATTTAGCTCCATTTAGCCCGCTATAACCCCATTTTGAGGGTTGCCGCTATTTAAAACATTGCTTTCAATTAACATGATTTTTGGACGAACCAAGAATTAGCAAGATGGATGCACTGACCGAAGAGGAAGTCCCATTCCGCGCCGTGATGGGTATCTCCAGGAGGGAACTGCGAGGTGACGTCGCTGTCGGTGGCGCTCGCGCCGCCGCC
The DNA here is from genome assembly GCA_947311845.1 of Poa pratensis. Taxonomy (NCBI): domain Eukaryota; kingdom Viridiplantae; phylum Streptophyta; class Magnoliopsida; order Poales; family Poaceae; genus Poa; species Poa pratensis. The sequence continues at coordinate 13,654,976 of CAMZMU010000086.1, forward strand.
GTACATGAGCTCGGTCATGGAACCTGCTCTGCACATGGCATGGTTGTCACGGGGCAGGAGGTGATGGTCGTCGTCGCCGAGGAGCATCGCCTCGAGCAGGCCGTCGCTGCAGCTCGCCGTGACGATTTGGTTCGAAGGGGGCTCGCGCGCTCTGGTCGGTAACGGAGGAAGTCCTGCGGATCTGAAGCTGCCGTGGTGGGGGTGGAACGTTGGCTGCGGGTGATGGTTGGCGTGGTGGTGGCGCAGCTGCTGCATCCCCTGCATCTGGTTGAGGAGCGGGTAGTTCTGGTTTATCAGCGGCGAGGAGGAGTGAGGGGCCGACGCCGGTGTGGACGACGGCGCCCTGGGCGGCAACGCGAACGGGTCCGAGATCAGCGCCGCGGTGCCGTCGGCGTCGGCGAACGGTTTGTTGAGGTTGTGGGCGCGCAGGATGGCGATCTCCCGCTCGACGTCCGGCGGGTAGAGCGACTGGCCGGCGCGCTGGCGGCGCTTGAGCCGCGTGTTCCAGTAGTTCTTCACCTCGTTGTCCGTCCTCCCGGGAAGCTTCATTATTGTCATGAGTCAGTGATCGTACAAGAAGAATTGAAGATCGAATCATGCATCGAAGAAAGAAAAGTTTCATGGCGTACGTACGTGTGAAGAGATGCGGGCCCACTTGTTGCCGAGGAGGCCATGGAGGCGGAGAATGAGGCGCTCCTCGTCGGGGGAGAAGGGCCCCTTGCGGAGGTTGGGGCGGAGGTGGTTGGCCCACCGGAGCCGGCAGCTCTTGCCGCAGCGCTGCAGCCCCGTCTCCCGGCGCACCGCGTTCCAGCCGCCCTCGCCGTGCCGCCGCACGTGGTCCACAAGAAGCCTGTCCTCCGCCGGCGTCCACGGCCCCTTCTTCAGCGCTTCTCCGCCGCCGCTCCTCGACATCGTCGCCGCCGCCGCCAGTTTAATCGATCGTTTTCTCTCCCTTCTTCTCTCCTCCCGTCCAGGCTAGGACAAGAGAGAGAGAGGGGGAGAGTGACGTGCAGGCGATGTCGGCGCTGGTCTGATTATCTCCCGCGCATTGCCCGCCCGGAATTATTGTGAGGAACTGGCCGAAACTAATGGGAATGATCAGCTCAGGTCCCCGACGGGGGGAACACGGAGAGCTGCAGCGCGCGCTCCCTGCAACCCGCGAAGGAGAGGAAGGCGCAGGGGGGGGAAGAAGGGGGATGGCAGGCGCGCAGGTGGTGATGGCGAGGCGAGGGAGACGGGTGATCGATCCGGCTCCCTGGTCGATCGCTCGCCGCCGCGCAAATATGGCGTCGCGCGCGAGGGCCTATATATGTGCCGTTTTGTTCGTTCTCGATCGCGCCTGCGCATGCATGGCAATGGCGCGCGAGCGTGGTGTGCGCGGGTTGTTAGCTTGGAGCGTCCAAATTTAGGCACTCTGCCCTTGTTTAGCATCGGCCACGTTTTCGGGCTGAGTACAATATAGTGGACTGATTCTTGCTTCTCGAAAAACAGATGACTATTATTTTCGCCAAAATATATATTCATTCCGATGCAAAATCAATATAAATTATTATTATTTTCGTTGGGGAGACAATAGTATGGAAAGGCCATATGGCGACAGGGTGAAATCTGGGCCGTCCGTTTCGGCCATCCGACGGCCCAGATTCGCCGTGGACCGGTCAATTTTTGTCCGCGGTCAACGGCGGATCTGGGCCGTCGGATGGCCGAAACGGACGGCCCAGATTTCACCCTGGCGCCATATGGCCATGTAATTGTCTTTTCTGGGAAAAGGATGGGTAATTACGTAGTGATTCATGATAAAGTGAAGAAAATAATGTAAATTATGGTAATTATATGATAATGTGGAAAATAATGAAAATTAAGATGAATGACTGAATTGTTACCAATTGATTGAATCGGTGGATTATAGCATTGCACAAAAAATCGGTGAATAGTGGCTAGTTAGCAAGAAACATAACCTTATCATTTTTAAATCTTTGTTTAAAATCTATGACAACGTAGATGACGATGACATACCACAACTAGACCTTCATCTACACTGTCAAGTGTCAACACATAGCTTATGCCCCCATCCTCACGTGGATGTAACATTGCAACTAGATATCATGGAGTCACAAGGTTCCACATGCGGCAGTGAGAAACGACCAAGCTAGAGTACATCCATGACTGATTCTTGCTTCTCGAAGAACAGATGATTATTATTTTCTTATTCTTCTTATATGCAATGCGGGAGCTCCCCGCCCTCTGACGAGGTTCGTCAAAAAAAAAAGAGTACATGGAAGACTCAATTGTGAATTGTGATCATGATTTGGCTCAGGAGTTGATCCATGATTGAATCTAGATAAAGTCTAAGGGTTGTTTTCTCGGATCGAATGATCTAGTGGTAAGTTTCACTTTGGGAACTAAGCCATGAGCCATATATGTGCTTAATATTTCTGTGTGGGTTACGTGCCACTCATGAGCTTGCATTGGAAATGAAGATTTTACATAGCCTAAGATCAGAGGATGACATCAAGGAAGGACACTGAGAGGAGATTGTGGTGTGTTGCAAGCTCGGTTTGCTATTGTTCTAGGTCGTGCTTGTTTCAGGGACACAATTCCTCACAAATATCACCACGGTTTATGCCTAAATTTTGTGTATGGCAATGTTGCTAGCCGTGTGAAACCTTCAAAACCTTGACAAGATTGAAACTTTTATTGAGATGTACCGGATAACTGAAAACTGGGAGTTGCATACCTCACTTCGCGATGACATTTGATTTATGTTGGTGTTAAATTAGAGATTAGTTTGAGTATACATGCGTATTCACATATGACAAATGGAGGAAAAAAACTATGTCATACCCTAAAAAGTTTAGTGTACGGATTGATATACTGTACAAACGGTTTGGGTGGCCATTTTTCTGGATCTCGATCAGCCGTACGTTCGCGCCTCCAGCCTGCGCCGCGCGGGCCGGCGTTGCTTGCTCCGCCCGCACCGGACTGTACAGCCGTGGCAGGTCTCCCGCTTCGACGCAGCGCCGCCATCCATTTGTGTATGTGCAAATCCTGCTACGGTACTCTGCTCTGCCCGCCGGGTCTTCTGCAGCACCGCCTTGCACGCCACTCTCTGACGCCTCCTGCCCTCCTCCAGTATCTTTTTTATTAAATGGCACTTAATCGGACAATCAGACAAATTTGGCCCTTTCCAAAACTTTCGCGCGGATATGGCCCTCGGCCTCATACGCCTCCCGATGTGGCGTACCGGAGCCTCCGACACGCCCCGTCAGACGACGTCTCACCATTGTCAACGCCGCTACGAAACGCCATAGCGTGCGGCGGTTTCTTCAACACTTAGCCGTTTTCTCGAAAACCAGGGATAAGCACGGCAACGCCGCTGAATGGGGCATTCCGGCGGCCAAGATGTACAAACTGTCCGATTTTTTGGGAATCCTCTGAGTATCATTTAAGGAAACCAGTGAAATGGACAGATGTAATAATCAGAGGGTCTGACAAATTTGTGAGGGCCTCAACACGGCAACGCCGCATCATGTAGCGTTTCTGCCTTTGGATGAAACGTCCCTTGGGTTGTCATTTGGTCTATGAATTGTCCTTCTGTATGGCGTTTCGGCCTCATCTTGCAAACGTCATTTGAAATGGCGTTGATACGTAGAGTCCAGAAGCCCGTCAATATGGCGTCGCTCTCAAAGTGTGGCGCTAAATGGCATGGCGTCTGCATGTTCTAAACTTACCTTCCAACTGGCGTTTGGTGTGTGCGTTTTGCTACGTCATTCTATTTGTCGTTGCAGTTGAACCGTTATAGCCAAATCTTATGGCGTTTCTTCTATCCATGAGGAGAAATTCACCATCTGAAGGTTACTCAGCTGGGCTTGTATCAGTTTTGCAATGGAGGCTCATTCAGCTCTCGGTGTCGTCGATATAGTGTCCGAAATCATCCAGAGGATAGGTTGTAGTAGATCCGTTCACCGGAGCACTGCAGTAAACAGGACATTCTTGTCAGCGGCTAGAGCCGACGATTTCTCCAAGGCATACATGGAAAGGAACTGTCCAGCATTCATTGGTTTCGTTGTTGAATTTGTCAAGAACAGCGGCGCTGTCCAGTTTAGGCTGATTTCTAACGGGGAGGTCGCCGCCGCGGACGATACAGTGGCTGCCCTCACTGCTTTCATCGATCCATCCAATTTTTCAGAAGATCATGTCATTGGATGTAGTGGTGGCTTCGTCCTTTCCCTCTGCGTCGGATCCACAGAAATGGAAGACGGGTACTACACCTGGCGCCCGGGTTATCCTACGAAGATATTTGTGAGTCCTCGAATCCCCAAAATCCCACATTCTCATGTTAACCATTTAGGCCAGTTCGGAGTCATCCTTGAGGCAGGGTCATCTGGAATTGCATTCTACGTTCAGGAAGCTGACGAAGAAGCGTTTAGAATCTCGTACCATGGTGTCAACTTTCACTCCTCCGGCAACATCTTTGTCCACGTCTGCCTTTTTAGAAATGGTTTGTGGGAGCGTCACATTTCCAATCCCATTGCGCCTGCCTACCTTAATTTCTCGTCTGTTACCTTCCATGAAAAGCCTCATTGCATCCTAGTTGGAGATCAGCTCTATATGATGTATGTTCTTGGATTAATAGTTTGCTTGGACCTGACTACATCATCGTTCTCGGTAATAACCATCCCTGGAGAGATTACCCAGAAGACAAATTCCTGGTTTGATTACTCTGTCGGGGAACACCTATCTGGAACCATAGCTCTGGTGCACTTTAGATCCGCCAAATTGACTACCTGGGTGCTAGACCGTCGCGGTTATGGCGATATATGGACGTCTAACCAAGTGCTTGATCTAGTGGTTGCCTTCGACGGAAGGTTCGCTGCTAAGATATGGAATTACATCAAGATATGGGAGATCGTTAGTTCTGGGATTCCTTATGACAGGGTTTCGTGCTCAGTTCAGACCAACTGTACTCTGTTCAGGTCAGGAGTATATCCGTGGACGCTCGCTTTGTGTACATTACTGTTGGATTCCACTGTTCTCTATTCGTTGCTGACATGTTAAAAGGGACAGTACATGAAGTGCGTAACGGTGATCGCCATTTAGGTACAAAACTGGGACGTGCCTTCCCAATCTCGGAGCCATGGCCACCGAAATTCTGACCCACTTCTCATGCTGCTTGTGTTTGTAATTCCTCATTTCCACTCGCTTTCTGTTCAATAACTGGTATCTACATTATTCGTTGTCGCACTACTTTCTCTGTCCTATCGTTGGATGATGTATGAACTGATACAAATCCGCGTATTAAAAGTGTTTTTCCATATATGTTATCCGAACTTCTTGACCCTTCTGGTGGCTCTAGGTTAATAGTGCCAGAAACAATTGCTTGTACGTCACACGTCAGTTGGGAACCCCAAGAGGAAGGTATGATGAGTGCAGCAGTAAGTTTTCCCTCAGTATGAAACCAAGGTTTAATCGGACCAGTAGGAAAACGAGGTTTGCTTCGAAGGTGTTGGTGAAGGAGTGTAGTGCGGCGCAACACCAGGGATTCCGGTGCCAACGTGGAACCTGCACAACACAATCAAATTACTTTGCCCCAACTTAACAGTGAGGTTGTCAATCTCACCGGCTTGCTGAAAACAAAGGGTTAAACGTATCGAATGGAAGATGATGTTTGTTTGCATAAAACAGTAGAGAACAATGATTGCAGTAGATTGTATTTCAGATGTAAAAGAATGGACCGGGGTCCACAGTTCACTAGTGGTGTCTCTCCAATAAGATAACTAACATGCTGGGTAAACAAATTACAGCTGGGCAATTGACAATTGATAAGTGCATATAACATGCATGTGTGAGCTGTGGTGTCTACTATGAGATTCATTTGGGCATTACGACAAAGTACATAGACCGCTATCCAGCATGCATCTATGCCTAAATAGTCCACTTTCCGGTTAACATCCGTACCCCTTCCAGTATTAAGTTGCAAGCAACAGACAATTGCATTAAGTAATGTGCGTAATGTAAACAATACATTCATCCTTGAATAAAGCATTGCTGTTTTACCCCTAGTGGCAACAACACATCTACAACCTTAGAACTTGCTGTCACTATCCCAGGTTAAATAGAGGTTGAACCCAACTATCATGCATAAATACCCCCTCTTGGAGTTACAAGTATTCACGTGGCCAAGGCTTCAACAAGTAACGGAGAGCATGCAAGATCACAAATGACATAGACATGATAATATAATATTCAGCTCCACATAGGTATCAATATAAGTCAGATCCCAGCAAACACAACATGTAGCATTACAATAAGATGATCTTGATCATGATAGGCAGCTCACAAGATCTAAACATGATGGCACAAGTGGAGAAGACAACCATCTAGCTACTGCTATGGACCCATAGTCCAAGGATGAACTACTCACGCATCACTCCGGAGGCGGGCATGGCGATGTAGAGCCCTCCGGTGATGATTCCCCTCTCCGGCAGGGTGCCGGGAAGAGCTTCAGAACCCCCCGAGTTAGGGTTGACGACGGCGGCGGCAGCGAATATGTTCTGGATGAAAGGCTCGGTGTTTTAGGGTTTTCGCGTCTCGGGGAATAAATAGGCGAAGGGGCGATGTCGGCGGACCCCCGAGGGGCCCAAACCACCAGGCGCGGCTGGGCCCACTGCCGCGCCACCTGGTGGTTTGGCCACCTCGTGGCTCTCTTCGTCTCTCCTTCGGACTCCGTGTACGTGCTGGAAAAATAGGGACTGGCCTTTTGTTTCGTGCAATTCCGAGAATATTTCCAGAAGTAACTTTCTGAAACCAAAAACAGCAGAAAACAGGGAACTGGCACTGTGGCATCTTGTTAATAGGTTAGTCCCAGAAAATGCATAAAAGTGATACGAAGTGTATATAAAACATGTAGCAAATGGTATAATATAAGCATGGAACAGCAGAAATTATGGATACGTTGGAGACGTATCAAGCATCCCCAAGCTTAGTTCTACTCGTCCTCGAGTAGGTAAAACGATAACAACAAATAATTTCTGAGGAGACATGCTTTCACACAATCTTGATCAATATATTGCAAGGCTCATGTCATGAATGAAGTGACTCAAAGCAATGATCTATAGTTTGCTAACAAATAGATAAAGAGTAAACAATGAATCATATAAGCAAAAACTTTTCATGAATAGTACTTTCAAGACAAGCATCAAAAAGTTTTGCATAAGAGGTAACTCATAAAGCAATAGATTCAAAGTAAAAGGCATTGAAGCAACACAAAGGATGATTAAGTTTCAGCATTGCTTTCAACTTGTAACATGTATATCTCATGGATAGTTGTCAACATAAAGCAATATAACAAGTGCAATAAGTAAATATGTAAGAATCAATGCACACAAAGTTGACACAAGTGTTTGCTTCTAAGATAGAAAGGAGTAGGTAAACTGACTCAACATAAAGTAAAAGATAGGCCCTTCGCAGAGGGAAGCAGGGATTAAATCATGTGCTAGAGCTTTTTAAGTTTTCGAAAGCATATAGAGAGCACAAAATAAGTATTTGAGAGGTGTTTGTTGTTGTCAACGAATGGTAGTGGGCACTCTAACCCCCTTGTCAACCAGACTTTCAAAGAGCGGCTCCCATGAAGGACGTTATTCTACCAGCAAGGTAGATCATCCCTCTTCTCTTTTGTTTACACATGTATTTTAGTTTCTTTATAGATGACACTCCTCCCAACCTTTTGCTTACACAAGCCATGGCTAACCGAATCCTCGGGTGCCTTCCAACATTCACATACCATGGAGGAGTGTCTATTGCAAAATTAAGTTGCTTACTGATAAATCAGGGCAAAACATGTGAAGAGAATTATTAATGAAAGTTGTAATTAATTGGGGCTGGGCACCCCGTTGCCAGCTCTTTTTGCAAATTATTGGATAAGCGGATGTATATGCCACTAGTCCAGGTGAAAGTCTGTCAGAAGTAAATGACAAGATTGAAAGATAAAACACCACATACTTCCTCATGAGCTATAAAACATTGACACAAATAAGGAGTAATAAAGTTTTGAATAGTTTAAAGGTAGCACATGAAATATTTACTTGGAATGGCAGGAAATACCACATAGTAGGTAGGTATGGTGGACACAAATGGCATGGGTTTTGGCTCAAGTTTTGGATGCACGAGAAGCATTCCCTCTCAGTACAGAGTTTAGGCTAGCAAGGTTGTTTGAAGCAAACACAAGTATAAACCGGTACAGCAAGAATCACATAAAAACATATTGCAAGTATTATAAGACTCTACACTGTCTTCCTTGTTGCTCAAACATTTTACCAGAAAATATCTAGACCTTAGAGAGAACAAATATGCATCCCAAGTCTCAACAAGCTCTACGGTAGTTCTCCACTACTAGGCTTTAACTACATGATGCAAGAGCTTAAACATGATCTACTTGAGAGCTCAAAACAATTGCAAAGCATCAAATCAAAACAAGACAATGATCTACAAGAATGCATATGTCTTTTCCAATACCAACTACTACATGTAGCATTTTCTTTCTTCCAAACAAACACCAATAATTTATTTAAACATAAACTCTCCAAATGATAATATAATGCAGCAAGAGAGTATTTATAAACAAGTGCTAACAGCTCGAAGAGATGCATGAAAAACAGGAGCTAAAAGCACTGCAGTAGCTAGTTAAGAATACTCAACAAATATAAGTGAAGAACATGAGTATTCACATGAAAAAGCGGAGCGTGTCTCTCTCCCACACAAGGATTGCTAGGAATTTATTCAAACAAAAACAAAAATACAGACGCTCCAAGTAAAGCGCATAAGATGTGAAAGAATTAAAATATAGTTTCACTAGAGATGACCTGATAAGTTTGTTGATGAAGAAGGGGATGCCTTGGGCATCCCCAAGCTTAGACGCTTGAGTCTCTCTGAATATGGTTGGGATGAACCACGGGGGCATCCCCAAGCTTAGGCTTTTCACTCTTCTTGATCACATAATATCACCCTTCTCGCTTGATCCTTGAAAACTTCCTTCACACCAAACTCAAGACAGTTCTCATTAGAGGGTTAGTGCATAATCAAAAATTCTCATATTCTGTAATGATACAATCAATCCCAAAGCTTCTGGACATTAGCTACAGCCACCAATGCTTTGTGGAGCAAAGAAATCCACACAAACACAGTAAAAGAGCGAATGCAAAACAAAAGGCAGAATCTGTCAAAAACAGAACAGTCTGGAATGACGAATTTTTTCGAGGCACTTAAGTTGCTCAGATGGATCTGGCCTAAAATAATGAAAGTTGCGTACATATCTCAGGAATATGCGTGATTTTTCTCAGAATTTTTTGAATTTTCTACAGGGAGATAAGCTCAAATCCGTGACAGCTAAAAATCTGTCACTGCGCAGAAATCCAAATCTTGCATCAACTTTCAATATAGAACTTTACTTGGCACAACATTGCGATAAAATAAAGATACAAAGGAGTTGCTACAGAAGTAACAAAAATCCTTGACTCAAAGAAAACAAAAATAACAGCAAATAAAAACGATGGGTTGTCTCCCATAAGCGCTTTTCTTTAACGCCTTTCAGCTAGGCGCAGAAAGTGAAAATCAAGTGTTGTCAAGTGGCAAATCATTCAAATCATCAAAAGCTTCTTCCAACACACAGCTTGTAACAATGGGTATCTTAGATGTTCCTGGAGGTGTTTCATTACCTTTAACCGTACTAAAAGTTTTATCAATTTTAAGCTCATAATGAGTCTTTGGTTTTGGCACTTTAGGAACATACATAAACTTTTGCTCTCTACCCACATAAACTTTCTCCTTTTTAGACTTAAGAGAAGTAAAGGTTGAACTTAAGGTTTCAATAGCTTCCTCTAACTCATCAATTCTATGATTTTGGGTGTCATGGATATTATTATCCTCAAGAACAGTGATTCTTTCATTGATGGTGGCTATTGATTCATTAGTCTTACCAATACAATCAAGAAAATTTGGAAAAAATTTCTCCATAGAGTCTAACTTATTTATAACATCTTCCAAGGTAATCTCAACTTTAATATCTTTAGTGGGTGGTGTTCCTACCAAACTTTCAATAATATTACAGGCTTCTAAAGCAGGAGTACCCAAGAAATTTCCACCTGTAAGAGTGTCTAGAACATACCTATACCAACTAGAGATACCAACATAAAAGTTCCTAAGGAGGATAGTGGTAGAGTGTTTCTTAGTACATCTATGATGAGCATCACTAATTCTATACCAAGCATCTTTCAAATTTTCACCTCCTAGTTGCCTAAAAGAACGAACTTCAACTTCAGGAGCATTCATTTTGAAAAACAAAATTAAACTGAATTAAACAAGTAACTAATTTTTTTGTGTTTTTGATATAGAGAAAGCAAACAAAACAAAATAAAAATAAACTAGCAAGACAAGTAACTAATTTTTTTGTGTTTTTGATATAGAGAAAGCAAACAAAACAAAATAAAAATAAACTAAGCAAGACAAATAACAAAGTAAAGAGATTGGGTGTGAGAGACTCCCCTTGCAGAAGCAATTCTGTTTTCCCCGGCAACGGCGCCAGAAAACGTTGTTGGTGGCTCTAGGTTAATAGTGCCAGAAACAATTGCTTGTACGTCACACGTCAGTTGGGAACCCCAAGAGGAAGGTATGATGAGTGCAGCAGTAAGTTTTCCCTCAGTATGAAACCAAGGTTTAATCGGACCAGTAGGAAAACGAGGTTTGCTTCGAAGGTGTTGGTGGAGGAGTGTAGTGCGGCGCAACACCAGGGATTCCGGTGCCAACGTGGAACCTGCACAACACAATCAAACTACTTTGCCCCAACTTAACAGTGAGGTTGTCAATCTCACCGGCTTGCTGAAAACAAAGGGTTAAACGTATCGAATGGAAGATGATGTTTGTTTGCATAAAACAGTAGAGAACAATGATTGCAGTAGATTGTATTTCAGATGTAAAAGAATGGACCGGGGTCCACAGTTCACTAGTGGTGTCTCTCCAATAAGATAACTAACATGCTGGGTAAACAAATTACAGCTGGGCAATTGACAATTGATAAGTGCATATAACATGCATGTGTGAGCTGTGGTGTCTACTATGAGATTCATTTGGGCATTACGACAAAGTACATAGACCGCTATCCAGCATGCATCTATGCCTAAATAGTCCACTTTCCGGTTAACATCCGTACCCCTTCCAGTATTAAGTTGCAAGCAACAGACAATTGCATTAAGTAATGTGCGTAATGTAAACAATACATTCATCCTTGAATAAAGCATTGCTGTTTTACCCCTAGTGGCAACAACACATCTACAACCTTAGAACTTGCTGTCACTATCCCAGGTTAAATAGAGGTTGAACCCAACTATCATGCATAAATACCCCCTCTTGGAGTTACAAGTATTCACGTGGCCAAGGCTTCAACAAGTAACGGAGAGCATGCAAGATCACAAATGACATAGACATGATAATATAATATTCAGCTCCACATAGGTATCAATATAAGTCAGATCCCAGCAAACACAACATGTAGCATTACAATAAGATGATCTTGATCATGATAGGCAGCTCACAAGATCTAAACATGATGGCACAAGTGGAGAAGACAACCATCTAGCTACTGCTATGGACCCATAGTCCAAGGATGAACTACTCACGCATCACTCCGGAGGCGGGCATGGCGATGTAGAGCCCTCCGGTGATGATTCCCCTCTCCGGCAGGGTGCCGGGAAGAGCTTCAGGAACCCCCCGAGTTAGGGTTGACGACGACGGCGGCAGCGAATATGTTCTGGATGAAAGGCTCGGTGTTTTAGGGTTTTCGCGTCTCGGGGAATAAATAGGCGAAGGGGCGATGTCGGCGGACCCCCGAGGGGCCCAAACCACCTCCAGGCGCGGCTGGGCCCACTGCCGCGCCACCTGGTGGTTTGGCCACCTCGTGGCTCATCTTCGTCTCTCCTTCGGACTCCGTGTACGTGCTGGAAAAATAGGGACCTGGCCTTTTGTTTCGTGCAATTCCGAGAATATTTCCAGAAGTAACTTTCTGAAACCAAAAACAGCAGAAAACAGGGAACTGGCACTGTGGCATCTTGTTAATAGGTTAGTCCCAGAAAATGCATAAAAGTGATACGAAGTGTATATAAAACATGTAGCAAATGGTATAATATAAGCATGGAACAGCAGAAATTATGGATACGTTGGAGACGTATCACCTTCCTGTTAACTCACACAATGAGGATGCCAAATGGGCTTTGTTTTCACTACATCTTAATGTCCCTTAATCGGACATTAATATAAATATGGCCTGGCCCTCGGCCCCAAACGTCATGTCAATTGGCGTTCCGAAAATATGAGAGCCTCCGGAAATCTCAGAAACACCACTCTTTCATTTCAATAGGACGGTTGCTTAACCAATGCAGGAATACTGACCGTTGACGCCGTGGAGGTATATATTGAAACAAATCCACGTTTCATTTCCTCTTCCAATGGCGGGTGTGTGGTCAGATCTCCCTGGCGATCTCATCAACAAAATAGGCGACTACTTCCTCCGGTCTAACGACCTGGACTACTATTCATCTCTCCGCGCCGTTTGCTTGAACTAGAGAGTCGTCACGGAGCCTCCCAATTTCTTCCTCAACAACTGGATAATGCTTGAGAAATCGAGCGACCAGAAAGTCTCATTCCTCAATCTCCTCACTGGACGTGTCTGCGAGAAATGCATCCCCAACGATCTGTTACGGTTCGTAATTTTCTGTGCTTGTTATCCGCTATACAACTTTATATGTTTTTATGCATCCGCTATACAACTGGATAATGCTTGTATTTTATTTTTTGCAGTAAGTATTACTTTGTGGGCGCTACTACAGGCGGCCTCGTCGTGCTAGGAAAGAGGGTTTCGCCCTACAAGATGCGGTTGCTTAACCCCTTCACCGGTTCAATTCTGCGTTTTGCAGCGCAGATACCATCGGAGAGGTTGTCATCCGTTGCCGTGGTTGATGTCCCTTGCATCGTATTTATTTCCAACCTTCAGAACAGTTCGGTCAGATGGGCTGACCAGAACACCGAGGAAGGACAGTCCGCAACAGGATTTGGGGAAGGAGAGTTCTCCTCCATAGAATGGTTTGGACAAGTAAGCGGCATGACAGCATACGATGGCGAAGTTTTCGTAGTGGACAACCACGGGGCCATCATATCAACGGTACATAAGTTTGGTACGTCGGCTATTCCAGTAGCTCGGACTGCTCGGACAGTAAAAATGGCCAGAACCATTGACGGCCCAAATTTCCCTGGGATGAGCTATAACAATAGATTTTACCTGGTGCAAAACGATGTCGACCTTCTTCTTTTTATCAGTGGTCATGTCGAAGCTGGCAACCCTATGGTGTACCGAGTCAACACGGACAAACTAGTCATCGAGCCTGTCAGCGGCATCGGCATGAACCGCTCTGTCGCAGTTGACAGTAGGAAATGCCCAACCGTGCAACCGGGGTGTATCTACTACGCCGATCTGTCGGAGGTCAGATCATACGATTTTCATCTCCTCACATGGCATCCTCAACCAAAAAATGTTTTCGGCTATGGCATTGGTTCCCTTGATGTACAAGACAGGCCTTTCCGTCTTGATCAGGTACTTGCGGAGTACTTCAGAAATATTGAGGACTCTGAGTTTCAGATGGCTCCGGTCATCGATCACAATGTAGTAGACTTGTCTCCGTAATGTTTTATTGTACTACAACTCTGTACAAGCGATTATAAATATGTAATGGTATCAACAAGGTGCCTCATAAGAGTACCCAGATGTGCAAGCTATGACCATTTTAGTGCATCTGCATCGTACTAAAGTAAATTTGTTTATAATTTGATATACATTGCGTTCGACCTGCTTTTGCGAGCTCACAATTCTATTTGTCAGTTTGTAATACTACACCAAGCCGAGAAACTCTGATTTTCTCCATGCTCCTCTTCAGGAACAGAGCATGTCGTCTTAACTGCAATATCGCCGATGCAACCTTTCGTTCCTCGTTCGTGGGTTCAAACTCCTCATGACTGTCAGATCGATCGAACACTTTATGCGAATAAGATGTAACCGAACCTCTGAATCGACGCTTGTAAACTTTCACTGGTTCGTCCAATATAGCGTTAGCAATGTCATCCCCTGACCTTGATTCCTCAATGTATGTTTTATCTTTTCTGAGCGTCTCTGTAGTCATTGTTACCTCTATCGGACGCACAGAAGGGTTCATCGACTCCTTAGTTGCCGATATTTTCCCCAGCGAGCGCCGCGATCTCTTACCCCACTCCTGATGGCTTGCCACGTTGCTTTGATCCTGAACGCTTCCTAATAGATCTGCACATGCGTTCGTCTCGTGTGGTTGCACGTCCTTCATGATTTCATTAGCCGCTTTGGTCATCCGCCTCTCCATCAGCTGTGACCTGCAGGTACAGAGGCCACAGGGTGTATTTCATCAGAGCTGGTTTTTCATTGAAGCTATTGGACCTGTATACTGAGCATGTTTGTAATCCGGTGGCACGGTTGTTCAATAAGATCATGTTCACCGATTGTAGCTGCTCCGAAGCTATAGCTAACTCGAAATAGGACATTAGATTACCTGCGACGGGATGAAGAGGAAGCGGCGGCGGCGGCGAAGGGAAGCACAGTGGATATCTATGAAATTTCTGCATATTTTCCGGAAAGTCCGAAGATATATCTCTGGCAGATGACCGTCGGCTCCATTAGAGTCAGATCCTCCGGAGAGGCCGTGACCCGATGCTTATGGCGTAACTCCCGACGTCAACTTAATTGGCGTGAGACGCATCCATCCCCCACCTTGAGTAAATACCCACGCCCACGCTCCGTGAAACGGCGTGATTCTCATCCATTTTCCCCACGCCCCCTCATCTGTCTCTCTTCGAAGGTCGTATAGAGCGAAAGATCTATGGACCCGTCATCTCCGCCGCCGCCGCCGCCACGGCATCCGCCCAGCGAGTACGCGTCTCCTTCTGTCCTTAGTTATCCGGCTGCCATTTCTCCTGGCCGTCTTCCTTCCTTAAACCGGCCATCCCCGATTTGTTACCGCCGGCCCCTTCATACGGGTTCATCCCCAGCCTGTCCTTCAAACTTGCCTCCACGTTTCCCTTCAGAAGCATCCCCAGGATTTCCTTCAATGCCAGCTATATCGGCCGCCCTGACTGCTCGGCCTGTTTTCACTTGGTCCTCCACATCGGCTGCTCAGTTGGTTCAACCGTCCAATGCAGATGGAACGATGGTAACACATTAGTTTCATCTTATTTGTCCACCCTTTATGTGATACGTTATTGTAGTTTATGTTTATGTTGAGTAGGTAAAATGTCATATTGGTTTACTAAAAGATACTTCTGGATCGATCATATGCAACATTTGTTTTTTGGCAGTGAAACAGGAACGTACTATTGTTCTCCATTGGTATATCACATTTTTTTTAATTACAGTTATGCGAGCTTTTTTATTTTCATTCAATTACAGCTCCATTCTGGCGGCCCTAGCATTGGCGATGGATCTGCCATCAAGAGGCCCCGGGTGAACACCAGCGTCTTTGGTCACTTTGTTCAGGAACTCCCTCCGCCATCCTTCAATTTCGTAAAGGTCATCACAATAGAAGAGCTGCGAACTCTTTCCATCCCTGCTCCCGTCATTCCCCACGTCTTTAAAAAACTGGGTGAGATGATGCTGAGGACCAGGACAGGATGCAGCTGGAAAGTTGAACTGAATGAACTAAATCAGCTTGCTCATGGTTGGCCATGGTTCGTCGTTAGTCACAACATTGAGGTCGGGTATCTCCTGATGTTCAATTTCGTAGAGTCTGGGTTGTTCGATGTGACCATATTCAATAGAAGCTATGTCGAAGCGGTAAAGAAGTGCGAGCGTCACGACCCAGTCCCGGAGTGGTTTAAGTAGTCAACTATGTTCTCGGCTCTACCTTGCTAGCTGACGTGAACGTGTTATCATGCTATTGTTTACTATATCGGCTTTCAGTATGTATCGATCCATTTCTATATGTAAGAACATATGTAAGTGTTCGCAAGAAGGTCTATCGAACTATTACTACTATATCCAAGTGTTCAGTGAAGGTCTATCCAACTATTACTATAGTTTGTACAAACGTGATTAGACTGACAACTGGTTCCAACTATACGCTGGCAGCGGAAGCGACGCGACCTGAACTGCTACCTCCAGCAAAATTTAACGGCGCAGGAACGGGGGTGCGACGGAGAACAGATCCAATAGGAACACCAAATAATATTGGTCCCACAGGAGACGGCGGTCTTACGTCGGGCATGCTAGACTCAAGAATAGGACGAACGAAGGAAAATCCACCGTTCAAGCTGAACGGACTAACCGAGTGAGACTGGGACACCACCGGTGCTGTATGTAGAGGGGGAGCATCATTGAGAGACAGAGAATAGTTTGATGCCACAGATTGTGATAGCTCTGTAAGTGCATTCGCCGCCGCCTGTGCGTAGGCCGACTGCTGCGATTGGTGGAGATCTGCATAACTCTGCTGCTGAACAGGCACGCAAGGCCGATAGAGCTACGGGGATGGGCGATAGACCATACGCGGCGCCGCTATCGATGACGCTGCAAATAGCCCTGAACATTCGTACTGGGGAACGGCATACTGAGCCGGCGAGATAGAGGAAAGGTCGGAGCCTCCAGCAAATACTGGGGGACGGATGGGTACAAGCTTGGTGGCTAGGCTAGCGGTTGACGGTGGCGGGCGAGCGGAAATATCCATCAGCGGCTGGCGGCGCATAGCTTCCTCGTCTGGATCTAGATCTGAGAATGTTGGAGGCTATGGGGATATACTGAGCCGGCGAGATAGAGGAAAGGTCGGAGGCTCCAGCAAATAGAATATACAGCCTTGGCCAGAACACATGTTTTTTATTTTGAGTCAAGGGCAATCCACGTAAAGCGGAGGCGCATCAGGTGTGCGTCAAGCCCAGAAGGCCCAGTTTCAGGGCTATGATCCAAATATATGGCCCGGCTAGCAGGCAGTCCAACTTCGATAGTTTCTAACAGAATTAACTCTACCAAAACTGAAGAAAAAAAACTTCGTCATCGTATTTCCTTAGTGAAAGGACATTTATTATCCCCTCTATGTTTTGTGTGTTAGATAACAACACCGTGAAAGTTTAATATGTTGCTAAGTGATTTCAGAAATCGTCCGGTATCTCTCCATATTCAAAAAGAAGAAAGAAAGTTCGGGATATCGGATAAGAGGCGCGGTCCCCTGGGTGGCCGGTTCCCAGGCCGGCCAGACCGGGCTCCAGGCCGGCTGGCTCGGCTGGGTAGCCGGTTCCCTGGCCGGCCAGACCGGGCCCCAGGCCGGCTGGCTCAGCTGGGTAGCCGGTTCCCAGGCCGGTCAGTCCGGGCCCCAGGCCGGCTGGCTCGGCTGGCTGGCCGGTTCCCTGGCCGGCCAAACCGGCCCCCATGCCGGCTCCTCTGCTGCAGGCCACAGCACGCCAGGCTGGCCCCCAGGCCGGCCAAACCGGGCCCCCAGCCGGCCAGTCTGGCATCTTCAAACGGCCACTTTTTGGAGGAGCTTTAAATAGTCCTCCACCTACCTTGAGACAAGTAGCTTGAACACATTCAAGAACACCATTGATTGCAAGCTCAAGATTTGATAGATCTCCCAATCCCTCCACCCAAACTCGTTGATACTTGGAGGATTGAAGGAGAAGCCCCGGATCTACATCTTCACCAAGCCGTTCTTCATTTCCCCCTCATTCACTTGAGGGACCCTTTGCTAGGATTTCCATTGGGAAAACCTAGCCTCATATTGTACTCACTTGATTGTCTTTGTGACAGATTTGTAGCTGTTCGGGAGCCCCCAATCCTCTTGTGGGTTGTGCCCCGGATCGTTGTTGTAAGGGCTCCGGATTCCGCCTTGAAGGATTCCGAGAGTGGAAGGTGAACCAAACCTTTGTGGTGCGGTTCATCGGAGAAGAAGGTGCACCCGCCTTTGTGGCGGTTGAGTTTTGACCTTCGTGGCAGCTCACACCTCTCCAACGAGACGTACTCCCCTAAAAGGGAGGAACTCGGGATTACATCCGTGTCTCTGCGTACTTTCACTTTTGGTTACTTCTATCCTTGTTTATAGTCTTTACTTCGTGTATCTTGTTTAGTTGCTCGCTTGTCATATAGGTAAATTCACCTTAGTTGCATATCTAGAGAATTTACCTTTTGTGTCAAGCTTAATTTGAAAAAGTACTAAAATTGAAGTAGCACCTATTCACCCCCCTCTAGGTGTCATACGATCCTTTCAATTGGTATCAGAGCCTCGACTCTCTTGTTGGGTTTAACCGCCTAAGAGAAGTATGACACGAGGTGATGGTGATCCCTTGGATGACCAAGCCACTACGGCATCCATGGCCGATCTCAAATCGATGGAGACATCTTTGATATCGTCCATGGATACCAAATTTGCCGAGATGCGTGAGTTGATCACACAACTCGCAAGTGGCAAGGTTCCTAAGGAAACCATCCCACCAGATGAATCCGCTACCTCCAATGACGGTGAAACCGAGGAGGGAAAAAGGGAAAAGCAAGGGGTTGAAGATAAACAAACCGAACCTAAGAAATCTTCCACCTCTACCACCACTCCCGAAGGTGGGAAGCCGGAGTACCATGGGGTTCCCTTTGCGTACTCTCCCGACCCACCTATCCATCATACTCGCATAAACCCTTTGGGTCCACCTCCTAAACTTAATGCATCGGCATTTACTGCTTGGCAACACTTAATGAAATCTCATATCAACAGCTCCTCTATCGAGCTTTGGAGGATCATTCAAGAGGGATACAAGGCC
Organism: Poa pratensis; assembly: GCA_947311845.1. Lineage (NCBI taxonomy): Eukaryota > Viridiplantae > Streptophyta > Magnoliopsida > Poales > Poaceae > Poa > Poa pratensis. The sequence continues at coordinate 13,673,828 of CAMZMU010000086.1, forward strand.
GTGAATCCTAACAACTTGACAAGAAGAGAGGTTGCCGAGAAACAACTCAATGCTTCCGCTCTCCACATGATTGAACTTGCCGTTGGAGAAAGTGGTCTTCATCACATTCAAAACGTCTCCACCGCCAAAGAAGCTTGGAAGTGCCTTGAGGTGGCATTTCTTGCTTTGAAGGCCAAGGTTGTGTGCCTTGATGAACATGATGGAGTTGAAGCATGCCCGAACAACCTTCCTCCCGATGAACTTGAACCGGCCCTCCATGGTCACATAGCTCTTGCAACAAGGACATTTTGGAATGACCCGGCCAAGGCAAAGGCTCAACTTGATCGAACAAACAATCCAAGTGGGAAGAAGGAGTTTGCTAATAGGATAAAGACTTGCTACAATTGTCATAACAAGCATCACTTCATCAAGGATTGTCCTTATGAGAATAGAGAGCAAAATGGTGGAAGGCTTGTCCTCAAGGGCGAATCAAACATGATACAAAAGAAGCCTTTTGTCAAGAGGAAGCCATTCTTCAAGAAAGCACCAAGAATTGTGTTGTGACTCAAGAAGAGTATCCTTCCGAGGATTCCGAAGAAGAAGAAGAACCCACTCGTGAGGTGGCCGCTTTGGCCATTGTATCAACTCCACCTCCTTCTCTCTTCGAATCCCCCAATGAGAACCTCTCCATCAACACCGCTCGTTGCCTCATGGCTTCCGTCACCGAGGTATCATCTTCTACTCCCAAGACTATGCATGAAATAGATGATAAAACTAGTCTTGTGATTAAGAAAGAACTTGTTGCTTCCGATACTATTGTGGCTAACTTGCAAGGTGAAGCTAAGGCTTATGTTGAGTCTCTCTTGAGACAACTTGATGCGGCCGAAGAAATCCTTGATGACAAGGGAAAAATTGAGAGAGAGGATTCTCTCACCATAGCATCCTTGAATGCTTCCATAGAATCCTTGAATGCTTCTCTTGAAGAAGAGAGTGAATATAGAACCTCTCTTGAGGAAAGAATTGAGTCTCTTGATGATAAAAATGATGAAATAATTGCTAAAATCATTAAGGATAGAGATCATGTCTTTGCTAAATATAAAGTGGTTAAAAAGGAGAAAGCCGAGTTTGTGGTTGCTAATGCTAGACTCCTTGAGGATGTGGAGAAACTTAACAAGGCTCATAAGGCCTTGGAAAGTACCCACTCTCTTCTAGTCAAGTCTCATGAGCAACTTCAAACTCAACTTTCCAAATCTAACTCACCTAGCACCTCTACTCCCTCTTGTGATCATGCAAATGTTATTGAGGAAAATGCTAGGTTGAAGGTTGAGCTTGCCAAGGCCACTAGTGCCAAGACCTCTATTCCTAAAGGTAAAGAAAAGGTGGTTGCTCAAATTTTTGAGCAAAAGCCACACAAAGGGAAGGAGGGCCTCGGTTATGTGGCCAAGGCAAAGAAGAAGAGCAACACCAATGCCAAGCCCGCACAAGCCAAGACTCCCATTGGGTGGTAATGCCACTAGGGGCAAGACCACTCGTAGTGACTTTGCGGGGCATAACAATCCCAACTACTTTCTTTATGTTGATTACTATGGGGATGTTTATGCAAAATATGTTGGTCCTTATGATGGTTACATTGCTTACTCTATTTGGGTTCCTAAGACCCTTGTTGCTAACAAAAGAGGACCCATTGAGAAATGGGTACCTAAAACCAAGCAATGATTTCTTGTAGGACTATGCTTCCGGTGGGTCTAAATGGGTGGTTGATAGTGGATGCACTAGTCATATGACCGGAAGCAAGAGATCATGACGGAGTTGGGACCAAATATAAATCAAGCATCCGTCTCCTATGGTGATAAATCAAAAGCGGAGGTAACGGGTCTCGGCAAGGTGGTAGTTGCAAAGGATATCACCCTTGTAAATGTCATGCTTGTCGAGTCCCTCGGTTACAATCTTATGTCCGTTCGTGCACTTAATAAGATGAATTTTGATGTCCATTTTACTATTGATATGGTGGTACTCTTGAGGAGCAAGACTCTAAAGGTCATGTTCGTTGGGTATGTTGAAAATGAGTTGTTCGTGGTGGACTTTTCGGGGTCTACCAACACTCAAGCAATATGCTTATTCGGAAAGGCCGACGTGGGATGGTTGTGGCATCGCCGCTTGTCCCATGTCAACATGAGAACTTTGCAAAGTCTTCACAAGGGTGGCCACATTCTTGGACTAAAAGACAATGTTTCTTTTTCTAGAGATCGTCTTTGTAGGGCTTGTGTTGAAGGAAAGATGCATGATTCTCCCCATCCAAGCAAGACCATCATTTCATCAAAGAGGATATTGGAACTTCTTCATGTTGATCTCTTTGGTGCCGTGCCTCAACCTAGTCTTGGTGGGAAGAAATATTGTTTGGTGATTGTTGATGACTATTCAAGATTTACTTGGGTTTATTTCTTCAAGACGAAGGATGAGACCCAACAAGCCGTCATCGACTTTTCCAATATTGTTCAACGCCAATACAATGTCCCTATTTGGTCATTAGGAGTGATAATGGCTCCGAGTTCAAGAACTACACCTTAAATGAGTTTCTTAGTGAAGAGGGGATTCGTCATCAATATTCCGCTGCATATACCCCTCAACAAAATGGTGTAGCCGAAAGGAAGAACCGGACTCTCATGGATATGGCAAGGTCTATGTTGGCGGAGTTTAAGTCTCCACTATTTTATGGGCCGAGGCTATCTCCACGGCGTGTCACTCATCTAACCGGTATTCTTTCGTGTTGGCAAGAAGTTTACATCTTATGAGATGCTCACCGGCAACAAGCCCAATGTCTCCTACTACCGAGTATTTGGTTGTAAGTGTTTCTATAAGAACAAAAGTGTTCGTTTGTCTAAATTTGAATCTAAAGCTTTAGAGGGTGTTTTTGTTGGGTACGGTGCCGAATCTCACACCTATAGAGTCTATGACAAGACCGTTGGGAAAGTCATAGAATCTTGTGATGTGAGGTTCGATGAGAATGACGGCTCCCAAGTGGCGCAATTTCATGTTTGTGATGTAGATAATGAAGAGCCTCAAGATGCTATAAGAAGAATGGACATTGGTTTCCATCGCCCGTTGAGATTCATTACGAGTCTCCTCAAGCAAGTCCAAGCTCCATTCAAGTGGAGGCCTCTTCATCACAAGTTGAAACAGCGCCTATCATGGAAGCAAATGATGCACCTTCCCAAGAACAAGTTCAAGACCCTCCTCATGTTGACCATGTTGCTATGCTAGAATCAAGTTCTCCTATTGTTGATGCTAGCCAAGGTCATGACCAAGATCAACCCTCTCCTTCATTTGTTGAAGATGTGCTTCAAGATGATCAAGGTCAACATTCCGGTCAAGACGGGGACTCAAATGATCAAGATGATCAAGTGATACCTCCAAGATGCAATAGAGATATCAAAACCCGTCGTAAAGCAAGAATTGAAAGAGACTTTGAATTAAAGGTCTCACCATCTAGATAACATCATTGGTGACCACAAGAAGGGTGTTACCACAAGAAGGCAATTGGCAAACTTTAGTGAACATCAAGCTCATATTTCCATGGTGGAACCAAAGAAAGTGTTTGAAGCTCTTGAAGATCCGGATTGGTTAGAAGCTATGCATGATGAAATCAATAACTTCAAGCGCAATAAAGTGTGGAATCTCGTTGAGAAGCCAAAAGATTGCCGCAATGTTATAGGCACAAAGTGGATTTTCAAGAACAAGCAAGATGATCATGGAATGGTTGTGAGGAACAAGGCAAGATTGGTTGCACAAGGGTACTCTCAAGTTAAAGGCATTGATTTTGGAGAGACTTATGCACCCGTGGCTCGCCTTGAGTCCATTCGTATCCTTCTTGCATATGCATCACATCATAACTTTAAATTGCAACAAATGGATGTGAAAAGTGCTTTTCTTAATGGTCCTTTAAAGGAGTTGGTATATGTTAAGCAACCACCGGGTTTCGAGGACCCTAAATTCCCTAATCATGTCTACAAGCTTGATAAGGCGCTCTATGGTCTCAAACAAGCACCTCGTGCTTGGTATGAGCACCTAAGAGAGCTATTGCTAGACCGTGGATTTGAACTGGGGCAAATTGATCCCACTCTCTTTACTAAGAGGGTCAAAGGGGAGCTTTTCATATGCCAACTTTATGTTGATGATATTATATTTGGCTCATCTAACAAAGCTTTCAATGATGAATTTTCAAAGCTTATGACCGATAGGTTCGAGATGTCTATGATGGGCGAGTTGAAGTTCTTTCTCGGTTTTGAGATCAAGCAATTGAATGAAGGGACTTTCATCTCTCAAACCAAATATACCCAAGACATGCTCAAGAGGTTCAAAATGCACAATGCGAAGGGCAAGCGGTTTCCCATGGACACCAAATGCCATCTTGAACTTAACCCCGACGGTATCGATGTTTGTCAAAAACTTTATCGCTCTATGATTGGTTCTTTGCTTTATCTTTGTGCATCTAGACCCGATATTGTGTTGAGTGTAGGGGTGTGTGCAAGGTATCAAGCCGCTCCTAAAGAAAGCCACATGGTGGCGGTCACTAGAATCTTTCGATATTTGGTTGACCCCAAGGTTTGGTTTGTGGTACCCAAAGGGCACTAATTTCTCTCTTGCCGGGTACACGGATTCGGATTGGGCCAGTTGCAAGGATGATAGGAAATCAACTTCCGGGGCATGCCAATTTCTTGGTAGGGCCTAGGTGAGTTGGTCTTCTAAGAAGCAAAATTGTATATCTCTATCTTCCGCCGAAGCCGAGTATGTGGCGGCCGCAAGTGCATGCACTCAATTGTTATGGATGAGGCAAACTTTAAAGGAATACGGTGTCAATTGTGACAAAGTGCCTCTTTTATGTGACAATGAAAGTGCTATCAAGATTGGCCACAATCCGGTGCAACACTCAAGAACGAAGCATATTGAGATTCGTCATCATTTTATTCGGGATCATATTGCTCGTGGTGATATTGAACTTGGCTATATTCCAACCAAAGATCAACTTGCCGACATATTCACGAAGCCACTTGATGAAGCAAGATTCACCTTCTTAAGGCATGAGCTAAATATCGTGGATTCTAGGAGCTTGACTTGACCATCTTGCATACACACCTATATTTTGACTATCTATTTGGTTTAGGTGTAGGCATGGAAATAGGGGGAGTGCGGTCCTAATCCATTGGACTATCCCTCCCCCATTATGCCGATAGTAAGAACTCATTTGCATCTCTATATTCGTTCTATGAATTGTGAGCTTAAATGACGAGTAGTGGCGGTGAACCCAAGATATATCTTCGCGGTGTCACACCACATACACTCATACATGGTGGCCTAGGCCACCGCCCTCTTCTTTTGAAGAGTTGAGTCTTGTTTGAGTGTTCATTGCATATTGTTGTTTTTCACATCTAATCACTTCCAATGTTGCTATTTGGGATGTCGTCGTATCGGCATTTTGGATAGGAGACGGGGTCCTGCTAGCCGAGGGTGAACGTAGGGCAAGAAGGTGGACGTCGTCAAGGTCGGGATTGTACACGGCGGTTTACCCAGCTTCAGGCACCACGGCGGTGGCGGTGCCCTACGTGCTGCTATAACTCACTATAAGGCAATATCGCCGTGAACAGGTTACAATGAGTGGTTGTCTATCAAAGAGTTGCCCTAAAGGCGTCCCGAGGTCCAGCTTATATAGGCGGCTGGACCTAGGGTTACAAGGTGAATACGTATCCAGCAAGTATACGGAGTCCTAAACCTAGCCGGCAAGTATGCCGCCTTCCGTCTTGGTCTTGGTGGCTTCATGGGCTTCAGTCTTGGGCCTCCTCCTTGCCGGCATCCGCCTTCCTTGGTCGTCAGCTATCTGGGCCGCCCGGTAGGCAAAGCCTTCACCACCACTGCGGGCCACCCTGGACTAGCCGGATTGATCCATGCTGGTGATACCCCTAGTAGGTATATCCCCAACATTAGCCCCTGGGAGGGTTCGAGTTCTTCAGGCGCCGTCTTCTTTGTCGGCAACGTCCGCCTTGTCTTGTAAGCGTCTGAAGAGCTTGAAGCATTCCATAGTTGAAAGTAAGCGGCGGTCCGCCTAAAGTAGTCGGACAACTTGCCGCCATCATGGGAAAGACGGCCTGACCATTGTCAGGAATCTTCCTGGCACCAGTCTTGTCAATTGACTAGGCTCGTCAAATGTTGACGGATGACGCCATGCAGTCCACGACAGTTTGGACTTGGGCATGCGTCATGATGGTTTCTCCACCACGCACAGAAATCGGAGCGAGGCCGCAGACGCCGTTGCCACGACGTGCAAATCGTGGGCACGTGGCGGAAATCTCGCGTCCCCCTAATTTTAGGCACGGATCTTGGCGCGTGGGGATAAATACCCCAAAGGGCACATCGATGCACTTCTTCCTCATTCGCACACCCACCGTGGCCTCCTCACCTTCCCGAGCTCAACTCCTCCTCGAACTCAACTCCGGCGAGCACGAGCAGCGCCCTCTCCCCAAATGGCGAGCACTCAGCAGGATGCGGCGGCGACGGCGGCACTGGCTGCGGCTCTCGACCCCCGCCGGATCTGGATCTGTCCAGCGGCGGCGGCGGTGCCGCAGGTGCATCGATGACCTCTCCCGCGGCCACCGTGGCCACGGGCGGGGTTTCTACTTCTTCCCCAGCTCCGACGCGCCTGCACCGCCGCTCCAACTTTCCCCTCCCATCCCTCGCGGCTACCAGCTCAGAGGCCGCGGCGGAATCTGCCGCCGACGAGGATGACGACGTCGAGGAAGAGGAAGAGGCTGGAGACCTGGGTTCCAGGTACTGGCTGCCGTCAGTTATGACGTCAGCATATCTGAAGGAACTGGAGGAAGGCGGATACATTCCGCCAAAGACGGAATGCTCCTGGAGGGTTCCAGGCGACGAGGCGGTGCCTGACCCCCAAGACGGCGAGCGTGTCATGTTGGCTTCGCATAGCCTTCGCGGTATGTCTCTGCCGCTTTCCGCCTTCTTCTTGGCGGTGCTTAGTTTTTATGGGCTGCAGCCACACAACATAGCGCCCAACAGTATTCTAGTGCTAGCCGGCTTCCAGGCTTTGTGCGAAGGGTACTTAGGCATAGCTGCGTCCATAGAGCTGTTTAAGTACTGCTTCCTGTGCCGCCGGCAAACCATACCAGGCGGCCACCTAGCAACCTGCGGTAGTGTTACGTTCAACTGCCGCCAACCCGACTGGTACCCAAAAATACCATACATCGAGTCGGTGAAGCACTGGACCAGCACTTTCTTTTACTGCAAGGACATCCCGACACCTGGCAGCACGCAAGGGATGCCAGCCTTCGTCAACGGTCCGCCAACCCACAAGGCTTGCTGGACAGCAAAAGTGCCGCTCAGCAGCTTGCCGGAAGAACTTCGTGTTGCCGTTAGGCGGATCGATTCTTGACGAAGACGATGTTGGCTCCACGACTTGACGGAGTTGACACCGTCATCTGCTGGGTGTCGAGGAAGATTATGCCTCTCCGCCATCGCCCACTGAAGATGTGCGAGTACAAGGCGGACGACGCCGGCAACAGCACCCTTGATCAGGATGCCTTGGAGTACCGGCTTAGAGAGCTTATCAAGCCTCTGTCGGTGAAGGCGGCTGAAGGCGTCGCCATGTTCACTCATAACAACCCAGCCCCAGCGGTAAGTGAAAGCTACTTTGTTATTTCACTAACATCCTTGCCCACTAGGTACTGAATTAATATTGTCTTGCTTCCTTTTCAGCTACAAACCTTGGGAGAGGACGAGCTGGCCCCAAACTGGTATGATACAGGTGCCAGCAAGTCGAAGAAGCGCAAGCTGAGCTCCTCCACCAAGGATTTGGAGAAGAGGAAGAAGGCGGCCACCTCTGCCGACGCAGAGGATGAGACCGTGGGGAACGTTCCCTTGAAGCGGTTAGCAAACTTTGGCTTCCCTGACTTGGATATTTTAATATGTTTGTGCTGACAAACTTGCATGTTTCTGCTTACAGAGGCAAGCCTACCATGCCCAAACTCCGCTCCAACTTGAAGATTGCTGCCGGCAGGGGCAAGCCACCACGTTCTTCTCCAGCTGCTGCGCCGACAACGCCCACAGTTGGCGTTCCCGTGGTTGTGTGCCAGGGAACGTACACAGCTGCCGGTACCGCAGAGGCGGCTACAGAGAAGATGGCGGGCAAGAAATCAGTTGCCGGCATAACTTTTTCCAAGACGGCTGAAGCTTCGGCTAGTGATGCCGCTCGATTTATCGCCATGAAGCAGGAGATGGATGACCAGATGGCGGCCGAACAAGGCGGATCGTCCACTCATCCTGGCTCCCAACCTGGCAAAGGGTTGCAAGACCCCCGGCAAACACTGAAGACCATGCGTGACGGTACCCGCAACTGGTACGCACACATGGACGAACTCCACGACACCCTGCACGGACAACTTGAGGTAAAATAGCCTATGGTCCCAGCCCCCGAGCACTTTGGCGGCTGAAAAATTTAGCCGGCAAAGTGGTCTCGTTGACTAAATAGCGCTAACCATAATGTTGCTTTCGTGCATGCAGGCCGTTCTTGCTTCCAATCTTGAGCTATTTCGTGCTCAAGAGATGAAGAAGAAGGAATGCGAGGAACTGCAGCAGGACGTGGAGTTGAAGAACGCCCAAATTGCGAGTTTGGAAGAAGCTCGCAAGAAGGATGAAGGTGACAAAGCTTTCTTTGCCTTCTTTTCGTCCGACTTCTTTTCCTTTTCCGACAAGTATTTTAGTCGTCTTTTCTTTTTATTTGTAGAATTATTAAACACTGCGCAAGATATTCTCAAGAACTCCACTGACATGCAAGCTTTGATGAACGAAGCTGCAGATCTTGCCGGGCTGGTGACCAAGCTGAAGGCGGATCACGCCAAGGAGCTGGATGATCGTGCGTTGGCTCATGCTGCCGAAGTTAGCAAGTTGACTGGACAACTTGAGGCCATGAGCAACAACCTTGACCAGGTGAACAAGAACGCCAAGGAGCAGCAGGACCAACTGTCAAAGGCGGTCCAGCTAGCCCAAGAAACGCTTGAGAACCATCTGGATGAGGTCAACGCCATCCACGACCATGTCTTGGGTATGCCTCCAGTCCTTCATTTTTGTCACCTTGCTTTCTTGATACTTGAAGCTGCAGTGTGTAACTTTGTGTTTGTGCAGTGCCGGCTAGCTGGGAGATGACCTGGCCACAACGCCGCGCCTTGCTCGGATCTTGAAAATTGGCGAAATCGTCAACCAGATTGTCGGCGCCGGCAAATCATTTGCCGCCAAGTTCTACCCTGGGGAAGACGGCGATCCCGTCATCTTCGATGCTCTGCCGGAGTTGCTGGAGAAGGCGACAGCTGAACACGACAACACACTACGCTCAGCAGCACGAGGCGGTGCCAAGTTGGCATTGGCGATGACGGCGGCGTGGTACCCGGAGGCTGATATTCATCAAGTCACCGAGTACTTCCCCACCGAAGACGAAAACAGCCAAGCCATCGTGATGCAGGACGTGCTGCGGTCTGTTCGCGGCTATGCGACCCGGGTTGCCAACATGGTTGACATCCGCAAGTTCTACAAGGAACACCCGGACCCGCATGTTGCCGTTGCTGATCCCTCCTTGGCAGATCCTGAAGCTTCCCGCGGCGAAGAAGGCGAAGCCGGAACCGACAAGCGCAGCCCCAAGGATGGCGGAGCCAGCCCCAAGAATGCCGGCGTTAGCCCCCAGGATCTCTCCACCAGCTCTACGAAGGCGGCAATCCCTTAGACTTCCTCCTGCAAAGGCAGCACAAAACACTGCGTTAATCTGTTAACGCATAAAACTTTATTTTGGGTTGTAAATATTTATGGGCCAACTTTTATGCTACACTTGGCGGTAGGCTTACTTAAGTGGCCCGCCTTAATATGTATCTCGCCTGCATGTTTAGCTTTTTCATATGTTGGCGGAACCTCATCTTAGTTACTTTAGCTGAGCCAACCAGGTGCAATACCAACTAATTTAGACTCAGAGACCAAAGCCAGCATGTTGGTGCCAACGACATACTACTAGGCGACCCACATACAAACAGACAGATAAGCATATTAGGCGGTGCAAAGATTGTTTGCGTTTTTAGCCGGCAGACGGCAAATGTCAAAAAAGTTTGGACCTTAGCACGGAGCAAAACTTATTTTATTTGGTAACTTTTATGACAACAGATATATGATTGCGAGAAAAGACAAAAGATGGCATGATCCCAAAACTGAATGAGCAAACCACAGACTTTTATTTCATAATCATATAGTACTTATTACAATGTGGAAATTGCTAAGTGTAAAAAGGACGTAGCTGCTCAATGTTCCAGGGTCGCTTGGTTTCTTCGTACTTGTCGTCAACCTTCCTTTTGCGCTTGCGACCTCGCTTCTTCTTGTATCCGTCACGTGCATCGACCAAGTAATAAGAACCATTGAGCAACACCTTACTGACCACAAAAGGTCCTTCCCAAGGCGGGGATAACTTATGCAAGCCCTTTCTATCTTGGATTAGGCGGAGAACCAGGTCACCCACTCTAAAACTTCTTTGCCTCACCCTTCTGCTGTGATAACGCCTCAAACTTTGCTGATAGATGGCGGATCGCGCAAGGGCAACATCTCGTTCTTCATCAAGTAGGTCAAGGCCATCCTGTCTTGCATCTTCTGCGTCCTCCTGGACGTAGGCTTGGATTCTGGGAGAATCGTACATCATGTCGGTTGGCAACACTGCTTCTGCGCCATAGACTAAGAAGAAAGGAGTAAACTTGGTTGATCTGTTTGGAGTTGTGCGTAAACTCCAAAGGACAGACTGCAATTCATCCACCCAAGCCCCAGCCGCTCTGTGCAATGGTACTTCGAGACGTGGTTTGATTCCTTGTAGGACTAAACCATTTGTACGCTCTACTTGACCGTTTGCTTGCGGATGCGCGACGGAGGCTAGATCTAGGCGGATACCATGCTTATAACAGTATTCCTCGACTTCGCCTTGCGACAAGTTAGTGCCATTGTCGGTGATAATGCTATGAGGCACCCCGAACCGAGAGATTATTCCCCACAGAAAGTTTGCGGCTGTGGCGCCGTCTAGCTTTTTGATAGGCTTAGCTTCAACCCATTTGGTAAACTTGTCTACAGCCACAAGTAAATGTGTGTAGCCACCAGGCGCCGTTTTAAACGGACCAACCATGTCCAAGCCCCAGACTGCGAAAGGCCACGTGATGGGTATTGTTTTAAGCTCTTGAGCCGGCATATGTGATTGTCTGGCATAAAGTTGGCAGCCCCTGCACCTTTTAACAATGTCTTCTGCATCTTGCTTGGCTGTCAACCAATAGAAACCTTGTCGGAAGGCTTTTGAAACAAGGGCGCGTGAAGAAGCATGATGTCCACATACGCCGGCATGTATCTCATCCAACAATCTCTGCCTTCTTCGGGCGAAATGCAGCGTTGGTAAACACCAGTGGTGCTACGCTTGTACAATTCACCTTTGATTATTGTAAATGCCTTGGCTCTTCTTATTATTTGCCTTTTCAAAACCTCATCATCCGGTAACTCCTGATTGATCAGGAAGTCCAAATATGGCGTCGTCCAATCCGGCTTTACCAAGTAGACGGCATAGCTAGCACTATCAACTGGTTCTGCCGACTCTGGGTCAAGGAGGTCTGCTCCTTTAATTGACGGCTTGTGTAGGTGTTCCAGGAAAACATCTTTTGGTACCTTTTTGCGTTCAGATCCCATTCTGGCAAGTGTATCTGCCGCCTCATTTTGAGTTCTTGGGATATGGCGGACCTCGTAGCCTAGAAAACACTTGGCGAATTCGTCAACGGTAGCTCGATATGCCGCCATTGTTTCGCTCTTTGTGTCCCAAGTACCACGTATCTGTTGCGCCACCAAATCTGAATCTCCGTAGCAGAGGACACGTTGGACGCCAAGTTCCTTGGCAATGTGTAAACCATGAAGGAGAGCTTCGTACTCAGCAACATTATTAGTTGCCTTGAAGTGTATTTGTAACACATAACTAAGCTTGTCTCCTTGAGGGTTTCTTAAAACAATGCCAGCCCCCGAGCCCTGGAGCATTTTTGATCCATCAAAGTGCATGATCCAGTATGCATCTTCAGGGAGAGGTACTTCGTCCATGGCCTCCGTCCAATCAGCTACGAAATCTGCTAAGGCTTGAGACTTAATGGCCGTTCTGGGCTTATACGAGATGTCGAAGGCGGCAAGTTCAATGCCCCATTTGGCAACGCGGCCTGTTGCATCTGTATTATTGATGATATCCCCCAGAGGTGCCTTGCTCACCACGGTTATTGAATGTTCCTGGAAGTAGTGCCTTAACTTCCTGGCGGCGTAAAAAACACCGTAGACCAATTTCTGGTAATGCGGATAACGCTGTTTTGAGGCGGAAAATACTTCACTGATGAAGTAAACCGGACGTTGTTCCGGCAAGTCTGAAATTTCCGTCTTGCGTTCCACAACCAGTACCACACTAACAACTAAGTTAGTTGCGGCAATATAGAGCAGCATTGGTTCCTGCGAACGAGGAGCTGCCAAAATTGGAGCAGACGTTAACGCGTCCTTGAGTTGCTGCAAGGCGGCGTCTGCTTCGTCTGTCCACTCGAAGTTGTCGGATTTCTTCAGAAGCCGGTAGAGAGGCAGCGCCTTCTCACCAAGACGGCTAATGAAACGACTGACGGCAGCCGCCGATCCGGCAAGTCGCTGCACGTCCTTCAGGTCCTTGGGCCTGGATATGTTGAGGATCGCTTTGATTTTTTCTGGATTCACCTCTATCCCTCGTTCGGAAACGATAAAGCCAAGCAATTTGCCGGCAGGAACCCCGAAGACGCATTTTTTCGGGTTGAGTTTCATCCTGTATACCCGGAGGCTATCAAAGGTTTCTCTCAAATCATCAAGCAAATCTGCCTTCTTTCTTGACATGACGGCAATGTCGTCAACATAGACGTGAACATTGCGGCCAATTTGCTCGTGAAGGCATCTTTGCATACACCGCTGATACGTTGCGCCGGCATTTTTTAGACCGAAGGGCATCGTGATGTAGCAGAAGGTCCCATAGGGTGTAGTGAACGCTGTTTTGATTTGGTCGGATTCTCGCATTTTGATTTGGTGGTACCCGGAGTACGCATCCAAAAAGCACAGCAGCTCGGAGCCGGCTGTGGAGTCTATGACCTGATCTATACGAGGCAAAGCAAAGTGGTCCTTAGGACAGCACTTGTTCAAACCGGTATAATCAATGCACATTCTCATTTCCTTATTAGGTTTTGGAACCATTACAGGATTTGCCAACCAATCAGTGTGTACTACCTCCCTAATGAACTTGGCTTCTTGCAACTTGATGATCTCCTTGCCTATTGCTGTCCGCTTCTTCTCACCGTAGCGTCTTATTCCTTGCTTCACTGGTTTGGCTCCTTCGTAGACGTTAAGAGAATGCTCGGCAAGTTCCCTCGGGACACCTGGCATGTCGGCTGACGACCATGCAAAGATGTCCTGATTCTCACGGAGGAACCTGACGAGCGCGCTTTCCTATTTGTCGTCCAAGCCAGCCCCTATGGTGACTTGCTTGGAGCTGTCACCTGGGACCAGATCCGCCTTCTTTGTGTCTTCGGACGCCTTGAAAGTGTTCTTTTGCTCAGCGGTCTTTACATGCTCCGGCAACTGTGATGTATCGAGCTCTTTCTTCAACATGGCTAACTCCTCTGCGTGGAGGACTGCCTCAGCGAAGGCGGCATTGCCACGCTCACACTCCTTTGCTTTCTTGAAGTTGCCACTGATGGTAATTGTACCATTGGGTCCCGGCATCTTCAGCTTGCTGTATATGTAACACGGGCGAGCCATGAATTTGGCGAAAGCTGGCCGTCCAAAAATGGCGTGGTAGGCACTTTTGAAGGGGACTACTTCGAACCTGAGATACTCCGAGCGGTAGTTTGTCTCAGGCCCAAAAGTAACCTCCAATCTGATGCTTCCCATTGACTTGCCTTGCTTTCCCGGAACAATGCCATGAAACTTGACTTTGCTATAGTCAAGCTGGCTTTCCGACAAGTTCATGCGCTTCAGAGTGTCCGCGTAGATGATGTTGAGGCTACTGCCGCCATCCATCAACACCTTGGTGAGCCTGAAGTTATCGACAATAGGGTCGACGACAAGGGCGTATTTGCCGGGGTGAGGAACGTGATCTGGATGATCATCTCTATCCCAGGTTATTGGCTCCTCTGACCAGTCTAGATACTGGGGAACGTCTGGTACTGTGGCGTTTAGCTCGCGCATCTCCGCCTTTTCTTCTTTTGCCGAAGGAGTGCCCAGGAAGCACACCAATTGGCCATGTACCTTGGGATATTTCCTTTCTTTACGCATCAGCTTGGGTTCCTCATCCTCTGACATGGACATAGCCCCATCATCGTCTTCCTTCTTTGTCTTCTCAGCCTTTTTGCTCTTTTTTGATTTCCAGCCAACCTCGGGGTCTTTCTTGAAGTCCTCCATGAACATGACTCCGAGATCCTTGACTTGCATGCGTACGAGCTTATGTCTGAGACTTGAGCCCTTCAGGAGGCCCGTGGTGAAGGCATGGATTGCTTGATTGTCGTCTACGTTCTCGCAGCTTGCCTTTGTTTGAATCCACCTTGCCAAGAAGCTTGTAGCTGTTTCATCTGGCTTTTGCACGCAACGAACCAAATCTGTGTATGTATTGGGTCGCTTGTACGTGCCTTGGAAATGCTGCGTGAACACCTTTTCCATGTCATGCCAGCTATGAATGCTTTTCTCCGGCAAGTTTTCGATCCAGCTTCGGGCTGTCCCCTCCAACATGAGGGGAAGGAAGCGTGCCGCGACGAGGCCATTGCCTCCAGCAATTTCAACTGCCAGCGCGTAGTCCGACAACCATGAGTTTGGCTTGTCCGCTCCATTGTACCTTTGATGAGTTTTTGACACTGACGTCATGTCTCTGGGTACTTGAACGCTGCGGATGGCTGGGCCAAAGCACTCAGGTCCTAGATAGGCATCTTGCTTTCCAGCCTTGATGTCATTGAGACGATGTCTCGCGTCTTGCGGACTGAGCTGTTGCCAGATCTATCAGCATGTGGCTCGTCCTGCGCTGCCCGGCTGTGCCTAGGCTCATTGTTGTGTCCCCGGCTTCCGCCTTCGTGCCTAGGCACTGGTGGTGGGGACTGTGTGCGGTCCCTGCTTCTTCTTGGCGGCGGGGCATCGTCGCGGTTGCCGCCACCCCTTGGCGGCTGCTTGCTGCCCCTGCTTCCGCCTTCATCCCGCCTAGGCGGAGGAGGTGAGGCCTTGCGCCTGTTGCCGGTCCTGGATGCCTCATCACGCTGCCTTTTTGGAGGTGGTGATTTGCGTGGGTCTTTCTCCTTGTCCTTCCCTTTTCCGTGGCTACTGGAACCGGACGGATCTTCTGGGTTGCCACCGGCCGCTGCTTTGCAAGCGTTGGATTTTGATTCCAACTTTCCTCCCCTTGCGTCCGCCATGTCGGCGCGAGAATCAGCACGGGCCTGCTGCTCTAGAGCTTTGCGAGAAAGGATCGACGCGTAGTAGATCTTCTCGTCCTTGTCATAGTCATCATTGTTGAGGATGTCCAAGGCGGCCGCAGTGTTGAGGACAGGTGTTGCGAGGATGACGTCCCCGTTCTTGTCCTTACGCTGCGGTGCTGTAGCCCACTCGAAACCAAGCTTTTGGGCAGGGGATTTGAAGGTGTCATGATCCCTGCCTTTCCTACCTCTCTTCTCCGCCACTTGTCCTGCCGGCTTGGGCAATGGGGTGGTGGTGAAAAGATTACGCTTGGGGTCGCACTTGGCAGTTATCTTGGCGTTTTCCTCCTTGGCTTCGTCGAGGAGGCTCTGGACCTCTGCTTGCTTGCTTTTGAGGTACTCAGTTTGCTCCACCAAGGTGTTCCGAAGTTTCTCCAAAATCAGCTGGATTGGTTTTGTCGTTTACCGGCGTGTGAAGAACTTCCGCCAGAGCCGCCATGCTTCCTATCTTGCTGGGCTCGCCCTTCTCCAGGATTTTCTTCTTTGGAGCCCCAGGAGGCTCTGGAAACTGTGGATCGGTTGCCGGGGTCCCCAGGTTGGCGGCGTCAGTTGCCGCCTTCTCTGAAGCTGCGCCGGTGACATCCGCTACAAAGATCTGCTGCATGTTGACGGAAGAGCCCGTAGCCGCCTCAGATGGCGGAGGATCAGGTGTAATAAAACACTTCTTGACCCGTTGCTCAAACATGCTGGCAGAATCTTCTTCGGAATCAGAGTCTACGTTGACGTGAACGGTAGATCTGGATCCGGCATCCGACATCACATCATCCTGGAGTGCAGGAAGAATAGATTCGGGATCTTGACTGTTGGGCTGGGAGTCTGATCCCAGTCCCGTCATGCCGACAAAGTGTAGATCTGAATCTGCGGACTCCTCAGAGGAGGCAAACTCAGATCCGTCTTGATTGTAGGGCGGGTGGGATGGCGAATAAATTCGCGGCAACCCATACGCCTCAGAAGTGTAGCCGATGAACACATCGACGCCGCCAAACGGCACAACTCCGCATCCGACAATGTAGTCGTCTGCGGGGATGTAGGACTCGTCGCAGCTGATGTAGTGACTGTCGCCGTAGCGAACAGCGCGACCGACGGCGATTGTTTCGCCGATGCCGCCAAGAGTTCCCGCCTGGAACGTGACGCCTGACGCCTTAGGCCCCACGGTGGGCGCCAACTGTCGTCGTATCGGCATTTTGGATAGGAGACGGGGTCCTGCTAGCCGAGGGTGAACGTAGGGCAAGAAGGTGGACGTCGTCAAGGTCGGGATTGTACACGGCGGTTTACCCAGCTTCAGGCACCACGGCGGTGGCGGTGCCCTACGTGCTGCTATAACTCACTATAAGGCAATATCGCCGTGAACAGGTTACAATGAGCTGGTTGTCTATCAAAGAGTTTCCTAAAGGCGTCCCGAGGTCCAGCTTATATAGGCGGCTGGACCTAGGGTTACAAGGGGAATACGTATCCAGCAAGTATACGGAAGTCCTAAACCTAGCCGGCAAGTATGCCGCCTTCCGTCTTGGTCTTGGTGGCTTCATGGGCTTCAGTCTTGGGCCTCCTCCTTGCCGGCATCCGCCTTCCTTGGTCGTCAGCTATCTGGGCCGCCCGGTAGGCAAAGCCTTCACCACACTGCGGGCCACCCTGGACTAGCCGGATTGATCCATGCTGGTGATACCCCTAGTAGGTATATCCCCAACATGGGATCTTTTGTTTTATCCATTGGAAGCGTGAAGATTTCATCATGTTTGCATCCCCCGTGTCACTCTACGTTGCTCCATGGTTCCTCTTGAAGATGGCTATCCGAAACAGTCCAACAATCATTAGATTTGTGGTTGATTCAAAGGTTTTCAAGAGGAGAAGAGTTTCGCTGTTTGTGCCAAAGTTTTCATGAAGAAAAGAAGCGTTGAGGAGAAAAATCTGCCTAGCCGGTTCTCTGGCCGGACCAACCGGCTGCTGTGCCGGGCGCCTCGGCTGCCAGCCCGGTCTCCAGCCCGGCTCAAACCGGCTCCGTGCCGGGCGCCTCGGGTTGCAGCACGGTTCCCTGGCCGGCTCAACCGGCCCCGTGCCGGGCAGTCAGAGCACTTTGGATCGATCAAAAGGGAGGGTCCCGAACAGTTTTTCCACTCTTCTTCCTCCTTCCTCAGCCCGTGCTCCCCATGGCTGCCCCTCCCGTGCTCCACCACCGCCGCCCCCTCCATTAGAGCCCCCATGGCTGCCTCAGATCTGAAAGATCCCCTCCAGATCTTCCTTCCCATCCACAAGTTTCATCCTTTGGTGAAGATTTGGGGGAGCTCTCCTCCATTGTTGGTGTGTGTGTGGATTTCTTGGTGAAGCTCAGTTTTCGTGGCAATGGCTAATGATTCAACGTTTGATGACCTTGAGGATCTTGAGGACCTCTCCCCCCCCCTCTCTCGGTACCGGGGCAAGGCCAATGTTAGGGAATCAGCTCTCAACACCAACTCCAAGAAGATCAAGAAAGCGGTCAAGAAAAAGGGGCCTCCCCCTTCCAATCCAGCGGAACCGGTACGTTCATCTTGGAGCAAAGTGCCTAGTGATGAGTTTGAGCATGATCGGTTGGAATTCAATCCCTATGCTTTTCCCCACTCCACTTGCACGGATGATAGCCGTTTCTATTGCAAGGTGCATCAACAAGTGTTTGATCAAATCATTGAACCCATGAAGAACTCTCATGTCTCACTTTTTGCTTCAATGTGGATAGTGCAAGGGATATTTGGCCGGAGGTGATGGAGGTTATGGACTTTCATGGCATTTCTAATCTCATGGGAGTGAATACACCTTATTCTCCTGATTTGCTTCAAGAATTCTTTGCCACAGTTTATTTCTCGAGGGAAGAACCAAGGACTATGACTTGGATGAGTGCCGGTGTCAAGTGTGAAGCTTCCCTTGCTGAATTTGGTGCTCTCTTTGGCATCGAGGAGCTACCTCATTGTCCCATGGCTTTTGTTCGTATTCACTCGCAAACCATTGATACGTCCAAAACGTATCTATAATTTTTGATTGTTTCATGCCATTTTTATGCTTTTAGCACTTGTTTTATATTAAGTTTATTATTTATTTGGACTAACCTACTAATAGTTGCAAAAGTGCACAATGTTCTTGTTTTACTCTTTGATGTGTAGAAATTATTAAGAATACAAGAGGAAACCTTGTTGGAGTCGAATTGGGACTTTCCTGAAATCTGTCTGAGAAGATTGCCAGTTTGACCCTCGAAGATGACGTTATATGGAGACCTGGCTGTTACGAAAGTTGTCACAATTTTCCATACGAAGATTTTAAGCCCGAGATCAGCCCAATCGGAGTTCGGACGCGGCCTGTAGGCCCGTTTTGGTGGAACCCTAAAAGGGGGTGACGGAAATCCGAGAAGATATATAAAGGGAGGAAACCTAATTCGTGGAGGACTCCTCCACCCACGAATTTCAGCCACCAAAAGCCACGTTTTTGCCTCCCCCATGGATCCCATCTCCATGGGGGAGGGCTCCCAAGAAGCCATGAAGGAGGGAGGCTAAGGGGCGGCGCTCCCCAAGCTTGCCGGCGGCGGGGAAAGGAGTTCCCCGCACCGCCGGCGCCGCGCCGCCCTGCGCCGCCGCGCTGCCCCTCTCCGCCGTCTTCACCGCCATCTCCATCACCATCTCCTCCTTGTATTCAGTGGTTCATCCTCCCACAAACCTCTGTACCGTCCTATGTAAACATGGTGTTTGATGCTATAATATTTATCCTATGATTTACATCATGTTTCCGTAGTTTATTTGTCTTTTGATTGCTTAATTGAATGCATGAGGTTCATTAGAGTTGTATGTCTATATGGTGCTGTCCTTTGGTGTCCATTATATTTGTGCGCGCATGGATCAAACACCCTAGGGTTGGTAGTATTTGTAACGAAGCGGGGGAAGTTCTGCCGGAGTGACAGAAACCTGAGAACGCGAACCGATTAGTTGCACGTATGGGAGTAAGAGGACCTTGAACTTAAGGCTATGGTTGGGGAAACCTTAATGCATTGTTAGTATTTGCGGATGCTTTCTAACAATCCAATCATATAGTACTTGTAATCCCAAGTAGTGGAGTGCATGTATATTTAGCCTCTCCCACATAGAAAACTGCATCGAAGACAATGAACCAAGTACCTTCACTAATTAATCTTGGACAAAGCCACCACAATTACCACCACTTTTCCACACTCATGGTACTGTTAGTATATGGTTACTTAGTGTATTTTATTGCTGCAGCACTAACATTTACTTTCTTGTATTTATTATCTTGCAAAACTACCTCTCATACCCGTATTGCTACCGTAGTTTTATTTTCTAGATAATGCAAACGTTTAGTGTGCGTAGAGTTGTATCAGTGGTTGATAGAACTTGAGAGAATACTTATCCTACCTTTAGCTCCTCGTTGGGTTCGACACTCTTACTTATCGAAAAGGCTACACGCGATCCCCTATACTTGTGGGTTATCAAGACCTTTTCTGGCGCCGTTGCCGGGGAGCCATAGCGTAGGTTAATGTTCTTGTGTGCACTTGTTTGCTTTATCTCTAAGTAGTTTTTATTTTCAGTATTAAGTTGTTCTTTATCTTACTATGGATAGGGAATGCGAATTACAAAAAAAATTAGGTGTAGTTGTTATCTAAAAACGTTTTCAAAAAGAAAAGTGATTGGAAAGATGAGTAATGGTTAAATGGGGGTCGACCTTGAACACTTGTGTTCATGCCTATGAAACCAAAACAAATCTTTCCATGGAAGCTTTTCATTAAAAACATGTAAATATTGTAAATATTGTGTATATACCTCTGTACATAAAAATAAAATGCTAATTATAGTCTTTAGTTAATTGAAAGTTGATAGTTTTACTTTGCTGTCCAGAAACAGATTTTCTGTGCTCCACCGTATTAAATGTTTAAAATCACCAGAACGTGATCTTGATCTGAAATTTCTTGAGTGCAAAGTGATGCTTATTAGCTTTCTTTCATTAGACTAACTTTTTCTGATTTAAGGTACGTAGATAGGTCGAAAAATTCGATCTTTACTGACTGTTCTGTTTAGACAGATTTTGTGCTTCTCTGTAAATAAAATCGTGATAAATCTCAGAATAGTATTTTGACTTGAAAATTTTTGTGCATAAACCTGAGATTATTATATTTCTTTCATTAGACTAAAGTTTTTCGATTTGAGCTACTTAACTATCTCGTTGAATGCCATCTTTACGGACTGTTCAGTTTTGACAGATTTCTTTGTTTATTCAATATTGTACTTGGTGTTGTTAGTTTCATTAGTTTTTCGACGGACAACGGAAATCATGAACACCTTAGTATATACAGTGGCTAATGTTGAGTAAAAATTATAAAACTTGTCAATGCTTGAACATGAGTGGATTTTATTTAATGAGTACTAACCCTACTAATGAGTTTTGTGAAGTTTTATGTGGATGTAGCTTATAAGATCTAATCAATATGGTGATATGAGATGAATAAGAAGACGCAAGAGCTCAAGCTTGGGGATGTGTAGGTGCATCCCAAGAACATATTCAAGAAGATACAATCATCTAAGCTTGGGGATGCCCGAGTCATCCCCCTATTCATCAACTAACATGAGGTTGTCTCGTTCATACTCTATATTACCCGTCCACATGATATGTATTGTCTTAACTTGTATTATAATTGTTTTTATATGTCTTGGTTTTACCTTCTTTAGTTTTATTAGGCTCCTTATTTGGTTTCGATTGCTTCTTTACTTTCACTTATAAATTCAAAATAACAAAAATATTTTCTTTTGTTTTGCTTCTTTGTTTGGTTCTTTATTTTAATTTTATTTGGGTTTTACTTTTGATTTTTATTTAGAGTTTTCCTTGCTGTAGCTAGCATGTTTAGGTCTTGCTTAGCCTCTGGTTTCTTAGTTTATCAAAAATAAAGTACCAAGTTTTATCCATTTAGCTTAGTTGATACATATGTAAAAAGTGATTTTCTGTTTTCGGTATCTACTGCTTATTGCGCGATTTTTCATATTTTACTGGAAGCTCTAAAAATCACGAAAAAATTACTGATGTTGTAGCACCTAATCCTCTGCATGTACAAAAATTGGCTAAAATTTCGGGCATGTTTAAG
This sequence comes from Poa pratensis, assembly GCA_947311845.1. Classification (NCBI taxonomy): domain Eukaryota; kingdom Viridiplantae; phylum Streptophyta; class Magnoliopsida; order Poales; family Poaceae; genus Poa; species Poa pratensis. The sequence goes on from CAMZMU010000086.1 coordinate 13,695,470, forward strand.
TGCACCTAAAAATTGCGTTTTCCAGCTGCTGTTTTTCTGGACAGATTCTGACTTTTGTTGCAAGAGTGGCCTCTTTTCGTTTTCATTTGATTTTTAATGGTTCTTACCTTTCATTTATAAGTTGGCCATTTAAGCAACCTTTCTGTAACTTAAAAACAAAATTTTATTTGGTTTAATAGTAGCACTTGGGAAATATTATCTATTGTACTAATGTCTAACCGCAGAAAAGAATGGGAAAGTTTTTGTGTTGAAGTTTTTTCACAGAGAATGAAGGAACACCAAACTATGGAATATTGAAGAATTACCAAAGTCATAAGCTTGGGGATGTCCCCGCATCCCTCTTCATCAATAACCCCACGGTTTGCAAACCTTTAAACTTTGTTTTTTGAGCAACATAGGAACTTAACTAAACTTGAAGCGGCTGTATTTTATTATCTATTTATCTTAGCATCAAACACCAGTTACATTAATAAGTGGATCGTCACATATTTTATTTATCCTCTGTTTTCAATGTTTACTTGGTTAATGGATTACTTGTTGAAACTTAAAAATGATGTGTGAATAATACTGTTTAGTAGTTTATGTTTTCTTATGGTTAGTCTCAACTAGCTAATAGTGCATATTATGTTATTTTGATATCAACATGCATTGTCCTGTTCATAAGATGGTATGGTATTGTGGTATCCTCCTCTGAATAATTCACTTGAATCGACTTGGCACATGCTCACACATGTTATGACTGAAAAATAAAAGTCAATTAAGCCTTGATGATCTATTTTGCCTCAGAGTTTTAGTATCGTTTTTATGCCTCCGTTAATTTTATTTTGTCGCAAGCATGATTATGACCGTTATCGCTCTCGTGGTTGTCGCTTCCCAGTCTATTGCTAGCCTTCACTTGTACTGAGCGGGAATGCTGCTCGTGCATCCAAATCCTTAAAACCAAGTTATCCCAAAGAGTCCACCAAAAAATTCCTATGCATGGTATTTCAAGCCATTCCAAGTAAATTTGCATGTGCTACCTTTAAAACCTTCAAAATATTTCTCTTTTTGTGTCAATGTTTACTAGCTCATGAGGAATTAGTGTGGTTATTCTTTATTCTATTTGTCAAATGGACTTTTACACCTGGACTAGTGGCATATACATCCGCTTATCCAATAACTTGCAAAAAGAGCTGGCAACGGGGTGCCCAGTCCCAATTAATTACAACTTTAACCAATTAATTCTCTTCACACTTTTGCCCTGATTCATCAGTAAGCAATGACAAACAGTGAAATACCTGAATGTGTGTAAACCAAAGAGAAAGAGGGATGATCTGCCTTGCTGGTAGAAATAACGTCCTTCATGGGAGCCGCTCTTAAAAGTCCGTTTGACAGGTAGAATACTGTTCTCACCCGCTACCATTCGTTGACAATTAACAAACACCTCTCAAAACATTTTTACCTCTGTTTTTAAAACAAAAAGCTCTAGCACGTGTTAATCCCTGCTTCCCTCTGCGAAGGGCCAATCTTTTATTTTTATGTTGAGTCACCATCCTTTCTTTGAGCACTTCTTCGAGAGCATAGCTGTCGTTCTTAGTGTAATGTGCTTGTCCCAGAATACGATTAATTGAGGTATAACCATGATGCTTTTATCTTTGATATCTCTATATCTAGTCTTCACTTGAACTTCAGAGGTGCCTTGGCATTTATGTTTTGCTCCACAATTAAGGGCAAGCGAGATACCACTCTATCATGCTTTATTATGGTCATTACAATCTTGTTGATGTTTATAAATTTCATGTTATAAGCTCTTAGTTCGTTGATACTTTTCATTAGGAAACATGATTGCTAAGTTTTATTATCCATACATCATGCAATTGTTAAAGACCTGATCATAGCATTTACAATCAAAAATTATTTTGTTATCATTTACCTACTCGAGGACGAGCAGGAATTAAGCTTGGGGATGTTGATACGTCCAAAACGTATCTATAATTTTTGATTGTTTCATGCCATTTTTATGCTTTTAGCACTTGTTTTATATTAAGTTTATTATTTATTTGGACTAACCTACTAATAGTTGCAAAAGTGCACAATGTTCTTGTTTTACTCTTTGATGTGTAGAAATTATCAAGAATACAAGAGGAAACCTTGTTGGAGTCGAATTGGGACTTTCCTGAAATCTGTCTGAGAACTTTTTACGAAGATTGCCAGTTTGACCCTCGAAGATGACGTTATATGGAGACCTGGCTGTTACGAAAGTTGTCACAATTTTCCATACGAAGATTTTAAGCCCGAGATCAGCCCAATCGGAGTTCGGACGCGGCCTGTAGGCCCGTTTTGGTGGAACCCTAAAAGGGGGTGACGGAAATCCGAGAAGATATATAAAGGGAGGAAACCTAATTCGTGGAGGACTCCTCCACCCACGAATTTCAGCCACCAAAAGCCACGTTTTTGCCTCCCCCATGGATCCCATCTCCATGGGGGAGGGCTCCCAAGAAGCCATGAAGGAGGGAGGCTAAGGGGCGGCGCTCCCCAAGCTTGCCGGCGGCGGGGAAAGGAGTTCCCCGCACCGCCGGCGCCGCCGCCGCCCTGCGCCGCCGCGCTGCCCTCTCCGCCGTCTTCACCGCCATCTCCATCACCATCTCCTCCTTGTATTCAGTGGTTCATCCTCCCACAAACCTCTGTACCGTCCTATGTAAACATGGTGTTTGATGCTATAATATTTATCCTATGATTTACATCATGTTTCCGTAGTTTATTTGTCTTTTGATTGCTTAATTGAATGCATGAGGTTCATTAGAGTTGTATGTCTATATGGTGCTGTCCTTTGGTGTCCATTATATTTGTGCGCGCATGGATCAAACACCCTAGGGTTGGTAGTATTTGTAACGAAGCGGGGGAAGTTCTGCCGGAGTGACAGAAACCTGAGAACGCGAACCGATTAGTTGCACGTATGGGAGTAAGAGGACCTTGAACTTAAGGCTATGGTTGGGGAAACCTTAATGCATTGTTAGTATTTGCGGATGCTTTCTAACAATCCAATCATATAGTACTTGTAATCCCAAGTAGTGGAGTGCATGTATATTTAGCCTCTCCCACATAGAAAACTGCATCGAAGACAATGAACCAAGTACCTTCACTAATTAATCTTGGACAAAGCCACCACAATTACCACCACTTTTCCACACTCATGGTACTGTTAGTATATGGTTACTTAGTGTATTTTATTGCTGCAGCACTAACATTTACTTTCTTGTATTTATTATCTTGCAAAACAACCTCTCATACCCGTATTGCTACCGTAGTTTTATTTTCTAGATAATGTAAACGTTTAGTGTGCGTAGAGTTGTATCAGTGGTTGATAGAACTTGAGAGAATACTTATCCTACCTTTAGCTCCTCGTTGGGTTCGACACTCTTACTTATCGAAAAGGCTACACGCGATCCCCTATACTTGTGGGTTATCAACCATCATGAAAGCCGATCCCGCGATCCATCATTGCTATCCCCCCCGGGTTGGGCACTGTTGGAAAGGTCCCCAAGTGCACTCATATGACTCCATTTTGGCAAACCACTTATGCTATCCTCCGGAACACTATCGCTGTCAAGCTTGGGGAGAAGACTGAGGCTCGCGCATACATGATCAATCTCCTTCATCACATTATGCCCACCTTTTGGAGGAAGAAGAAAATTGATGTTCTTGACTATAGGGAAGAGATGCACACCGTGGTACTTGACAAAAGAGTTCCCATCTATGGCCCCTATCTTTAGAAGCTCTTTGAGAGAAAGTTGGATCAAGTCGCGCTCAATGCCTATGTCTCAACTTTGTTCACACCTACTCTTCATTCCTTACCCGCTCGTCCTCCGGATACGGTCATTCCTTCCCAAGAGAAGCGTGCTAGAGCTGCAGCCCCTGAAGCTCATGTTGAGCCCCCCAAGAAGCACGGCATTTTAGATGCTTTCAAGAAGATGAATTGCTTCTTTGTGGACAAGCAAGTTAAGGATTTCAAGGCATATCGCAAGCAAAAGTCTTATAATCGCAATCAAAGAGAGATTATGAAGAAACTTGACTTCCCCGAGCCTTCTCACTCAACTTCAGCCGAGGTCTCGGAGAACACTTACATGTCCAAGCACACCTATTGGTTCGGTGATGATGCTTCCTCTCTTGCTCCCTATTGGCCGGGCTCCCAAGGAGAATCAAGCTCCGGTCAAGCTTTTGGTGGCGGCAATGAAGCTGCTCATGATGATGTGGAGGAGTTTCCCGACGAGTGATACATGGGCTCTCACATGTCTTTCTTCCTTTTTGGTGTATTGATGCCAAAGGGGGAGAGACTGGGGGATTTGCATTCATGCATGGTATCCATTTGCATTTTCGTTGTCTTTCATCGCATTTGTTTTAGTTTAACTTTATGTGGTTTGTGCTCGTGGAACCTTTTTATGTTCATGGAACCTTATGTGGTTATGTTGTGGAATTTTGCGATCACTATTGTATGAGATAGATAAATTATTGTATGAATCTATGGATTTCGGTATTCGGATTTATCTATGGTTGAGATTTTAGGATATTGTGCATTGATATGAAACTATCTACATCTCTTGGTACAAGGTATGATCTTCTCCAAATCTCAACTTTGTTGGATATGTCTATGGATGTGCGACTATGTTGTTTCTATATCTTGTTGTTTATCTTGTTGGGAATGTGCCCCCCTTATATGTGCATTTGCATTCCAAGGCAAACAAAATATATGCACACATGTAGGGGGAGCCATTTCTCTGTCTAAACATGATATAGTGTGGCCTCAATTGCAAATCCGTGTGTTGTCATCTAACACCAAAAAGGGGGAGATTGAAAGGACATTTATTATCCCCTCTATGTTTTGTGTGTTAGATAACAACACCGTGAAAGTTTAATATGTTGCTAAGTGATTTCAGAAATCGTCCGGTATCTCTCCATATTCAAAAGAAGAAAGAAAGTTCGGGATATCGGATAAGAGGCGCGGTGCCCTGGGTGGCCGGTTCCCAGGCCGGCCAGACCGGGCTCCAGGCCGGCTGGCTCGGCTGGGTAGCCGGTTCCCTGGCCGGCCAGACCGGGCCCCAGGCCGGCTGGCTCAGCTGGGTAGCCGGTTCCCAGGCCGGTCAGTCCGGGCCCCAGGCCGGTCAGTCCGGGCCCCAGGCCGGCTGGCTCGGCTGGCTGGCCGGTTCCCTGGCCGGCCAAACCGGCCCCCATGCCGGCTCCTCTGCTGCAGGCCACAGCACGCCAGGCCGGCCCCCAGGCCGGCCAAACCGGCCCCCCAGCCGGCCAGTCTGGCATCTTCAAACGGCCACTTTTTGGAGGAGCTTTAAATAGTCCTCCACCTACCTTGAGACAAGTAGCTTGAACACATTCAAGAACACCATTGATTGCAAGATCAAGATTTGATAGATCTCCCAATCCCTCCACCCAAACTCGCTGATACTTGGAGGATTGAAGGAGAAGCCCCGGATCTACATCTTCACCAAAGCCGTTCTTCATTTCCCCCTCATTCACTTGAGGGACCCTTTGCTAGGATTTCCATTGGGAAAACCTAGCCTCATATTGTACTCACTTGATTGTCTTTGTGACAGATTTGTAGCTGTTCGGGAGCCCCCAATCCTCTTGTGGGTTGTGCCCCGGATCGTTGTTGTAAGGGCTCCGGATTCCGCCTTGAAGGATTCCGATAGTGGAAGGTGAACCAAACCTTTGTGGTGCGGTTCATCGGAGAAGAAGGTGCACCCGCCTTTGTGGCGGTTGAGTTTTGACCTTCGTGGCAGCTCACACCTCTCCAACGAGACGTACTCCACTAAAAGGGAGGAACTCGGGATTACATCCGTGTCTCTGCGTGCTTTCACTTTCGGTTACTTCTATCCTTGTTTATAGTCTTTACTTCGTGTATCTTGTTTAGTTGCTCGCTTGTCATATAGGTAAATTCACCTTAGTTGCATATCTAGAGAATTTACCTTTTGTGTCAAACCTAATTTGAAAACGTACTAAAATTGAAGTAGCACCTAATCACCCCCCCTCTAGGTGTCATACGATCCTTTCACTTAGTCCAGACAGCATGAACAGAATTAACTATACCTAAGGTACGAACTGAACTACTTTTCATATAAGAGGAGCAACGAGTTACTTCGTCCCTGAAACAACATTGGCGCACCTTAGTCACACAGCAAAACGCCTACAACTTACGTCATAGAGCATTGTTTTGTTACAATATGTAATACTCTGCAAGAATTTGTGTCATAATTCAGTGGCTTACCTAAAATATACTTAGTAAACATGGATACATGGGTACACAATAGTTCGGTACATAATAGTTCGTACAGTGCATAATATGGTATTGCTGCTACTGATACTACAAACACGAACAGAAACGCTTATTCATCTTCTTCTTCTTGTCCACTGCCTCAAACTTCGATTTGCAGGGCTAGGATTTCCTGGCATTCAGACGACCCTTCAGGATGTCAATTTGGGTTTCGAGACTCAGATTCATCGGAAGCTCTGGCCTCCAACCCGTCGGCTCTGCCATGGCCGTCCTAGTTTCCTCATCAGCGAGCTGATAATACAGCAGCATTACTTTGTTGTAGAGCTTCTCCTGTCTCGCCGCCTCCACCAAGCCATGAGGCCTGGCCGCCGCCTCGGCACTAGGATGCACCTCGGACGCCTCCTTACGAGGTGCATGACAACTCCCAGATCTATCCATAGAACCTTCGCTCGACGTGCTCCGACTCAGGTCGTGGGGATTTTTGGTAACCGCCACATGTTCACGGAGCCAATCTCTTGTTTATTTCAGATGTGGGACGAAATGGTCCACAACTTACCGACCGAGGGGGTCCGGAATCTATGCAACTCGGAGGTATCATCCAAGTTCATGTAGAATAAACAGAGGGTCCGGAAATCCTAAACGAACCAAAATAAATGATGCCCGACTCAAAGACAGAGGCTCTGATACGTCGTCCAGACGCCATTGCAGATAGCGTTGCGGTCGGCGGACAAATGTATAACCATGCGACGTATCATGTCGGAGGATCCAGAATTATTTGCAGAGCCTCTGATAATTAAGCCAGAGATTACGTGATACTCGGATGCGCCAGGCAGAGAACGGAAATTGGTTTGGCGTTTCCGGGAACGCCCAAACATCCTTTCGTACGGCGTTGGAATGGCATATTAACTCTTTGAGAGGCGTTTCAATGAATTTAGACCGCGGAAGACGATTTATTGAAACACCCAGTCAGTAGTCGTTACAATGCTTAGGAGCCAATTAGTCTGGCGTTCGTGTTGCGTCGTTACGGACAATGCAGAGCGTATCCTCCACTAAACGCAAAAACGACTAAGTCCAAATATCTTAGCCATACCATCCGGCGTAACATAAAAAAATATCAGACACTCCGGTTGATGGTGAGACGTCGTCTGACGGGGCGTGTCGGAGGCTCCGGTACGCCACATCGGGAGGCGTATGAGGCCGAGGGCCATATCCGCGCGAAAGTTTTGGGAAGGGCCAGATTTGACTAATTGTCCGATTAAGTGCCATTTAGTAAAAAAGATACCCTCCTCCACCTGCCGCAACACGACGGCGTCCATGGCCACCAATCCAACAGCGGTCACACAACTCGTCGTCGATGTGCACTTAAGTCACACTTCTCCAGAACGTGATTATTTGGTCACACAACTCGACAAGTGCGTGCACGCAGGTCACTGACCCCACCTGTCAGTCCGTTTTGGACGGTAAATTTTCAGAAAACCCCCTGAAGTAATATTAATTTTACAAAATGGTCCTTCTAATTTTACAAAATGGTCCTCCAGGGGAACCATTTACTTCAGGGGGTTTTCTGAAAATTTACCGTCCAAAACGGATTGACAAGTGGGATCAGTGACCTGCGTGCACACACTTGTCGAGTTGTGTGACCAAATAATCACGTTCTGGAGAAGTGTGACTTAAGTGCACATTGGCGTCGAGTTGTGTGACCGCGGGTGCCATTAACTCATCCAACAGCAACTGCAACAGCGGCCATTACTTTACAGCTAGTTAAACTATTAAATTCACCGCGAGCTTCCGCCCAATTCGCAGCATCCCAACTCTGGCACTGTACTGTCGGTCGCCTCCGCCCCCGCCCAGAGCCGCCCGCGCACATGGCATGGCGATGACGGGGGGGAGGGAAGGTACATGCGACGACTTGGGGATTCAAGAAACCCCGAGAGCCACGCTTCCTCCTCCCCATTCGTCCGTCGCAGTCCCACCGCCGTACATAGCGTACATGTCCTGCCGCCGCGGCAGCCAGCTAGCTGAGAGCGGGGGAGGCCGCCGGTGGTAGCGCGGGCGGGCAGGGACGGGGAGGTGGCCATGGGCTGGAGGAGAGCGGGCGGAGGGGACGGGGCCGTGGCCAGGCGGTGGGTCCTCCTGCTCTGCGCCGGGAGCTTCTCCCTCGGCCTGCTCTTCACTAACGGGTAAAATGTCTACTCCACTGCTGTTCAGAATCCGGCTCCAGATTTCGTGCCTCGTTCCGCGGAATTTCGATGTTGGTGTAGGCTTTGGAGCTGGGACGACGGCTCGTGGGGGCAAGCAACCAAGATCTGCTCTCCTCCTCTTGCATTTTTGGGGAAGATTCAGGTCAATGGGCCGTGCTTGCTTCATTCACGGGGTCAAGAATTCAGACTTCTGGGGTGTATTAATAATTGGACATTCTCTTGTTCGATCATGGAATTAGCTGACTGGGATTGAGTGCTGCTAGAGCCCCGCAATTTCTAACTGAGCTGCTTACACGAGCTCTGAGTTCAGGACTGTCGATTTAGTTGCTGCCATTATTTACTCACATGGGCTGTATGATTTGTATGTGCACTGGTTGCTTATCTTCTCTCCTTCCCAGGATGTGGACATTGCCTGAGGCAACTGAGGTTGCCCAACCAAATGAAAGAAGAGGGGAAGTGACCAAGCTTACTGCCGGAGACTGTAATTCTGCGAAGGTACTTCTGATCTCCTTCCCCTCACAGTAAATAAATATTAAATGGTTCTTGATTACGGTAGCGAATTAAGCAACGAGTTACCAAGTTCAGAACTTCTATAGGGGTAGTCATAGAATCATAGGGTGGAAAGAACGGATATGATAGTGCCTTTCCCACTTCGGTTCATGTTTTCAATGAAAGTACTACTCCCTCCGTATCAAAATATAAGACTTTCTAGCTATTCCACACACACATGTATCTAGACATGTTTTAATGCAAGATTGAATCTTGCATTAAAACATGTCTAGATACATGTGTGTGTGGAATAGCTAGAAAGTCTTATATTTTGATACGGAGGGTGTAATACATATGTTATTGAATACGAATGCGGACTTTGCGGATGTTACTCAAATCCAGACATGGATCGGATGTTTACTCGGTTTGAACGGATATGAATATCTTACAGTTTTAGCGCCAAAATAGTTGAAAGAATCAGTAACTACGTGACACGAAAAGATGACTCATGTTGTACAGTTAGTCAACCAGACTGGCAGACAGATAAATGGACTACTATAATGCACAATAGTTCTAGGTTCAATCTCACAAAAATATATTTGATTATTTGTTAGGATTTTAGGTTGGATAATTGGCATATAGGGCTAGAGTTGCTGAAATTAGATAACATAATTTTTATTCGGATGCAGATATACCCACTTCCGTATCCACATTTTTTCAAAATCCAATGCCACATTTGTATTTGTAAAATAAATCCGGATATTTCGGACATTTCTCAAATACGGATATCAGATATCAGATATTTCGGATTACGCACTGCCACTTTCCACGTCACAACGGTGTTGATGCGATTTCATGTTTTTGTGTCACCAGGTTCCAGAGAAACACGATTACAAAGACGCGCTACATGCCTTGGACAGTCATAACGCTGTACAGTATGTGATGGCACACATGCCTTTCACCCCTCTGATCTGTTCCTGTAAAAGCACCATGGCAGTTGTTTCTGACTAAATCTCTTCAAATGGCCCCTCCTGCAGGACTTTGGATAAGACGATATCAAATTTAGAGGCAGAACTTTCAGCTGCTAGAACCCTGCAGGAGTCGTTTCTCAATGGTTCTCCGGTTTCAGAGGAGTACAAGGCTTCCGAGTCTGTCGGAAGGCGGAAATACTTCATGGTGATTGGCATCAATACGGCTTTCAGTAGTCGTAAGAGAAGGGATTCTATCCGCAATACCTGGATGCCGCAAGGTTTTTTCACAGGAACAGTTCGTCAATTTATTCCTAGAGCACTCTTATGGCATGGGTTACTAATGGTGAAGTAACAATGAAAAACAGGAGAAAAGAGAAAAAAACTGGAAGAAGAGAAAGGGATCATAATTCGTTTTGTTATTGGTCACAGGTGCGCACCATGTTTATTTCTTAACGATGTGCTTGTCTCATATTTGGGCCTTGGCGTGTGCAAAATTATCCTACAGATCAATCCAATTGGTTGTGATAACTGGTTATTTGCAGTGCTATTTCAGGTGGAATAGTGGATAGAGCAATCGCGGCAGAGGAGAGTAAACATGGAGACTTCATGCGGATTGTAAGCTTCACTTTATCTGCTTTACTGACAGTTATAACTTATTGGCTGCATCCCATCGCATTCTGTCATATGGGAGTGTCGGTGTATCTGTTGCTTTAACTTCGGCCCACATGATTTTACTTGTTCTTACTTTCAGTTATTTCCACTCTGTTCAGGATCATGTTGAAGGATACCTTGAATTATCTGGAAAAACCAAGACATACTTTGCTACAGCTGTTGCTTTGTGGGATGCTAACTTCTATGTGAAAGTTGATGACGATGTGCATGTAAATATAGGTAAACTCAAATTTTGACATATGAGCTGAGGGTAAATAATCATGTATATGTGATTAGCATCTTTAGCATTATATGAATTATTTCATGTTTATTTTTTGGTAATTTATTATGAGGTCATTATTAGTTTCTTCGATGCTTAAATTTATTCGTAGGGTGAGAACCTATAGGTGATACAAGTTCATACTCTGATGCCATTTTTGTCGATTCCTTTGGAAGTTTGTCAATTCTGGACCTTCTGTTCGTTAGCTTGTTAAGCAACATTCTATTTCTAACATGAACTTTTACATCTCCAGCGACCCTTGGACAGATTTTGTCCAAACATGTTTCGAAGCCCAGGGTATATACTGGATGCATGAAGTCTGGCCCTGTACTATCTGATAAGTAAGTAGTGTGCTGTATAGTCTGTATTTACCTCCGTGTTTCTTTGTCATGATTTCCAAGTTGTTAAGATGCAACTGCAACTCTTCAGGGACGTCAGGTATTATGAACCTGAGCACTGGAAATTTGGGGATAAGTATTTCCGACATGCCACTGGTCAACTGTATGCTATTTCGAAAGATTTGGCTACCTACATCTCCATAAACAAGTGAGTTAGTAGCCGAACCAGTTATGTTTTAAATGACTGAATTTTCTCATATATCATGCTCTGTAGTGTACTCAAACCGTTTCGGATAATTCAATCCTTGACAGGCATGTGTTACACAAGTATATCAACGAGGATGTTTCTTTGGGATCTTGGTTCATAGGGCTAGATGTCGAGCATATTGATGACCGTCGACTTTGCTGTGGTACTCCACCCGGTAAGCATTCTATAATTCTAATCTGAATGTATTTGCTGCAGAGTGCAGAACTATTGATAAAAAATACGACAAAGAACCATCTATTGTCTGTAATTACAGGCTTTGCACATAAATTAGGTTTGAATCATGTGTCTGTTAACTGATCACAGATTGCGAGTGGAAAGCTCAGGCGGGCAACACCTGCGCGGCCTCATTCGATTGGAGATGCAGCGGTATATGCAACTCCGTGGAGAACATCCGGGGAGTGCACAACAAGTGTGGAGAAAGCGAGAAGGCGCTCTGGACCGCTTCTTTCTAACCAAATCTGGAGGAAGACCAGGCTGAAGTTGCTCTGTTGTACGTAGTATATAAGACTTGAGCATGTTGTACATTGTGCATGAAATAGTGTTCAATTCATTCGTAGCCCTGTAGCTAGGTGGTCTGTTGGGCAATGCCGGCGAAGCAGACCGTGGTTTTACTCGGAGTCTGCTGGTGCTGGTCGAGGGGGGTATACTGGCTGCTAGATTCGTTGGCATGTGTTTGTGTAGTCATTTTTGTAAAGACCTCATGTACTCTGTGGACGGTTACCATGGGGATATATAAAGCTCTTGATTCTTCATTCTACTGCAATTTGATATGAAAACGAACAGTGCTACACTTAGGTTTCACAGAACTGAGAGATTTTCGTAGAAACTTCATAGCAAGTTTTTATATGGACGGCTTCTGGATCATAGGAATATAGAATAATCAACAACAATCTCAATCAATCAATCTGTAGCAACTCAATACTCGCAGAAGAAAAATAACAATTCTCAGCTGTCACACCTTCAACTCCTTCAGATGGCTTCAGTGTTTAAGTGTGCCTGAATATTAGCAAGAGCTGAGTTGGCCAAGTGGCCGCATTCGTGTGTAGTCTGGTGATATACTCCTTCGGTTCCAAAATAAATGTCTCAAGTTTGCTAAAAAAGTAGATGTATCTAGACATGTCTATACATGTTTCATGTCTAGATACATCCACTTTTCGACAAATCTAAGACAATTATTTTGGGAGACTTCTACTCGTTCCAAGTGAACCATCGCTCAAGTAAACGCTGGGTACGCTCTGAAATCCATGAAACCCTTGGTCTGCTTTTCTCACCTAAACGGCTAAACTACAGTTCCCCAATTTTATGCGATCTGAATCCCCTGGTCGTCAGAGCCACAAATATTTTCGCAAATTTTGTCCCCCAACCGCCACTGCTGTTGCGCGCACTCTAACCTCTCCACATCGATCCATCATTCAGCTCGGGTGAAACCACGCAAAATCCGGCCAAACTTCCATTGGCCATAACTATGACTTGCATCATTTCTGCCAGAATGATGTATAACTTTTGGAATGCATTTTGTTCTATATTTTGGAACTGGTAAATTGATTCAAAACCATAATGCGTTTAAGCATGAAAAAATCGAAAAAGGTATATAATATCAGCATACAAAAAAAAGTCAAGAACACTTCTACTTATTTAGCTTAGCAACACAATTTCCATAACAAATATCAACAGCACATACACCCAAATTCAACAGCGTTAACAATTATCACCACAATACATGCTCAAAAGCATCCAAGTTCAACTCAGGGCAATATTGGAAAAAAATTGTCTAGGTTTCGAATCTGCCACGGTCAACACCCAGACATCTGAGGAAGTGGAAAATTACCCACTGCAAATTCAAGTATATTTTTTTTTGACAGGGAGTTCGTGTACAAGATCAACAAGAAAACGACCACACACGCACGAACAGAGGCAAGATCGAACCCACACACAGCGGACACGGATCCACCGAGCAGCACACCGCCTTCGAGCGCCAGCAGCACGCCGCCGGAGAAGAAGGAAGCGAGCTCACCTCGCACCGGAGCAGCCAGCTCGAACAACCACGTTGAGATGCCGCAGGAGCCATCTGACGCAGGCGCCAGAATCTGGACGTTGAAGGAGCATCGGCTTCGAGCTGCCGCCAAACCGCCATCGCCGTCTCACGCCGGAGACGAAAGCGACAGCGCCACCCGTCTTCCACCGCACCCACCGCGACCACCGACGAGGGAGAGCGAACCGCCTGCAAACTCCCAGAAAAGTTAAGCAAAAGCACCACCATCCACCGAAGTGGAGGCTGCCGGACCCCAAGATCTAGAACCAGCGCCGCCACCACGGCCGCCAGCTCGAGGGAAAGCACGCCGCGGCTCCGAGGAGCAGCGGCCGCGCCAGCAACGGCAGATCTGCCCATGGCCTCCACCGGAGCACCGAGGACAGAGGGGAGGACCGCCGCCACCAAAAGCCTCTCCGGCCACGCCGCCACCTCCACAGCGCCGCCGGCAGGCACCCCACGCACACCTAGACTATGTACACGCCAGGATCCGTCGATTCCCCGTCCTCCCGCCGCCGGAGCGGCCGCGGAGGGCGAGAAATCAAGCGGATCGCCGGCGGCGAGCTGGTCACGCGGGGAGACGCCCAAAAATCGCCTCCATTGGTGGGGAAAGGAGGAGAGGGTCGGGGGGTTCTGCTTTCAAATTCAAGTATATTTGTAACCACTAAAGTTTTAGTGCCATTTGAGCATGTGGATAATTTCCCGGTAGTATCTAAGGAATTTGCTTCAAGATTGATCTAATTTACCAATAATAATAAAGAAGCCAAGCAATGATTACAAAAAGCACTAGCAGCACCAGGAACATGAAGCCCAAACCAAGCCTGATGGCACTACAATGACGCTCGTATATCACCAGGACACGTTGCCTCTGCGTGGGAGTCATGCGTCTCCGGTACACCTCCACCAGCCTATGCCTCAGGGAGCTCAGCTCCTCCCTCCTGTCTTTGCCGTGAACGTCAGCGGGCCAGCACTCCATGTGGCGGTCTTTTGCCATGAACACGTGGTAGTAGAATAACAGCGCGTGCATGATCTGCACCACATGGCGGGGGCGGACGAAGAGTTTGCAGAGGAAGCCTGGGAGGCTACAGACGTTGTAGAAGCCGTTTACGAGGAGGACGGTGTAGGCTTCTCTCACATCTCTGATCCCCCGGGTAAGGTGGTGGTAGTGGTAGAAGTTTGTTCTCTTGATGAAGCGACGATCCGCCACGGACCACACGCCGTAGCGGCTGCCGATGAGGAGGCTGTACCTTGCGAACCGGCGCTTGCGGACTGCAAGGGAGAAGGACAACCGCCGTCGGCGGCTGGCGTTATTTCGTCCTGGGCCTTGTTTATCCTCCTCTTCTAGCTTAAATGTCCCATTTTTGTCAAGAAGCTCGTACTCGAGACGGCTGGTCGGATCAACGGTCGAGAGCAGCTGCAGTTCTTCCATCCGTTCGTTCCACTGCATGTTTCTGTTGATCGATCAGGGGGGAGAAGCAGAGAAACAAATCAGTCTTGAATTCTTGATCAATACAAAGAACAATGCATGCATACATCAAGAGCAGGAGGATGAACCTGATGGATCATAGCAGAAAACCGCCGCCAATACGAAGATCAAATAGATTCGTCGGTTAACAATCTGAGTACAGATTAGCTAGCTAAGGTTTCTTGTCGGCCCTTCGTAAGTACTACCTTGTACTGAAAATGATCCAAACGTTTTGATATATATATATATATATACCTGCCTCCTGCCGTCCTACCTCACGGGTATATATTGTGTTCCTAGTTCCTACCGGTCACCATGTATAAGGATGTGGTCGATATACTTGCATGTTTGCAAATTATGACACGCACAAGTTGTAATAGCACAAAACAATTCTGTACAGTTGTAAAGATGAACATATAATTTCAAGAAAATTCTTAAAAATCCAACAAAGCACATCATAGATGACAAAAACCGTATCATTCTCGAATTCTTGATCAATACAAAGAACAATGCATGCATATATCAGAGCAGGAGGATGAACCTGATTGATCATAAAGTTCAAAAAAAAACCTGATTGATCATAGCAGAAAACCGCCGACAACAAGAAGATCAAACAGATTAACAATCTGAGTACAGGGTAGCTACCTAGCTAAGGTTCTCGTCGGCCCTTCGTAAGTATTAAGTCTACCTTTTTTACTGAAACCGATCCAAAAGCTTTGCCATCCTACCTCATCGTGTATATATTGTGTTCCTAGGTCCTACTGGCTACGGGTCACCATGTATATGAATGGGATCAATATACTTGCACGTTTGCAAACCATGACACGCGCACAGGTTGTAATAGCACCCAAATAAAAACGTACAATTGCAAAGATGAACATATAATTTCAAGTTCATTCTTTACATCCAACAGAGCACATCATAGATGACAGAAACCTTAAATTAGTCTGTATAAATCAATGAATTGGCGAAATCGGTACAAAAATTGTTAGATCAATGGATCGGTTCAATTCTAGACAGTCGGCATTAAACAATTCAACTGAAAACGGATAAGAAACTTACCTAGCTGGCTAGCTCAGAGGGGAGCTGCAGCTGCGCCGAAGATAAGTGGAGCCTGGACTTGAGTCTAGGATAGGCAGAACCGCAGGAGTCAAGCACCAGTACCAGCACTCGGGCGGCGCCGCACGACAGTCGCGCGGATTAGGCGGCTAGGCAGGGCGGGCCAGCGGCGGCAACGCGGACCAGCGGAATAGGACCGCGGGACGGCTAGGAATGGGTCCGGCCGTCACGGGAGCAAGCCGGTCAACCGGCGATGACGGAGAGTGGCGTGGCGGCGCCGGCGTCCTGCCGCCGCGGGCAGAAGAAAGGGTTCGAGCGTTCGGTCGCTTGGATGCCTCGGTCCTGCTTATTGCTTCAATTCACGGTGTGTTGATTACAAGCACAGGGTACGTGTGTATATATACGTGCATTGCTAGACTTAACCGACTAGGACTCGGTGACTGACTCTTTTTTTTTTTGCATGAAACTCAGGAGCTTTATTACTTAACCAGAAGGTTCTTACAATCAGCCAGCAAACTAGAAACCAAAAAATCTGGGTTTGACTCAAAGCCAACTCTCAGTCCTATCAAGCGTACAGGCACGCCTCGCACACAAATGTGCCGGACTGTTATTCAAACGATTAACATGCTTAACTGAAAAAGACGCAAACACCGAAGATAACTCCTCCACTTCCTTCAGAATAGGCTCGGCAATGGACCTGCCATCACCGCGCGACGACCAGAGGTTAACGACCTCTAAACAATCCGTCTCTATGACAACATGCGAGAATCCCCTCAGCTAGGCAAATATTGCACCTTCTCGCACTGCTAACAACTCCGCTATGAAGGCATCAGTCACTCCATGGAGCGGTTTACACCAGGCACCCAACACTTCGACGTGTAATCGCGCCACACCTTCCGCACCTCCTGTGTAAATATCAACCGCTAGGGCTCCATCGGTGTTAATTTTGACCCAACCCGGGTCAGGGGGCCTCCAGCATTGGCCCTGCACCAGTTTCCTCATGCATGCCGGTAATTCCATCAATGCCAATGTCTCCTGAACATATTTGATTGCATGCTTCGGATCATATGCCTCCTGGTCATGAAGCCATTTATTTCTTGACGACCAGATTGCATGCATGATGGAAATAATAATACACTTATCATCCTTGGGAACAATATCACCCATCAGAATGTCCTTTGCCCAAGTCATCGGATGTAATTTTGGAAGAATAACTTCCAAGCGCTCCTTCGATTCTCTCCAAAAAACCTGTGCATGAGAACATGTGATCAAAGCATGTCTCAGATCCTCGTCTGTTGCCATGCAAATATCACAGCGCCCCAGCTCCTTAATATGCCGGTGCTTCAGCGTGGCAGCATCAGGTAAAATACCTCTCAATACTCGCCACCAGAAAATACGTACTTTCGGTACCACCTTTAGTTTCCACAACGTTGTCCACATCTGTGTGTTTGCCGATGAAGTTTCCGCCACCGACCCTTCTTCTAGAGTTACAAACTCTTTCTGAATCATGAGAGCTCGGTAAGCCGATTTTACAGAGTAGACACCCGTCCTTTCCAAATCCCAAGCCAGGAAATCCTCTCCACCCGCCGCCCTTAGGGGAATATTCAGTATAGCGTCGGCGTCCGGTGCCAGAAAATTCCTCCTAATAACATCAACCTTCCATGTACCAGAATATTGATCAATTAAATCTGAAACCTTTTCCAAAGATTCAGTAGGTTCAGTAGGTTCAGTACTACGTCTTCCCATCGGTTTGAGTGTCGCAGTTTTTGGAATCCATCTATCCGACCAGATCAAAATAGAAGTCCCATCACCAACCCGGAAAATCAGTCCCTTCTCCAGAGCCTCCCTTCCTGCCATGATAGCCCTCCAAGTTGCTGATGAGTTACGTGGAATAGTAGCTTGAAGGAAATCAGAGTGTGGGAAATATTTCCCTTTTAAAACACGAGCACATAAAGACTCTGGATGTGTCAATAAACGCCAACCATGTTTACCCAGCATAGCTAGGTTAAACATTTGGAAGTCTCGGAAGCCCATACCTCCTTTAATTTTCGGTGCAGCAAGCTTCTCCCATGAAATCCAATGTAGCGATCGTTTATCAAGGGAACTCGCCCACCAATACTTGGCCATGCATGAAGTAATATTCTTGCACACCTTCTTTGTCAACTTGAAACAGCTCATGCTATGGATTGGAATGGACTGAATTACAGTTTTCAAAAGTGTCTCCCTTCCGGCACAAGCCAAATTCTTCTCAGACCATCCGTTTAGTTTCCCACGCATGCGCTCATCGATGTAGTCAAAAACACCACTGGTCAATCTGCCCACTGCCGTTGGAAGCCCCAAATATCTCTCAGAAAAGGCCTCAACGAAAATACTCAAAGAATTCTTCAGAGTTTCTCTCAACGGCAAAGGAGTATTTGGACTGAAAAAAATTGAACTCTTCTCTCTATTCACCGACTGCCCTGAACAGTCCGCATAAATACGAAGAATATCATTCAGTCTCACCGTACTTTGCTCTCTAGCACTTATAAAAATAAGACTATCATCAGCAAATAGTAGGTGATTAATCCAGGGTGAGTGTGCACTCACCCGTATACCTCTATCCACATACGGAGTTCCAAAATGATTTAACAGCGATGTAAATCCTTGGCCACATATCAGGAATAAATAAGGAGAGATGGGATCCCCCTGTCGTAATCCACGAGTAGGAGTGAAAAAAGGAAGAAGCTCACCATTTACCTTAACCGAAAACTGTACAGATGATACACATTTCATAATCAGCTGCACGAATCTCGTCCCAAAGCCCAATCTGATCATCATTGCTTCCAAATAATGCCATTCAACACGATCGTATGCCTTGAGCCTATCTAATTTAACAGCACAAACCGCTCCATTACCTTTTTTCCGTCTCTTCATAGCATGTACACTCTCATAGGCAACGAGCACATTATTAGTTAAAAGCCGCCCCGGAACGAAGGCGCTTTGTTCTTCACCAATAACCTCATCAAGAATCCCACGCAATCTATTAGCTGTAGCCTTAGCTGCAATTTTGTACAAGACCGAACATAGAGCAATGGGCCGGTATTGTGAAATTTTCTGCGGGCTTTTAACCTTCGGGATTAAAGTTAGAGAAGTATCGTTCAACCCAGCAGGCAGCTCGCCACCATTAAGAAAACCCAGCAAGGCTATCACCAAGTCATCACCAATAATATCCCAATGTTTCTGATAAAATCCTGCTGTAAATCCGTCAACACCTGGCGCCTTTGAGGGTGCCATGTCAAAAAGCGCCTTCTTTACCTCTTCGGCAACAAAATATTTTTCCAAATGATCATTCATATTCATTGTCACCAAAGGCTGGACAGTCTCCAAGAGTTGATCCGTCGGCCTGTACCCCTGTGATTGGTACAAAGCACGATAAAAATTGTCAATCTCTTCATGTATTTCATCCGAATCATTGCAAATATGCCCATCCGCTGCTTGCAATGAAGTGATTCGATTAATTCTTTTCCGATGTGCTGCCTGGGCATGAAAGTATGACGTGTTCCGATCACCCTCTCGCAGCCACAATACACGCGAGCGCTGCTTCAGCCATACTTCTTCTTGTCGCAGTGTTTCTCTAAGCTGCTCCGCTACTCGCTTTTCTTCCTCCGACGCGCCACTGCCAACTGAATTGGCTCGTAGACGCTCGAGTATTTTTTGCAATTTGGCAACCCTTTTTGACAGATTCCCAAATTCACGTGCACCCCACGCACCCAAACCATTTTGAACCGTGATAAGGGCATCAACAATTCCTCTTAAACCTTGCTGGCCAGCACCTCTATGCCACAGATTTTTCACAACATTATTATACTCCGTATGAGTCTGCCAGACATTTTCATATCGAAAAGCTCGAGACGCCCGAGGTCTCATGTTTGTCAAGGTGGCTTTCAGTTCAGCAAAAACATAACAATGATCTGATTCGATTGAGCTGATATGCCGAACTGTAGCAAACTCGAAAAGATTCAGGAAAGGAACGTTCACCAACGCCCTATCTAATCGTGCCTTCACATTCGCCTCTCCAATCTGCTTGTTGTCCCATGTGAACGGTACACCCTGCCACCCCAAATCTTGCAGGGCGCAGTCATCAATCGCTTCCCGGAACGCACGCATTTGCCACTCCGGTCTTGCATTAGCTCCAAAATGTTCCTCAGCATATAGTGTTTCATTAAAATCTCCAATACAGATCCACGCCTCATGCTGAATCGAGAAAAGAGTACGCAAGAACCGCCAACTTTGATGTCTATTTTCAACTCTCGGTTCCCCATAAAATCCTGTTAGGCGCCGTGACTTCACGCCTTGTTTCACCGACACATCAATATGAGATGCACTGAAATTCTCAAGTTTGACTGTCACTTCATCTGTCCAGAATAGACCAATTCCACCACTCAGCCCGTCGCTGTTGACGGCAAAACAGCCCGAAAAACCTAACACATTTTTCAGGTTTTCCACTCGCTTGCCACTAATCGTCGTCTCCATAACAAAGAGTAGGGCGGGACCTTCCTGCTTCACAATTTTGCGAAGCTCACGAACTGTCCGAGGGTTCCCAAGCCCCCGACAGTTCAGACTGAGACAACTCATTGGTCTCGGCAGGGCTGAAGATCAGCCGCTGCCGTTTGATTAGAATTTGGAGGTGTTGGTCTCTTTTTCTTGGGATCCCTACCCAAGCTCCCATCATCATCTTCTCTTTCAGAGCTCTCCACCACAACACGAACATTGCATAAAGCCAATTCATTGCCCACTACCCCAGTCGGAGGTGATTCAGTAGGGTACTCCACACGCCTATACACCTGCTGAGGTCCTGCCTTGCGTTTATTGAAAGCTGCTATGTTCTTCAAAGGGGAGGTAACCTCAGAAGCAACATTTTTCCGCGTAGACGACTCCCTCGTCTCCTGCTTAGAGGATTGAGACTCGTAATCGGTCGGACACACACTCGTATACGTATGTATGCCGTGCCGTCATCGGATACTGTTTCTAACATCACTTTCACTAGTACTACCACATATCGAGGGTTGCAAACCTGTTCGGCTTTGCCGAGTACATTTCGCCGGGCAATTGGCAAATCCTTTATCGTGTGTCAAATCTAAAAGTGTCCGTTTAAAAAAATCTGAAAGTGTGCTCTGTAGTTTAAACAACTCAAATTTCTACTATATAATGCGGCCTAACGACTGCATCGAGCACTTTTCAAAATTAGCCTCTCGGAAATAGAGAAATTGACCCGTGGTCCTTTTCACCTCTTATCATCTCTCTTCCCTTACGACCGCGATGCCTATGATCTTCGGTAAAACTATATGAATGGACAGTTTCCGATGACAGTATGCTCTTGTGCAAATTGCAAACTCCATTTTTGTGTTCGTGAGAGGTGGTAATTGTAGTCTCCCATGCAGAGAATGAATGGAAGTCACGGTGATGACGACAATATGACTTGGGTCTATCCAGCCGTCCTCTATAACATGAAACAACCGGGGACATGAGTTGGAATAGCTACGCCCGGGTCGTCTGCGCTCCCTCCTTGTTGGATCTCACTGGTTACGTTGTCAGAATTGGACTCAATGACACAAGGTAGCAATCTTGTAGTTACATTTTAGCTTTTGTTTTATAGGTCATTATTACCGATGGGTGTTCGAGTTTACCACATATTAAGGTGAAACACTTAGTGTGTCTTCATACCCTGTGGACTTATCATGTTGACTAAAAGCGAACTCAATGGCAATCTGGAGGGTAGTCAGGACATAAGCAGTCATGACACAGTCCGAAACCACACAAATCTATCTATGCATCGTCAGTTCACAAAATAAAATGATTTTTTTATTGTTGTTTCCCAGCAACTCGCGTGCATCAGGCTAGTTGTTCTTTATTTTGGAACACACTGTAGTGCTGATTTTTGGCGTGAATATTTACAGAGAATTCCGTAATGTATTTAAGCATGAAAAAAAAATAGAAAAAAAAGGTACTCCTTCCGTTCACTTTTATAAAGCATTCTAACTTTTTCTAAAATACAAGTATCTAGACATATTTAGTGTGTAGATTCACTCATTTTGATCTGTATCTAGTTCATATTGAAATATTTAGAATGCCTTATGAAAGTAAACAAAGGGAGTATGTTTCAGCATACAAATAAACAAAATATCAAGAACATTTCTCCTTATTTCATAACAAATATCAGCAGCACATAAATCCAAATTCAACAACATATAACAATTAACATAACAATACATGCTCAAAAGCATCAAAGTTCAACTCAGTACAGTAACATTTGAGGAAGTGGCAAATTACCCACTGCAAATTCGAGTGGTCTATATTTGTAGCCGGTAACATTTTAGTGGCATTTGAGCATATGGATAATTTCCCGGTAAGAGTGCTAGTTGAAGATTGATCTAATTCACCAATAATAATAAAGAAGCCAAGCAATGATTACAAAGAGCACTGGCAACACCAGGAAGATGAAGCCCAAACCAATCCTGATGTCCCTACTAAGACGCTCGTATATCACCAGGACACGTTGCCTTTGCGCGGGAGTCATGCGTCTCCGGTACACGTCCACCAGCCTATGCCTCAGGGAGGTCAGCTCCTCCCTCCTGTCTTTGTCATGCACGTCGGCGGGCCAGCACTCCATGCGGCGGTCCTTTGCCATGAACATGTGGTAGTAGAACAACACAGCACGCATGATCTGCACCGTACGCCGGGGGTTGACGAAGAGTTTGTACAGTAATCCTGGCGTGGTATGAACGTCATAAAAGAAGTCCTTGAAGACGGCGTCGTAAATGTCTCTCACGTCCCTGATCCCCCGGGTAAGCTGGTGGTAGTGGTAGAAGTTTGTTCTCTTGATGAAGCGGCGGTCCGCCATGGACCACACCCCGTAGCGGCTGCTGATGAGGAGGCTGTACCTTGAGAACCGGCGCTTGCGGACTACAAGGGAGAATGACAACCGCCGGCAGCGGCTGGCGTTATTTCGTCCTGAGCCTTGTTTATCCTCGTCTTCTAGCTTGAATGTCCCAAATCTATCGAGAAGCTCATACTCGAGACGGCTCGTCGGATCAACGGTCGAGAGCAGCTGCAGTTCTTCCATATGTTTGTTCGACTGCAACGTTTCTGTTGATCGACCAGGGGGAGAAGCAGAGAATGCAAATCAGTCTCGAATTCTTGATCAATACAAAGAACAATGCATGCATATATCAGAGCAGAAGGATGATCCTGATTGATCATAGCAGAAAACCGCCGCCAATAAGATCAAATATATTAACAATCTAAGACCCGTTTCGTCCCCCTCCTTATCTCTACAGGAGAGAAAGGCGATAAGGGAGGCGACCCTCGTGTTCCTCGTTCTCCGCCGCCGGAGGCGGTGGTTCCCCTCCCCTCCGCTCGTCGCCCCGGCGGCGGGAGGGTGGGGGAACCGCGGATCTCCTGGTTGGTGTGTGAATAGTAGGCTTAGGTGCTCTGCCGGCGTCGCTGTGGGGGTGGAGGCGGCGGTGGTGAGAATAATGGTGGTCGAGCATCGTCCCCTCTACGGCGGTGGTCTTCGGGCCTCTGGCGTGATGCTCGGTCCTTTTGGTACTCCAAGATCTCCGGATCTTTGGAGTTCTTGGTTTCCCCGTGCGGATGGCGTGGCGGCGTCGGCATCCGTTCTTGGTGGGATCTGTGTACCTCCTCTCCTTCGTCGCTGGGTCTCCGTCTGCGGCGACTCTGGGAGGTTTGGGTGCTTCGTCTGGGTGAGCTTCTCTGTCTCTTTCTCTGGCTGGCCGAGGTGGCAGGGGGAGGTGGAGGTGGAGGTGCTTGCTCCGGTTTTGGTTTGGTGCGGTTGTTGGTGGTCCTCTGCGTCCTCTTCGCTCCGGCCGGCCGTGGTGGCGGGGGGAGCAGCGGCCGGAGGCGGGTGGGGGCTGGTGGTGGCTGGCCTGGATAGCGCTTCGTCGGCTGGAAGTGCGGCGGTGCTGGGAAGGTGGAGCTGCGGCCGTGCGCGTTCAACGGGTCTAGGTGACGTCGCGGCGCGGCGGACGACTCTTGCGGCCATCTACGACATGTGGCGGCTCTTCTTCTCCGGCGGACCGAGGTACGGCGACGTTCTCTAGGTTCTTGGGAGCCGGCTTGTGGATCCGTTTGTTTTTCCTTCTTGTTGATCAAGATGCTTAGTGCATTTTGCTTGTAATCTGTAATCTGTGCTGAGTGTTTTGAATATTTGGAGCGGATCCTTCCTCAAAAAAAAAAAAAAAAAAAATATTAACAATCTGAGTACAGGGTAGCTAAGGTTCTCGTTGTCCTTTCGTAAGTATTAGGTCTACCTTTTGTATTGAAACCGATCCAAAATCTTTGCCATCCTACCTCATCGTGTATATATTGTGTTCCTAGTTCCTACCGGTCACAATGTATATGGATGGGATCAATATACTTGCATGTTTGCAAAATTATGACACGCACAGGTTGTAATAGCACACAAAAACCGTACAATTGCAAAGATGAACATATAATTTCAAGTGAAATTCTTAAAATCCAACAAAGCACATCATAGTTGGCAAAAAACCTTAAATTAGTCGGTACAAATCAATTAATCGGTGAAATTAGCTAACAAGATTGTTAGATCAATGGATAAGTTCAGTTCTAGAGAGTCGGCATACAACAATTCAACTGGAGACGGATAGAACAGAACTTACCTAGCTGGCTAGCTCAGAGGGGGAGCTGCAGCCGAGCCGACGAGAAATGGACAGAGTAGCCTGAACTGGAGTCTAGAAGAGGAAGAACCGCAGGAGTCAAGCCCAAGCACCAGCACTCAGGCGTAGGGCGCCGCCCGACAGTCGCGCGGAGGCGGCTAGGCAGGGCGGGCCAGCGGCGGCAAACGACAGCGTAGCCGAGGAGCACAGCGGAATAGGAACGGGCGACGGCTGCGGACGGGGACCGGCCGTACGGGGAGCCTGCGGGCCGCGGCAAGCCGGTCTACCGGCGATGGCGTGGCGGCGTCCGCTTCCTGCCGCCGCGAGCGAGGACAAGGGGCAGGCAGAAGAAAGGGTTCGAGGCTCCTGCTGGTTTCGGTCGTGTTGGGCATCATGGGCCAGATAAAATGGGCTAGTATTGGTCTTCACCAAGGGCCTAGTCAAAAATCCATAGTAGTAAGATAGGATTCCGCAAAGTCTGGGCCATTTTGACTCTCGGGCTCCTGCTCAAACAAAAAGGCGAAAAAGTAAAACATTTAAAAAAATTATGAAACAAATTGGTGACGAACATATAAACGTGTTCTACATATGTGCCAAGTTTGGCAATGAAATAATATGTGTAGTGCTCAGTGAAAAAAACAACAGTGATCTTAATATTTTTCAAATCCCATTTCGGCCACGCATTTGTTTTTTTTTCATAGACCACCACAAATGTCATTTCGTCATGAAACTTGCCAGACGAAGAACACTTGTATATGTTGGTCATAATTTTTTTCAAGTTTTTGAAATGTTTTATTGTTTATTTTTATTTGGACAAGACCATATGACCTCGGTGAAAGCCATTGCGAAATTCCGCAAATTCTATTCCTACGCCGAGCTAGAACTGTCTAATTGCGAGTTCGGTTGTCCGCGCCACAATATTCCCATCAGCCATCTCACACGGTGCAGCCGTTAAGGACAACCACGCTATGCTGGAGTCCTTTTTTTCATTTTCGTTTGTCTTATGGTGGCAGTTGTCTTCATGCAGACCCACAATACAATGACTTGGAGGAGGTGTCGTTTAAAATATCGGGAGCACGCTTCCATTCCACACTTTATCTCGGCAAAATTGATTTTGTTCTCCTATATGGCTCTCCTCCGCCGCTGATTCGATCGGTTTCGCTCCACGAAGTAGCCAAGGGTTGCGCTGGTACTCACAAACGCGCTACATGAGACTGAGGTACTCTCGCGGCGGCTCGCTCGTCGGTGACCTCACCATGATCTTGTTTCTTGGTGTCTCGTTGGTCGTTGGTTCAAGCAGATCTGTGCGGTTCTCGTGGTGTGGATCTCCGATGGGTACATCTATAGTGGAGTTCATAGCATAAAACCAACACTTTTGTAGCCCAATTTATCGAACAGTACCACTTTTCATTTTGGGTATGCAAAAATCACCATAACTTTTTAAGTTTTTTGCAAAAAGGCTAAAAGCGAATTGAACACGATTTGACATTGGATCTGACAATTGGGGCCCACCCAAGGTGATGACATGGCACGGGGTGACGGCGCTCAGACGCGGACATTAATGGACGGTGGTGGCGGTCGACGTAGAGGCCATTGGATGTAGTTGGACGGTACATTGGATCTATGGGTTTAGATATACCAGAAGAGGCATGCTCGTGTTGTGTTTCTACTCGATATACAATCGAGCCACGTTGAATGTATTTATATATGGGGTGTCTTGTACATCAAATTTGTTCCCTATTTTATCTCTTGGGAAATATCGAATTGGTTTATAATCTAGTAAAAGGTTTGTCATAAAAAATAATCATGTGAAATGTCTAATGGAATGACTCAATCCACAGAATAAATGACATTAATCCTAATTCTTGAAAATTAAACTTAACTCTCAACTCTTCAAAATTTTGTTTTATTCATATTTTGACGGAGGAGGAAATTGTATTGCTTCGAAAAGCCATCCAGTTACATCAAAAAGGAGGGTGACGGAGACGGGGCACCGATCATCGCCGCTGTCGCGGTGTCTAGTGCAGAAGAACCACCGCACATAGTCTTGCATTCCACCATCGTCCAATAGAAATTGCCTGTTGCTAAACAGCAGACGCAGTCCGCGGAATGTTTGCATCTTTTTGGGGCGCACAACCCGTTTGGTAGATTGATCTTATTATCGATGTCCATGCCTTGCATGATTCTGCCTGCGGAACAAGAAAAAAAAAAACCCATTGGTCCTCTTATGTTTCTACCAACTGAAGTATAACAGTAAGTCAGTGTACTACATTGGCTACCGAAGCACATGATAAGGAGCACCGATAGTATGATTGGTGCGTGGAGGGGGTTCACGTACTTGTCCATGGAAATGTAGGAGTAGTTGTGCTTTGTGGTGAACAATGGCAGCGCTTGTTCTTGTAAATTGCCGCCGTAAGACTCGCAGGGGTGTCCTTTATATACTCAGCAACCAACAAGTATACAAGGAAAGGATTAAAGCGTGCAATCAAAATAGATGGCTGATATCAGGGCACTCTCTATCCATGCAGAGGGCGCGGTCAAAATTAGCATGGCCGTCATTAAGATATGCAATAATAAAGGTAAATGATGAAGCAAAGTTTTAATTAGTGTCAAATAAGGAATTCTCTCATTAAAGATGACTTCAGTACCTTAGATATCACTGTGAATCCTTATGAAATCGATAAGGCAAAAGGTACCCCTACCAAACCCTAACGGCCACCATCACCCTAGGCCCTCCACCTCCCTCGTCGCCATCGGAGGAGGTTACCGTGCAATGCCTGCATAACGAACGATGGTGGCGGGGTTGTCTCCCCCCCCCCCCCCCCCCCCGCGGCGGTGCGGATCAGGTAAGCAGCCTCTTGTGGCACCGGCGGCCACCTTGGCTGTTTGGGCAGCGCTTTGGTCTGGAGAGACCTTGTCCGATCGGCTTCCGGCGGTAGCGCGCGTTGTGGAGCCACCATGGGAAGTCGGGCTTGGCCCGCAACGAGGAGTATGATGGTGTGGAACAGTTGTCAGAAGGGTAATGTCGGTGAGATGGTGCAAGTGCCAAGCAAATATACGCTGGCCGCAACCGATAACAACGACATATGTGGGCTTCAGTTCCCTCTTGAGGTGTTGTCGTGTCACCGAGTGCTCGTCCCGCTCCCGTCTTTGCTCCAGGGGAAACCTCAGATCCGTTTCACCGGATCGAATGATGGCTTCTCAAGCGAGAACCCTCTAGGGGTATCGTTTTTTTAGTTGGACGCAACTGAGGTACGTCTCTGGCGATGGTGGGGTGGCCTCATTTTGCACAGAATTTTCGACGGAGTTGTCAAGCCATGCCTTATCCCGGCATGTCATCACATGATAGATCTTCTAGAGGCTTCAAGCAGCGTCGGCTGACAGGACTCGGCGGCAGTCGACATAGAGGCCATTGAATGGAGCTGGGTGGGTACATTGGATCTAGGGTTTTAGATGTATCGGAAGAGTCCTGCTCCCATTGTACATATTTATATATATTGTGCATCGATTCTTGATGCCAAATTGGTTAATAATTTGCCATATCTGTTTTCCGGAATTCTCTTTAGCAGAAGCTTTGCACGAACTTTCTATATGGATATGGTTTAGGACCATTGGAAGTTCTCTGCAGAAATTAATTACGTGAAAGGTCTAGACTCGATCCACAGATTAAATGACTTAATCCTCAATTTCAGAAAATTAAAACTAACTCTAAACTTCTTGAAACAACTGTTTTATTTAGATCGTGACTACGGAGCAAACTGTATCGCTTATTACATTAGACACGGGAGGGTGTCGGAGCAAGGGCCGTCGCGGTGTCCAGGGAAGAAGACCCTCCACGTCCACACTTGGCCTTTTCGCAATCTTCCATTGTCCAATAGCAATTGCCTGTTGCAAAACAGCAGAAACAAACCGGGGCACCCGTGCATTTGTTTCGGGCGCACAGCCCGTTCGGGAAATTGATCTTGATATCGCTGCCCATGCCTTCCATGATTCTGCCTGAGGAACAAAAAAGAAAAACAATAATAAACCATTAGCATGCATATTAGTCTATGTTTTTAATTACCAACTGAAGTATGACAGTAAGTGGGATGATCGATTAGCTGATACTTACATTGCACTACATGGCTACTGAAGCACAATATGAGAAGAAGCAGCGATAGCATGATTTGTGTGGGGAGGGGGTTCGTGTACTTGTCCATGGTGATATAGGAGCCAGATCGACGAGACTTGTTCTTCTAAATTGCCGGGTCGGTGTCCTTATATGCTCAGCAACCAACGAGTTTTACATGGCAAGGCTTGAAGCGTGCAATCAAAACAGATCGCTGATATGTCGGGCCGCGCTTGGAATGTCGAGACACTTTACGGCTCCGTAATATTCCTTCAGCAAGCTCCGTATTTTTAGCAGGAGCGCAGCAGGTCCGGGTAATTTTCCAACAGTTTTGGCTAAAAAACGACCATCCAATCGGGCCCTTAATGTTCTTGCACCAAATTTAGTAAGGCCAGCATCAAGCGATGCACCAAAATTATTTCAGTACCCTAGATATATCGGTACGAATCACTGCAATTGCAAAGATGTGCTGTGGCCTGTGGTGAGGAGGAGGGGCTTGAGTTGAATCTGAGCATTATGGCGGATTGGTTCGAGGCCTGAGTGTAGAAGCATGACAGAGGAAGCTCTGGTAGCGAATCGAAAGAGAATCAGCAGTTCATTCGTTTGCCTGCGAATGTTTTTCTTTCTGAAAGGTGTATACCCTTGCCTCATATCCATATTTATTTCTAAGTTGTAATTTAGAGTGGAAATAGAGAAAACATGTACGTAGCTCCTATGTGTCAAGTAGCCTATTAGTGGGCCGACATCCAGACCGGCTGAATATATCTCGTGCGATGGTCTCCAGAGGTTTCACCCATAGCCCATGAGCTCGCGCTACTCCGTTATGGGACCACGTAGAGATCCAATGTGTCGTCTTGAAAATAACCTCTAAAATATAGGCAACTCTAGTATGGCCAAAACAATATCATTACGACAATTGCATCGGCCCCAACATAAAACGCAAACTCTCACATAAATTTGGGCCTTATTTTTAAATCAACTCAATTTAACCAATTCTCGGACATATACAATATAATAGTTGGACGTGGTAAATAAAAGTTGACATAAACTATCTGGCCAAAAAAATAGAGAAATAGCATGAGGTAAACACATGCTATATCATTTGTCGAAGTCACAAAACAATATTTCATATAACCATCCAATTTCGCTCCGCACGATTATCTTTTTATTATAATAAGATCTTTTTTACAAGAGCAACGTAAAAAATCTTTATTTTTAGAGATGCTTTTATCTACTTCCAAAAAATCTGATATGACCACTCATAAAGTGCTCGTACATAGATTTAACTGTCAAGGAAACAAAAACGGTCAAGCTCTATTTAAAAGTATCGGGCTCATCGGATAAGTATATGAACTAAGTGCAACCCAACCACCACTTGTGACCTATGATTCGTTTGAAACTGATATTCGCCGGAACTTCATATGAAACACTAGCCACAAAAACATTCTTTGGTTGCGCAATATTATATGAAAATGATTGTTGAGAAAGAGGCACGTCGCCCAACCATTTAATTTCTGAAAACCGAGTGTCCAATTTACTTCCGTTCAGAAAGGAGTCTCTAATGAAAAAATCTTACTGGCAATAGTTCTTTTCTTACTTGCAATGATTGTTGAGAAAGAGGAAATAGGTGTAACGACAAATGTCGTGAGGATGGTGGTTTCAGATCGATCGGTGTATTTTCTCTTTAAAGCCCTCTTGAATAAACTAATAAAAAGTTGTGTGCATCACTTTGATATAGAAGTCGGGGGTTTCAACCACCTTTTCGGGAAAAAACATGAGTATCTTCCTTTATCATAGAGAAAAAACATGAGTCCCGCATAGTTTCTTATAATATTTGGTAATATAATTTGTAGGCTAGCTTCTCCAACAGCAGTCCTCTCATCTTGTTATAATCGAAAAAATCCATCTTTCTGTTGTTTCCCTCGTCTTATTTTATATGAAAGGCGGCCTTTGGATCATATGAACACAGAATAAATCAATCTATAGAATATACTCGATTTTAGAAGAAAAATAACTTAATTCCCAGCTTCTTAAAAAACTATTTTATTTAGATCTTGGCGAGGAGCAGATCATCACTTTGCAAAAATTACAATCAAATTAGACGAGAGGGCGGCGGAGCACGGGCCATGGTGTCTCTGGCAGAAGACCCTTTATTACAGTCAGTCTTGCAGTCGTCCAATTCCAAATAGCAGTGGCCTGTTATCAAACAGCAGAACAGTATTCGGTCATAGCTGGGTTTACGGGCGCACAACCCGTTGGGTAAATAGATCTTATCTTCGTTCCCCATGCCTTCCATGATCCTGCCTATGGAATGGAAAAACGAACAATCCGATGGATATTAGTCCATACTTTGTCGACTAACCAGGACTAACTGCTACAAGAACAAAGTAATTAGCAATACACTGTCACTTTGCAAACCATGTAATCACTTTGCAAACCAACAACATTCATAAGAATGATGCCACTTACATTGTGTATGGATAGTGAAGCACACGAGAAGAAGAAACGAGAGCAGGATTGGTGTGTGGAAGGGGTTCATGCGCTTCTCCATGAATATATTACGATTGATGTAAGGGTATGAATGTTTTTGGTAAGCAACCCCCTCTTAGGGGTGTCCTTGATCCTTATGTACTCAACAATCACGAAGTACATACATGGAATGCGTTAAAGCTTGCAATCAGAATAGACAGCTGAAATCACGGCACCTCCTATCTGCGCTGCCGATTAAACTTTCACCAAAATTAGCATGACCGGCATTAAAGGTGCGCTAATGATTTCAGCGCATGATTTAGGGAAGAAATACAATTAATGACTGCTTGTTTATATAGTGCCGACTAATGATTCAATTAATGACTCATTAATTTTTTCGAACAGAAAATATACAACAACATACTACATATGTCTGATCTCATTTTCATCTCGTCTCATCTCCAAAACCCGACGTGTGCGCCGTGATGAGGCCAGGCAACGCATGGTGAGGCGGGCAACGGAGAAGGAGCAAGCGTGTTATCTTCCAAATGCTGAATCATTCGTCGAAGTCACAAAACAATATTTCATAGTATAACCATTCCAAATTTCTCTGCCAGGTTATCTTTTATTAATATAAGATCTTCTTTACAAGAGCCGGAGGAAAATCTTTATTTTTATAGATACTTTTATCTTCCAAATGTACACTCATAAAGTGCTCGTACATAAATTTAATAGTCAAGGAAACAAAAGCGGTCAAGCTCCATTTAAATTTATCGCGTTCATCGGATAAGTATATGAACTAGGTGGCAACCAAACCACCACTTATCACCAGCTGAGACTCGTTTGAAACTGATATTCAGAGGAACTTCATATGAAACACTAGCCACAAAAACATTTTTCCGTTGCGCAATAGTATTATAAAAGAATGATTGTTGAAAAAGAGGCACGTCACCCAACCATTTATCTTCTTAAAACGGAGTATCCAATCCACTTCCGATCAGAAAAGGAGTCTCTAATGAAAAAAATCTTTCTTACTCGCAATAGTTGTTTTCTTACTTGCAATGATTGTTGAGAAACAGGCAATAGGTGTAGAGATAAATGTCGCGAGGATGGTGGTTTTGGAACGATCGATGTATTTTCTCTGTAAAGCCCTGTTGAATAAATTAATGAAAAGTGGTGTGCCACTTTGATGCACAAGCCGAGGGTCTCAACCACCTTTTCGAAAAAATGTGTATCGTAGAGAAAAAATAGGACCGATGTCCCACATAGGTTTTTATAATATTTGGTAATATAACTTGTAGGTTAGCTTCTCCAACAGCAGTCCTCTCATCTTGTTCTAACTGAAAAAATCATCTTTCCGATGTTTTCCTCGTCTTGTTTTAAATGGAAGGCTTTTGGATCATATGAACACAGAATAAATCAATCTATAGAATATACTCAATTCTAAAAAAAAAT
Source organism: Poa pratensis (assembly GCA_947311845.1). Taxonomy (NCBI): domain Eukaryota; kingdom Viridiplantae; phylum Streptophyta; class Magnoliopsida; order Poales; family Poaceae; genus Poa; species Poa pratensis. The sequence continues at coordinate 13,728,190 of CAMZMU010000086.1, forward strand.
AACTTAATTCCCAGCTTCTGAAAAAACTACTCACTCCGTTCATAAAAGGATGTCACAACTTTTCCCAAATATGCATGCACCTAGACATACTTTAGTGTGTAGATACATGCATGTTTGAACAAAGTTGAGACATCCTTTTATGAATGGAGAGAGTATTTTATTTAGATCTTGGCGAGGAGCAGATCATCACTTTAGAAAAAATCCAATCAAATTAGATGGGAGAGCGGTGGAGCACGTGTCACCGCCGCCGTGGTGTCTCTAGCAGAAGACCCTTCACAGTCAGTCTTGCAATCGTCCACTTCCATATAGCAGTGGCTTGTTATCGAACAACAGAACAATACTGTGTGAGTGTCAGAGTTGAATGAACGGGCGCACAGCCCGTTTGGTAAATAGATCTTATCTTGGTTCTTCATGCCTTCCATGATCCTGCCTGTGGAATGGAAAAAATGAACAATCCATCAACATGCATATTAGTCCATACTTTGTCGACTAACCATGAGTAAGTGCTACAAGAATAAACTAACTAGAAATACAGGGCCACTTTGCAAACCATATAAGCACTTTGCAAACCATCAACATCCTTAAGAATGACGCCACTTACATTGTGTATGGACAGTGAAGCACGCGATAAGAAGAAACGAGAGCAGGATTGGTGTATGGAAGGGGTTCATGCACTTGTCCATGAATATATTACGGTTGATGTAAGGGTATGAATGTTTTCTGGTAAACATCCCCATCTTAGGGGTGCCCTCGATCCTTATGTACTCAACAATCAAGAAGTACATACATGGAATGCGTTAAATCACGGCACCTCCTATCTATGGAGGGCGCTGCCGATTAAACTTTCACCAAAATTAGCAAGGCCGGCATTAAAGGTGCGCTAATGATTTTAGCGGATGATTTAGGGAAGAAATACAATTAATGACTGATTGTTTATATAGTGCCCGCTAATGATTCAATTAATGACTCATCTCGTCTCATTTCCAAAACCCGTCGCACGCGCCGTGATGGGGCGAGGCGAGGAGTGGCGAGGCGGGCGGTGGAGGAGGAGCAAGTGTGTAAGCCTCTCCTTCTCATACTCATACAACATGTGAAAGCGTCTCCCTTGTAAGGAGGTGCAATTCCCACTCAATTAGCAATATGAGACTAAAACTTTAGTCTTCCCTCTTGCCATGTATAAACAGGCCACATGGGTTTTGTGATTTTCATTACTTGATTATTAACTTAGGAATATACGGGCTGACCCAAAGTATCAATTACAACAATCTCCCATCATATTTCCGAGTACATGGAGTTTGCCTAGCGTTTCAAACTATTGTTTATATACCCATACTTAGTGAAGATTATTAAGTAGAACTTCCATGTAGAAATCCATGCTACGCTAGTTCGCAAATTGAATAATGGACTATGTATTGAATTATAAGTTTTCTGCAGCCCTAGTTTTAGACAAATGTTCAACCAATACTAGGCTGCTGCAAGGCTTCCCTGCGGGTGGAGATTATACGTCATACTCCAAGAGAAATCCACTTTGACTCCCATGTGCATATGCTCACTATAACAAGAAAACATATTTTGAAATGTCCAAAAATTCTGAAAAAAATAGAGTGCACCCGTTGATTTCACATCGAGTCTCACAAACGGGTAAGATCAAATAAACAAACAGCTTACTTGCCCAATCCCTATTGAGAGGATTTCTTGACTCTCACGAACTGTGACGTTTAACAGTCATACTCATACTCACTCCGTCTAAAAATAAGTGTCTTCGATTTGTCAAAAATTGGATATATCTAGACTTGAAACATGTCTAGATACATCCACTTTTGTGCAACTCTAAGACACTTATTTTGGACGAAGGGAGTATATAGGTATGTTTCTCAGAAAATAATCTGCATGTCATCATCTTTGCTTATATAAAAAAGTCACTTGAAACACATTAAAATAAAAATCATCCTTTTTTTTGAAAAGGGGAGCGAAGCCTCGGCCTCTGCATAAAATGCTACACACAACCTTTTATATCAAAGTTCAGAAAAAAACAAAGTAAACAAAACTGAGGTCACATGCCTCGTGACAATACCTCCACCAGGCTACCACTAACGCTATGATAGAAGACAAAAACAAAGAAACAATACACAACTTCTAATCAAAGACGTCAAGAAGGAAAAGCCGTACGTGCGCCGATAATGATGACCACAACCTAAGATCATGCAAGGATTTTCATCCCCAAAGACGAGTTTCGAGCCACCACCGTCAGCAAGGGCAAGATGCAAGCATGCATCGAAATTGCCAAAAAATGTTTCTGAAAAAATTGCAGGGTACTTTCCACTAACAATCAATCATCACCATTTACGTTTCTTCTTTCACACTACAATTAATAACCATAATTGGCATACCTTCTTTCACACTACCAACTAACAAGCATAATTTACATTTCTTCTTTCACATTACCAAAATAAAAAGGTGAGAAAATCACAAATCAAACACATGTGTTTTGCAATTGATCACGTCTAACCAACTTTGCAGCTAACGAAACACTAGACACAACACTGAGCGTCGATGCAACGTACGCAACCAAACGCAATGCCAAACATGGGCTAAACCGCGTTTCATCCCATCCAGACTCAACCGTGTCACCCACGCGGAAGGCCCAAAGTCAGTGCGAACAACCAAACACGCCCTGCTTTTGTTAGGACATACGTCGCAGATTGCACAATCCAACCCCGCGATGTAAATGGATCGGGTCGGAATTTCCTCTTACCATATCCTTTACCATATTTTTTCATCGGATTCAGAGCGTAGCGGATAATGATCGGTTGCGGATTTGAATGCGGATATATCAGATTGTGAATTCGGAACAGAAATGGAGCGGATTCGGGCCAGAAACAACATTATTCGGATTGGTACACTCATAACTAGATTGCCAAACCATCGAACCAAAAATGGTTGATAAAAAGAAATCAACAAAACACTCATAGAATAAATAATGATATCACGATAAAGTGAATAACTATAACATGATCACATGAACAACATAGGTACATATGGATACAATAACATAAACACAAGTGCTAAGTTACCCTCCACACATGCTTAAATAGCTTCATGGTCGAATAAAATTGTAATCCATAGTCAGTGCAGTGAGTATGTAAGAGTTGATGATTAACGGACAACTTAAACTATGATATATTAGGTAGTCCTTTCGGTACAAAAATCAGATTATCTTGTTGAAAAAATCAGATTATTCTATTAAAAACCATGTGATTATCCTAACTAATTTTTGGATAATCCATATTTGGATACTATTTTGCATACCATATCCGGCTGTTAATTTGGAATCGAATATCCTTATCCATCAGATTTCGTAAAACCGGATATGGGTTATTTAAAATGGAGTCGGCGGCAGATTTGTGTGGAAATTATTCTAATCGTTTACATCCCTTGGGTATTGTAAAACTTACCAGTTACCTCAGGCTTTTCATTTTCCTTGGGTATTGTAAAACACCCTTGGCACCCACAGGCCGACGGCTGTTACCCATGTCAGCTTTCTAAGATCTCTAAACTGGCCCCACAAATCAACACTAGTTCCTCATGAGCACCATGGAAGGGCTTCCCAGTTGGTCGGTAACCGATCCCGAATTGCTCTGGGCGCCAAGCACGCTTAACCCTGAGTATTTTCGAGATGAAGTTCCAGAATAAGATACACCTTGTTGATAGGAGTATTCTATCAATCGTATATTAAGTTCAGTGCTAGGATGTCACATATGCACCCCTCAGAAGACCAACGCCCTCGTTGGTCAACCCCAGTACACAAACTTCCCCTCTTGTCACACGTCCATGCGTCCATTGCCGGCACATGTCCCACATGTATGCGCTCTTTACCCGAATACACGTGTAACTGCGAGAGTCGGCTTTGATACCAAATGTAATACCCCGTCCATCCCCGGTCTAGCGGCTGTTACCGTTGACAGCTCTCTAGAATCTCTAGACTGGCCCCACAGATCAATGATACGTCCATTTTGCATCACTATTTTATATCATAATTTGTCATTATCTATCCTTATATTTCATATTAATACATGATACTTATGTTATTTTGCCTTATTTTGCATGTTTGATGATTATTGGGAATTATCCTTCCGGAGTCAGGTTTCTGCTGGAAAAAGCGTCGTCAAGTCAGCATATCAGCGGAACTCCAAAAATCACGAAACCAATTCTGGGGGTCTTATAATGTCAGATGCCGGAGGCAGCCAAAAGGAGGCAGCCAGGTGGGCCAGGTGGGCCCCACGCCACACCTGGGCGCGGCTGGCCTGTGGGCCGCGCCCAGCTATGGCGTGGCCACCTGGGTCCACCCCCAGGTTGCCTCTTCGCGTATATCTGCCTCCCGAAAACCTAAGCACGGGGGGTACGTCCACGAAATATTCCGCCGCCTCCACGGGACGGAAACCACCGAGAGAGAAAGAGCTCTCTGGCAGGGAGATCCTGCCGGGGAAATTCCCTCCCGGAGAGGGGAAATCATCGCCATCGTCATCGTCATCACGCTGGACTTCATCGGGATCATCATCACCACCATCCACTGCGCCATCACCATCATCTCCACCGACTCCACATCCATCTTGCTGTAACATCTAGGGCTGTACCTTGTCTAGTTCATTGGGGAGACTCTCCCGGTGTTGATTACTCCTTGTTATTGATGCTATTGAGTTTGTTTGGTGGATTAGTGTTCATGTCCAGATTGTTATTCATTGCCATATCATCTCTGATCATGATCCATATGATGTCTTGTGAGTAGTTTGTAGTTCTTGAGGACATGGGGAAGTCATGTTGTTAGTAGTGAAATAATGCTGCGTTAATATTTAATGGTTTGATATTTAAGTTGTGGTGTCATTCTTCTAGTGGTGTCATGTGAACGTCGACTACATGACACTTCACCTTTATGGGCCTAGGGGAATGCATCGTGTACCTAGCTTGCTAGTTGAGGGGTTGCCGGAGTGACAGAAACCTGAACCCCCGTTAGTAAGATAGTGCACGAGGGAGCGTAGGGTCTCAGAGTTTAAAGCTGTGGTTAGATTTATCTTAATTACTTTTCTGCATTCGCGGATGCTTGCAGGGGGTATAATCACAAGTGCGTATTAGTCCTAGGAAGGGCGGTGCGTTAGCATAGATTCACCCACACAACACTTATCAAAACAATGAAGATTAACCAGTTGCACGAAGCGAAAGCACTTGACGAAATTCCCATGTGTCCTCAGGAACATTTGTCTCTTATAAGTAACACACTCGGCTTGTCCTTTGCACTCAAAAGGATTGGGCCACTCGCTGCATTTGTTGCCGCGCTCGTTTATTTACTTGCACTGTTTTTACCTGCTGTTTCGAATACTACTGAAAACCTGTCTGCTAGCTTTTACAGTGAATTCTTGATCAAAACTACTTGCCAGCACCTTCTGCTCCTCGTTGGGTTCGACACTCTTATTTATCGAAAGTACTGCGATACACCCCCTATACTTGTGGGTCATCAAGACTATTTTCTGGCGCCGTTGCCGGGGAGTGAAGCGCTATTGGTAAGGAAATTGGTAAGGAAATTATTTACTGTAATGACTGTTATGGAGTCAAATCCATTTGGTTCGCTGTTTGGGAGGACTACTACCACTGCTACGGTAGTAGATGATCCTCCATCTGCTGAGATTGTTCCATTTAAAATACCTACGAAAATTGTTGGACGTATTATGGATAACCGCTATGATGGAACTGTTCATCCTGGTAATCATTTGCTTTATATACATGAACTATGCGGTTTGTTCAAGTGTGCAGGTATTTCGATGGACATTATTAAAAGGAAATTATTTACTCTGTCGCTGGATGGCAGAGCTGCTGAATGGTATAGTCTGCTGAAGAATGGTCCTTCATTGAGCTGGGCTGAAATTGTCCCTCTCTTTTATTACAAGTTTTATCCTCCAAGTGAGATTCATAAGGATCGGAATTCTATATTCACTTTTTGGCCTTATGAGGGAGAAAGTATTGCCCAAGCTTGGGGGAGATTGAAATTATTAATGCTCAAATGCCCTGTTCATGGGATTCCAAGTAATATTGTCATCAATAACTTTTATGCAAGACTTTCCTATCATGATAAAGATTTATTGGACACTTCTTGTTCTTGGTCATTCACTCGTATGAAGGATGAAGATAAATGGGATCTTCTTGATCGTATCCAGGAAAATACTGAAGGATGGGAGAACGACAAAGGTAGGGAGTCAGGTATAAATTATGATTTCGAATGCATTAAATCCTTTATGGAGACTGATAGTTTTCGTAATTTTAATGCTACTTATGGTCTTGATTCTCAAGTTGTTGTTAATTACTTTAAGGCCTTTGCCTCGTATCTCGATATTCCTAGACAAGGTTGGGAAAAGTATCATGAACCTTATGAAGATAATGCTAATTTGCTCTTGCTAAAAATGTTGAAGTTCAAACTGTTGATCGCATTATACCAGAACCCTATATTGAAAAAATACCTTTTCCTGTTAAAGTAAAAGAACACTCTATTTTGGCTAGTGTGGTTAGCAAAAGTGAACGTAAACCTAGGGAACCTGATGAGCAAATTAGTGTAGAACATGAAGTAGCTATGGTTAAGGAACTTGTAACTGAAAATGTAGAAGGAGGTCATATTGTGTTTTGTGAAGAAGCTTCTAACATGGTTACACATCCTAAAAGAGCTCGAAAGCCTAGTGTTCCTGTGCTTTCTGTTAAAATAGGTGAGCATTGTTATTATGGTCTCTGTGATATTGGTGCTAGTTCCAGCGCTATCCCTTATGCTCTCTACAAGGAAATCAGGAAGGAAATTGATCCTTGCGAATTGGAAGATATTGATGTGGTTATTCAGCTTGCTAATAGGGAAACTATCTGTCCAGTTGGCATTGTCAGAGATGTTGAAGTTTTATGTGGTAAGACTAAATACCCTGCTGATTTCTTAGTTCTCGGTTCTGCTGCTAGTGACTCTTGTCCTATTATTTTTGGTAGACCTTTCCTGAATACTTGTGGTGCTATTATTGACTGTCAAAAAGAGAAATTTTTACTAGATTCGATGGAGAGTCTTATGAGTTTAATTTTTCAAAATTTGCTAAGAATCATTATGAACCTGAAATGCCTAATGAGAACTTTCAAGTTGAACAGCTTGCTTCTATTGCTGTTGGTCCTAACAATGCTTTGCAGCAATTTTTGGAAGACCACGAAAGTGAAGTTTTTGCAGAAGAAAGAAGGGAGATTGACGACATCTTTCTGCGTCAACCTCAAATGCTTAGGCATGATTTACCTGTGGAGGACCTGGGAATTGCGCCCCCTCCTAAAGAAGACCCTGTTTTTGATCTTAAGCCTTTACCTGATAATCTTAAGTATGTTCATATTGATGATAAGAAAATATATCCTGTTATTATTAGTTCTAAACTTTCAGGAGATGAAGAAGCAAAATTATTGCAAGTTCTGAAGAAACATAGAGGCGCAATGGGCTATACTCTTGATGATTTAAAAGGGATTTCTCCTGCTATATGTCAGCATGCTATTAATATTGAGCCTGATGCCAAGCCTGTTGTTGAGCATCAACGTCGTTTAATTCCTAAGATGAAGGAAGTGGTAAGAAATGAGGTATTAAAACTTCTTGAAGCAGGTATAATTTATCCTATTGCTGATAGTAGATGGGTTAGTCCTGTTCATTGTGTTCCTAAGAAAGGAGGAATAACTGTTGTGCCTAATGAAAATGATGAGCTTATTCCTCAGAGAGTTGTAGTTGGTTATAGAATGTGCATTGATTTTCGTAAGGTCAATAAGGTTACTAAGAAAGATCATTATCCTTTGCCTTTTATTGATCAGATGTTAGAAAGGTTGTCTAAGAAAACTCATTTTTGTTTCCTTGATGGTTATTCTGGTTTTTCCCAAATAGCTGTTAGAAAGGAAGATCAGGAGAAAACCACTTTTACCTGTCCTTATGGTACTTATGCTTATAGACGTATGCCTTTTGGTTTATGTAATGCTCCTGCTACTTTTCAGAGATGCATGTCTGCTATTTTTCACGGTTTTTGTGAAGAAATTGTGGAAGTCTTCATGGACGATTTCTCCGTCTATGGAACTTCTTTTGATAACTGTTTGCACAATCTTGACAAAGTTTTGCAGAGATGTGAAGAAACCAATCTTGTTCTTAATTGGGAGAAATGCCATTTTATGGTTAATGAAGGCATTGTTCTTGGGCATAAAATTTCTGAAAGAGGTATTGAAGTTGATAGAGCTAAAGTGGAAGCAATTGAGAAAATGCCATGCCCCCGAGATGTGAAAGGTATTCGTAGTGTTCTTGGTCATGCTGGTTTTTATAGAAGGTTTATTAAAGATTTCTCTAAAATTTCAAAGCCACTTACCAATCTTCTTCAAAAGGATGTTCCATTTGTTTTTGATGACGAGTGTAAAGAGGCATTCGAAATTTTGAAGAAGGCTTTAATAACTGCTCCTATTGTTCAACCACCAGACTGGACTTTACCATTTGAAATTATGTGTGATGCTAGTGATTTTGCTGTAGGTGCTGTTTTAGGACAGCGAGTAGATAAAAAGTTAAATGTTATTCATTATGCTAGTAAGACTCTTGATGCAGCTCAAAAGAATTATGCTACTACTGAGAAGGAATTTTTAGCAGTAGTGTTTGCTTGTGATAAGTTTAGACCTTATATTGTTGATTCTAAGGTAACTATTCATACTGATCATGCTGCTATTAAATACCTTATGGATAAGAAGGATGCTAAGCCTAGACTTATTAGATGGGTTCTCCTGTTACAAGAGTTCGATTTGCATATTGTTGATAGAAAAGGTGCTGAAAATCCTGTTGCTGATAATCTGTCTAGATTAGAAAATATAATGCATGATCCTATTCCTGTTGATGACAATTTTCGAAATGAGCAGTTGGCTTCTATAAAGGTAAATTCGAATGATTGTCCCTGGTATGCTGATTATGCTAACTTTATTGTTGCCAAGTATTTGCCTCCAACTTTTACTTATCAGCAAAGGAGGAAATTCTTCTGTGACTTGAGGCATTATTTTTGGGATGACCCACATTTATATAGAGAAGGAGTTGATGGTATTATGAGAAGATGTGTTCCAGAGCATGAGCAGAAGGAAATATTGGATAAATGCCATGGTAGTGCTTATGGAGGACATCACGCCGGAGATAGAACTGCACAAAAGGTTCTACAATCAGGTTTTTATTGGCCTACTCTTTTTAAAGATGCAAGAAAATTTGTTTTGACCTGTGATCAATGTCAGAGAGTTGGGAATATTAGTAGACGTAATGAGATGCCTATGAATTATTCTCTTGTTATTGAACCTTTTGATTGTTGGGGATTTGACTTTATGGGTCCTTTTCCCGCTTCAGATGGTTATACTCATATTCTAGTTGCTGTTGATTATGTTACTAAGTGGGTAGAGGCTATACCAACCTCTAGTGCTGATGGTAAGACTTCCTTAAAAATGCTTAAGGATGTTATTTTCTCGAGGTTTGGTGTGCCTAGATATCTCATGACTGATGGTGGTTCACACTTTATTCATGGTGGTTTTAGAAAAACTCTTGCTAAATATGGTGTCAATCACAGAATTGCTTCACCGTATCATCCTCAAACTAGTGGTCAAGTAGAGTTATCAAATAGAGAAATTAAGTTGATTTTGCAAAAGACTGTCAATAGGTCTAGAAAGAATTGGGCTAGAAAGCTTAATGATGCTTTGTGGGCTTATAGAACAGCATATAAAAATCCTATGGGCATGTCTCCTTATAAAATGGTTTATGGAAAAGCTTGTCATTTACCTCTAGAATTAGAACACAAGGCCTATTGGGCAATCAAAGAGCTTAATAGAGATTTCAAATTAGCTGGTGAGAAAAGGTTGCTAGAGTTAAGCTCTCTAGATGAATGGAGAAGTGAAGCATATGAAAATGCTAAACTTTTCAAAGAGAAAGTTAAGAGATGGCATGACAAGAGAATTTTAAAAAGAGAATTTTGCATAGGTGATAAAGTTTTATTGTATAGGTCTCGTCTCAGATTTTTTGCAGGAAAATTACTCTCAAAATGGGAAGGACCTTACATTGTGGAAGAAGTTTATCGTTCTGGTGCAATAAAAATTAATTCACTTGACGGTGACAAACCTCAAGTTGTTAATGGGCAGAGACTTAAACATTATATTTCTGGAGAATCTTATAATGAAAATGTTGATATTATTCAAATGGTATCTCCGGAGGAATTTATTAAAACTCAGAAACAGGAAACTGCAGAGTCTGATTTGAAGTAGGTATGAGTTTCGGTAAGAAAAAGTCCGCGTTTTACTTCGAAACTTTTATATTAGTTATTTTTATACAATTTTGGAAATATCAAGACGAATAAGTGCCGGAGGAGGTGCCCGAGGGCACCACGCCACAGCAGGGCGCGGGCCCCACCTGGGCCGCGCCCAGCTATGGCGTGGTCGCCTCGGAGACCCCCTCCGACTCCGCTTCGCCCTGTGCCTTCCTTTTCACGCGTTATTTTCCGCTATATATTTACCCGGATCTCCCGAGGTCCGTATCTCGTGTTTTCGTCGCGTTTCTTTTCGAACTGTTTCTGGCAGGTTCCTTTGGTATTAGACATGTCGTCTCAAGGCTCTTGTGCGGAGGACTACGCAGCCAGGCGCCGGCGTGAACTTGAGAGGGATGTGAACCAGTGGAACGCCGCTGGTTGGACAACCGATGAAGAAGTTGCAGCTAGGAGGGCCGACATGGATCGAAGTGTTAGAGAAGAGATCAGGACGGCTCAGCGCCGCAATCAAGGAGGACAAGCTACAAGAGGCGATGGGCCCAGCAATCCTACCTTTGTGGGATCTGTTAACCTTCAACGTGCTTTTTCTCATAATATGCAGGGAGCAGTTCCAGCAGTTCCGGACCTGAGCGCCTTCCCTGCGGCTACTGAAGCAATAAGGGTCACGGATCAATTTTGCGAACAATATCGAGTCCTTAGGGCGGAAGTGGAAATTCTTCAAGAAGAGAACAATCGGCTTCGCCAAATGCTCGCACGGTTCTTAACACCTATTACTGTCGTACCACCATCACCGCCAAGGGAGTAATTCACCATGGGTAACAACACACTCCCAGCTTGTTTCAAGCTTGGGGGGGGTTTTCAGTATCACCATCTTTATCTTTATCTTTATATTTTTGCTTAGTACCATGAGTAGAGAAGTTATCATATGAGATAGTTTGCAATGTGGAGTATCACTCCTTAGTTGGTTATCGTTGTATCCGTTGGTGTGAGGTTTATTGTGATGGAATATTAATGAGAAGCTTTATCTTTACTTTCTGCACACTTTATTTTAGCCAGCAAGTCCTTTGTCATATGCTGATCTTGTTACATTAGTATTGGCATCACTTTGGGTGCAGCAAGTAAATTTAGTTGGTTGTGGCAAACTTAGACTGGTCAGTAGTATCAATACTTTTTACACTTAAGTAGAAAAGAGGGAACTGGTTGCAATAACATTATCCCTATTGTTTTCCTCTTTGTTGGCCAATGAGTTTATTATTCTTGAATTAAAGTGTTTTGTGCCCACAAAGTAGATAGCATGGTTGTTCTATTAGATCTATAAGTGTTTGTCTCTCTCAATTCTTGTGCTTGCTACTAAACCTTGCTAGCCTAAAACCTTGTACTGAGAGGAGATACTTCTCGTGCATCCAAAACCCTGAACCAAAGCACTCCATTCGTGTCCACCATAACTACCTATCATGTAGTGTTCGCACTACTCCAAGTACATTTTCTCGTGTGCTACCTTTAACTATTCAAAACTATTATTATATCCCTTTTTGTGTCACTGTTCACCAAGCTCATAAGGACGTGGTAGCAGATGTGTCATCTTCCATGCTAACTGATTTACAAGGATTGGCAGCTTCATCTGCTTCTCCACCTTTTATTTTGCATTAAAAGAGCTGGTTAGTCCACCCTATAAATAAATAAATAAATAAATAAATAGACACTCCTCCACGGTGATTGTTGGTCGGCAACCGAGGATTCGGTCAAGCCATGGTTTGTGGAAAGAAATGGTTGGGAGGAGTGTCATCAATAAGTGCTTGTTACAAGTGCAGTTCTATAAACTCTCGGAACCGCTCTAAAAGTTAATTAGTATGGAAGATGACAAGGATTCTACCACTGATTTGTTGACCAATAGCATACACCTCTCAAAGCAATATTTTTACACTCTCTATGCCTTCGGGAACTAAAAAGCTCTAGCACACGTTTTAATCCCTGCTTCCCTCTGCGAAGGGCCTATCATTTATTTATTGTTGAGTCAGTAAACCTATTCCCTCTATCCCGAGCAAGCACTCGAATTGTTATAGATACAATCATTTATAGTTCATAATATTTCCTATCATGTTTTGTCTACTTTGCTTGAGCACATGAAGTTTTATCTTTGAGAATATGACTTTGACAGTTTTCTTTGGAATGTGAAAGGAACAGTGATGATTGAGCAACTCTATTTCTGCAATATAGCTCTAGTATAAAGACTCTTCTTGAAAGATAAGTTAGAATGTTGATTGTTCTCTGACCAAGAACACAGTTTGCCACATCCAATTGGTTTGCTTAATGTACCTTTATTTGTGGTTGTTCCATTACTTGTTCCAAGTTAAGTAGAATGTGTAGAGACTGCTGTTTAAAATGACTTGTTTAGCTGAGTAAATACTGATGCTTCTTGTCCGTATTCTTTATTATCGACACTTCACTCCATAAACATGTGGACTTGTTTACTGAGCTCAGTTTTCGCTTGGGGACAAGCGAGTCTAAGCTTGGGGGGAGTTGATACGTCCATTTTGCATCACTATTTTATATCATAATTTGTCATTATCTATCCTTATATTTCATATTAATACATGATACTTATGTTATTTTGCCTTATTTTGCATGTTTGATGATTATTGGGAATTATCCTTCCGGAGTCAGGTTTCTGCTGGAAAAAGCGTCGTCAAGTCAGCATATCAGCGGAACTCCAAAAATCACGAAACCAATTCTGGGGGTCTTATAATGTCAGATGCCGGAGGCAGCCAAAAGGAGGCAGCCAGGTGGGCCAGGTGGGCCCCACGCCACACCTGGGCGCGGCTGGCCTGTGGGCCGCGCCCAGCTATGGCGTGGCCACCTGGGTCCACCCCCCAGGTTGCCTCTTCGCGTATATCTGCCTCCCGAAAACCTAAGCACGGGGGGTACGTCCACGAAATATTCCGCCGCCTCCACGGGACGGAAACCACCGAGAGAGAAAGAGCTCTCTGGCAGGGAGATCCTGCCGGGGAAATTCCCTCCCGGAGAGGGGAAATCATCGCCATCGTCATCGTCATCACGCTGGACTTCATCGGGATCATCATCACCACCATCCACTGCGCCATCACCATCATCTCCACCGACTCCACATCCATCTTGCTGTAACATCTAGGGCTGTACCTTGTCTAGTTCATTGGGGAGACTCTCCCGGTGTTGATTACTCCTTGTTATTGATGCTATTGAGTTTGTTTGGTGGATTAGTGTTCATGTCCAGATTGTTATTCATTGCCATATCATCTCTGATCATGATCCATATGATGTCTTGTGAGTAGTTTGTAGTTCTTGAGGACATGGGGAAGTCATGTTGTTAGTAGTGAAATAATGCTGCGTTAATATTTAATGGTTTGATATTTAAGTTGTGGTGTCATTCTTCTAGTGGTGTCATGTGAACGTCGACTACATGACACTTCACCTTTATGGGCCTAGGGGAATGCATCGTGTACCTAGCTTGCTAGTTGAGGGGTTGCCGGAGTGACAGAAACCTGAACCCCCGTTAGTAAGATAGTGCACGAGGGAGCGTAGGGTCTCAGAGTTTAAAGCTGTGGTTAGATTTATCTTAATTACTTTTCTGCATTCGCGGATGCTTGCAGGGGGTATAATCACAAGTGCGTATTAGTCCTAGGAAGGGCGGTGCGTTAGCATAGATTCACCCACACAACACTTATCAAAACAATGAAGATTAACCAGTTGCACGAAGCGAAAGCACTTGACGAAATTCCCATGTGTCCTCAGGAACATTTGTCTCTTATAAGTAACACACTCGGCTTGTCCTTTGCACTCAAAAGGATTGGGCCACTCGCTGCATTTGTTGCCGCGCTCGTTTATTTACTTGCACTGTTTTTACCTGCTGTTTCGAATACTACTGAAAACCTGTCTGCTAGCTTTTACAGTGAATTCTTGATCAAAACTACTTGCCAGCACCTTCTGCTCCTCGTTGGGTTCGACACTCTTATTTATCGAAAGTACTGCGATACACCCCCTATACTTGTGGGTCATCAATCAACAGTAGTCTATTATGCGCACTCTGTCCTCACTTAATTATGCGCACCTGGGAAGGACTTTTAGGTCAGTGACGCATCTTGAAATTTTTATGGGCCAAGCACACTTAACTCTGAGTTTTTTTGAGATGAACTTCCAGAAAAGAAGATACACCTTGAGGCTGCCAGTAATTTATCCCTACGGGGTGTCTCTTGAGTCTCGGCATGAATTTTTTTTACAATGGGTTATCTGGCTTAGTAAGGTTGGTTACTATTTTTCTGATTTTTGTTGTAACGTGGGGACATTGTTTTCGCAGGTTTGACAATACAAAAAAAAATCGCAAAAAATTTCAATCCATATGTTGATGGGTGTGTTCTGTTGGTTATATTTGTTAAACCTAAGAGTTCACGACAACAAAAATAAAGCAAATGTTGGGAAGTCGGAGCATTGTGATCTAGCGATCTGCGACCCCACAAGTATGGACTCTTTTTTAAACCTTGGCCTTGAATTGATGACTTCCATGACCATTGCCTCGTGTTGGTGTTTGGGATGGGCAACTTGTGGATTGCGGTCTCGCGGAAGCACGTACACTCACCTCATGGTTCACCTCTCTAGTAGAGCGCAGCAATGGTACCCAATGGCAAGAGAATCAGAGATGGTAGTGTTTGTCCACATCCAAAAGATGGCCAAAGGTATTAGGGCAAGAGATTTGTGGTCAATTAGTGGACATGTGTATGATTTGCTTGTTGCATTTTTCGTTCTTCAATTGTTTTCTCTAACGTTCAAACGTTTTACAACATAGTTGTACACGTACGGCTGATATTTACGGATGAATGTGCCATAAAAGCATTCAAACATACGAAAACTTAAAATGGAGCTTGGTCTACATGGTGCCTTTTTTGAAAATTCGAAATCGACATTTTGAAGTTTCCAAAAATCGCGAAAAAATTGCTGGATGTAGATATTGTCTAGTCCTACAATCATGCAAATTTTCAACTCCAAATTCGTTGTATTTTGGGCTGCACATAAAAAGGGTGAATCTAGGTAGTGAAGAGTACAAAGTTTATTTATTTTTGAAATTTCCCTCGAATTTTCTTTTTTTGCACATCCCAAAATACAACGAATTTTGAGTTGAAATTTTCACGATTGTAGATCTCGACAATATCTACAACCGAGAATGTTTTCGCGATTTTTGGAAAAATCAAAATGTCGATTTCGAATTTTCAAAAAACGGACTCCATGTAGCTCGGGTTCTAAAAATCCACTCTCTTCAAACATAGTACTACTACAATAGCGGATTTTTTTGTTATTCTCGTTGAATTGATTGAAACGAATTGAGAACTGGGCACTCGTACTACTCACAATTCATTTGTTTTGGTGCCCTACATGTCCAAGTAATAAGCTGTGTGCATTTTGATCTCTCCCCAGCCTAGCCAGTAAGGTAAAGAGATTACGCTAACCAGACCAGGGACCCACATGCAGGGAAATCAGACTAAGCAAAAGGATGAGCTGCAAGCGGAGGCCATAGGACCCCACTGGCAGAGAAAGAGGGCCGATTCGCCCGTTGGTGCCACCCGACTGACGCAGCAACAAAAGAACCAACTTGCTTAGCAAGTTTGATGAATCACATAGCAAGTAACTAGAGTCGACTCGAGATATCCATCTCCAGTCAAAAAGCTAACCCAGTCCCAGGTGACCCCAGCCAACCCAGAGTCTCTCTCCTATACTTCGGTTTTATGTTTTCACCATGGTAACTTCTCATATGCCATAGTTTCATGTTATTTTTTTAATTTGAGTTAGCTTAGCTTATCACGAGATAAATATGTCAATCTACATAGACCACGTCAAAGAACTAATATCACAAACCTTGAGCATTATCGGATAGATTATCTTAACTTTGTTATTGATTGGCAATTTCAAGAGTTTGGTGACCGTTTCAATGAATAATTCTGCATTGCTGATTCACATGGCCTCTTTTGACCCAAACGATTTGTTTGCTGCTTTTAACTTCGAGAGTTCAGTGAGTTAGCAGGGTTTTATCCGGATGATTTTTATCCAATGTAATTGGCAGCTCTTCGTCACCACCAGCTTAGCATATACATTGATAATGTGAGGGTACACGAAAGATTTAGAGATTTGAGTGACATTGGTGATCTTTTTAAATCATTGGTGAACACAAATAAGCATGTATCTTTTCCTTTGGTCTATCAACTGTTGAAGCGAGTCGCAATTTTGCCGGTTGCCATGACGTTTGTGGACAGATGCTTCTCGGCAATGAATATTGTGAAGAGCGTGAATGAATGAACAATATCTGAATGATTGTCTCATTGGCCTTGTGGAGAAATATATGTTTTCCACTATTACTAAGGATGATGTGATTGATCGCTTTAAGAAAGTCAAAAGTCAAGAAGGAAAATTGTAAAATGTGAGTGAGTCCATCCACATGTTTCTATTATAAATACTTCACTCCTATTTTATTATTTATGTGCAATCTATGTTATATAATATGATGTTTTTGTGTCATCTACATATTTCAGGATTCTACAAATGAGTCATTGGAATAAATTTTTGGGAGTGCAGCCTTTAGTTTCTCATTAATATTTGTAAAGAGTTGATATAAAACGTCCTCTAAATGGCATATCATATCTTTATTAATGTAACTATTATTCTATCATTGCACACTTTGACAACTGGATTGTGTTTTGGCGCTATATTATGGTTGAGAGATGGCATGGTATAATACTCAACTAATTAGTTTAGTCATTGATGGCCCTTCACGTAGTTACCTGCGTGAAAAGTAAATGGGTTAGGTTGAGACTCCAAGTGCAGAGTGTGTAGTAAGTGGAAGACGTGTTTTCCCCACGAAGGGTGACTCGAGGGTTTAATATCGAACTCTCGGGGAATCAGTAGTGAAGATTTATCTTTCCTATCCTTCTTTTGGTTACCTACAAAACAAAGTAAATGTTTTGGTTCTCAACCTCACCTAGTGGTTGTCAAGCACAAGGTGTGAGAATGATATCAAGATAATATGCAATGCAAACAAGAAATAAATATGCAATGGTGGTAAATAAATATGCAAGGATGGTGGTAACAATGATAAATGTTATTTTTGGGTTTTATATTATAAATGCAAGATGAAAAAGTGTTTTTGTATTTTCGGATTTTTAAATGGCAGAAAATGGAAAAGTGGTAAAAGTGGTTGGAAAGGTGTTTCTTATGGTTAAAGATGGACCGGGGTTCATGGTTTCACAAATGCACTCTCTCTTTAATAAAGTGGTAGACAATGGAATACTAGAGTTGACATATGAGATTGCAACACAACAGTTTAATGACAAGTTATAATTATATGGGCATCACGTCCTAACATAGAGACCTTTTGGTTATTAGTCTCTCTTATACTCCACCAAGATGCGAACTAAATCATAACACCTCAGTAATTAAGATAACTCAGAGTATACCAATAAGTATCATGACATGAAGTTAAAATAAGAACATGCTAGATCTAGTCATGGAGTAGTGGCAATGGTCACACCCACATCTCCGGTAGCATGGTATTTCTTTTTATCCCTAGTGAGGCAACAAAGTAAGGTAAAACACCCAAGTGGATCGCGGAACTTTCTCTCACGTTCACTGCACTAGCCACCCCCCGTTACTCCAACTAATGCACACGTTCCCCCTCACACGCTCTCATAAACATGCTTGATCATGACAAGTAAATAAGAACGGGGTACATAATATGCATCTACTTTCATAACTGAAACAAAACCATTGCAATCTCAAACATATATTAACTCATAAAAAGATCCACCACAAAGGTATTACATAGATGACCGTAATCATGTTCAGCAGCTCATACGGTACTAATTAGTGAAGCTCAAAGAGAGGAGAGATACATAAGTTACTTCCACAAACCCATAGTCCAGGGGTGGACTACTCCCTCTTCATCATGGAGACGGTGGAGAAGTCGTTGGAGAAGATGGAGACCACGCCGGCAGCGCCCCGCCGGAGTTTTCCCCCTCCAATCTGCAGCTCCAGGTCTCTGTTTCGGTGTTTCTGTCTTTCTGCGGCGCTCCTTCCAGAGAACGTTGGGGATAATTTTTATAGGCGTTTTTAGGTCAAAACGGAATCGGTGGTGGAAAGATGGACGGCAACGGAGCGTCGAGGCCCAATTGGAGGGGTCCCACGCGGCCAGGTACAGGGGCCGCGTGGGCCCACCTCTTTTGGCCCTCGGGGCTCCGCTTGTTTGCTTCCTTCGCCCCCAAGTCTTGTTCCTTCCAAAAAATGATGCTCGTAAATTTCCAGGTCATTTGGACGTCGTTTGGGTCCCTGAAACATTAAAATATAGAAATAGGGTTTTCTGCCTGCGCAGGGTTAATTCCATAAAAATAGGAAACATATCAAATATTTCCAAAATCATTATAAAACAGTGATATAACCCTTATATGATGCAAATATGACTGGAATATAAGTAAAAATAATGCAAAGTTCATGTATGCATTTTACATGCATCAGTCATGAATAACTTTGTAGTAGCCAACCCCATCGCCAATGTTTTCTACATTCGCCCATGTTTTTACTGCGCTAGGTAGTTTTGAGGCACGCCAGACAGAAAGGCTAGTGCGAGACTGGATCTAGTTAGTCTAAGGACGGCTAGGTCTTGCGCGAGGTGATGTGTTGGCTATTTACCTCCATGGAAACGGATGTCCATCAAAATCGATGCATGAACACGAAAGTGCTGAAAGAGGGCATAGACATGTCCGAATTCGTCGCGTCTGAGAAAGTTGATTTCGCCGCTAGAAGCCCAACGCCTCGTTGCAGAGGAGGCTCGTGTCGCCCAATGCCTTGCTGGCATAGGCGAGAAAGAGAGATGATTCGTCATTGATGCCAGTCGAGCAGGCGCAAGCTTTTGCTTTGCAAGTCTGATGAATCACACAGCTACTAACCATAGTTAACCCTGAACTGACCAGAGTCAAAATTACCATCTCTCTCCTCAAAAAGTGACCGGGTCCCGAGAATAGCACTCACGAGAAACCCAAGCCAACTGGCATTCCTAACCATAGCTACTAACCATAGTTTCCAACCCACGCCTGCCTCCTGTCCTATCCTTGTGTTTAGGATTTTCACCATGGTAAAGAAAAGATTTTAACCACGAGAAGGCTCCATCTCTCCTCCCTGTGTCAAGCCGCCCCTTCCCTTCCAGTCTCTTCCTCCCTCGCCTCCACCCTCTCCCCTCCAAAAAGTGAGTGCAGTGCAAGACAGGACAGAATCACCACCCCCTCTCTCTCTCTGCCGTTCCCCGCCACCGGGCTCCCTCTCTCCCCATCCAAACCCCGCACCGCACGCGCGCCGATGTTTCAGTTGGACGCCGAGGAGCATGAGGACCAGGAGGTGTGGATGTTCGAGGTCGACGACAACAAGGACGAGGGTGCTCGGGCTCGCGCGTTCTGGCGGGAGGTGCACGCGCGCGCGGAGGGCGCGGTGGCGGGAACTCCGGCGGTCCATCGCTGGCTAGCGTGGCTTCGACTCATGGGGTGGCGACTCCAGCCAGGGCTTCACCTCCGCAGGCTTCGGCTTCACTTCCGCGAGCTTCGGCTTCGCTTCAGGCTTTGGTCGGAGGGCGTCGACTGACCGCTCGTCCGTAGGGGTCTCTACGCGTTCGCGTTGGCCTTCGTGATGATAATGTTGCTCGTCCTCAGAGAGATGAACTTCCACTTCTTAGCACAGCTCAAGAACCCTTTCGGTAAGGATTTTTCTCATCACCTCACAACAGATCTTGCCTGCATGAACCTTTCAGCGTCTATGTACGGTTGATAACTTTCGATTTTGCATCCATCCAGTGCTCCCGCCGCACAGCTACATCGCGCGCCTACACACCGGCTTCCGTATCTGCATGATCGAGGCCGTCAGGTTCCTTTCTGTTCTCCGTGGCACCTCCGGCATCATAGTTGCACTGGTCGGGCTACGCCTGGATGTTGGTATAGGGGAGACTGGGATTTCTTCAACCTTATTAGGAAACCGATGGGCATATAGGACCAAGGCATGGCAGATCTACCGCAGATCATCCTTCCTCTCGGCAAAAGACACCGGCTCATCATCCGTGGGAGAGTCGCCTGGGTGCGGATTTTCTTCGTCATGATGCTGGTGGTTGGGGTTGTCTTCTTGTTCAATCTGACAGCCTAAGGCCAATCCCAAGTTACTAGTCATTCTCAATCTGGAACCTGATTGATCACCATTAGCCCCCTAGGAAGTGATTGATGATCCTTCAACTGTAAATTGACCTTCCTATTGCCATGACGTTCCATCATCACTGTTTGATGTTTGTTCAATTCTTAATTGACCTCCATGATGTTCAAGTTGACTAACATGATATTCATGTGTGGGCTGGATTACAGAGGACCGAGCTGTGAGATAGGAAAAAGATTGGTGTGATGGCAATGGTGAAGCTGGCGGGTGAAATCTTTAATCGGAGCAAAGGATAGGGTCTGGGAGCGAAGAGACTAGCTGATGAAGCTAGTTCCCACTCTCAGGGCTGGTCCTATAAAAATTTGGCTCGAGAGGAAAGAAAAATATATAAAATTTATACTAAACTTTTATACTTCTATTGGTCTTATTTTTAGCAAGTTATAGTATTACAAGAATAATTTTCCATTCGTTTGCATAGTTAACCACATAACTGCCAATATTCCTAAATATTAGTCAATGTGTTTCTATTTATGTTGAATTCATTGAAATTTAGTTATAGAACTATGTTTTTTTTTACAATGCATAATCTATAGAGTTCTTATGTAGTTATGATCAAAAGAGTATGATCTAACAAATATCTCAATAGAAGTTTCTAGTGTATGATTAAGTAAATATATTTACAGAAACTTGTAGCTATATTATAAGCTGAACCAATTACATGACTTTTTTGTTGTCAAATTATTTAGCAAGTCAAAAGTTAACAACACTGCTTAAGTAAACACCAATGAAAAAATAGCATGTATTTTACCATCCAGTGTGCGCTAGTTTATGATATAAAAATTTGTTTATAGAATTAAACATTAATGAAATTTAATTACGTATATTTCCATAAAACTCCGGACTTCCCCTAGAAACAGAATAACATGGCAGCCCAACTTGTTGTCGCTGGTCTCTTACATCTCAAGAGGCCCGTCTTGTGTATTTCCATCCGAAAATTGACCATTCTATTATGGTAAAGATGTAAGGAGCATGATTTTTCACCATCTTTAATTCACGTCTTTGACCAATATTGATACCAAAGTGTATGGATTGATCTAGTATAAATGGCGTCGTTGCATTTTGTCTTGTTAAATATATTTTTCATATGTATTGTAATATATTTTAGACATATTATAAGTAAAATCATACTATGTTCAATCCTTATTACGTACAGTTCGATGGACTACTGTTTTAAGAAGTGAAATTTGGCAATAACTTGCAGCATTATAGAAGAAACTAAAAATCTCTAACAAACATGGTAGTACAAAAGGTTACAGAAAAATGTAGCTGACAGAAATCAGTCCCCTTTCAGGATGACTAGGTAAGGTTGGCGCGGCGCACGCCGCGCCCGTCATGTGATTGCAATGCCTATTAAAGATGGGCAGTGTATTTTTTTAGATCAAATAACAATGTTATATTGAGTTGTACAACATAAAGAAAATATATAACAGATCATAAATTGTACCTATCTCAGAGCATATGCATACTCTTAGTGA
This sequence comes from Poa pratensis, assembly GCA_947311845.1. NCBI lineage: Eukaryota > Viridiplantae > Streptophyta > Magnoliopsida > Poales > Poaceae > Poa > Poa pratensis. Next base: position 13,750,226 of record CAMZMU010000086.1, read on the forward strand.
TCGAAACTTGAAGGAGTCGATGCATTTGAGATGATGTTAGCACCCTTTTACATGTTATACGAAAGCATTAGGGCCTAACATCACACGAACCCAGTGTTGTCTTCGGTTGCTCTTTGATCTGATCAGCATTGTTCCTTGGGACACAGCCTTCCATTATGTCTTCATATATTGATCAAGGCGAAAACAGATAAAATCTGTCAGCAGTAAAGGTCATAGCAATCAAAAAATACTGATTACATAGATTTGTTGTCCTCATATAGAGTCAATTTAGAGAGAATGGTGCAAGGAGAAAAACACATGCAGTTTAACATAGTGCCGGTGGTACTATTTATACAGAGTGCAAGAGGTAACAACTTAGCACAGCAGATAACCGGCAAGTAAGGAACTGGCTACGTCGTGTGGCACGTAGATGTATACATAACCAGTACAGAACTACAGGCACCCAAATCAGCTGACACAATATTTATGTTAGTAATATTGCAATATCCTAACAATTTTCGGAAAGTACTATTGGTAGTGAGCAATATGCAACCATTTTTCTGGACGAACAATATCAATGAACTCAAAACCTTGAACAAATACTAATGCAGTTCTTGATCATTTCCAACAATGTTTCTTAGGCTATCTTCTGAGCAACTGACGAATGATGCTGCTCATATCAAAGTACAACTTTCAGATCTGCTATGATCTTCGCATATGACTGTTCCCCAAGTTTCACAATTCCAAAATTTGACTTGAGACCTATGGCAGAAATAAGCAATTCAGTGTACTTGCTTGTAGCAAATGGTGCAGCACAACCCAGAAAACATCTATGTACGAATAAAAAGATGTGGCAGCACTTGTATACATTCAATATCCAAAGAAAATGGCTTCACGATGCTAAAATATGATGGGCAATATGATAGCACGTGCAGCCAGATTATTCAGTAATCCGCTTGATTACTAATTAGTTATTATTGGAAAACAATGTAGAGCAGTCTAAAAAAATAAAGAGGAAATTTAAATAATAGCACAGTTCAGTTGTCCTTGCAAATTCGAAATTCGCGTCACATGCATCTTCAATGTAAGTTGGAGTAACCGACGGAATGCATACCATAGTTTTTTCAGTCCCTAATTAAGAAATATGCAAGACTCACCGTGATGAATAACTGTGAGCTTGCCCTGTTTCATAAGAAGCGCATAATAAGAAGACAGCAAGCTGATAAACACCATTGAAGGTACCCATAGTGATAATGGCGTCCAAAGACGTTCAAGCCGCGTCTTCTGAAGCTGGGCGTATCCACTGTCATTCACTCCAGATGGAGTGAGCAGCTATAAATAAACATTTGTTAAGCTGTGTCATACAATACCATAGACTATTATCTGAACATTGGAAGTACACATCAATTGTTCGCTCTTTCCAAGGCTTTCGAATTATACCATATTATCTAAAAAAGTTAGATCTTTGAGTTATCTGTAAGGGAAAATAATCTGCCACCGTGATCAACTTAAATCTGTACTTAATAATGCTATATATTAAGAACATTTAAATTGCGGTGATATATGACATGGCAGCGTATGTCAATTTCAGTGCAGAACTATCTAACATCAATATAGCTATATGTATGTTGCACTAAAAAATAGAATGAGCAGGTGTGAGGGATATAAAACAGTTGCAGAAAAAGGATATGATCCTATACTGCAGTACGGTCATCTAAATGGATGGGGTCATCCATAACACCATTTTAGCAGTCAAATACATTCTGAAATTTTGTTGAACCAATTTAGGGGTAGTTTGCCTTATAAGTCGGATGAACAATTGCAGTAAGCGGTTAAATATTGGACAAATGATGGTAATATTGGCAAGATGACCTAATGATCGAAATAATCAGTACCAAAGAGAAAAAAAAGAGAGGGAACATTAGGTTGTTTGACCAGAATGACCATAAAGGAATAACATGAGCTGTAATAATTAGACAAAAATCTAACCAAAACGAATAGAACACTCTCTGAAGTATGAACCTATACATGAATACATAACGAAATACAAACTATTTGCAGCCACTCAAAATACAAATCTGTACACTAATTAGTACGGGAAACTAAAGTAGAGAATGTCTTAGGCGGGGATATTTACCTCGATTTAAGATTAGTAAGCATCTATATTAGCCTTTCTGCCGGATGTGACCAAGCAGCTCATCGGCGGCCCTGCAGAGGGTGTATCAAGAACCAGAAAACGAATAGAAACAGCAGGACCAGTTGATCGGGCGCTACCTTAGCCACGGGACGGTAGTCTGGCACGCCTCCCACGCATAGCAGCAAAAATAAATAAAAAACACCGCAGCAAGAAGACGGGGAAGAAGGCCTGCCCCGCCGGCCTAACCGACGGCCGGCAGCGCCACACAGATTCATAGCGACCTACAAAAATAGAGGTTGTTAGTAAAGAAAAGAAAAACAGAAACCAGCGTGAACAAAACCAACAGAAAACACGAAATCAATTAGAAATCAAGCAACACTTATATCAATAAAAGCTAACCAGGTCGAGCAAGAACCTCCGCTAGAAGAAAAAGGAGTAAGAACAGAGTAGTGTACTGCCTTTCCATCGCCGCCGCTAGAAAAAAGTATGAAAGCGAACCGCAATCCATCGGCCGGCAAAGCGCGGCGCAGCTACGGACCTCTCCACCGCCAAAAATAGATCGGCTGATCGAGAAGCTCCGGGAGAAGGCGGCGTCCCTTCAGCGTCGTGGAGGTGGACCTGCAGCGGGAGGGCGCCGGCGTGTCGCGGCGCTGCCCCAGAGCCGGCGCGTCGCCTCATCGTACCACGCCGTCGACTCGTCGAACGTGGCAACGCCGGCAGTTTGCCCGTGCTCTGTGCACGAAGTGGACGGGAGGATGCGGGCGGATCTTGGAGGGAAGCAGCTCGCTGAGGCCGTGGATGGCGGCGGCGTGAACGGCTGGGACTCGCCGTTCGTCCCTATAGCCGAGAGCCGACGCGCTGTGGAGGGCCCTGCCCGTCGGCGACGACGACTTGCGGTGCCGCGGTGGGGGAGGAGAAGAACGGTGGCGGCGGGAGGATGAAGCTGGCGGCGGCGGCCGGAGCCGGAGGAGAGGAGGAGCGGCTGCGTCGCGGCGGTCGGCGGCCGGGTTGTAGGAGGAGGCGAGGAGGAGCTGGAGGCGCGGAGCAGCCGGGCCAGGCAGCGCGAGGACGGACGGCGCGAGGGTCGCGGCGACGGAGCGGTCCGGCGGCCAGCCGAAGCTTCCTGCGCGCGGGCGGCGGCGGCCGGTAGCCGACGGGCTAGAGCGGAAGGCCACGGGGGCAAGCTCGGGAGCACGGGGTGGGGTGGGGCGTGGTGCGGCCGCACGGAGGCAAGCCGGCGGGGGTAGAGGCGGAGAGGACGGAGGGAAGAAGCCGTCTCCGTTTCTTCTTCTGTGGCACCGCTTTGTCCTTTTTTTTTTTTAATGCAAGAGGACGCTGTGAGGCAAAACTGTCACGCGAAACTCTACGCGGAACCGGTGACCGGAGGAGGCCGTCGTTACCGGGAGGGCACCGGGCAACGTGGCAGTCAGCGGTTGGTAGAAAATCACCAATGAACAGTAACAAGGCCTTGGAGACGACGTGGACGCATCGGGCGCGTCCGTAAGGCCCAAATCGAACGGCATACGGTGCACAGCGACGTGGACAGAACGAAACGCAGTGAATCTTGTCAAACTTTATATATGGATCTATTGATATCATGTTCGGTGTTAGCACCCTCACTGTAGCGGGCCACAAGCCCACCAGTAGCACAACCCAGAGGACGTGGAGGCCCGTCGCACAAGTAATAGGAAGCGCAAGCCCAATCTACAAGTGACTGGCTGACATCTGATTCTCAAAAAAAAAAAGTGACTGGCGACATCTGGATGAATTGAAGCTATAACTTGCGTGAGATCCTAGAAGGCATCAAAGACTATCACGGGAAAAGGCACGGCGGCTTCCCCATCCCACCCGACTCTCTTCTCCGATCCTCCTTCCTGCTTCTTACATTTGTTATTCTGAAAAGACACTTGTGCTTGTATCGGGGATGGTAAAAAAATAGAAACAAAATCCTGATAATAAACATGGATAAATAGATTACTTAATTAATCGGCTTCAAAAAAGATTACTTAATTAATCCTCAACTCCTTGAAATTGTTATTCCGAATTATTCACAAGGGCTACACTTACGCAGCATGCCTCATCACTTGAAAATTCAGCCACAGAAAACTACTCCCTCCGTATCAAAATATAAGACTCTCTAGTCACTTTAGATAAGATGCGAGGGCGATGGAGCACGAGCCGCCGCCACTGCCGCCGATGGTACGTCAAACGGAGGATGTGGGCACGCATCCTCGCACTCATCAAAGTTGTCAAAGCAACGGTCACTCCGCGTCGTGCAGCAGATACAGCTCCCAGGGGTCGCGCACTGCCCGTAACGGATGCACAGGCCGTACGGTAGCCGGCGCCCCCTGTCCGGGCCTACCAAGATTCTACCGCCTGCATGCGGAGCAATAAAAAAAATCATCAGATTTCATCGTCTCTGTTCATCAACAAACAAAGGAATTGATACAGCAACAAATAAAATGCACGATCGCACTTGTGAGGAAAGAAGATAAATAAAACCATCAGAATCTATGCCAGCGGTCCAGCACTTACCTTGTGCATGGCTAGCAAGACACGCGAGAAGAAGAAGAAGCGCCGAGAGCAGGATCGTCGGTGCTCGGAAGCGGCTCGCGTGCTTGTCCATGGAGAGAAAGGAGCTGCTCGAGAAATCTTCTGGTGAACAATGGCGGTCTCTTTGCTCTAGCCTGCCGCAGTATACATATATATACTCAGCTGTCGATAGACCGGGAGATGGCAAGGATTAAATTAGCGTGCAATCAGAGCGTATTCTCTGGAAGAAATCACGGGACTGTGCACAGCGGTGCCGAATTAAGTTAGCCATGGATTTTTTGGACGGAAGATTACCCATGATTATCGCCTTCGTTAACGCGCCTGGGCTGGCCTGGTGGCGGACCGGCCCGTGATTCTGGCCCGGTTGAGTCCCCGCCGCTCGAGCCGGCCCGGCCCGGCCCAGAGGACGCGTAGTCTCTACGACGGACGTCACACGAGCTCTCCTCTGCCATTCCGTCTCTCAGGGTGTGTTTGGTAGCCTGTATCACCAAGGAATCGCTTTCCCATCTGAGACATGCTGAGCTCATACATGCTAAGTAGAGATTTTATCACGTGTTTGGTAGCATGTATGTGTTAAGCCGGGCTAAGCTGAGATATTGTTTGTTAGCATGTATGTGGAGGGACATGCTAAGCCAAGGAAGTGGGCTGAAAAATATCCGGACATATCAGTCTCGTTATGTTGGAGCATGTGAACTGATGGGTATGTAAAGATCCATCTAATGAAAAAAATAATGGCTAATTAAACAAATTACTCAACCAGGTCTGGGGTCAACTCGTGGAGGCAGGCAAGCAGCATAGGACACGGGGCCTGGGGACGAGGACGACAGCAGGAATTTGGGGCGGACGCCGGCAGCAGCTGCGCGAGGTCGCCGGCAGGCGGCAGCAGCACAGATCGAGCAGGAGACCACCAACACAAGCTCGGGGAGGCAGCCGGCGCTGCAGATCGGGCTGTAGATCGGGCGCTCGTCCCGGGGGTGGGGTCGAAGCGGTTCTAGCGGTGGAGCACTGGAGCTTCACCGGGGACGGGACGGGACGGGCCGTCGCGCCCGCGACCTCCATGGCGAAGTCCCCGAGCTCGGTGCGCGGTGCGGCGCGTACGGTGGGCGAGGCGATTTTTCGCGAGAGACGCAAGGAGAGAGAAGGTGCGAGACAGCCGGGCAGACGGGGAAAATGAGTCGCGATATTCGGAAGGGGCTGGGCGGCATGCGACTCGCGGCGCAACTTTTCGGGGCGCGCTCGGGCGAGCTCAGCCAGGCTGAGGTGAGAAGCTCGATTTGAGCTTCCCAACCCAGCCAGGCTGAGGAGCCTTTTCCGTATGAGGTGAGCATGGCCCGGATGCCTCACACAGGCTACCAAACACCTGAAATTGGTATGGGGTGGGAATATCTGTGCTCACCCAGTCTACCAAACACACCCTCACTCGCTGGGCGTCCGTCCGTCCTCCTCTTCCTCCGTCTCCTTCCCCCCACCCCGCTCCCTTCCTCGTCGCTTCCCCGGCAGGCCAGAGGGAAGCCGCGGCGAGCCTTCCTTCCTCCCCCCTCTTCACGGAACCCGCCTCGAAGGATCCCCCTCCCCCGCCCACCGCGACTGGTTTGTTCCCTCGACGTCTGCCAAGGGCTGCCGCCGCGCTCCCCTCTCCCGTGCGGCGCGCCCCTCCGGATTTCCGCGCGCGGGTGCGAGGCACGCAGGTCAGTGTGACGGCTCACGGCCGCGCCGATGCATTGCTTGGCTCAGAAGTCCCTGTTTTGGAGCTCGATTTTGTTTTGTTGCGGTTGTTGTGATTTTATTATTATTATTTCGCTGTGATCGTCGGGGGTGGAGGTGCTTCGAGTTTGGAGTTTCCGACATTCGATTCCAGATACGGGTGTTCAGGAATTGAGGAGAGGGGAGGAAATTAGCTGTCCAATTGACGCGAACTGGAGTAGTATTATTTCGTTGGCTGGTTTGAGGAATTTAAAATAGCACCGGATTCCGTTCAGGCTAAGATTCCTAAGGATCACGCAATTAGGTTAGGTTAGGTTATTTGTCAGCCTGTAAGTGCAATTCATGTGCGTGTTTGCTCGCTGTGTATGCTGTGTTTGTATCATGTGATTGACCAGGCTGGTGATTCCATCTTCCACAGGAGCGTCACAGGAGGAGAATATGCGAGATCCATTCAACACCCCGGTTGATTTGATCGACACAGATCGTCGTGCTGGGAATGAGCTCGCCAGGACTGCCAGGGACTATGCCTTGCAAAATGGTGATGCTAAACCCTTCGCCGACACTCTAGCCAGGTCCTTCATTCTTGTGGGAATGTTAACTGTTATGGCTCCGACCCCCTTAGACTGTATTCGATTGTTTTGAGAAATGAGGCCATGTCATGTGCTGGCAGGCATCAAATCCAGGGTGCATCCCTCCACAGTGACCTAATCGCGGAAGACCCCAATACTCGCTTGATGGATCCTGAAACCAAGGTAGCTGTGTGGGATCCTTGCTATTTACTTGCCCCCTCCGGATTAGCTCCAGTTTCTGAAATTGGTGACATTTGCAGGAGCTTTACTTCAGGTCGCGGACACAAGAGGAAGAAATCCTGCTGCTTCGCAAGCAAGTTGCTGATGCATCTTCTAAGGTATGAGGCTAAAAGTTATCGAACAGTCGAGCATATTTCCTAGCGCAAGTGTGTTACCTTTTTCCTTCTTTTATCACCTCGGTTTAACCCATAACTATGGTTATTATCTTATGTTTTCAGGAGTTGCAGTTGCTGAGTGAAAAACATATTCTGGAGAGGAAGCTTGCAGACTTGAGGATGGTCTATACGAATGATAACACAACATTTGCTGAATGACCAATTTGTTTAGTATGTACTAACGAAGGTTTATTACTGCAACAGGCTGTTGATGAGAGGGAGGAAGACGCCATATCTGGTGCTTTGAAGCAACTGAACGAGAAGAGAAACCAGCTTGAAGAAAATATGAGATTGTCAAATGACCTAAAAGTATGGTGCTATCGTACATTTCAAGAATGTATGCTCAATTCTCTTTATAATATGTTCATTTTTTGCTTGTGTATCTACAAAACTTAAAATAAATACTTAAAATGTCAAGTGCTTCAGGCGGTAGATTGATAAAGGGTTTGGTTCGGAGATTGCACATGCCTGACAAGTCATTACTGCATTAAATACCATAATATGAAAAAAAAATCAGATAACGAGGCAAAAGTATATAAAGATGTGCGATTTGGATACTACTTCTAGATGTTGCACTCCTTTACTCTTGTTGTATCGTTGCATGCTATTAGGTGCATACGACTCCAAAGTTCTATGATTTAGATAAGTTGCGCAACCAACGTATATGAAAGTGAATCCTCATTCCCTAACCTACATGTCCATTAGATATTGAGTAACGTTTATTATGTCCACGTCCAGTGTCCATTAGACATTGAGTCACGGTGGCATATGCAGCTTAAATCCTAGTTTGATGCACCTCGTAATTTCAGTTCATTGTGATCAACCATTTCATATAAACTAGATTACAAATTACATGCTTTGCTATTGTCTCATCAAGAATTCAAGAACTTACGATTGAGTTCTTGTAGGTTCAAGAAGAAGAATTATACTTGTTCACTTCTTCATTGCTTGGTATGTTAGCAGAGTACAATGTTCGCCCATCTCAAATATATGCTTCAACCATTACAACTGTTACAAAGGTAACTCTTATTTGGTTAATTTCCGTTGAATATTCATTGCTAGAAAGTACATACTATTGTATTTACCCAAATTAGTCTCGTTACTTGGATGATAATATTAATGATTAATGAGTCTCATAAACAGTGATTTATGTGTATGTGCTACCAATATATTAGCTGCATCATGTTGGCTAAAACTGTTTTGTTTGTACATTCTGTGTAATTGAATTGTGAACATATCTTGGTATAACCCAAATTCTTGATTTTACTGTAATGTGCAAGTCTTGCCTAATTGGCACTAACGGCAGTCTATTACAACATATGCTAGTCTTCATGCATTCCCACTTGTTTTTGCTAACATAACATATGGTGTTTATGGATGTGGTAGGAGATACAATTTATTGCTGTAAGTACCAGCTTAATCATAATAAAACTTATTCACTCTTTATCAAAAGCTAGGCATTAGATCCCCTCACATTTTCTGATAGATACCTTCACATCGTTACCAAAAATGTCATCTTCAGATTTTTTTCCCTTCTATTGAGTTGTACTGCTGAGTACTGACTCAAGAGAAAACAGGGTAGCTAGTGACTGCGTGCGTTTACAAAGAATATTTTTATTACTAGGGTTGACTTTAGAGGCCTGGCTGTTGGTAACTGAACTCCGTGATTCAGTATCTTATCTCTTAAGTGTTAAGCTGAACAAAATATGTATCTTGATATATCTGATTCCAGGTGTCATCATAATAGCTCTCTGGGACTGAAGTACTTGTGCTATTCTAGTTAGGATGTCAGTTATCCTACCACATTTTTTCTTGTTTTCTGTTGTGGTTTGCTCAGTTCCTGTGCTTGATGGTTGATGCAGAAAGCTTACTCCTGTATTTACAATCGAGTTTACCAGTGTCTTTTTAGTACTCTATACTCAATGGCTAACATGAAGATGTAATATATTTGTTGTGGCCATTCAATTTCAGCGTTTATACCAACAAATGCAATGGAAGATCAGATCGTTAAATGTAAGTGATCTCAGCTATGTATCTTCAAGCTGGTGAAGTATCCAACTCTGAATCATTTGACTATTTGAAGCCCTTTTTTTGTGTGCTTTTCTGTTGGACATCTCTGCATATGAATTGTGCGTGTGTGTCTGGGCATTGCAGCTCGTGTGTGGGCATCTTCACAGAAAGATTGTTAGATAATCGACAAGTTTGGGAATTATGTCAAAGTGGTGCCTATGCCTTTAATGAAGTTGGCACAAAAGGGCGCAGAATACAGTTGATACCACTTTTATTTAACTAGTGCTCATTGATGCATGTATTTTTATCTTGAGTTGTGTGTTACAGCAGCCTTTGTGCCTTCTATATTAGTGAACCCTGTTATTAGTAATAGTTGTATCTACAAAAGTGATTTTTGTAAGAGACTCAGTTGACTATTATGGTGATCCAGGACAGTTTGGGGGATACAACTCAACCTGGAGACATATATAATCCCAATCATCAACAAGCAACTCCGTCGAGAAACGAACCTTCCTCATCTTACAATATGGTATGATAATAGGGTCCTGTAATTTGCTTGTCTAACATTGTAGCTCCATGCATGACTGTTTCCTATTTACAGGAGCCGAATAGGAACACTGTCCCCCAGTATGCTCAGGATCCAAACGAACAAATGTTCCATGCACCCACTTTTAATCAGTATGCTCTCTGTTTAAATTCTGAAATTGTTACTTACCTCAGTTATTGGCAATCCAGTAAGATGTCTCATCGACATGGAAAGATGTTGACCTTGTTTCTTGCCTGACACTATCTTTCAGGGATATAGTATCAGCTGCTCCCTCTAATTATTTTCAAGAAAATACTGGTCCAAGAGAAGCAAGATTAGATGACGACTCGCAGTTTTATATGAATGATAATCCTGAGTACTCGGCTGATGGTAAATAAAGTGCTAATTGTGTAGCTAGAAAAGGTTCCAGATCATGTCTATTGATATATATGTGCCTCTAACCTAGGTGATCCATTACCTGGTATTGAGGGATTTCAAATTGTCGGTGAGCCTAGACCAGGAATAACTTTAACGGCATGTGGTTTCCCTACGAATGGTACTACACTTTGTAATTTTCAGGTATGCCGTGTTCTGGCTCTTGATTGTGATTCTTGTATCTTCCCTTGAATTTTCAAACCCTCCAATAAACCTTTCACACTGAGATGTTTTCAGTGGGTTCGCTGTCTTGAAGATGGCACCAGTCATTCTATTGAAGGTAAAGGAAATTTGTCCTCCAACATGTGTTGATGATCAGAGAAAAAATGTTTTATTGACTAGTTCTATATATTTTGCTATTCAGGTGCTACGATGTATGACTATGTGGTTACTGCAGATGATGTTGGCACTCGTCTTGCTGTAGACTGCACTCCTATGGATGATAATGGCCGCCAGGTTGTTAATAAGTATGCTTTAAGGGCAATTTCATTTCACAAACTGCAAGCTTATGTGGTCAATCTATGTCAAGTTTTGGGTAGCGCTCAAGTTTCGAAATTAGGAAAGACAATATGGGACATCATTTGTTTGCAACAGGGGGAGCAGAGACAAGTGCATTTTACTCTTAAACACTATCATGCTCACTATGGGCTCGTTCTCCCCCTTTGTACTTACTGGAATGTTGCCCTTGCAATTTGAAATATTCACTATGGCCTGGTTGGTTGATCTTGTTCTGTTATTTTTGTTTCATCATTTGTTTCACTAGTGTGAAACCAGCCTGCAGAACAGCTTTTAAAACAGAACCCTATCTAAAATGCTGTTTGTTGATTCGATGTAGGCATAAGCCTACAACCATCTGACTTACTTTTAAAAAACTTGTTTAGCTATGTGTGTCTTCGTTCTTGCCTTTTTTAATAACAATTTGCACAACAAGTGCACATGCTAATTCTCGTTGATGGTTCTTTTTGGGCTTCGGTCAACCATATATTTTGATCATGCTGATAGAAATGTACTTGCCTTTTTCCTAAATTCATGGGTCTGATACGGAATTATGTGCTCCATGTCGATAGTTTTGTATTAGTTTTACCCACAGTGCTCTTCTTCGAATTTTAAGTTCAGTTGCTCCTATTGATTGTAGGGTGATTTGGTGAGAAAGTTTGCTAATGGCGAGAACAAGATATCTTGTGGTAAGTTTATGATGTGTATATAGTTGCCTCCTTTTTGTCCCTGGTAGAATCGATTGCAATACTGTCATGCTCTGGTCTAATTTAATTGGATCAGCATTTATAGTTGACATATTATCACTTCTATATTTTAAATTTTACAAAAATACCTAGACACCACTACTTAGTAGTCCAATGTATCTTGTTGGTAAAATGGAAGGTTCATCTACATATAAAATGTCCCTTTTTGCATTTTCTATTACATTAAAGTAAATTAGCCATAGACAACATTTTAGCCTTTTTGTTTCTGTTGCATATTTACCTCTATACATACCTTCTCCCAAGGTAGAGCTGTGGCACACTGATACAAATTTGTGAAAGAACAAAATAGTTTAGCAATATTCAAATATGATTTTTTTATTTGAAAAAAAATTAAATGTTCGTGTAATGGTATAAGCTGGGAAAAACACATTTTATTATAAGAAAAAAACTAACACAAGGAGGCTCCAAACTAAATGTTCGTGTAATCGATGATGATCAGTCGTAGATTAATCATCTAGTCGTAAAAGGAGGCTCGACTCGCTCTCGTGACTCGACTAAGGGAGCTAGTCGCACGACTATGCTGCTAATCGTAGATTAGGCGCTGTTATTCGCCATTTGCTGGTCGCCCGACTTGAGGTTGCGCTGGAGCTGGAGGACCCTCTCGCCGCCGTGCTGCTGCTGCGCCACCGCCACAGTGCTGCTGCTTCTGCTGCTGCATCCCCCACGGCCGCGCAGCTGGTGCTGGTGCTGCTGCTGTGGCGGCGGCAGCGGCGAGAGAGCTGCGAGAGGAGCACGCTGGGAGGAGGTGTGGTGTGAGAGAGCTGCGAGAGGGAGGTGAGAGAACCGTCGTGCCATCGCGTCCTCGTGGGGAAGTGGGGAGTTGGCGGCGTGGTCTCAGCTTCTCAGGGAGTTAGGGCAGATAGAGACAGGGCATGAGTTTGATGGTGCTGATCAAATCTTAGTATCCAGTGGCTCTTGATTATAAGAGACAGGAAATGACACTAGCTTGGCCGGCCCAGCTACTGATGGGTCATCTCTTTCTATTTTTCTTTTATGGGATTTCTTATTTAATTTGTTGTGTGATGGTATTTTGTAGCAGATGGTAGTCAACGAATAGTCTCGACTAATCTTAGCTAGTCTCGATTAGCCCACAAGTTCGGTACCCTGACGACTCGGCTTGACTTTCTACAACTTGTAATCCTTGATGACAATGCTTGTTTACTCATATGGTAACAAAGTTCGAAAAGAAGGCACAAACTCAATGATCACGAAAGTTAGTGAAATTATGTTCATAACTCGTCACCCATAATAATGGTGTTTCATCTTTTGGTTCCTAATGTGAACCATTAGATTTTTATCCAACAGCTAGGATGTTTGTCCTGTTTGCCACCAAAGTTGGGATAAATTACCCATGAATGCCTAAGTGTGGTAGAACTGGTGGTTTTGAATAGCCTTTTTTTTCTTAATTTCTTGTGCGGCTAGCATAGTTAATTTTTCTTAATTTGGTATGCTGTTAGCATAGTTAGCTTTTCCTTAATTTGATGCGCTGTTAGCACAGTTACCTTTTCCTTAACTTGGTGTGCTGTTAGCATAGCTATCTTTTCGTTAATTTGGTTTGCTGTTAGCATAACTTGCATTATCCATACACCTTTTCGTTTTCTCGGAATTATACAAGTTCCATTCTATATTATGCAGATCCAGATATGCAGAATGACATCAATACCTGCATTTCGAGGGGGAGAGCAGACTTTGATGTTTATGTGCTGGTACGTCTTGAAATATTTATTACACATCAAAAGAGAAATACGCTGCCCTATAGAGTTATGGAACATCCACTTTGAACTTTGAAGATGACACCCGCTAGCTCTCTAACTTTTTTTCTTCTAAACTATAAGATGAAATCGGCTTGTCTTGTTAGCTCAATAACAATGCTTCTAGAGTAGTAAGATTTGCGCAAAGTCAACTGTCATTAGGTTGCTAACATAATTTCTTCTAAATTACAAGTAAGATGGGATTAAATCAAAATACCTGGGTTTTCGAGCAAGCTTGACAGGATTAGTCATATAGCTCAACAGAAGAAATATTTAGGAAATAGAAAAAAATCATAATTTTGGGAAATTGTGGGAACTTCCTATGAAGTAGAGCTGTTGATTTGAGGAAGCTACTCTAGATGGATGAAGTCACTTAAGCCGTGTTTGCATTGATGGATGAAGTCACTTAAACCGTGTATGCATGGCAGTCAGCTGGTTCTGCTAGAACACCAAGTCTGACCTTTCAAGTTTCATAATTTGTATTTTTTTGAATGGGATTAATTGATTAAATATCATCATAGCTCATTTTACCTGTCCAGCTTAGTTGACTAACTGCAATGACCTTGGATCTGCTGCATGGTGTGATGCAGTTTGTACCCATGAGGAAATAGAAAGGTTATCAAAAAGTTGAGGCTGACATATGCCTTCCTTTGCACAGCAGGGGTATTCTCCTGATGAATGGGAACATGCCACGTTGGTGCTTAAGCGAACTGGATACCAAATTAACATCAGCCAGAAAGATGAGGTTGTCATTGACGAGAAATATTCAGCAAATCTACAGGTACATTCTCCAACATGCACGTTGATTGACTCAGTATTTATGATTCCTGAACCATTGTGGATGACATATAATATTTGACTTGTTTATATTTACTTTTCAGGCAAAAATTCCCAATGGACGAACTACTCAGTTTGTTTTAGTAAGCTCTGGGGGTTTAAATCTACCATTTAATACACAGGGAATAACGGAGCCGAATAACGAGGATAACGATGTTAGGTACCAACTGTTATCTTATTGACCTTATCTTCTCACCTGTCAAACTTCTGTTTAATGTATTTTTGTGTGGACAAACGGTAAACATCATAGATCTGATTAAGTGCTACTTCTGCAGGTTGCGCGATCTAATCGTATTGGTCATGAGAATTTTCCAGAATAAGGTATGTCTTTATGTAGGGCACTTCTGATGATAAACCTTTGATTTTCTTGTACAATGTATGATTCCGTGTTAAATCCTCGCTCATTTTTTCATGACTGAATTGAATCAATGCAGGCATTGGATGCTAAGAGAAAAGGCAAGGCTTAGACGTGTCGAACGGGAGATTTTTCATCTAGAAGAGTTTTGCTCATTGTTTTGTGCAGTGTTCATTTTTTTGGCCACGAGGTCACCACATATTCTAAGATTTGTCTAGAAGGTGTGAAGGTACAGGAAAGGTTGGGCGGTCTTACTAGGTTATCTGTGTATAATGCTGTAATTTTCTGCAGAATCTTGATTGGTTTGCCGCCTCCATTTTTATCTTCTTTACATTCTTTTAATCTCTCTACTGTCCCTCTCCGCCTCTAGGTTAGTAGAATGGGCAAGCCGATTAATGTAATGAATTTTCTGAGGTGTTCGATGGACAGAGATTAATTGACCAGTACAGCCGCTGATATGTTTGTCTGGTAGCTGTATGCTGTAGTATTCATATTGTTACCGTTGTCCATGAATTCCTATTCTAAGAGCGGCTATAACAATTTTATACTACCTCCGATCCGTTATAGTGTCGGAGAAAGAGAACTGTCTACGTTCAATTCAGAAGTACAACTTACGACATTTATTTCGGATTGGAGGGAGTAGATACTGCACTTATTCGAAGAAAGAGATATTCACTGCACTTGTTCGAAGAGAGAGATATTCACTGCTCTTGTTCAAAGAAAGATACGATATTCACTGTGAAAAGGAAGAAAGTTGCTTTAACAAATAGTGTGCAAGTACTGAAGTGTGTCAATAAGTAACACCTAAAGGGAAATAGAGATAATTAAGAGGAGGAAGTGATTTAAGAAGGAAGAGGTGATTGTGTTTTTGCAACTAGTCAGCTTTCTGTGGTTAACAAACCTTTGAGCGAGCGGATGAATGACCAAAATTGAATGTGCGAAATCCTGGCTCGTGTTTTTCATTTTTGGTGTTGAAATTACAGGCGGTTTAACCAAGCCCACTGTACTAACTTTGAACTCAAAGATCAACTACTTATACACAGATTTTCTCTTGGGAAAACAATCAAAGAATGAAAGAAAGAAATGCTCTTCGTCCCCATATATCTTTGTGGCAGCATGGTAGTAGGACGTGGCCAAGCTGCTCAGCTCTTTTGGGAAACCAATCAATGACTTCCGGAACTGTCTTCTCCGGTGCAAGCTGCTCAGCTCTCTCACTGCACCGGCTCACATGGACATGACTTTGCCAATACGAACGAACAGAAAAGGAAATACTACACCACAGCCGTTGATCCCATAGTGTTGCCAGCATCAGCTGGTCGACAGACGACGGAGCAGATCGGGTCTCACGCGCAGGCCAAGCTAGCTAGCTGAGCTGCGAAGCAGAGCAATGGAGGCTTGCTTCCCCTGCCTGGGTGCGAGAAAGAGGAGCGTGCCAGCGCCGCCGGTGGAAGCAACTCCTGGCGATCCGCACCACCGCAACAATGTCGCTGCGGCTGCTCGGACGTTCTCCTTCGAGGAGCTCGCGGCGGCGACCAGGGGCTTCAACGACGCATACGTCGTCGCTGGTAAAGAGCCCAGCGTGTTCAAAGGTCAGCTTAAGAGCGTCAACCAGGTACGATCGACAGCTAACTCTTTCTTACTTACCTAGTAGTTTCATATATGATCGACTGACTGAGGGAGGGGCAAAGTAATGCATGTAGGTCGTTGCCATGAAGCTGCAGCATCTCGACGATCGTAATGAATCCGCGGATCAACTCAACAGCGAGTTCCTCGCTCGCGTGCTGATGCTCAACGCGCTGCGCCACCCCAACCTCGTCAGCCTCATCGGCTTCTGCTCCGACGGCGGCCACAGGATCTTGGTCCATGAGCACCTGCCGCTGGTCTCTCTGGAAGATCACCTCCACAGTATGTGTCGTACTGAATCGATCATTTCGACTTGAGTTTGTTTGTCGTAATTAAATTCCGATCGTCAGATCCGTCTCGGCCTCTGAACTGGAGCACGAGGATGAACGTAGCCGCCGGCGTCGCCAGAGCACTGGAGTACCTGCACGAGAAAGGCGCGGTGTACCCGTGCCTGGGAAGTTCACACATCCTGCTCGCCGGAGCCGGAGACGGAGACGGGTGCCACCGGCCAAAGCTGTCTCCGTATGGACTGGCAAAGGCCGGCCAGTTTCTTGATGAGCACGTCCAAGCCTGGGATTTCGACAGAACAGCCGGTGCTATTGCCCCCGAGACCGCCATGACGGGGTGCCTGACACCGGCGTCGGACGTGTACAGCTTCGGCGTCCTCCTGCTGGAGCTCATCACGGGGCGCAGGGCCTTCGACCGCCTCGCCGCCGAGCGATATCGGAGCATTGGCATATGGGTAATTAATCACATTCGCCGCTTCTTGTTTACTTGAACATGAATATATGTCGCTACTGATCAATTCATCGTGATGTTTGCTGTTGGCTCAGGCCCGGCCATTGTTGCAAGACAGGGCGGGGTTCCGCCGGATGGCAGACCCGGCACTGCAGGGCCGGTACCCGTCCATGGATTTGGAGGAGGCGCTGACGGTTGCTTCCATGTGCATCCACCAAGACGCGCGCATGAGATCGCCCATCGGCGCCGTCGTTTCGGCACTGGCTCGTCTCGCCTACGACCAACCGAGCTGAAGAACACTGTCCACACAGGCACTTACCCTAGTAGGAGAGAAACGATCCTCGATTCCTCGTGTCATCAATCATGAATTCATGTTCAAGCTAATACTTGGTTTCCGTGAATGGCAAGAAGTTGGGACCGGAGAATAACAAAGCTTGCTTAGTGTTTCGGATTAGTGCAAAACCAAGCCAAGTTATAATTTCCTGTTGGGCCATGAACCATCTTTACAAGAGCCGGAGCTTATTCTTCATCATTTTCTAGCTCGTCGAGATATCTCTTAATTTTGTGAACTCAAGGATCAACTACATATACACAGGTTTTCTCTTGGGAAAGCAATCCAAAAAAAAAAAGCGCTTCGTCCCCATCTTTCGGGCAGCATGGTAGTAGGAGTAGGACGTGGCCGCAGATATCTCTCCGGTGCATGCTCTGCTCTGCTCTCTCGCTGCACCGGCTCCAGATATGGACAAGGCTCTGCCACCAGA
The DNA here is from genome assembly GCA_947311845.1 of Poa pratensis. NCBI lineage: Eukaryota > Viridiplantae > Streptophyta > Magnoliopsida > Poales > Poaceae > Poa > Poa pratensis. Next base: position 13,767,861 of record CAMZMU010000086.1, read on the forward strand.
AAAGGAAAGAGTACACCCACCAGTGTGTGTGAGCTTGCACCCCCCAGCCGTTGATCCCGTAGTGTTGGCAGCATCAACCTCGTGGCTGCATCACCTGGTCGACAGACGACGGAGCAGATCGGCGTCTCACGCGCAAACAGAGCAATGGAGGCTTGCTTCCCCTGCTTGGGTGCGAGAAAGAGGAGCGTCCCACCGCCGCCGGATAATGTCGCTGCGGCCGCTCGGACGTTCTCCTTCAGAGAGCTCGCGGCGGCGACCTGGGGCTTCAGGGACGCCAACCTCGTCCCTGGTCGCGAGCCCTGCCTGTACAGAGGTCGTGTCAAGAGCGTGAACCAGGTACGATCAATTGAATCAAGATAGCTAGCTAACTTCTTGTGAGGGGAAAACCGATGTTCATCATGCACATCGATCTGTAGGTCGTTGCGATGAAGCTGCAGCATCTCGTCGATCGTGCTGGATCAACGGAGCAACGCAACGGCGAGTTCCTCGCCCGCGTGCTCATGCTCAACGAGCTGCGCCACCCCAACCTCGTCGGCCTGATCGGCTTCTGCGCCGACGGCCGCCACAGGATCTTGGTCCATGAGCACTTGCCGCTGCGCTCCCTGGAAGATCACCTCTACGGTACTACGATGGGAGTACGTTTGTGTGTCAATTTCACTTGCCGTTGAGCTTTGTCTTGTCGTAACCACCGTCGATCCTGTAAACTCCGATCCTCAGATCCGTCTCCAGACAAGGCGCGGCTAGATTGGAGCGCCAGGATGAACGTGGCCGCCGGCGTGGCCAGGGGACTCGAGTACCTGCACGGTAAAGGCGTGGCGTACCGATGCCTGCGAGGTTCAGACATCCTGCTCGCCGGAGACGGAGACGGGTACCACCCAAAGCTGTCTCAGTACGGACTCGCAAAGGTCGGCCAGCTTCTCGATGAACCTGGCGAAGCCCGGGAATTCTCCAGATCAACAGTCGGTAGGTTTGCCCCAGAGAACGCCATGACCGGGAAGGTGTCCGTGGCGTCCGACGTGTACAGCTTCGGCGTCGTGCTGCTGGAGATGATCACGGGGCGCCGCGCCTATAGGCCCCAGCAGGCCGCCATCGAAGACCGGTGCCTTGTCATATGGGTAATTGTTCACAGATTTACCTCTTCTTGTTAATTTGGACATGAATGTTGTGAAGAATAATCGATTGTGATGTTTGCTGTTGGTTCAGGCCCGGATATTGTTGCAAGACAGGGCGGAGTTCCGCCGGATGATGGCAGACCCTGCGCTGCAGGGCCGGTATCCGTCCATGGATTTGGAGGAGGCGCTGACGGTTGCCTCCATGTGCATCCACGAAGATCCACGCATGAGATCGCCCATCGGCGCCATCGTTACTGCTCTGGCTCGCCTCGCCTACGATCGACCGAGCTGAAGAACTGTGCACACAGTCACTTATCCTAGTAGGAGAGAAACGATCTCGTGGCATCATGATTTCATCGATCAAGAATTCATGGGCAAGATAAATACGGAGTAGCTAATTGCTTGCTTACTGCGATTGGCAACAAGTTGGAGAATAAAAAAGTAGTTAGCCTGCATGATTTAGACCTCCTATAGTCGGGATAAACATAAGGGGGTAACACGTATTTTAGGCAGGCAAAGGATGATGAGGCAAATAATTGAAAAATAAGAGAGATAATTGGGGTAACATAGCGTTTCCAATGAATAATGACTCTACAATGGAGTATATTAAATGATGCACTATGGAGATAACTCCACTATGAGTGGTTTTTAGACTGTTCTACCCAATTCCATGTGTAACGAGTAATTAGTAGGTAGGCTTTTTTATGAAAGGAAATTTCTCCCCTATTTCTATCAATAGAAATCTAAATCTAGAATGTTGAACGTAACCACCATAGTTTTACAAGCCTTAAAAACAAAAAACACAATAGAGTAGAATCTAATATACTTCTAGCCAAATGGTGAGAAAACAAGAAACAGGGAACTGAGGACAACATACCATCTGAAGAAGCGATCGTAGGTCCCATAAGGCAGAAGAAACAGAGTGATCATCCTCCAAACTCTATTCTTGGCTTCCATGACACACAGCTCCGTCTCGTCTGATACACCTCAAGCTGCGACCCGCCCCATTAGTATTTAGCATCCTTGTAGTCCCTTCTTAGCGACCTCCTTTACCTGCAAATTTTTACACCACTAATTAATCTACAAACAAACTCTGTAAACCACATAAATGGGGTTAAAAGGTTGCATTGGACCTATTTTTTTCACGAGATATTGCCTACTTAAAATGTTGCGTACGACCTACCTTTTGCTTTTGAAGAATAAAAGAATAATGAGACCAGATGGTTGCTTGATTAGTGTTTGGGGTTAGAGCAGAATCAAGCGAGGTTAGTCACCTGTTGGGCGGTGAGACATATTTTTTACGGCAGAAGCTTGTTTTCCATAATTTTCTAGCTCATCGGGATATCTCTGGTGTTTGCAAACTTTTACTTAGACTTGATCATAGTTATCACTCGAGCAATGGAGCCAGCAGTGATCTCCGTGACATTTTAAAAAACCAAATTTTATACCAACCCAGGTTTTTTTGTTGGTCATACACAAGTATGTGCTTTCCCCTTAAAAAGAGTGTGCTTCGTGTGGCGAGGAACCAGACGTCATTTCCAAATGCTTTATCTGTACTAAACATTGAGTGACATAAGAAAACCGCTTCTTTGATGGGATGATGATTGTTGAAGCTTTCTACCAGCCTATGTTAATTCAACTGGAACTTTGCGAATACACATCTTTAATTACGTTGGGTGCTCGCAATTCAATTGGAACTCTGCAAATTTCATCAAAACTTTGTATCAGCCCACGGTAATTCTAGATGTGTGTCTAGAATACCTCTTCCGATCTCGCCTATGTTTACAATGGTATGTATCCGTGGAACTTTTTTGTTCGAGCAACCAGATGAACTCTCTTCCGCGGTTCTGCCCTCTCTCTGCTCACAATGGTGTACACTTGTTAACAAGCACAAACCGTCCAAAAGCTAAAACATGTTAAGCACTTTGCATATAAGAAGATTTGTTTTGATATTTTTAGAATATAATATAAAATATATTTTGTTACTGCAAAGTGCAAAGAATATGTTGAGTGGCTTGCGCGCCATGATGGCCAAGTGTGCGTTCTTTTTCCAATTCTCCTTCCCGCCTTGTTTTCCCTCCACCAGTCAGCCACCACCATATATCCATCCCCTCTCGCTCTGCCCACCCAAAACCCGCGCCCAAACTCCACATCCCGCCACGATTCGATTCTCCGACCCCTAGATCCGCCGCCCGCGCGCGCGCATGGCGCACCCGGCCCGCCTCCGCTCCCCTCCGTCGTCGCGCTCCGACCACTGCGACCACCACCGCTTCCTCCGCCCAGGCGCGCTCGCCCGCCTCCGCGACTCCAAGATCGTCGCCCGCTCCCTCCGCTCCGCCTCTCCGCGGCTCCTCCCGCCGCCCTCCTCGCCTCCTCCCCGCTCCCCCGCGCCAGCGGAGGGTGGCGTGCCGCACTTCTTCTTCGGGGGCGCGAGAGGCGGGCCACGGTACCCGCTCCGGAAGAAGCTCGCTGCGGCCAAAGGCGTCGTGTTCCTGCCCCCGCCGCCGATGTCGCCGGGTGCCGGGGAGGCGTTCCTCGGCGCGTTCGCGCTTGCGTCTTCGGGTTTCGTCGCCGCCCACTGAGAGCGTTTCCATTGTTCTGCTGCTCGGCTCGGCCGCAGCTGCCACGGAGCTGCTCTTCTCTGGATGCGTTCGCGGTCGGAAGCTGGTCGCCGCGTGCTGAGGACGAATTGCTGTGCCGCTCCCGACTCGCGTGATGTTCTAGGATTCGTTAGATCTGTGCAGATGGCTTCTTGTTGTAGTTGCAACCTTTTCAGATGTAGGAACTGCAACTTATTTTCAGGTGTAGGAACTTCCACTTTGGAGTAGAACGATTCTATGTAGGCTCATCTTTTAGGAACTGTGAGTTTAGAGAATAAAATAAATATTCTGTACTGTACTTGTTTTGATTTCATTTTTGTCATGTACTCCCTCCGTTCCAAATTAATTGACAATTTGTTCAAATGTGGATGTATCTATATTTCTAACATGTCTAGATACATCCACATGTGGGCAAATGGAAGTCAATTAATTTGGAACGGAGGGTGTATAATTTTGCCTATTTTGCCTCTCATTCAAAAATGTACTTTCAAACATAGCTTGCCTTAGCTTACACGGTTTACTTTGCACAGTACTATAAACACACGTCTAATCTACCGTAAATCTCATACAAAACTGTCAGTTTTCATTCGGTTGAATACATCGATGCTGCCACTGGTGCTCCTGATAAGGATGCAGCCGTTCATTTGTTACAACTCAACATTCCTCCCATATATTTCGACAATCACCGATACATTACACCGTTCCAAAACAACACAAGAACCATCATCATTAGCTCTTGCTCAGGTAATTACTCGCAAGGGCGACAGATTTGGCATCGATATCATTCATCCAGAAATCCCTTGCAGCACGGCGTCGGTGCTGCCTTTCCCTCTTGGCCCTCTTTGGCGCCAGCCTCTCCTCCCTCGACACGTACGCTAGCCTGAACCTCTCCGCGATAGGTATTTCAGGTGGAGCGTTCGGATGAGGTGGAGGAGCTGTCCTTCGAGGGGCGGCAGAAACTGCCCATGTTTTCGGATCAATATCTTCTACTATGGAATGGTCCAGTGGTAAACTTGCCAATGCTTCGCTTGGGATCTTGGATCCACATAGGTCAAAAAGTGTTCGCTGCGGGTTGACGGTAACACGAGGACACTCTTCAGCAAGAATATCCTTTGAGTAGTCATCTATCTTGGGCTATAACACATGCAAAAGACGTAACACAAGGGGCACATTGTTAATTGATAAATTGTGGATGCATAAGTCGTTATTCGGAGATGAGAGAACTTTCATGCTTACCCAAACTAGCCATCTTAAAGACTCTGCACCGCCGCCAATATCTACTGCTTCAAGTTCCTCCCATGAATCCTCTTCATGAGAATTCAGTCTGGGTTTTAAAAGATTGACACACCCACGTGCAGTGAATTCGCTTCTTGGACAGCCTCTGCAATCATGGAATTTAAACCCTTTTTCATATCCTGCTATGGGGAATACTATGCAACCAACATTGAAATCTACAGAGATCGCCAATAATGACAAAATAGAGAGCATTGAACAAGTTTCTATCAAGGCTTCAACTGGTTATTTACGCTTCAACTAGTTATTTACTCTTAAGCTAGGCAGGGAAGCTCAAACAGATTACACACACTGTGCATGACCATATACCATCAGGTAGTATATATTGACAGTTGACATTGTTCCAATGATTTTTTTCTTTTTGCTAATTGTCAGTTATACATGAAGAACAATCTAATTTTCAGCTGCGAAGTGCATATATTTTATTTCAGCAACTCCAACAACCACCACTGGAAATAGAGTTGCATATAGAATAACTAGATAGCTGATTTTGACAATTCAGATTTCTTGGATAAGAAAAGGCTGGCAATCACAATTTCACAGGACTAGTGAATTCAAACATGCTATAGGTAGGACCTTGATCAATGCACCCACACACTTTGAGTTATCCACACAAATTAGAGGCAAAATCATAGCAACATAGGCAGCTAGATGATTTAAGTTACCCTCGAGCATAAGAATCAGAAAAGTAAAACATCACCATATAGACCAAAAAGTAACTCTAAGCTTATAAATGCATTTAATTAAAGGTAAAAAAAGTACCCGCATCTTAATATCTCCAAGGATGGACAGTGGCATATAATCTCAGAAACGGCAGCAGCAGTTATTTTTTCACATCGACTGCATGCGAAGATATATCATTAATAAATGGAACCATGAAGTGGACATACTGTTTAACTTTCACCAACTAATAGCCACATAGCACCAAAGCTTACCTAATATCAACAGCCCATAAGTTACTACAAATGTGCGCCACAGTAGCCAAACCAACATCAGTAACATCAGACCCAGATAAATCTAGGACCTTCCAGGAGCTATCAGCAAGAGAAACCAGAACTTCGTCACTCAGTAGCCTTCTCCTCCTTGCAATAGAAAGAATTGCCAACTGTATCATACAATTAGCTCAACTATCACCTTTAGATATACGGGTATCATTAGATAACTAGATAACTACGGAGCATTGAGTAAAGTGACACGATGTGCCATAGATATACCATACATTTTTCAGTAGTACCAAAATTGACCCTTAAACACTAGATAAAACATATTGTGATTTTCTACTGTTATATAAAGAGGTTAGAAAACCTTATTCAAACTATATTTTTCTTACTATTGGCCAACACTCGAATTTTGCGGTCTCCTAATGTTCCTAACTTTAACTTGTATGTCTTCTCTGCTATCATGTCATCAAGATTCAAGATTCCACGACAAGGAAAGAAAGCAAGAGATAAATTCTTGGTGTTCCATAAATGCCTTACATGTTTGAAGTGTTAAGTAAAAGAGGGAGAGGGTATACCATATAATAAATTGCCAGAAGAAATCAGCATTTAAAATCACTGTATAAAAGAAACAATAAGACGAAGTATGTGGCCTAGTGGTATTGGTAGGCACAAGGTTCTTGTGTTTGAAGTCAGGGGCTCAAGAACTCATTCTGGCGTTCTCTTGTAAAATTATATATTGTCCTCCTTTTTTTTCTCATTTTTTGTTTGACTTATATAAGCCTAAGATTAACCACACAAACAATGCATTTTCCTAGTGGATCACCTTGCCAACTAAATGGACTCCAATTAGAAACCAAAAAAACTCCACAATTCATCAAATACAAATCTCGGGCACAACTTTTATTCAGCATTGAAGCGAGGATGAAACATGAGAAGAACCATCTGTAACCATAGATATAAATTGGTACCTTTATGTGGGGTGGAAAGAAGGCAGTGAATTCAGAAATATCAGTGATAATATCTTCAAGATGCTGACCAAGAACGCCCATGCACAAACTGACCAATTTCCGAGGCTTGGCCTTCTTCATGGGAGAATCTGAATTAGTTCAAATTTGCAAATTATATCCTTTTGTAGATAATACAGCAAATCCACAGGTACAATCTAAGAAAGCACTCAGTTATTCTGATTCATGTGTTTGAACATCAATGAATAAATTCCATGGACAAAACAACAAGTTGGAACCTCTCAATCCATGTGTTGTACTAGTAGCAACACTGGAATCATGTAGCACTTGATTGCTTAAAAACTTTAAATCGTTCCTTTTCGATATCAGTGATGGAACGATCAAAGTGAAGCTTTAACCACATCCACTATACCATCCATGGAGCACAATCATCTCAGAAAGTTTTAAATTTCTATTTCCTACCCAGGATCAAAAAGTAACACAAGATTTCATATTTCAGAGGGTTAATGTTTATACAAGTACAGAGCCAAAAACAACCCATCTCCAGAAACAGAATGCACACAACTTCGATTGCCAAGCTGATTACACTAGGCGATACAGGCACGCAGCCATGGCTGACAGCATAACAGAGCAAATGAGGTTCTGAGATGCCTAACATATACGAGTATTCTTATATCTCCAATTTCTCCATGGCATACGAATTAGGAGGAAGAGAAAACAGAGGAGTCCATCCATAACACACGAATTACTACGAGGGAGAGAAACGGAGAGCTTACAGAAGGACGCTGCAGGTCCTGGCGGTACGCTCGTGGCGGGATTCCGGCGCGGCGCGACCTGGATGCCGCTGAACGACGCCGCGAGCTCGGCTACCACCGACTTCCCCTTCGCCATCGAGGGGTAGATCGAGGTAACCGGGGCGGCGCGAGGGCAGCAGTGGGGCGCCGGTCGTAGGGAGAAACCGACGGGGAGAATAGGCGGGACGGCGCAAGGGGAAGCGGTGCCGGTGGAGACGAGGAAGCCGGCGGGGAGGGGGATCGGGAGCTAGCCGGCTAGGGATAATACCGACGTAGGGCCATGGCGGCCCATAGGGGAAGGTTGACTGGTTTTCCTGTCCGCTCCCGGTTAAGGAAACTCGAGCCAGCATTGGCCGCGAACAAGCGGGCCCGCAGCCACGTTAACGTCTGACGTCAACAGCTTCCTCCGTCTCAGAGTCCAAGACATGTTTTGTTTTCTCTATGTCACAGCAAATTTCGAAACAAACTGTATCCCTCCATGTTAAGATGTGTTTTGTTTGGTCAAGATAATAGTTAATCAAATTTACTTTGTTGACATATTGTTTATGTGATATGAACTCAGCGGCACCGTCAAATGTGTCTACCTATAATTACGAGTTTGTGTCACATCAATAACATATATTAAAATTGCGATTTTTGTCAATGAATTGTCTTAACAAAACAAAATACACCTTATATTTTGACACTAATGGAGCAAACATTATCAGTGGAGTCTTATAGGCGAATATGCTTGCAAAAAACGATTAGTTTTGCGCACACATAGTATTTTTTATTTACCTTTTAGAGCACCAAATTTTGTTTCTACTAGGAACAGAAAATGCATCTGCCAAAATCATCTCTCTCCCACTTAATTGGTCACATGGTGTAGTTTACAACTTTTTTGTAATTGAAGACGGCGTGACTACCGGATCCACCCACCATCCGACGGTGGGCCAACTCGACTGACGCCCAGCGTGAGAACTTGCCTGTGGCAAGATGGCTAGGTGGGTGGTTGTACCTCCAGCCCACCAGAGTTCAAACCCCAGGTTTGACGCTGGTGTTTCTCATTTAAGGCGGAATATTCTTCAGTGGGAGGCGACGTTCCCGTCGACAGCGAGGCGCCCGTGGTGACTTCGTCAATCTCAAGACTCGACCCGCCGACTCAGTCTCTCGGAGGTGCTCATAGGGGTAGGGTGTGCGTGCGTGCGTTCATAGGGGTGAGTGTGTGCGCGTGTATATGAGCGCTTGCGTTGTACTGTGTTTCGCAAAAAAAAAAAAAAAAAAAAGACTGACGCCCAGCGCGAGTACACGTGTCAAAACCGCAGAGTTTCATCACAAACCAACAAAGAAAAACAAAAGTCAAAAGTGTAGCCGTAGCAACCGTGATCCGCCTCCATTCCCAAACCTCCACCGCCGCTCTCCGGCGAACCCTCCCCCGAGCCCCTCGTCCCGCCGAAGCACGGACGCCGCCCGCCCGCCACCTCGAAGGTATTCGCCTCTCGCCCCCATCCTCGTCCTCACCCGCCGTGCTGGGATGCCGTGGAATGGGGATCCCCACCTTCGGTGACGAACCCTAAGTTGATCTGGCCGTACTGGAGCTTCGTTCCGGGAATTTCTCTGATTCAATCCTAATCCCGCGCCGTGGAGTAGGTTATATATGCCCCTGTTACGAAATAAATATAGTTATCAAACTATTTGTTAGCGGAAGTAGGGCGCGAGGGGGTCGAATGCCACAGGCCAACGCCAGCTTTCGCAGGCAAATCAGACGTTAGTCAAATTTCCAAGGCATTACTAAAATTGATCAGCCTAAGTTAGGGCTAGATGGCGTCGAGTCAAAGATACCCCCAGGTATTCATGGGAAACGGGGACTAGTCTTAGTTAAATTGTTATCTGTTATATGTGTTGGTTCTCTCGTTGCTGTAGTAGTGCTAGAAGTCTCTTGATTATATACCACTCGAGGGGCAACAGCCAGCTACCCATTGCCACCTACATGACATAGTTGTACCGGTATTGCAGTCCCGGTTTCCATTTGTACAGTATAGCTGTAAAATATATGGTCAGTAGACCCTAAATATTTTGGAATAGGTTGCGGCCTTTCTTCATCTTCATTCATGATACAATCACTTCTTTTAAAGCGGAGTGCAAAAGGATCCCCTATATTGCAATACAACATCCAATTAGTAATAGCATTGTATTAACAAATTACTCCTACCATACTGGCAAGATGGTTATGTTTGACTGTACTTGATATTTGTTGAGTTGGATGTGTAGGGCTAGCCGGCTAGGGTTGAGCTTGGGCTATGGTTTGAATTTGTGGGCAGGGTGGGGCTTGTGTTCGTCATGCCAGGCTGTCAATTTAACATTCATATAATCTTGTGGTATCTGTGCATATTCCGAAAAAAGAAGCATTTTATCTCATGGTACAGTTTTTTTCAGAGCTAGCCTGCGGCAAAATGTACCCATGCACTTATTTTTCTATTTCAGGGTAATGAACTAGCACCGCCAACTCAGGAGGACCTGATAAAAGTCATTCAGTGGATGTGAATATTCTGCATCCCATTTAAGTTCTGCTTGAGATGGCAGTTGGGATGACATCCCAGCTCTTCCAAGGACCGACTGCTACCAACAGATTTTGCCAAACCAACAAATTTAGGGTACAGATTGCTCATGCTTTGCTCGTAGCTCATACTATATTTATTTTCTTTTTCATGAGTCTCTGCTGCTCCTTCTCCCCTACAGAGCCCAGAGAAGCGTTGTTCTTTCTCCATGCCGTCCACTTCGCTTCCTTCAGCTACTTATGTATGGTTCCTTCCTTTCAGTCTTGCTAAGCTAATAGCATATTTTAATTCTAGTATAGTTTATAGAATTGGTGTTGTGATGCTTCACTAGAAGGCATTTAACTGATTACTGATGGCGTCTTATCTATGTTCGAAATGTGAAGTATCTTTCCATCCCTGTGCCTAGTGTAAGCCAGCACTTGTTAATTTAGCAGAAGTGAAATATGTTTCAAGGCTGCACCGATGTATCTCGGACAGAATGATCCATCCCTGTCTATTTCTCTTTCACGTAGACACACCAGACAAGGCGAGGTACAACATCCAGTTACCTCAAGGATTTTGTTGTCAGCAAAAATAATGTAGAACTGAATCACAAGTCAATTAGTGTAGTCCGTTTGATTGGTGTACCGACAAAAGCATACACAGGGTTTGATAGACTGCAGATCACTCTCAGGGAAATAGCCCCACAATCATGCCGCATCATGTTTTATCATATTTGTTAATAGATTGAGAATTGTTGAACTACCGGTAGCTGGCGACTTGGCCAGTATATGCCAATGAAGTGCCAATGAAGATATCAGTTCCTTTGGTTAACTACACGAAGATGTTATTAACAGAGCATACTTTAGTCGTATGTCAATATCATTTTGGGGGAATACCGAGTAAATTTTTCCAAAATTTGCATCATGAACAATTTTTTTGCTGAAGGGGAAATACCTTTTGGGTACAAAACATTTCTATTACTAATATCTGAACAGTACCCTGCTTACTGCATTAATATAATGCTTACTGTACCTACACTGAACGTACTTCGGCATGGCTTGGCCACTTGGATGTAGGATAAAGGTCCGAGCACTGGGGATAGGGCACTAACCCTCATTAACCTGACAGGGAAGGGTACCTCCAAGGCTTAGAGAACTTTGATTATTTCATCGCTTAATCGCTTAATTCCAAAGGCCACATCCTTTGAATATAGGATCCACTGACTTATCCCATAAGAGTCAAACTATCTCCATGGTGCTATCTCAACTTATCTGTATCCTAAAATTCCTAACTAAATAAATATCTTTTTATTTTGAATGTTGCCATCTGTTCAAACTTCTAAGATAATCAATCCTGTAGACCTTTTTGTGTTGGCACTGTTCACCTTAAAAAACCTCCCGCAGTATTGTAATCGTTAGAATATTCCTGCAGGCGCAAGATCCATTGGTTCAGAATGTGTTGGGAAGGAGGTACAGGCCCATGCTTTATGTACCTGGCAGATATAGGGCCTCGAGTTCTAAATCTTTCGCCTTGCCAGTTTCTTGGAACGAAATTCCTTTGGTCAAGAGCACGACGTCAGCATTGGCTAGGTTGCCCCCTCCCCCTTCCCTCCATGTGGCATCATTTATTTATGAAGTTTGTTGAATGGTTAGATGGCTTGCATTGATGAACCTGGACCATTCAAATTCTGTAAACCAGAATATCTAGTGGTTCCTATCTGCACGATGTGCTGCTGGTGGGTAATGTGATATCCTGAAGCATCTTAGTAACGCTAGGAGCCTAGGATAGACAGATAATGTATGTGTTCGGTGGTCCACTGGCTACTGTTATTGCGCTTGCCAAGACTTTCAGTAACCTGTTGAATTCAGTATTATAGATTTTCTGATTAGATGCCTTGAGATACGGCAACATTGATATGGTAGGAAATGAATTTTTTTATCAACTGAACATATGAATTAAGCTGCGTACATGTTAGACAAGATAGTTTGGTTAGTAATCTTAAACGGAACTTACTTTTATTGTTGAATAGTCACTAACTGGATCAATTTCTTAGTCAATTGAACGGGATCTTATTTATTCTTTTTTCTCTTGTGGTTTTCTATACCATCTTATATGCAAATGCCAATCGATTTATGCTTGACTTTACTATTTAAGTAGCTTTTTTTCTCCCTTGACAGGTCGTGTGACAGTTTACTTGCACATCCTGCTACTGCCTTGTGGCACCTGCAATTGGAATAATTGTCTTTGCTCTATGGGGCTTTTTGCCTCTAATGAAGGACATCAGAAATCGTATTGATGTATGCTTCTGTTATATTTGACCATATATTCTATATTTTTAATTTCTCACCACCTAAAAATATCACAATATTCTGTAATGTACCTTGCAGCACGGAGGAAACTGGAAACAGAGCCCTACGTACGTAATTTCTAGATCCTACCTTCAACCTTTGCTTCTTTGGACAGGGGCGACACTAATCTGCAGGTATAACTGCAACAGATTTTTGTGATGTTCTCTTGCAGTAGTGATCCTATCTGATCGATATTGCAGCCTCAGAATTCTTAGCTATGCACCATTTACAGAGTTTGGTTTTAATTTGTTTTCTTTGCTCGCACACGTCCTACAGGGGTTTGGATCCAGTTGTGCTGCCTTCAGCAGCAAGCCAAGCTGTTAAAACGCGCCTTGTAACTTTTGTGAGATCATTATCTACCGTCCTGGCTATTGCATATATTTTGACAAGGTGCATATGATACATTCTCAACCTTGCTGATTGTTTGATACTTAGTTTAATGTATCAATCATAAATGTTTGCGTACAGATAATGCCAGCAGCATTTCACTGATAGTCAAATGCAAAAGCCTGGGAAGTACTAACATGGTTTATCTTCTTTTAGTTTGATTCAGCAGGTACATAAATTCCTAGTGGACACGCGTAACCCCAATGATAGAAGAAATGTAAGATCAATTTTCTTATAATATAATATAGCTGGAATCTCTTACATCATTCGGGTAGTCGGCAGTTTTGTCAGCTTGATTTCAGTATTTCTGATATAAGCCATTTTTTGAGGAACATGTAGGAATTACATTTTATTTTTAATTATACGCAATAGCTACCCCACCCAAGTGAAGACTTGAACTTGGGTGGTGGGATTGTACATCTACTCCACCCAAGTGAGCTAGCTTTCTACTGATCTAACTATGACAAGATGCAGATTTTGGTCTGAAAGAAAACTCTAGGGAACATGATGCAGATTAGCAGGGTTTGCTGGGGATTGGTAGATAAGAATGTGAGTTTTTTGGGGATAAGTGGTTATAGGGATGTGAGATTGTTTTGGGGAAGGGGACCCCCTCCCCCATTATGTGCAGTTCTTTTACTGATTAACTATGGGAAGTAAAGAGGTTGGTGGAGGTTGTGTAGCGGTTAGTTGAAGGAAGTTTTTTAACCTCGTTTTCTTCAGTTATTCATAGCAGTGTTGTGGGGGTGGTTGGTTCATTAAGAGTTGAAGATAGAAAGCATGACGGTCTAGTATTGTTACAATAGTGCCATAGTGTAGAATTTATGACTTCAAGGTTTACGTTCTCTTTCTTGCAAGCATATACTTGAAATAAATCTGATGGCATCAGCATGTACTTGTTAGCTTGAGTTAAACTATTTTAATGTGATTGGAATTTAATCTTCTAAGTTGTGCAATCAAGATATCCTTTATTTTTTATTTTGCTTGTTGTCACTTGATGTTTTTCCCTCAATTTTCTCCATGTCTTGGTAGCAGTCATTGAAGTTTGTTTCTTACAGATGGCTTTGGATTTTACCACAAAAGCTGTTTATACCGGCATTTGGATTGCTGCTGTTTCTCTCTTTATGGAGTTGCTGGGTGTCAATACCAAGAAGTGGATAACTGCTGGAGGTTATGGGACAGTATTGCTTACACTTGCTGGTCGTGAGGTAGTACAGGATTTTTTGTATTGATTGTATAATCCTGTTCCACAGTGTTAAAACATGCTAATAGCTATCTCAATTTATTGCAGATTTTGACCAACTTCATCTCAAGTATTATGATCAATGCCTCACGCCCTTTTGTTGTGAACGAATGGATCGTTACGAAAATAGATGGTGTTGAGGTTGCTGGTGTTGTTGAGGTCGGTGTCTTACCCTTGCATGCTTTATTTCAAACTTCCTCGAACTATTTTTCATTTAGTGTGGATATGTTCTGTTTGTTTCATTTTATCTACATACTTCAGCAATAGCCATCTAATTATGTAGTTATTTCTTCCATAATACATGCTTTTGTTTTATGTGCCAATAGCCCAATACTAGTTACACGTTCATACCCATTTTTTAATGCTTCATCTTATCATCACACTGACTCAAACTAAATTGATTTTCAGCATGTTGGCTTGTGGTCTCCAACGCTTATTAGAGGTGATGATAAGGAAGCTATATACATTCCTAACCATAAGTTCACAGTGTCTATAGTGAGAAATAACACTCGAAGGAGCCATTGGCGTATTAAGACCTATCTTGCGATAAGCCACATGGATGCTGGCAAAATTAGTGTAACTGCTTTGAATCAGTCTTGCACATTACATCTTTTTCTTTGACTTTTTTATCAGTATATGGAGACCTATCTTAAACCCGTCTCCCTGTTTTCTTTTGGCAGATAATTGTTGCTGACATGCGGAAAGTCTTGGCAAAAAATCATAATATAGAACAACAGAAGCTACATAGAAGAGTATTTTTTGAGAAAATTGATGAAGAAACTCAAGCTCTCATGGTACATTAAGTAATTCCATCCTTTAAATGTAAATGCTAGCGCACGATCACTCATTATGAAGGGCTATATCGTTAGTACGGCACACCATGATTGGCATGATCACTCCTTCCCTACTATTTTTCAAGAGAAAAATAACTCAGCTAGGAACTGATCAAAACCCTGTGATAGTAGGCTCTTATTCAATTTCATTCGGCTTCCCTCAGAATTTGCAACTATAATGTAAGTCTAAAATCTAGAACACAATCAGATCAATTCACATTGTCAAGACTTCAGCATGAAAACGCTTAAACTCCTTGCATGTAACTTGCCCAGTTTTGTGAAAGATGGATGCAGGTAGTAAAAAAAATCAGTTAGTGGGTAATTGTTGCCTTTCCTTTTTTTTTCACATCTACTTCCTTACCTTTGTGTTCAACTGGTGTCAAGATTCTTCATTTCATGCTCATGCATGTAGTGTCTAAATCCTTAAAATATTACACAATCTTCCATTTTATTACTTTCAGTTTTACATTGCTCCCGGATTCTTAATCTAAGGTTGGAATCATTTCGTTGTGTTTTCATGTAGATCTACATATCCTGCTTTGTGAAGACTTCACATTTTGAGGAGTATCTTAATGTCCAGGTAATGTATCTGTATATTTAGCTTTCAATAGATCATTGGCACATATTTTGTATGGCATATGCATGGTTCGTCAGATGTATAAATTTTCTGAAGAATAGTAGTACCTTTGTTCCTTAATAGATAGTACTTTCTACTCCCTCCGTTTTTTTAATATAAGATGTTTTAGCTATTGCACATGTTGTCTACATGCATGATAAAGTGAGTGAACATGCAAACTAAAACATGTCTACATACATTTGCATGCATATGAATGTGGACAAATACTAAAACATCTTATATTAAAAAACGGAGGGAGTAGTTTGTAGCGTTCATAATAAATAGCTGCCCAGTTTAAGTAGAATCAGTTCTACAGGGAATAACATTCAGACCCATCCAGTGTATGTGTCCCTATGTCATAACCACATCCAAGGTCCCATTAGCCATTTCCCATTTCCAGGCCGATTCTCACCTATTGGCAGGAACTGGATTTTGACCGATGATAGCAATCAGGGATAAACCACTCGGAATCTTTTTGTTCCAAATTGAACATAATTAAAATGGTAGAAATAACTACCATGCAACGCTCCAATCAGGATGATAAGTTGATATCCAGTTGAGCATAAAACTGCAGATGTACACTAAAAGACAGAGCATCAGCTAGTGATGTGAGCCTTTTGCTACTAGAGAATCTAAACAAAGATTGCAATGAAGTGCTCTGTGTGTAAACTTGGTTTAAATGGGCACATGCAGCATGATTATTGCAGATAATATTGCTAGCCTCAGCTGCCAAACCTTGCTGATTCTGTTGGTTTCCGATCCTCCTTGTTAAGTTTTGGTGCTTTGGGGAATGTGCGGTTGTTTACCTGTCATCAGCATAAAAAGGTAAGCAAATCCAATTACGTAACAAGAATGAAGACAATACAAACTTTATGGATACACTAAGATGGGCAAATAGCATGACTTAGTGTTTGAACCTCGAGCCTTAAGTTTTAAACAGATACAATATTTGCATGAATCCATGCATAGCATCAGCGATTACTCCAAATGAGACCTGAACTCCTGATCTGTTCACTATGTGGTACTTCATGTGTTATCCCCCCTCTGATATTATAGCGAAAACAACATAAGAGTCATCCATTTGTTTTTAGATGAAGCTTGACAGGAGAAGTCTAGAATACCATTTTAGCACAACGTGCATTTATTATATTGGCATTTAGATATCACTTTAAGCACTGACACGATGTTTTTCTGTTATGTTCCAAATACACAACAGGAAGATGTTATGTTGGATTTTCTTAGAATAGTTGGCCATCACAGGGCAAGGCTGGCAACCCCAGTTCGAACAGTCCAGAAATCATATGGAAATGCAGACATCGATAACATTCCATTTGGAGAGGAGATGTATAATCGTGTACGCGGCCGTCCACTTCTGATCGATACCTCTGCAAAGGTCAGTGAAGGCAAGTCTAAAGCTAGACCAACATCACGTGAAGAGCGGAATGTCAAGACAAGCGCATCGGTAGACACCAAGTCGGTTTCGCCTGGTAGTGCTAGTCTAAGCAATCTCGATAAGAAGGAACAGAAAAAAATGGTCTCAGAAGATGGTCCGATGAAGAATAGCAAGAATAGTCACGTGGGATCAACACCGCCATCTCCGTCAACCGAAAATGTCGATTCCCAGGCTGTTAAAGTGGAGTCTCAAGGATCGGAGGCCACGGAACGACAAGGAGATGGGTCAGTCTCTCTACCTAATCCTAAGAAAGAATCTAGACCTGCCTTGGAAGATAACATTGTTCTGGGTGTAGCGCTTGAGGGCTCCAAGAGGACTCTCCCCATTCAAGAAGGGATAGATCATCATGTATCCGAAAGTGAGCAAGACATTGTGGAGGTTGGTTCATCATTACCTAAGGATAAGAAAGACCAAAGCCACACGCCGTGAGGTAGATCGAGAGTTCAAACAGGTCCGTCCTTGCCAAGGATTTTGTCACCAAGCCTACCTTTTTTGTGTGCTGGTGCAAATGATATCTGTCACGCATCTCTCATTTTCTTTTGTAGATCTCCGCTGCTAATAATTCTTGTTTGCTAATCAACCTGTTAATAAGATGTAGCTTAGTCGTTGATTATGCCCGTAAGATGCGTGTACACATTTTGTACAAATGGTGCCGCTGCTGTATCGATCTGGTTGAGCTGCATGTTCCAATACGGCTGCACGTTCCAACATTGTTCTGGGTTGGGTTGGCCGTTGCATGTGCACGGCTGCCTGGAAACAATCTTGGCTTGTTGGACTTGTGGTAAGGCAGCAGTAGCATTGTGTACCGAAAGCTATACTGCAGTGCTTGGTTTTATGCGGCAAAAGTGGGTGATTGTATGTCTGAATTCGGATGCTTTATTATCTACTCGCTCGGCCAAGCATGTACTTACAATTGGGCATATGGAGTCACTTATGCGTCTGATCTGAGAAAATGACTAACATTTGTGCTAAGAGATATAAAACGTCGCTTTGACCAATTCTTGGGCGATTGAAATGTAACTAGTATTTCTATCCGAAAGGCTACCAGAGTCGACCTAGAAATGACTTTCCAAGTTGATACTTGATAGCGCTATAGCCATTACCAAAAATAGGTTTTGCTATAAGTGCTAGGCATCTCCAAAAGTGACCTCTCAAATGGACCTCTCATTTGTCCATTTGAGAAGTGTTCGGGACAAACGAGAGGTGGACAACTTACCATGTCTCCTAATGGGACCTCTCATCTATTCCTCAACAACTATATGCTTTGCCCAACAATATCAACTTGAAGATAAAAATTAGAGTGGATTTAAATTTAGGTATATTGAACAATTTCGAATGGCATAGTTCTAATTGAAATTCGAATGTTTCCGAAACCCTTGAACTTTGTCCCTCCATCTCTCCCTCTTGAGCTTCAAGTGCCCAACAATCAGATGGTTCGACTCACTCGACAATCAGGTTGCACTCGTCACCAAAAGATGATTCAGTAAATTCACTATAAAGTACTCATCATCGCTCTTCATTCTAACCTAAAAACAAATAAATTAACTACAATCAGTAGTCCATATTCAGTCATAAATCATACGCCATAACTGTACAAAAGTTGACACACACACTATGGTATAAATTATCTAACGACCATCTAGTGTAGTGATACTCATGCCATTCAGATTTTGCATGCTCTCCCTTTCTTCACAACCTTCACGATTATTCAGAGCAAAATATAAAGGCTCCTTTGGAGTTGGAAGCACTGCACTTTCATTCTCTAACATATATACAACCGAGGACATTAGAGGCCTATCGCTGGGATGGTCTTGAACACACAAAAGACCCACATGAATACAACGTAGAACTTCGTGAAGTGAGAATCCCGCAACAACAGAGGAGTCCACCAATTCGGCAGCTTTTCCATCTTCCCATAATCCCCATGTCTGAGCAAATATAATGAAGTCATAACCAAGTTACTATTTTGTTGCAAATTTCAGGTATTTGAGAATACTTACATAAGCTATAAGGCTAAAAAAGTTTGTTAAGAGCTGAGGTGAGCTGATCTTGTATCCACTAATAATTTCCAAGAGAAGAACTCCGAAGCTATAAGTATCTGATTTTACAGAAAAGGCACCTCTCATTGCATATTCAGGAGACATGTAACCACTGTTTAAAATATTCAACAATAAGTCAGCCAAGAATATATAAAATATACCATGTCACAAAACTGTAGATTTTTAGTATACCATTACTTACTATGTCCCAACAACCCGGGTAGTGTTTTCTTGGTCCTGGTTTGCACCAAATATTCTTGCCATACCAAAATCTGAAATTTTAGGTGTCATTTCTTGGTCCAACAAGATGTTGCTTGCCTTGAGATCTCTGTGAATAATTGTTAATCTTGAATCTTGATGGAGGTAAAGAAGACCTCTTGCTATTCCTTTAAT
The DNA here is from genome assembly GCA_947311845.1 of Poa pratensis. Lineage (NCBI taxonomy): Eukaryota > Viridiplantae > Streptophyta > Magnoliopsida > Poales > Poaceae > Poa > Poa pratensis. The sequence continues at coordinate 13,787,394 of CAMZMU010000086.1, forward strand.
AATTTTGAACCGTGTCAACCAATCAAGCACATGTTGTTTTGCAACATCTTGCATGATCAATATGAAATGAAGTTAGTCATCATAAATATCATTTTGTTTAATGTAAGAATTTTGAGATGTGTGATCAACAAACTAGCACATACCAAAAATAAAGGCATCCAAACTTTTGTTAGGTAAGTATTCATAGATCAGTAGCTTCTCATCTTCATGGATGCAGTAACCGAGAAGTCTGACTAGGTTCTTATGTTGCAGTTTGGCGATTAGAACTACTTCATTTTTGAACTCCAACGTACCTTGTCCAGATCCCACACTAAGCCTTTTGATAGCAACTTCATTTCCACCTTTCAACATTGCCTGCATGAGTTCACATTTTTCAATCGAACAAGAATTGGAAACCAAAATGTTCCACTCCTATAGTTGCCCCTTTTACATGAAAAGGTCCATTTTAACCTGTTTTAAGTCTGGCCCAAAAGATACTTCTCAGCTCCAAAAACTGCTTATTGGCACCTTTGAATACCACAACTAGTGCAAATTACTATCTCATCCTAAGCCACATCAATTTTGCATAGTGTGGCGTCATGGACATGTTTAGCATGCACTTCAATATCTAGTAATTGTTGGGTCTGCAAAGGTTCAGTTAGAAATAACAGTAATGGTAAGCAACTACGATTGGGGATTGATTGTAGCAGTTCTGATGCTTTGGATATTGGATGGCATAACCCAAAATAACAATTGAGCAGTAAATTACTCTCTTACTTTTCTATCCAAAACATATCACACTGTAGCAGCCTCTTTCTGTTACCTTGTAAACCTTGCCAAAACCTCCCCGTCCAAGCAAGTTGGAATCAGCAAACACATTTGTTGCAGAAAGGATGTCTTCATAGCTAACAAACAGAAATTCTGTATGTTTTCCTTCAATATCGTTGGAAGTGTTAAAGTATCCCTGCATTAGTTTCTTCAGGTTTTCCTTCTTTCGCCATTTTCCTGCTGGTTAGGACATCCATTTATACCCACTCCTGTACTAACATAATACGTCAAAAACAAGAAGACATTTTCTAACGTACCTCTGTATTTGTACCTCCAGAAGAGGGCTATGCATGCTAGTAGCAGAAGACATGCAATAATCGGGAGTACTATCTTTATTGAACTGCTTTTCTTGTCAACTGAAAATATGCGATCAATCAGAAATGTGAAATCCACTTGCATACTTACCATATAAAAGATCTATGAAGCTAATTATGTGCCAAGATTACTATAATTTAAGTACCTAACATTATGCTTTTGTGAATTTGACGGAGTAACTTGTTGTGAGACAACAAAATTTAAGGGTCCCTTCCATCCAAAGGAATTTTGGAGAATTTTAATACTCCCTCGGTTCCAAATTATAAATAATGTTTTAGATATTTTAATCTCGACAACATAGGGACTAAAATGAGTGAATTTACAAACCGAAACGCGTCTAGATACATGCGAATCAGAAAAAGCTAAAACATCTTATAATTAGGAACGCATGAAGTACTTATTATGGGACTTTCCTGTATATGGTAAGCATTTGATTAGCAGAATTGCAATCCTTAGGAAAAGTTCTTAAGGAATCATTTGTACTATGTTTTGGAGAAAAATTTCCATCCACTCCAACCTATGGTTTTCCTATGTTGTATCAAACATCATTTATAAATCCTAAAGATTTGACACTCCAATCTACATTTCCATATTCCCATGTTTATAGAATCCTATTAATCAAAGGGGCCCTAGTGAAAGGAAAATGACGTAGCGTGCAAATTAGTTGGATATGCACGATAATAATTTGTCATAAACAGTACTGCAGTGTAATTATTTAAACGTCGTTTTCTAATATATGTATATTTGCATGATAAATCATGTGCACATGCCCTACTTAAGACTGGTATAAATTTTGGCAAACACATGCTATTAATTTGTGTGGAGAGAACTCAATTAAGCCTATTTGGGACACAGGAATACCAGAGGAGCTTGCGAGCCGGAGGTACAAATTCTCGCCGTAGGTGTTCTTCGTGATGTCAACAAGCTCTCCAGACCAAACGAAGCACCTCGACGGGTCAGCCATGGCACCAGCACTGCTCAAGTTGGCGTAAGCGTAAGCCGTGCACGAGCAGTTGCGGCTGCACTCGGCCGCACATTGATCAAAGCTTCTGTTCCGTATATGCAAGAACTTGTCGGGAACCTTCATCAAAGGCAAGGTTACAAAATGACTTTGCTTGTCACATTCTAGCATCGTTGTTCTCCGACATCCTTTTGAAAAGTTAAGACCGTCGGGCTCAAACCCATCAAGACACTGGCATGCAGGGACGGTCTGGGTGAGGTCGCAATAGCTGAACGGGCCGCACGACCCGTAGACCTCGCACGCAGCAGCAGGAATTGAAACAATGAGTGCCCATGACGAGGAGCGATTGTTCCAGCTCAGAGACTTCATGCTGCCCGTGTAATCAAGCACGGCACGCGTAAACGGCGAGCCTTCAGAGATTGTAAACATGTAATAGAACTCGTTCCCAGAGCTGACAAGTTGTTGGTACAGGACGGAGCTACCATTGTTCAGTAATGTACCACCAGACACTGACACACTGCCCAACACGCTGACGCGGTAGTACGGCCTGGTCTTGTTCCAAATGACGAACTGAGGACCCGGAAATGTATCGTTGTAGGAGAAGTCCCCCGACGAAGGATCATTGGGGCCCTTCCAGGCAACAAGGCGCCCGGCGGCGACGTTGCTCACCAAGAACCTCATGCTTGGAAGGAGGGTGTCGGTGGGATGATCGAAACTTTGCCATATGTCCGTGCCGTTTGGCAGCCGGACGACAAAGTTCCCTGTGTTGAGCAGCACTCCGGTTGCTCCAGAGGTACTGATGTTGTTCCTCGACAGCCAGGATGTGAGGCCTTTGGAGTCTGTCAACACCAGGTCAGAGGTGTTTGTGATGGCGAGGATTGGTTTTGGAGCGGCGCTGATTGGGCTATCACGGTTGGCGACCCAGACGACGGTGCGCTCCGGGATGTTGTTGTACCAGATGCCTAGGTATAAGCTCTGATTACTGGAGTTGGTTTTGGAGAAGAAGCCGAGAGCAAAGTCCCCGCTCTTGGAGATGAGCTTGTTACCGGGAGAGAGTGGTTTTGTGTGTGTCAGCTGATCATCGGATCTGCAGAATAAACTCTGCAGTAGTAGGAGAATAAACGCTACTAGAATGCTTGATCTACCCATTCGATCGGTAGCAAAGGTATATGAGCGGGTGATTGGTCGAGAAAACTTAGCTGAGCTGCATAGTTCTTCGGAGAGAACAGCCGGTGGGCTTCAGGTGGAGGAATCTTGCAACGAAACTGGACTCTCTCATCGCACTTTAAGAATGGAAGATATCAAAGTGGCAAAGTCACTAATGAATAGAGACCGCAAGGACCTACAGCTAACTAGACCATTGTCCTTTAGGATATCAAAGAAGGCGACAGGGGAAGATAATCTCACTACCATTTTGTCCTTTAAAATATCACGCGCGGCCGTAGAGAAAATGTAGGTAAAACTGGCGCTCACGTACGCAGCCGTGTGTAGTGACTTTTCCCCGGCTGCTTAGGGACACCACTTACGAGCCAAGGTTGATAGAGTATTGTTCGAGACTGGAAAGTACGCAGTCTCTGTCTCGGGAGCAGGCCGGTTGATAGAAATTGGAATGGACTCAATAATTGACTATTGTTCGAGACTCGAAAGTGAGTCTCAATAATTGACTATTGTTCGAGACTCGAAAGTGACTCAATAATTGAGTATTGTTTCGGCGTTCGCCAATTTGGACTTCAAGCAACAGTGGGTCAAGCTTACCGAGTTCTTTTTTTTTGTTTGACGTGGAACACCTTGCATTCCAATTAACTGATGGAGACTAGATCGTCAGCCACAGCACGGGTTACATCATACGGAGGGTTCTCTAACCACACAGCATGGTTACCATGAACCTGCCTAGCACCAAGCGCTGCGAGCACATGCGCTGCAGTATTACAAGAACGAGGATTAAACGTAATCTGGTACTCGGTGAACCCAAGCCTCAGGAGGTATTTTGCTTCTTGAAAGAGAATTCCCAACAGTGCTCGATCATGTGAAGTAGAGGTAATAGCCTGTTGCAGGCTTTGGCAATCTGTCGACAGGATAATACGACCCATTCCGTGATATTCAGCCAGCTCTATAGCTTTCAGCAATGGCATAGCATCCGCGTGCATTGCATCAGATAAATGGTCCAGGCTTCCAGCTGCAGCAAAGATCATCTCACCTTCCGAGTTGCCAGCCACACATCCCCAACCCCCTCGTCGTGTCTCCTGGATGAACGACCCATCGAAGTTGATCTTGATCGAATCAGCTGGTGGCGCTTGCCATTTCTGTTTGGTGTATACAGTTCCAGGTTTGCTTTTACCGAAGGAAGTTTTCCACTCACCCACCTGATGCCATACTTGTCGTTGAAATTCATCAGCAGACAAGCGTTTCTGTCCGTGGTTTGCTTTATTCCGCTCCGTCCACCATGCCCGAAGGAGTCCGACAGTCCTGAGCTTCCGTTCCTCGGGAAGTTTAAGGATTTGCTCCATTACCTCTAATGCGTTGGTACAGCTTAGCAACATGACACGCACCTCCTCTAGAAGGGAAGCTCGCCACACCGATTTGGCTTCTTTGCATCGTAGAAACAGATGGCCACCATCCTCGAAGAATTTTCCGGAGACAACACATCTGGTATTGAGGTCAACACCCCGGCGCTTTATGTTCATGAACATCGGATGGCTATTATGACAAAAGCGCCATAGAAAATGTTGAACCTTTGCTGGGCACTATAACTTCCAAATTCCTTTCCAGACCATCTCACGCCAGTTTGCTGCATTCGACGGCTCTCCTTGGGCTGAAGTTGCATGTGTCTTTAGCAAATGCAGGTGGATTCGGTAAGCTGACTTTACAGAGAATAAACCCTTCGTGTCGAAATGCCACGCGATGAAGTCATCATGCTGCTCACATATTGGGATTTGCAGAATCAGATTTGCATCTTGTGGGCTGAAGGTTTGTTCGATAAGCTGGGCATCCCATCTCTCAGTGATTGGATCCAAAAGCTCTGAAACTCTAGACAAAATATTATTTCCACTTCGAGTTAGCGGTCTCCTCGCCGAATCTCTTGGAATTCACGGATCATCCCAGATGGCTATGTTTTCTCCCGAGCCCACCCTCCATACCATTTGACTAATCTCATCACAAAGTGATTTAGTCAGGTCAAAACACGCCATAGCATAAGTGGGAATAGCCTGGGCTTTTAGGTACTGAAAACACTTCCTCTTGGATCGGCCAACATACATAGGTAAACCAAGGTACTTCCCTTCTGTTGTCTCCTTTTGCAGCCCCAAAATATTCAGCAGCTCGTTCTTCTTTGCACGAGGTGTATTGGTGCTAAACAGGATAGAGGATTTGTCTCTGTTTACCACCTGTCCAGACCACAACTCATAAACTTGTAGTATTTTTTAGATAAAGGGAGCTTTATTACTTAAAAAGTTTAAGTATTACACCCAGCCTCTGCATAACCAAGATGCACACAGCCGAAACAAGTCTAAAGTTCAAAACATAAAAAGACGAATTACATATCATAATGAGAAATTGTAAGAACGCTTAAGGTGATGGAGGGCCAATCCGCAAATTATGCTGCCATCCATGTTGGGATAAAAAGTCCCTCGCCGTATCCTCCAGTCTGGTACACACCTCCATAAACAGGTCTCGATGCCCCACACGTTGCAACTGAGACCACGAACGGAGAGTAGTAGTAGTCCTGTAGATAACCTGCATAAGAGAACAACTTTTATCATTAAAAATCTTGTCATTTCTGCATAGCCAAAGCGACCATATTATGGCAAGCGCTCCCACCCTAATAAGTTGTTTGAACCTATTGTCCACCTCATTCAACCAATTGCCAAAAATATTGGCAACGCTTTTGGGTGGGTAAATAGTAGAACCTATCTGGATGATGGACCATATAGAACTAGCAAACTTGCACTCGAAGAATAAGTGTTTGATCGTCTCTTCTTTATGACAGAAGACACACTGTTTACTTCCATGCCAATTGCGTTTTGCAAGGTTGTCTTTTGTGAGAATAACTCCTCGACGAAGGTACCACGCAAAAACTTTATTTTTGAGTGGAATCTTCATCTTCCAGACTTTCTTATTATTATCCACTGGCACATCTGGCTGCATTAGAGCTGTATACATAGAGTCCACTGAGAATTTACCGTTATTGTGTAAATTCCACCGAAACTCATCAGACCCTTGTGTCAAATTGACAGTAGCTAGGCGCTGTAGCAACTCGTGCCAAGCCGCCAGCCTGGGACCAATAAGATCTCTTCTGAACGTCACGGTTGGAGTATTATTTACCAACACTTGGGCAAGCGTATCACTCTTGTGACGTCCAAGGACTATATTGTATAAGACTGGATATTGTTCTCGGAGCGAGTTAGTACCCAACCACCTATCCTCCCAGAACCTTATCTCCGACCCATCCTTAATGGAGAAAGAACCGTATGGGAAGAAGAATTTCTTCGTCGCCATTAGGCCAGCCCAAAAATGCGAATCACCTGGTTTCCAAGAAACCTGTGATAATGCACTTGAGCCTATGTAGTATAGCATTAATCTCGGCAGCACCTTCTGGAGTTGCCTCAAACAAAATGAGAGAGTCGTCAGCAAACAACAGATGGTTAACCGTGGGTGCTTCATTCGCAATCTTGATACCCTTTAGCCTCCCCTCAACATCAGCTCGGTTTAGCAGTGCTGACAGGCCCTCCACACATAGCAGAAACAAGTACGGCGAGATTGGATCACCTTGGCGCAAACCTTGCCCTGTGGTGACAGTCTCCGTATAAGAGCCATTAACGTTGAATCTATACCTCACAGTACGCATGCATTTGGAAACTAGCTCAATAAACTCATTCTTGAAACCCAACTGCCTCATAACCATCTCTAGAAATGGCCACTCAACACGATCATACGCCTCGCTCATGTGCAATTTCAGGGCTGCATGGTAGGTACCTCCTCTACATTTCCTCTTTAGGTGATGTGTCATCTCATATGCCAGGATAGTATTATCTGAGATTAATCTCCCTGGCACAAACACACTCTGATTTGGAGAAATGAGCTCTCCCAAGATGCATTTCAACTGGTTGGCGACAACCTTGGACACGAGTTTGTACACCACATTGCAAAGGCTAATAGGGCGAAGATCTTTAAGCCTTTCTGGGTTCTGAACCTTTGGGATAAGCACCACTAGGGTATCGTTCCGTCCCTCCGGTGTACTGCCGCCTTGCAATACATGTAGTACCTCCTGCACAACTTTTTCGCCAACCAAGTGCCAATACTTCTTGTAGCAAAGAGCCGGCATTCCGTCCGCCCCCGGCGCTTTGAGATCACCAATACTGTCTAGGGCCACCTTCACCTCCTCAGTAGTATAATCAGCCATCAGCATATCATTCATTTCGGTCTTTGAAACGGATAGGGGGACCAAGTTACACTACTAGTACAGATCAGACAATTGAATGCCCCTCACTCGCATACCAGCATACCATTTTACCATAATCGTAACAAAGATCATGCGAGCTTTGAAGATCAAGAAGTACAATATGGAAAATCTTCTTGAGGATGATCGCGAGGTTCAGGGAACCGTCAACATGAAGATGAAGATGTCCAAGCAACAAAAAGTGGCATTTGCGGGTGTGGATATGATGGGACGTGGTTCTCGAAGGAAGACACACGGTGGTGGCCAGCCCTCACGGCAAAGGAATGACAAGTTCTAACGGAAGGCTGTTTGGAAGAAGATGCTTTGTATGCATGATGATGACTGTTGAAAACCTCAAGTCCGGAGTGCAATTGGATCAAAGATATCAAGAAGCCGACAAACATCCAAACCTTCTTGCAGGCGGTTGATCTTTGGGAAGAAACCAGGTTGCTATTTTTAAACCCGGACGCGGAGGATGTCTGGACTTGGACGTGGGAACCCAGTGGCGCGGCATATACACCACAAAATCCGTCTATGCCGCCTAATTCGCAACCAACACGGATTGCGAGGCCGCCAAGGAAATTTGGGAGTCTAGAGATTCGCTCAAGATCAAGTTCTTTGCATGGCTGCTCTTTAGACAGCGGGTTTGGACCGCAGATAGGTTTGGCTAAGAGAGGCCTTCCCCATAATCCAAAATGCGTTTTCTGCAACGCGGAGAATGAGACCGCCAAGCATTTGTCCATGAAGTGTGCGGTCATCAACATTCTTTGGTGCAGGGTCCTAGGTTGGGCTGGTCTAAACAAGATCAAGCCACGGGCTAGTTCATCGCTAAACAAATGGTGGTTGAAAAGTGAGAAAAAACTGCACGGAAATGACAGGAAAAAATTTCTTGCCATTTTCGCGTTGGTAACCTGGACAATCTGGTGTGAAAGACACAAGAGGGTGTTTGACAAAGTGGCTAAGCCGATGCAGATTTTGGTTGAAAGCATCAACTCCAAAGCTCGCCGATTGGAGGTCGTCAGCAAGGGTCGTATGAACTTCCAGTAGTAGCTTCGGTTGTTGTAGTGTCCTCGCTCTTTTTTTGTTTCCTTCTTTTTTCTTCCTGTGTTGTTTTTTCGGTCGTGATGATCGTATTTGTATCTTCGTTATTGTACTTAGATCTTTTATGACATGAACCTCTTCCCTCTTAATATATTTTCTAGATAAAGGGAGCTTTTATTACTTAAAAGGTTTAAGTATTACACCCAGCCTCTGCATAACGAAGATGCACACAACCGCAAATAGTTCAAATGATCAAAAAACTTAAAAGGCGAATTACATATCATGATGAGAAATTGTAAACACGCCTATGGTGGTGGAGGACCGAGTCGCAAATAATGCTGCCATCCATGTTGGGATAAAAAGTCTCTCGCCGTATTCTCCAGTCTGGTACACACCTCGATAAACAGGTATCGATACCCCCACACGTTGCAAATGAGACTACAAACGGAGCGTAGCTGTACTCCTGTAGATAACCTGTATAAGAGAACAATTTTTATCATTAAAAACCTTGTCGTTTCTACATAGCCAGAGCGACCATATAACGGCCAGCGCTGCCACTCTAATAAATTGTTTATATCTATTATCCACCCCATTTAGCCAGTTGCCAAAAATGTTGGCAATGCTTGTAGGTGGATATATAGTAGAACCTATCTGGATGATTGACCATATAGAAATAGTAAGTGGACACTCGAAGAATAAGTGCTTGATGGTCTCGTCCTTGTGACAGAAGACACACTTTTTACTCCCATGCCAATTGCGTTTTGCAAGGTTGTCTTTAGTAAGAATAACTCCTCGACGAAGGTACCATGCAAAAACTTTGTTTTTTAGTGGAATCTTCATATTCCAAATTTTCTTATTATTATCTACCGGCACATCTGGTTGGATTAAGGTTTTATACATGGAGTCCACAGAGAATTTACCATTATTGTGTAAATTCCATCGAAACTCATCTGACCTTTGTGTCAAATTGACATTAGCTAGCCGCTGTAGCAACTCATGCCAGACAGCCAGTCTTGGTCCAACGAGGTTTCTCCTGACGTCACGTTTGGAGGATTTTCCTCCAACACTTGAGCGAGAGTATCACTTTTATGACGTCCAAGGACTATACTGTATAACGCCGGATATTGTTCTCGGAGTGAGGTAGTTCCAAGCCACCCATCCTCCCAAAACCTTATCTCCGAACCATCCTTGATGGAAAACGTACCATAGGGGAAGAAGAATTTCTTCGTCGTCATTATGCCGGCCCAAAAATGTGAATCACCATGTTTCCAAGTAACCTGTGATACCGCACTCAAGCCTACGTATTTCCTTCTAAGAAGAGTTTGCCACACCCCATCTTCGGTTAGCAGCTTAAACATCCATTTACCGAGTAGGGCTCTATTCTTAACCTCAAGGTCATGAATCCCAAGACCACCATGGACCTTAGGTCGGCACACTACATCCCATTTGGCTAGCCGATATTTCTTTTTCTCATTATCCCCTTGCCAAAAGAATCTAGATCGAAAATAATCCAATCGGTGCAAGACTCCTTTTGGTATTTGGAAGAAGGATATCATATATAGTACCATGTTTATTAGTACTGAATTTATGAGCACCAATCTCCCACCTAGGGATAATAATTTTCCTTTCCAGCTACTCAACCTTTTTTGTAGTCTTTCCTCGACATGTTTCCATTGAGCGATCGTTAGCCTCTTAAAATGAATTGGGATGCCAAGATAGCTTATCGGAAACTGGCCAATCCCACAGCCAAACAACTCAGCGTAATGGGTAGCCTCGTCCTGAGCGTCGCCAAAACAAAACAATTCACTTTTATGGAAATTAATTTTGAGTCCGGAAAGTTGCTCGAACGCTGATAAAATTAATTTCAGGTTTTTTGCTTTTTCCATATCATGTTCCATAAAGAGGATTGTGTCATCAGCGTATTAAGAATGGATAATCCACCATCTACTAGATGCGGAACCACTCCTTCAATTTGCCCATCCAGCTTCGCACGTTCAATGATTATAGCTAGCATATCAGCAACTATATAAAATAATATAAAATAATATAGGTGATAATGAGTCGTCCCTCTTAATATATAACATGCAACTCTCCTGCATGGTTAAAAAAAACATCTTGAGTGAAGAAGTAAGGTTTATCGAACCAGTAGAGTGTAAAGCTTAGCAAAGTTTGAAGTGGAACCTACACATAAAACACAAAGCTTTTTGTGTTTAACGTTTCAGGGAGGTTGTGAAACTTCCTGTCTCGCTAAAAACAAACAAAGGATTAGACGTATAGTGTGAAAGAAAATAGCAATAAACACAAAAGTAAAAACGGACCAGCGAGCTAATGATGGTGAAAAGTACGTAAACGAGGTTGTAAACAATGTAAAAAGATTGACGGGAGGGGGGGGGGGGGGGGTGGTGGGGCATAGTTACACTAGTGGCATGTTTCTTAAATAAATTATTAAATTACAACTAGGCAATTGACAAAATTATTATCATGTCATTATGACAGAATGTTCAGGGAAAATATTTATGTATGTGTCACGTCTACATGTATATACCGTGCACCGGCACCACATCTAAAACAAATACTACTATCCAGCAATGCATCTCTAAGAAATTAAGTTGTAAGCAACAGAGTATTGCAGTAAACTCATTACATAATGTAAACAACATTTATTATCAATAAGTGAAAATAAACATCGCTTTTTTACCCCTAGTAGCAACAACATACCGGAGGCGGCGATTTGGGTAGTGGGTCTAGATGCACCCATTAGGTAATTTATTTTTGGTTTTTTTTCAGAATGTCAAAAAAATTCAGAAAAAATCCGGATGTACATTTCAGCGTGATGTGTTAGCACAAAAATTGGCATGGTGAAAAAACTTTTTTAGCGACCTGTACAAAAAAGACAAAATTCTGACACGTATATATACATTTCGGTATGTCCGAATTTGTCTTTTTTGCACAGGTTGCAAAAAAAGTTTTTTCTTCGCGTAACTTTTTGTGTTGACTTGAAATGTGTTGGACTACATGCAAAAATTTTATTTTGAATTTTTTGACATTTGGAAAATTGTTTTTTGGGTAGTGGGTGCATCTACACCCACTACCCGTTGTGAATATCCGCAACATACTACTCTTAGTCGTTTTGTCAACTCGAGACCAGCGATGAACGAGGCATGAACCCACTATATATCTAACATATACTCCCTCTTGGGGATTTAAAAAACTACTTGTCCAAAGCAATTATATAAATCAGAGAGCATGTAAGAACGTAAATAAATCAATATAACCATATATATAACATGCACAATCTGATCATAACATCACAATTCATCATCTCCCAGCAAACACAACAAATAGCAATTAGATGAGATGAATCTTGATCATGTAAGGCAGCTCACGAGACCATTGTATTGAAGCACAACGAAAAGATATCACCATCTAGCTATTACTGTGGACCCCAAGGATGAACTACTCATTCATCATCATGGAAGCAGCAAGATTGGTGTAGATGCCTCTTGCGATGATTTCTCCCTCCAGCAAGGTGGTGGAGCGGACTCTGAAACCCCGCGTGAATTAGGATTTCCTTGACGGCGGTGGCTCGGCTTCCCCTTTTGCAAAATATTTTCCGTCCCCGAAAGTTCTAGGGTTAAATGCAATTTATAGGTGAAGACCAACCGAAAGGCGGTGCTCGAGGGGCACGGGCAACCTCAGGCCGCGGGTCAGCTCTGGCCCGCTGGTGGGGCCCACGGCTGCGTTATGGGTCCCCTCGGGGTTGCCTGATCCTCGGTCTTCTTCCGTGCAATAAAAAATCCTCATAAATTATCGGCCTTTTCTGATGATATTTCTTTAATAGCTTTTTTGAAATATAAAAACAGCAGAAAACAGAAATTGGCACTTGGCATCTTTTAATAGGTTAGTACAATAAAATGCCATAAACTAATATTAAATCATAGTAGAAATATGTTGCAATGATATAAAAGTAACATGAATCAATAAAAATTACAGATACGTTTTGGACATATCAATGCATGCTGAGGTTTATAAGGAAAATTATGAATGCTACAATGAGAGGAAGTCGACCCTCTCTAATCAAAATAAGATCATGCAAGCTTTGAAGTTGACGCTTGATAGCTAGTCCTCTGTGTCCACAGTTCCTTATGAGAACTGGAGCAACACGAACGCCACTTGGGAGGATGAAGTCCCCTCCAAGGGCATGCAGATAAAGATGGCACCATGAGCGGCTACGAGGATGACGAGTCAGAGGAGTGATCCTTCGGCTCGCTAGGCCAGTCTCTGTTTCCTTGTAGGCGCCTTGATTCCAAACGGGGAGAACAAATTCTATTAGGTTATTTGATAATTTGCATGAGTCGGGCACAAGTTTTGCTAGTTCATTTGGTTCTTATAGCTTATGTCCATTTTATCTTTGTTGTTAAACTATTGGTTTATTTTGAACTCCATTTGCTTGTGTGTTGGTAAAACATGGGTACCCAATTATTTATGTAGTCGAAGACTATGTGTTGCTTATATTTGTCTTGTGCTAGTCTTTAACTTTTATTTTTACTTGTGCAAGTTATGCCTTATTTATTTATCCATGTGATCTTGCACGGTTTATAAAATCTTGGGATGTTGATGCTATGTTTTGTGCATTTTGTATTCAAATGTAAAATCCAAATAATGCACACATTTTGGGGGAGACCGTCTATATATTATAGATCTTTTTCCTTGTGTATCATAATATTTTTTATGCAAAGAAAGGGCATTTTCCTTCGTAAAAGGTTTTGGTGTAGATGAGAACATAATTTTTAGTCTACTAGCTAAATGCCCGTGCGTTGCAACGGGATAACAATAGTTTTTTAACGTTTCGTGACATTATGTTTGGAAACTTACTTTACCTTTTAATGTGTGGTGTCATAGATTTATTTTTGTTCAGACTAATTACTTCACAGTTGTCTGACCCAGAAACCAGATATGAAGATTTAGTTGAAATACCTATCTTGGCCCTCTTAGGCAAAGCAGCTGTAGTAATATCCATTTTAGAAAATGTAATAATATCTCAAATTTTAGTAGAAAACATGAAAATCCTGTCAGCTGATAGGCTTCAGTAATATGATACTATGGATCCTAGATTCTAAAGTCCGCGGCATCAGTTACATATGCATAAACCAATGATGGATTTGTTGAAATGTATAATGAAAAAAAAAATATTTGGATTGATTCTTAAAAGTGAGAAAACGCAACCAGACAATATTACAGTAGGGGGCTGTACATTTTAGACAAAATTGGAGATGAACTTATCTCCGGATCATAAAATAACCATGCCATCTATCCGAAAGATCGAAACTGAATCCGCCTCTTACACACCAACAACTCAGTGCATAACTAAACCTGGTTTGCAGAATACACCAATGTGGAGGCCTCAAAGTTTATCTAGTTCATGCTCCGTTGAATCAAAGTCGAAATCAGCCCAATAAAATTGTACTTATAGATCAAATATAGGTTCGGCAATTGGCATCTATACTTGAATACAAGATGACCAATCCATGCAGGCCTTAACCGGCAAAGATCACTAAATCCCGTACCTGATAAAAGTATGTAGAATCTGATAACAGTATATAAGTAAGTGTCCACCGTAATTGATTACCTATATGCAATTAGCACAGCCACAAACATGGGTAACCTGCAAAAGTGCTAGGAATCATAGTTAACGAAAGATGTATTTGCATAGCAAGTGGATTTTGGTTAAATCCTGAGAGCTACCTTAATTATAGTTACATGAAAGATCACTAACAAATGCAGAACAACTATCTACAGCCATTAAATATACCTGTCTGTACACCATGCCAATTAGTAAAGATTAAGGAACCTTTGACAAACCAATATGTGAGAATTCAAGTTGATCATCTACCAATTATGTCCACAAACAGGACAGATGCTCACGTTCGAGAAGACCGGATCGCCACTGACCGGATCGCCCGAGGAGATCGCTGAGTGGGTTGCGTGGGCGCTGCGTCACCATGGGCTATAAAGCCAGCTGTAATCGTATGTGGTAAGTGCCCAGTTTGAGTAAATAGAGAAGCCGTTTGTCAGGGAGGCGTTTGTCGCCGAGGTGTATGTCGCTGCATATACTCGTGTCTCATGTTCGTGTGGAGTTCGTCTCCTTCCGTCCGGCGTTCGTGCCGCCGGAGGGCTGCTTGGCGTATGTCGCCGGAGGGCAGCCCCCAACATGGAAAACATAATACGAGATGTATAGTATACTTACTGTGGCAAGGGATCTAGAGACAAAGATCTGGAAAAGAGTGGAGATGGACACAGAGCACCAACCTTGATTTTAATCACGTGCTATAAATTAGTCCAACACGCTCAACCATCACGTTTTTTCCACACTTGACCTGAGTTTAAGGATAGAGTAAGCGAGAGTAAGGAACTTGATTTCGTATAGAAAACTGAAGACAATTGTGTAACTATGTGACAAAGCTGAACTAACTTGATGGTTCTGATAGGTCTCGTACTTTTAACTGAACTAACAGTGATAGTCCGGCAAACTGAACTGCAAAAATACCGGGAGGTTCCCCCGCAAAAAAATATACCGGGAGGTTCTGATGGATCTCGTCGCTTACCTCTTTTTCTCGAGTCTGAGGTGGATCTCGACAGTGCCATGGCTGATGACAACGGCATGTACGACGACTCATTGGCCACCGGATCTGACATAGGCACATAGCCAGGCTATAAAAGCCACACATGGGTGCTGTTTCCTGCTAGCTCTTCTCTAGGGCGTTCTGGCCGGGCACGACGATCTCCATCACCGGGAGTGTCTGCTCAATGATTGAACCTCAGCGTGGAAGAGGGAGACGCATAGCGCAGCTAAGCGATCGGTCGACTGTGAACCTCGTGACGCGGAGGATGGAGAGGCGGCGTAGGAGGGTGAGGTTCTCCCGCCGGCCGGGGGCGGCGCCGAGGGCCACCGTCGTACATACCGCCTTGCTCGTAACCGCATGGCCATCAAGGGATGCGTTGGTCGCTGTCGAGATCCCCAGGAGGAGGGTCAATCGTGGGGCGCTGGATTGGGTGTGTCACCAATGCTGATTGAGAGGGCGATTGATTGGCCGTGTAATTAAGGCTGATTGGCCAATTGATTTCCTGCTAAAAAGCCGGTGACGAGGAGATGACGCGGAAAAAAAACTTGTTGACAACAGGACGGTGGCTTGACGAAGGAAAATGTGGGGCGAAAATGTGTGGAGAAAAGAAACAAATCGAGAGGTTTGATAAAGGGAAATTCGTGCTTTTTAGATAGTAGAGATAGAGATAGAGAATCAGATAAGCTAATGATAATGGTGATTTATTCTACATTACTACTGTACTGATTAGCAACTCCATGACCCAGTAGGCAAATGCTGTAGGCCGACCTGTCAGTGACCAAACCTACGAGACAAGCCGACCGCACCAGCTCTGCTCTAGTCCTCCCCGGCGCGCGCGGCCCGTACCCTCCGGCCACCACCCACCCACACCCACACGCGCACCCCCAAATCCCATTCGCTCCCGCATCGATCGCCGAATCCCACCGCCGCCGCCGCGATGAGCGTGGTGGGCTTCGACGTCGGCAACGACACCCTGGTGGCGGCGGCGGCGCGGCAGCGCGGGATCGACGTGCTCCTCAACGCCGAGTCCAGCCGCGAGTCCCCCGCCGCCGTCGCCTTCTCCCACAACGCGCGCCTCCTGGGCGCCCACGCCTCGGGCGCCGCCTCCTCCCAGCCCCCCTTCTCCAGCCCCAAGCGCCTCCTCCTCCTCGCCTCCCGCCCCCTCCCCCGCGACCTCCCGCGCCTCCCCTTCCCGTCCACCTCCCCAACGGCGGCGGCGGGGGCGCCCTCGTCCACGCCGACCACCTCGGCCGCCGCATCGCGCTCTCCCCGCCCCACATCCTCGCCATGCTCCTCGCCTACCTTAAGCAGCTCGCCGAGGCCGACCTCGAGGCGCCCGTCGCCGACTGCGTGATCTCCGTCCCCTGCTACCTCACCCAGGCGCAGCGCCGCGCCTACGCCGACGCCGCCGCCGTCGCGGGGCTCCGCCCGCTCCGCCTCATGCACGACCTCGCCGCCACCGCCCTCTGCTACGGCCTCTACCGCTCCGACCTCGGCGTCGCCGGGGCGGCCCCACCCACGTCGCCTTCGTCGACGTCGGCCACTCCGACACCCAGGCCGGCGTCGTCGCCTTCGACCCGTCCGGGATGAAGGTGCTGGCGCACGGGTTCGACGCCGACCTCGGCGGCCGGGACTTTGACGAGGTGCTGTTCGAGCATTTCGCCGAGGAGTTCAGGGACAGGTATAGGATCGATGTCCTCGGCAATGTGAAGGCGAGCATGAGGTTGAGGGCTGCGTGCGAGAAAGCGAAGAAGGTGCTGAGCGCCAACGCGGAGGCGGTGGTCAACATTGAGTGCTTGATGGAGGAGAAGGATGTTAGGGGGATGATCCGGAGGGAGGACTTCGAGAGGCTCTGTACGGATTTGCTGGAGAGAGTTGTGAGCCGTGCAAGAGGGCGATGGCAGACTCTGGCGTTGGATTGGAGAAGCTGCACTCTGTGGAGCTCGTCGGGTCAGGGTCTCGGGTGCCTGCTATTGCTAGAGTTCTCGCGGGGTTCTTTAGGAGGGAGCCTAGTCGCACAATCAATGTCAGTGAGTGTGTTGCTCGGGGCTGCGCGTTGCAGTGTGCAATGCTTAGCCCCACATTCCGTGTTCGGGAGTATGAGGTATGCATGCTTGCTCTTTTTCTTGTAGTCTTTGATGTGTAATCTTTATGATTGCTGGCTGTGTAGTGAGAGCTGTTGCATTTGGTGTTTTTCAGGTGCAAGATGTAATTCCTGCCTCAATAGGATTTTGCACAGAAGAAGGCCCAATATCAACAAACTCAAGCAACGCGTTGTTTCGGAGAGGCCAGCCCCTTCCCAGTGTTAAGATCATCACTTTGCATAGGAACAGCGGTTTTACTTTGGATGCGTTTTATGTGGATGAGAATGAACTGCCTCCTGGAACTTCAACACAAATCGGTAGTTTTCAGGTATGCAGCTAACTCTGTTGACTGATTAAAGATGATCATGTTTTAGTTTTTGCTCCAGATGTCTCTTTTGTATGATTTGGTTGTGAGACTGTGTTATCTCTATTTGCAAATACTATAGCTCCAAGACAGTAGTGTTTCATTTCATGGTACCATTGTTTCTTTTGAACTTTTGATGTCTCCGCACCTTGTTTACAACAATGAGAAGTTACCATTTTTCATGTGTTCTGCTGCCTTATCTAGACACCTTGTTGTGTTCACTTAACTGGTGCTTTAGTAGGCAATGAACAATACTCCTAGAATGGACAAACAATCTTTTCAATCATAATACATGAGTATAAGCGTGATAGGCGATTTATAGCAGTTCTGTTTCCGGAAGTGCATATCTTCAAGGTATTATGCCTGGGAAGTGTCAACTACTGTAAACGACAAAAAAAAAAAAAAGACATTTGGAACTGTAGGACTACTAGCACATCACAAATGATTTTATTCAGAGATTACCTTGTAACTTCATTCTGTAAAGAGATTACGACATGTATTTGCAACAAAGAAGTATTGAGATCTTTAGTTGATTAGTTGTAATCATTCTTTGCAGTTATCCTCTCATTATTAGTGTATTCGAAGTCATCATATTCTCGATACTACCAATGTCTCTTCAGTTGGCCGTGAAAAACTAACATGCTCTCTTAACAAATCTTAAAATTCCGTCTACTAAGAGGCTAAGAGCTCATGTGGGAGTGGTGGACTGCAAAGTATCAAGTTGTTTAGTTCCTGATCATCATTTCGAAATTCATTCCAGACAAGAATTATATTCCTAGCTTTTAATTAACCTCAGTGCACTCAAAGATTAGTGTTGTAGGGGTTGGGAGGTGGATGCAACACATGCATTTACCTACTGCAGTGATTTCATAATTTATGTATTGCACCTCTTGCCGTCTGAAAGCTATTAAGCATGTATGCCAGTTGAACCCATCAACTGAATGATGTTAATACTTACTGTTAAGCTGCTGTCTTTCATAATTTCTTCAAATTATTTTAAGTGTTATTATTTGCTTATTGCAGATTGGCCCTTTCCGAGCACACAGTGAAAAATCTATAGTCAAAGTAAAGATTAGGTTAAATCTCCATGGACTGATTTCAGTGGAATCAGCTGTTGTAAGTGTTGACTTTCATACTCACTGCCGCATTTTGATTATAAGTTGTTTAATATTCTTTCTAACCTTCAAAGTTTAAACTGCCTCAGTTGATTGATGATGATCAAAGGGATGCAAATTCTGCTGACTCTATGGAGGTCGATTCCAATGATGACATGGTAAGGGATTATGTCAGCTCTCTCTGAGCTTAGATCTGTGCTACATGTGTTCCTCTAACATATCATGTAGTAACAATAAAAAACAAACATACAGTTCAGTATGATGACCAAAGGGATGCAAATTTCACTCATTTTATGTATGCAAATTCAGCTGACTATCCCTAATACTGTAGTAGCATGTATTGCTGTATGAGTATCATTAGCAGCTGGCGCTCTGTCTTGAAGTAGGCAATAAGAAAGCTGTACTAACTCGCAAGCGTACGGCCTCCTTTTGCTTGTACTTCATCCATATGCATATGTATGATCTTTAACTATTAAGGTGATACCCCGCAAAAAAAAAACTATTAAGGTGATAAAAAGTCTGCGATAAATCTTTCTAATCCTTAGCTGGTTGGGTGAATGTACCTTATTATTAATTTTAAGTTGAGTATTTGAAATGGGAGAGGGGAAAGTTCCTGCCAGATGCATAGCATACGTTGAAACTTTAACAAATCATCTTTCAATTATATGCCCAAGTAACTAGGTGCGTCAACTGTTATTATGTGCAGGATCACAAGTCAAGAAATGAAAGGCCAATGCACCGGCAGGAGTTGCCAATTGTTGAGCAAATTTATGGTGTAATGAGCAAGCAGGAGTTGCTGGAAGCTCAAGAGCAGGAACAACAACTGGCTTATCAGGATAAACTTGTGGAGCGAACGAAAGAAAGGAAGAATGCATTGGAATCCTACGTGTATGACATCCGCAATAAGGTGTGAATCTGAGTATGTTTGTCCAATTCCTTTCCCAACCTAAAGTTCTGTTCTCTGACAATTCTTTTTCTAGCTTTCTGAGAGGTACCGGAGCTTTGCAACTGATTCGAAAGGGAAGAAATCTCAGTTAATCTACAACAGACGGAAGAATGGCTTTATGAAGAAGGTGATGATGAGACAGAAGAAGTTTACACTAGTAAACTTGAGGAGCTTAAAAAGGTATAAATTGAACTTTCATGCTGGTTATTTGTCTGCATGCATGGTATTTCCCGGTATATGTTTGTCAAGGCCCTGTTTGGAACTGCAGTAACATTTCACACCTGTAAACAATTTACACTAGTAAACTACTTGGCACAAGAAATACCAATCAAGACAGTGGTAATTTATTTTCTGTGTGAATGGCGTTTGGGTAGACACTTAGAAGCTCAGTTGAAATAGCTTGCCTGAACGGCTGAACCACTAGAGAACCTATAGTGAATTTTCATCTGAAGACCAGAAAAATGCTCTGAACACAAGAACAATGGCCGCCGCTGCCTGCTACAACAATAATACGGCTCTGGTATTCGTTCGAAACCCATGGTACGGGAACGACCCAACAGCTGCTGTCGGCACCAAGCACGGAGAAGACACTGCGCAGTCGACAGGCTGGTAGTTCCGCTGTCAGAAGAATACTTTGGCAATGGATGCTTCCGAGCTGTGGATGAGATGGGCTGCCGACTGCCGTTGAAACCATAGGCTGCTGTTGCTGATGAGATCCATGTTCGTGATGCCGCGAATAGCTAGCTCCTTCATAGTAGGGGAAAACTCCGGCGTTGTCACTGCAAAAGAGCTGCCCGTCACCAACTCACCCTTGGCAGTGGCCGTCGCCTCAACCTCGCATTGAATCGTGCTTGCCAGTGGAGGCTGAGTTTCTTCGGCTGCAGGATCTGGCGCCGGGTGACCTCGAAAGCCATCTGCTCACCGGTGGCTGGTGGCAGGCTAGAGGAGGAGAGTGTGGCAGTTGGAGTCACTTCCCTCGCGCGTAGTGACCGGAGAAGACGGGAAGACGAGAGGGAGCCGAGCACTCGGCCATCTATTTTCGCCAATGGTGGTTGGCCGCCAGATGGGAAGCTGGGGGTGGTGTCTCCTTCCACCACAGCTTTGACACGTCTTGTCCGCGATATCTGTTGTATTAGAAAACCGACCTATGCCCCCGATTATGTATTTCCGGGTGTAACTTCCAATTCATTGGATTTGGACGGCCCAAAACCCTGGGATTCCAAACAACATTTTGCTTGCCCGAGTGATTTTTTAAGGTCCGGTAAACGACAGGTGTATTCTACTCAATACTCTCTAGACGAGTCCTAAGCTATTTTCTTGTCCTTACTACTCCCTCCGTATCAAAATATAAGATGTTTGTGCATGTTTGGGCCCAAATGCACCTAGATGAATCTATCTAGGTGCATTTGGGCCCAAACATGCACAAACATCTTATATTTTGATACGGAGGGAGTACTATAGTATTCCATGGCTTCTCACTTCATCTTTTGGTTTAACTGGCCTTCCAGTTGTATATGTTTTTCACCTGGTCTTTTTTGTCCATCAAATCCTGTTTTTCATCGCATGTTAATGCGGATTGTTATGCTAGTCTCCTGCTCCATAATGACGCGATCCCTATTTCTTGAAGAAAGTCTGTTATTGCACCAAACTTGATTTGGAAATATTCCATGTATTCGATATACACAATATTTGGTAAGACGTTCTGTTTTTTTTTGACAGAAGTGAATTCTATATTTTCTCATGACAGCTCAACAGACATCCCCCAACTTTGCATATGTGAAATAGTAAACTAGATAGATACTCCCTCTGTTCCTAAATATAAGATGTTTTAGGTGTTTCACATCTTGACTAGATGCGGACTAAAGTGAGTGATCTACAAACTAGAATGTGTCTAGATACATGTAGATATGTATGAATCTAGTAAAAGGCTAAAACATCTTACATTTAGGAACCGAGGGAGTACATAAGAGTGGAAGGTACCAAAATGTGAGCATACTGAGATATCTGAATTCCAATACTTTGTACTTGCCGGAGGCAAAATTGTTGTAGTTGGTGATAACTCCCTAGAACTCTGAATTGCTCCTCTGTTTTATACACGACCTTGGTGTATCATCTGCTTCGGAACTCTAATTTGGTTGTTTGTTTGTCATGCACCTCTTTGTTAAGACTACTTTCTTATGTTTCTGTTTATATATAAAGCTTGTAGATCCCATTGAAAATCGTTGTAAAGATGAGGAAGTCAGAGCTGAAGCCACGAGGGAGCTTTTGAAGCGTATTGTTGACCACAGAATGTCTGCCAAGTCATTATCCGCGCCTGAACGAGATGCTGTAAGTTGTTTGACCATTAGTCTTTCTTTTAGCCTATTACTTAATAGTGAATACACAAAGTGTCAGCACTAGTTCAGTTTAATTTATTGGTATTTCTGTCTGCATTCTGCATAGTATTGTGCTATATACAGTTTGTAGCTACTTGTGCTTCTGATGATCGGTTTGTCTGTCAGATTGACAATGAGTGCACGAAAGCTGAGGCGTGGCTGAGGGAGAGCTCGCAATTACAGGAGTCCTTGCCCAAGAATGTCGACCCTGTAGTTTGGTCTCATGAAATCAAGAGAACGGAAGAAGAGTTGGACATGTATTGACATTTCTTCTCTTGAAGCCCAATTTTGGCATTTCTCTTTTAGAAAATGTTTGGTGTTCCATTCCAGATTATCTAAAGTACATTTGTCTGATTCCACCCGCAGGTCATGTAGCAACATAGTAACTGGTAAGGCACGGGGGCATGCCAGCGATGACGGATGCTAGCGGGTGTTCAGAATCAGATAGAAATATTAGACCTTGCTGAGGTTTCCTGCTGAATTGCCGTGGCCAAGTCTGACATTTTGTAGAAATATAGAGACAGGTGAATTTGTTCTAACATCGCGATACGATCAACTCTGTACCACACTGCCCGCCATTGGGCCTGCGTCTCAATACTTGGTCATGATTGTTGATACTTGTGAATTCTTTTCCCCATAATCAGATAAAGGTTGTTTTCTGCTTCTGTTTGCTCCCCAACGAACAAGAGAAAAGGAAGAAAATTATGTGAAATGTATCCACTTACCAAGGACAGTCCGTTGTAGCTGGTGTATTCATTTTGTGGAAGATGTATACCTTTCAGTGATCAGAGATGCTCATGCTTTGAATGTTATGTTGTAGTGAGTTTTGTACTATTGGAAGAGTTCAATTACTTGTGATTTCAGTCTCGAAATTTATAGTTGTGCTCGTATGCTCTATCTAGGATGATAAACTATTCTTTGATGATGGTGCTCCAACTTTTTTGTGTTTATTTTCTGCGCATGTAATCATAATTTAAGCAATTTTTATAAGTGCACAGTTCTAACTTTGGATAAAGGGAGAAGGATTTTACTGTGAGGGCAGGTGCTTGAGTTTAAGTTTTACCTAATTATGCATGTTAAAAACATATCGGAAAGTTCCATAGGTGTTCATCATGTTATAAAATGAGCATCCATAATTCTGATGCAAAATTAGTAGCAAAAAGTTAATGAAATTTGTACTGTCCAAAAGGTTAAAAAAAAATGTGGTGGTTCAATGTCCAAGAAGAAAGTTGAACATTTTCTTATTTGTGCACAGATTTTTGTAGGTATTCATGTCATAGCAAGATGGCCGTTTATGCATTTTTTGATGATGTCCTAAGATGTATAATTAGGCAAACTCTATACAAATCGCTCACCCTTATATGTACAAAATCGAGGAGTTAATTGCCCCAGTGGTCACACATCTCGTCACGTATGTGCACTTAAGTCACACATCTGGAAAACTGGTTTTTTTGTCACACAACTGAACATTCGGGTGCATTTTGGTCACAAACCGGAAACGGTATCCGGTTTTGCCAGGAACTTTTCAGAAAACCCCCTATATTGTAAAAATCGCTGATGTGGGCGTGTCATAGAGGTGTTCGATGAGATGCCGCCGCCGGCATGGAGGTCAAAACTGGCAGATAACGTGAAGTATACAAAATTAGCATTCCGAGCTCTGTACGTACATGCCTCTGCAGACAGAGCGTGCTGCACTTGGCTGGAGTAAACGACAACGTTTCCTTCTGGACGTCGTAGAGCAGATGAATGCTCTGCTGCTGGTAGTTGCCGAGCGTGCTCATGGCGCCGACGGTCTGGTTCCGCATAACCGAGCTGTTGAAGGGGAGCACGCCGAAGGTGGTCGAGTTCGACGGGTTGTATAGCTGCCCGGGCCACGAGCAGGGGCGCGGTCGAGCGGCGGCGGCATTTCGTCGAACACCTCCATGGCGCGCCCACGCCAGCGATTTTGACAATACAAGGGGTTTTCTAGAAAGTTCCCGTCAAAATCGGATGTTTGTGACCAAAATGAACCCAAATGTTCAGTTGTGTGATCAAAAAAATCAGTTTTCCAGATGTGTGACTTAATTGCACATACGCGACGAGATGTGTGACCGCTGGTGCAATTAACTCAAAATCGAGCATCATAGCAATTGCCTTGATTTGTCTTATGTGCCGTTGGATAATCTAGTAGCCTATCCAGAACAGAATAGCATCTGTGAGCATGCAGTTTTGTATGATGCCAAGAACCAAAGAAGAATAATTTGACCAACTGAACCCCATATATGTTCGGTTCCACCACAAATATATTCGTGAGAGGATGTATACCTAGCTGTAGACAACAACCTTTCTCTCGATTGTAGGGAGCTAACTGAAGTAGCGAAGTCTGCACTTGAAAACCTAACTGTCGACACAACCGCACAATCTATATGTTCATTTCATCAGACAAATGATTATGTTTTAACCAATTGTGGTTGCTGGCACCAAGCTGATCATTTATAAACTCTGTTGGTGAGCAGTAAGAGGAAGAGCACCTGTCATGCTAGTCGAACCATAGACAGCGGAAGCACCCTTGTGCATCCTAATACCTCCCATACCAAATGGCTGAACAAATTGATTAGGCAAGTGGATGAAGTAACAAAATAAAGTGTATCGGACATTTGGACGGGGTCACGCATGCAGTTTGCTAGAGATGAGAAATGGAAGAGATTCAGCGCCACTCGAACCTCGAAACTACCATAGCCGCATAGCGTATCTCTCTTGACATATATGCTACAAATGTGTGTGGCTGGGTAGAAAGAAGTAGCACTAGATATTAGGATAAATGAGGGAATGCCAAGACTAGAGATGGGGGTAGTTGAAGAAAGTTTTTTTTTGTAAATTAAGAGAATATGTAATATATAGAAGGACAAAAGTAGTGGAGTAGTAGTTGTATGGAGCTTTGAATTCTTTGACCAAATAACCACAGGAATACAACAACGAGTATTATTTAAAAAAATTAGGCACATTCTTGGAGCCACTTGCATCTGCTAACTCATTTTCAGCCACTAATATCCCAACCAAACCACAAGCCCGTGGTGTGCTTGCCTAATTAACCTGAGGAGACACGAGCAATGGAACGACACCAATTGTACCATCCTGCAAGGACCGGTCCGTGGGGTAAAACGACGGCTCCAGGCGTCACCCATACACAATACTCAAATCTCAGAATACTTTATACCATAGCAGCAAAGTAAAGCTTGAGCACAAGACTAAAATAAAGCTCCGGTAAATCTCAGCTCATAAAGCCCTAGGGTCTAATAATACAAGATTAGAAAAAACGCAGGATTACAATGTCATATCCAATCCAATCCTACATGATTTTATATGTACTACAATTAGTTTGATTCCACCACAAGAAAATAAAGGATTCTGAGAAAGAGAATGGGTGGATGGTAGATTTTCTATAAAATCTATTGCAAAGGATTCCTCAGCAAAAATTGCTATGAGACTCAATCCTACAAATTAAACAACCACTATAGGATTTGTTTAAGGAATTTGAATCCTCCAAAATTTGTATGCCAATTTGTGAATCAAAGAGACTGTAAAACATAAAAACAATATGTTAGATAATGGAAATCCTAATTCCTGTCTCACCATGGATTGGCCGAACCTTTCCTTTTCTCTCAAGTTCTGCGCCTCACCTTCTTTTAAATGAAAAACGTTGGAACCAAACAAGAAGCAAGAAGTTAAGAATTCGGTGATTCAGCGCAAATCATGCGCTGAATATTTGTGCTACTTATCACCTCTAAACTTGATGTTTGATGAAGGTAAACATGTAGCACGACTAAGAACTAGGCCCCTAGAAATGCCACATCATTTTCCTTGTCGCGACCTCATGGAAGGGAAAGAGATGATGGTGTAGTCTGTAGGGAGGTGTTCATATGGCAGAGGTAGAGAAGAGGAGTGTCGTGGTGGGATCACGCAGATGCCTAGGGGTAGGCTTAATCTGGGGCCGAACGTACGCTTGAGGATTCGGGGAGGGATTGCGCGATGGAGTCGCACACGAAGAACACTGCAAACACAAAGATCTACCCTGCTTCGGGGCCCTCGTGAGGAGGTAAAACCCCTACTGCAGCATCTATCCTACTTTGGTGTATTTCCCTCTGTATATGCCGTGTGTACAAATGCTCCTCGAGCTTGATACTTCAAAGTGCCTCTAAGTATGCCTCTAATCACTGCTAATTAAGCTGCTAATCTCCAGAGAGGAGAGCTCCCGCGGGGGAAAATGAGCTCCCGTGAGTGTGTGCCAGCCTCCTCCATCCCATCCCCCTGGTGCCTTTATATAGGGGAGACCCAGGGGACAAGAAGGGGACAAGGAGACAAAGGTTACTATGCACGGGTCCCACTTGTACTCTAGTCACATCAGTACACTGTAGCCACGCTGCCCGTGTACTCTAGTCACATCAGGAGCACTGTAGCCACGATGCCCGTGTCATCGTCTTGTCCACTTGTGCTTGTCTCCTGGAGATGGCAGAGGGTATCTGTACTTGTCGATGGAGGGATGCCGGTCGATGGAGTGATCCCGTTGTCTCGGTCGAGGTAAAGGTGACGGGGGCCGTGGCATTGGCCGATGTACTGCTGCCTCGGTGAAGAGCTGCGGCCTGGTGGAAGTTCTGGTCGACGGAGGAGACCAGCCGAGGCAACGATCAGGTGCTGGGAGCAGCTCGGTCCGTGGCAGGGAACTCGGCCCAGCCGAGATAACCAACTCGGCCCAGTATCTCGGCCCGTCCGGGGCTGGAGGGAGCTCGGCCTGCCAAGGCCGAAGGAGGCTCGGGCGGCCAAGGCTGGCGAGGCTAATCTGGCCCGCCTGGCGCGGAGTGAAGTCGGCCCGCCGGAGAGGAGGTTCGGCCTGCCGAGGCTGACCAACCTCGGCCCACACCGAGGTCTCAGCACCTTTTGGCCCATCCGAGGTAAGAGTTTTGGCCTGCTCCGGGTGAATGGCTCGGTCCGACCTGGAGGAACAGACTCGGCCCAGGTCGCTCTATTCTTCCTTTTCTTCACCATTTACTCATTAAACCGTACTGTTATCTCCTTTATCATCACAACCACTCCATAACTTTGGGGTACCGGGGATTACATCCCCGACATTAGTCCCCGAGACTGCGGGGGATTCGCAGAATCGCGCGCAGTCTTAAAAACAAATATCAGTGGCAAAATCTCCATGTAAACAGTATCCTGTCCGCATGGGCACCCCCTATGTCTTCTTGGCCCTCCTGGCCACATGCGACATCCGGTTGACCGAGCTCACCCGAATCAACAACGAGATGGACAATTTGTACTGGAAATATGGTGCCTGAATGGTCACCATTATATGCCGGTTCTTAGCCCTCCTGGCTTTTACCGAACTCGGATGCCACCAGCGTCGGCTAGCCCTCCTGGCTTTTACCGAATTGAGATGCCGCCAGCGTCGGTTAGCCCTCCTGGCTCTTACCGAACTCGGATGCCGCCAGCGTCGGTTAGCCCTCCTGGCTTTTACCGAATTGGGATGCCGCCAGCGTCGGTTAGCCCTCCTGGCTTTTACCGAATTGGGATGCCGCCAGCGTCGGTTAGACCGACATAAACCTGCAAGTATGTATCTCATATGTCTCGGTATCTCGGCCCCTCTGGGCATATCACACATGTCTCGGTACCTCGGCCACTCTGGGCATATCACACATGTCTCGGTATCTCGGCCCCTCTGGGCGTATCACACATGTCTCGGTACCTCGGCCACTCTGGGCATATCACACATGTCTCGGTATCTCGGCCCCTCTAGGCATATCACATATTTCGGTACCTCGGATGTCCGGCAGCCACTCTGGGCACTTACCGACATAGATGTCTCCAGCCACTGCTGGTTTGACATAAGCATATCTCGAATGCCGGTTTTAGCCACTTCGGGCGTATACCGACATAGATGTCTCCAGCCACTGCTGGTTTGACATAACCATATCTCGAATGCCGGTTTTAGCCACTTCGGGCGTATACCGACATAGATGTCTCCAGCCACTGCTGGTTTGACATAAGCATATCTCGAATGCCGGTTTTAGCCACTTCGGGCGTATACCGACATAGATGTCTCCAGCCACTGCTGGTTTGACATAAGCATATCTCGAATGCCGGCTTTAGCCACTTCGGGCGTATACCGACATAGATGTCTCCTGCCACTGCTGGTTTGACATATAACCTGCAAAAACATATCTCAAAGGTTGCCTCTGATTAACCAACATAGACACTGATCTGGTACACAGGTAATGCCATGATACATTGGCAAACAGAATAAACGATGATTTGGGATATGGAATGATGCCAGGATATTGTGACAAACCGAAATAAACAGTGATTAGGGATATGAAATGATGCCGTGATACTATGGCAAACCGAAACAAACGGCGATCTAGAGAATACCGGTAATGCCAGGGTACCTTGGGTAAATTGAGATAACCAATATAACCATGATACCTCGGATTTCCATTATACCTCGGATTTCCCTTGTACCTCGGATTTCCACCATACCTCGGAATTCCATTATACCTCGGAATTCCATTATACCTCGGAATTCAGTTATAACCCGGATTTCCATTATGACCCGGATTTCCATTATGACCAGGATTTCCAATATACCTCGGATTTCCCATATGACCCGGATTTCCAACATACCTCGGATTACAAATATGACCCGGATTTTCAATATACCTCGGACTACCAATATGACCCGGATTTCCAATATACCTCGGATTACCAATATGACCCGGATTTCCAATATACCTCGGATTACCATACACCTCAGATTTCTGGAATACCTCGGATTTTCCAGGATACCTCAGTAACGAACATTCTCAACAAAACTGATGTCACCTTTCAACGTTAGTCCAACATACATATCATGAAGAATATTTGACGGGAATAACAATTATACTAACCGAGGCAAACCAGCTATAGCACTTAACAGAAAACGAATCTAACAGCAGATACTATGCTCAAAAAACTAGACTCGGTTTCACCCGAGTCCCCGAGTTACTTTTCTTATCTAGGAGAAGGTGCAAAACAGACTGGCTATCCAGTCCCCGGGTCAAGACACCTTGTCCCGGGTAGAACAACTAATCAAAGCAAGGTAGAAACGAGGGGCCAGTCCCCGAGTACAGTTTGAGATTATCTAGAAGCATGGGCAGACATATAAATGATACTTACACGGTCAGGTTGTTGGAGAAGTCTTAACTCGGATTTCCAAGTCTTAACTCGGATTTCAGAACACCTAGGATTCCAGAACAGCTCGGATTCCAGAACAGCTCGGATTCTAGAACACCTCGGATTCCAGAATCAGCTCGGATTCGCACTGTAGCCAACTCGAAAAATGAGTCAACACACGGGGACGATGCCGCAGTTGAGTCCCCGCGTTGATGACGAAGGTCCCATCCGAATTAATCCAGCAAGCGCCACTATCAGCCCCACGGTGGGCGCCAACTGTCGTGGTGGGATCACGCAGATGCCTAGGGGTAGGCTTAATCTGGGGCCGAACGTACGCTTGAGGATTCGGGGAGGGATTGCGCGATGGAGTCGCACACGAAGAACACTGCAAACACAAAGATCTACCCTGCTTCGGGGCCCTCGTGAGGAGGTAAAACCCCTACTGCAGCATCTATCCTACTTTGGTGTATTTCCCTCTGTATATGCCGTGTGTACAAATGCTCCTCGAGCTGGATACCTCTAAGTGCCTCTAAGTATGCCTCTAATCACTGCTAATTAAGCTGCTAATCTCCAGAGAGGAGAGCTCCCGCGGGGGGAAAATGAGCTCCCGTGAGTGTGTGCCAGCCTCCTCCATCCCATCCCCCTGGTGCCTTTATATAGGGGAGACCCAGGGGACAAGAAGGGGACAAGGAGACAAAGGTTACTATGCACGGGTCCCACTTGTACTCTAGTCACATCAGTACACTGTAGCCACGCTGCCCGTGTACTCTAGTCACATCAGGAGCACTGTAGCCACGCTGCCCGTGTCATCGTCTTGTCCACTTGTGCTTGTCTCCTGGAGATGGCAGAGGGTATCTGTACTTGTCGATGGAGAGATGCCGGTCGATGGAGTGATCCCGTTGTCTCGGTCGAGGTAAAGGTGACGGGGGCCGTGGCATTGGCCGATGTACTGCTGCCTCGGTGAAGAGCTGCGGCCTGGTGGAAGTTCTGGTCGACGGAGGAGACCAGCCGAGGCAACGATCAGGTGCTGGGAGCAGCTCGGTCCGTGGCAGGGAATTCGGCCCAACCGAGATAACCAACTCGGCCCAGTATCTCGGCCCGTCCGGGGCTGGAGGGAGCTCGGCCTGCCAAGGCCGAAGGAGGCTCGGGCTGCCAAGGCTGGCGAGGCTAATCTGGCCCGCCTGGCGCGGAGTGAAGTCGGCCCGCCGGAGAGGAGGTTCGGCCTGCCGAGGCTGACCAACCTCGGCCCACACCGAGGTCTCAGCACCTCTTGGCCCATCCGAGGTAAGAGTTTTGGCCTGCTCCGGGTGAATGGCTCGGTCCGACCTGGAGGAACAGACTCGGCCCAGGTCGCTCTATTCTTCCTTTTCTTCACCATTTACTCATTAAACCGTACTGTTATCTCCTTTATTATCACAACCACTCCATAACTTTGGGGTACCGGGGATTACATCCCCGACAAGGAGACTGATTGTCGAGATTGGTACAAGTTTAAATCCTTTATTTTCCTGAGATGAGATCTGAGCGTTTCTCTTTTTTCCACAACAGATGTTTCATCGTTAATCCTAGCTACCATGGTTTTTTCAGAACAAAAACTGCTCTTCTTGTTGCCAACAATTTGTTCGCCTACCCGAACATTCTGGAAGTTGTTGCTCTCCATAGAGCATAGATACAACATCTCTGAAATAACTAAACTCTGTTGACTCGGAAACATAATAGCTGCATTATCAACATCATAAACTACAAATTCTCCTATGTTTGCAATATGAACTAGTTCTTCCCCCGCAGTAAAGACCATCGTATAACTGATGGCATACACATTACCCAACAAAAAATAACTGCAAAAAATACATGCATACACTTGGTCACACAGGACTCTAGCCGTATACTCACGGATGCAGTGACATGTTACCAAAATTTAATATGTTGCTGCAACACGCAATTAGTGACACAGTTGATGGATCCTCTCTTATGGCTCTCCACTTCAACCACTAATCAAATATTACTAAGAGAAAGGATAATAATAGAACCAATTGTTGGCTACATATTTGCCATGTGTCTATAAAATTCCAATAGCTAGTATGTGTACGTAGTAGTTTGCTAAAAGGATGTACTACTTTATTAATACTTGTCCCACCTCACATTCTCACAGAATTTTGGAGCCCGTGTTTTAGCTGGCTAAATCTAGAAGGTGCTCATCTTCTCTCTCCAACTCAGCAAAAATATGATTTTCCAACTCTTATACTTGCTCTAAGAGCTCGGTTCCAGATAAGTCTACACGGTGGCAAAGTGCATCTTTTGTCATTGGAGCAGAGTTTGTTGGTCGCACTCAAGTCTAGGCTTCAGGGTCATGGACAAGTTCGACACACAACATTGCATTGTTTCCTATCCCGATACCTTCCATGCCGATCGATGATCATGGTGGAAATTTCGTTAATTGTCTAGCAGATCGATGTACACGTCGAGAAGAAGAGAACCAGCAACGCCTAGACTCCTTTTTTTTTTTTGCAAAAAGGATCAGACAACATTACACCTCCGTTCATACAGAAAGACCCAGAAAGAAAAAGAAAATACAAAGAGTCCTTCTTCTCCTAGGTCCCGACACAGGCGACGCACAGGAGCCGTCGGTGACGCGCCGCTGCCGCTGCTCCGCTTCACGCCTTGGATAGGAGCCAGCCCCATGGCAGACGGGAAGTCGCCAATCGCCGGGCCCGAAGACCCACCTTGCCAGAGCGCCGTCTTCGTCGCGGGAAGGTACAACGCCATCCTCACCTTGACCTTCAACCCCCGAATCCACTACCAGCGTGGATCCGGCCGGGGCAAGACGAGGCGAACAGATCCGTAGACCTGCGGCCTCGAGGAAGTCAGCAGCGGCGCGACGAAGCTCCGGGAGCGCCACCGCGAGAGGGAACGCATGCCGACACCAAAACCTCCACCGACGCCACCTTCTCCTCCATGGTGCCGCCGGCCGAGGGCCTACCTAACCCTACGCTATGTACAGGCCGGGATCTACGGCTTCCCCAACCTCCCGCCGCCGAGGCGGCCGACGGAGGCGGAGGAACCCGTAGATCGCCGGCGAGCAAGGTGGGCAGATGGGCTGGGTTCACAAATCGCCTCTCCTGCTACAGTGACGAGGGAGGGACGCGTCCATGTCGCGTCTAACGCCTAGACTCCTTTTGGCTCTACCAAAAATACATTATGACTTCTTGAGTTGCCAATAGGATTGAAGAGCTTATAATAGGACATTTATAGTGATGTATGAAGGGAGGAAGAGGAAGGAAGCAAGAAGTAACAAATAAGAGACAAATATCACATGAAAGATTGTGCGGAATCAATGAGGGTTGGTTGAAGCTTAAAATTTTCTTCCTACAGAGTAGCTTAAATAGTGATGTAAATAAGTCCCTGGAAACCATGCCTAACTATACAAAGTTTAAAATTTTCAATGAGGGCTGGTTGAAGATTAACATTTTCTTCCTACAGAGTAGCTTAAATAGTGATGTAAATAAGTCCCTGGAAACCATGCCTAACTATACAAAGTTTAAAATTTTCAATGAGGGCTGGTTGAAGATTAACATTTTCTTCCTACAGAAAAGTACTCAAAGCATCAACCAACTCTCATTGATTGCACACAAGGTCTTGCTGGGAGCTGCGACAGTTGGCCAAGAGGATGAGAAGGAGGCAAGTCAAGCATGTTCAGTTTTTACCTTTGTCCCACATAAGGTTGAACCCACACTGTAATTATTGATGCATTTTGGAAATATATGGTCGATTATGATATGTTCTATCTGCATGGCTATATCAAATTCTTTTTTTCATGACATCTAACAAAATATTTGTAACCATACAAAAATTTGATAACATATGTGTTGCAATTGCATTGAACGCTATCTTGTTTGATGTCGCATTTTGGAAAACTATTGGACACATAACATATGAATATTTAACTATTTTTTCTACAAATGAAATTTCCACATCGGCATAAAAACATATTGATGCCAGGTCGCTCCATCATAAGAGTTAGATTTAAAAATATTATCTGAACAATATTGGAGTTCTCAATTGGGCTTTGCTACATGGTAGGGTAGTAACCTACTAGCATAGTTGGTGGCAACCAAAATTAGATCAAGCGCAGGATGTACATAAACATGGAGGTTCATCGACCAGTCAATAGGGAGAACAATGATATTAATGCAAAACTACCAATGTCAATATAATTGGTTGTAATGAGAAGAATCAACTCAGAAAGATTTAATCACACAAAATTTAAAAGGATGACTTTATTTGGGTCTAACATTATAGATAATCATCTTTTCCAGTGACCTCATGAGTATATATTTAGTTTCTATAATGTAATCGAATACACCTTTTGTGTCAGCCATGCTCTTTCTAGTACTTAAAGATTTATGGGTGTGTCCTTATAACCATATTTTTTATTATTATTATTATTATGAGTTTTATCTTTGAAATCAAATAACTGATCTAAAGTATTGCATAGTACGATGATACTATCAACGAGTGTTAATAAATATTATTTGTGAGTGGACATGTGAAATTGGTGACTGATTTAAATGTTTAAATTATGAGACATCCAAGTATTTTCTCTAAAGTTCAATAAGTTACCTGAAACTATGTGCCACCTAAGTTGGTATAGCCAGTGTTACATGACACAAGAGTAGAGAGCCTAGACCAAAGAAAGGGGATAACCGAAAAAATAACAAACATCAGTACTTGCATTTAAACGAAATGTTAGAATACATGGCATGGTATCTTGGAAAATTTCATAACTCACTACATTTCAAATGATTCAGAATCCATGTGATGTTTTAAGTAACATTATACTTAACCAATCTATAAAATCCTTGGTATAGAATCCCATATTTTTAGATTCCTTAAAAACATAAACTTAATTGTGAACATATGCAACATGCAAGTTAAGTGAATTGCTAAAGGCAAGTACATACGGAATACGGTAGTTAAAGAGTGGTTGGGCAATGTGATCTTGACCAGTTTTGTATGGGCCGAGCCGATGAGAGTACTGGTGCGACTCCAGCCGTTTGGTCAAGCCTTTATCTCCAAAACCGTAACAAGACATGAAAATATTTATAAACATAGATTCGTGTGTCGAGTCGTAACACTAAATCTACTCCCTTCGTTCTAAATTAGATAATTTTCATTTATCCACATGTAAATGTATCTAGACATGTTACAAATATAAATACATCCATATTTAAAGAAATGAAGCCATCTGATTTAAAACGGAGGGAGTGGTTCATACGGAGTGTTAAAAATATTGAACACTTCGTATGAACTACTTTGCGAAGCAATTAGCTCTCCCTCTGCCTGCTACCGTGTGCCTACCTGACTTGACCCAAAAAAAAACACCCACACCAGACTTTTTTTTTGAAACTTCTCTCATCCCTCTTTCCCTGTCTCGGCTCTCTCTCCCGGGTTTCCCGGCGCCGCCCTCCATCCCGTGGCCTCCTACCTCCGATCAGATCGGCGCCGCCGGACCCCACCCCGTATCTCCGCCGCCAGTTCTACCTCGGCCCCGTCTCGCCGCCATCCAGGTCGCCCTCGTCCTCCAGATCGCATCCGCGCAAGTCGACTTCGGCCTCCTTCTCGCTGCCGGCTGCTTCCAGATACGGTTCGATCCAAATGGTGTACGAGAAGCCCGTCCACTACTGCCCACTGGGCGGTGATGACAGATATGGAACAAACAGGGCGTGACGGGGGAGAAGAGGCGCCGCAAGTACCTCCCCTCATCATCTTCCGATGCTCCTGTCACCACCGCCCACGACCAGATTTCTCGTGCGACAGACATGGAGGGTATCATCCAAGGGGTCCAAGCTCATGAGCTTCTGCTGGCTCGATCGGACTCGGGATCACAAGAAGAAGAGCTTTGGGGACCGGATGTAGATATCAGCCCGGACGATGCCGCCAATTACACCAAACTTTTAGCTCCCGACATTCCTCCAGTCTACACCCGCTCTATGATGACAACTGAGGATGCTGAAGCTTTATGTTTACGTCTTGCACGTTATCGTGTCGCTTATTACAAGGTACCTATGCCACTACTCAAGTCATCATTCATATTAGTTAAATGTCCTTTTTAATATCTGCATCCATGCGATTGCTTTAGTCCTCTGGTTTGGTTTGTCTAAGTGATTTAATATCTGCATCCATGCGATTGCTTTAGTCCTCTGGTTTGCTTTGTCTAAGTGATTTAATATCTGCATCCATGCGATTGCTTTAGTCCTCTGGTTTGATTTGTCTAAGTGATTTTGTATTGTGCTTTTGTTTATCTCTATATAGAAGGTAGCGCCACAACAGTCCGCCTGTGAGCTCAAGGGTCCAGAAGATTACTCTGAGGATGAACTTCAGGAGAACCGGTACTTTATGCATTTAGAGAAGGATGAAAGTTTTGAGGGGTGCTTCCATCCTGACGATACCTTTGTTGCTGAATTGGATGACTATCAACGGCTTCTTGTTTTTAATGGCGTACGTGTTCTTTCTATGTCTCCATGTGATCCATTTGGTTGACTAGCTTGGTTATCTAAATATATAGGCCGTGACTGAACTTCAACCCGTATTCCCTGCTGTGAATAACTGGATTCGACCATGCTCTGTTTTGCTCTGGGTGCACTATATTGGACTCAAAATGTTATAATTAGAATTACTGTGTCAACTATGTTTATGGCATTAAATTATTGTACTTTAACAAATACACCCAGTGTGATGCGAGTTCGACATCATGAAAAGATGAAAGTGTCATTATTCTGTGATTCAGGGGAGCGCTCCAGGCTAATTTGTTTTCCACAAACATTGCTCTTTTCAAATTTATTGTCAGTTGCGTGGCAACAGATTTTGTGCTGGTAGTTTTTGGCTGTTTAAACTAATTGATGTTTCAATTTCTTCGAAGTTTGATCCTGTCGGTCTCACACTATGGTTCGCATCTGAAAGGTCACCTAAGTACATGGTAGCATTTCTAGCATGCTAGTTCTGACTAGAAAGAAAACAGAATCCTTTTGCATTGACGAGTGTGCTTTCAAACAGTTACAGTATGTTTATGTTTTATTTTTTCTCTTTATTATTCTGTGTGGAACCAAAAGCATTTTTGGGTAAATCCATGACATAAGTGATGCAACTTTGTGTTTATGTAAAACCTTAACTAAGTTGATGATTAGTATTTAGTACATGCTTCAAGGCCATAGCTCAGTGAATAGATAGTGCTTCCCATTCTTTGATTCCAAGCTTTTACAAATCAAAAAACAATTTCGGTAGTGTTTGGTTATCAACCTAGTACATATTTTACGTGAAACTTGAATGTGTGGCTTAACTTTCAAAGAGTGTCCATCATTTCTATAGTCCATCCATCTAATTCTTCTCTCTTTTCTAGTTGCCTGATAATTCTGACAGTCTATACATCTATTGGGAGGACTACCACGCATATTATCGTACGTATGAAGTTGATGATGCGTATGTCAAGTTTTATGGAGAACTATCCAGAAAAATCAAGGTATTACTCATGTGATCAAGCTAATGGAATTTGAAATATTTCCTGTGGCTCGATTAACTTTACGCTGATAGGCTTCTATCTTGTTACAGTGGCTTAAAGATTATTTGGATCTGGATTGTGAGTCTGAGAAGGTATGCATGTCCCACAGAAAATCATGAATTTAGGTATATTAGTTATATATGCATGCGCAGTACACCCTGATGATTAACTTCTTTGCACTTCAGTGGATTGAAGTGGTACTAGAGCATGGAGGCAAGCATTGAGGATTGCGTCAGACTTGCCCAAACTGAGTGCTGATGTAGCTAGTATGGCATTTGATGTAAGATATTCTCTCGTTTTTAATTTAGTTTTTGTTCATCACTGGTGTTGTCCTCAATTTTATCCATTTGGTTCAGGAGTATATTTCTGAGCTGCGCGAGGATAAGTCCCTCGAGAACTGGTTTCTTTTCTATTTTGACGTTTGGAAGATAAACTCTTTGAAAAAGGTTAGCATCGTACTACATCAAACTTTAGCATACTAATCCATTATTGGATTTCGTTCGTAGTTTACCACATTTCTTACTATCACACAAACAATACAGGGAAGTTTGAGAGCTGCCGTGGAGGAAGCCTATGAAAAGCACAAATCCAGTTTACAAATTGAGGGAATGGATGTTGAAAGGAAGGCGCAGGTCATTTCTATATGTGTACACACGGCAAGTTGCTCTCTTAATTTGAGCTGCTACGTAAATTTATAGACACGTCTAATGAGTTTATAATGATAATTATGCAATATGTTTGCATTTCTAATTTCTTGTGTTTTCTTTTCCAGTTTACAGCTCTCACATTTGTGGGTGAGATTACAGAGAATGTAAGTAGGATATTTCACATTTGGCCTGATGTATATGCAAGTGTGATATTGGTGTAACTAAAATTAGTATCACCTTTGTGTGCTATTTTAGCTGGAAGAGGGCGAGGCTCGGGGTTTGTTGAGAAAAACATTTTTAAGAAGGTAACGAATTGTCATAATCTGTACATGAATATGTCATTATAGTAGCTATGAC
Organism: Poa pratensis; assembly: GCA_947311845.1. Lineage (NCBI taxonomy): Eukaryota > Viridiplantae > Streptophyta > Magnoliopsida > Poales > Poaceae > Poa > Poa pratensis. The sequence goes on from CAMZMU010000086.1 coordinate 13,825,203, forward strand.
TGGACCCCTTTTTCAGTATAAACCAAAGAACATGGCCAAGTACGCTCAAAAGAAGCTGGAGATTGCAGCGATGATGAAGTTGGGCCCGAGGTAAAATTCCAGTATGTCAATTTGATAGCCAAATAGAGCGCTGCTCACAGGTGTGTGTGTGTGTGCTGCAGGCAGGCTTGAGGTTCTGAGATCACGAAAGACGAAAAAGATGACAGACACAACAATTTGGATATGACCCAGACGCTTGGCTCTTGAGATGAGTAGAGCTTAACTTCTGCTCTCCTGATGTTCATACATAACTGGATGCGCTACTCTTCCTTACACAGCATATGCATGGTCCTTCTCTCCCTTGTGTCTGTCACCGTTTCATTTTGATACACTCCAATGGTATCCCGCTTCCAGTCACATCCACTGTGTACTGATGATCTCTGTCATAAGAAAGCGGCGATATAATCTCGGGGAGCGGCCATGACTCCACCGACGAGAAGCTGAACCCGGACAGAGAATCTACAACAACCATTTTGGATGGACGCCGGCAAAGACGGCAACGATCACGTGGACTGGCCTGGGAAAAAGCAGCAGTGAAGGCGCCATGGTCGGCGTGATCTGAAGGAGATATGCACATGTATGAGTTTTTTTTTGAAAGAACATGGTTTTGAGTTCTGCTGAATGAAGAAACGAACTATTGTATTTGGACACTTTCCGAGGATTAGATGCTACTCTGCCTGCAGATCGTGCACTCAGTCAGATATCACGTCCTTAAACTTGGCTTTACACGGAGAGGACTTTTGCCTCCCGAGATCCAGTGCACCTGCCTTATAAAAGAAATTCGAAAATGGTATTTCGAAGTTTCAAAAAATCCTCAAAAATAATTTTTGGATACATATACATGTTATCTACATATCTGCATAGTTTCACTCAATAATATGTTGTACTGTAGACTACACAAAAATCACAAAATCGTGATTCTGAAAGGGTGAAAAGAGATCATTTTACGTGATAGATTTATCTTTTATGTGCAGGTCACGTATGAAAAGATGTTTCTCTGAAAATTTGTTTGTACATGGTAGACATGTATGATACTTCTCAGAATTTTGTGAGATGAAGAAATACACTTTCCATTTTTTTTTTGAAAATCGGGAGCAGTGGAGATCGGGATCTCGGGACCAAGAAGTGTTTTTCGTTACGTACGTCACAATGCGCGCACTAGTAGTAGGGTGTTTCGGGTCACGGGTGCGGATGCACCCGTTATGTAAACATTTTTAAAATGTTAAAAAAATTCAATAAATTTTGGATATACATCATGGCATTTAATGTTAGCACAAAAAGTTTCGTGAAGATTTTTTTTTGTGACCTGTGTAAAAAAGATTAAAAAAAACCGCGTACAAAGTCATTTGAAAAAGCTGGATTTCTCTTTTTTGCACAGCCCACAAAAAATAATTTTTCTTCACGAAACTTTTGTGCTATCATACAATGTCATTAAGTATATCTAAAAAAATTATTTGACATAAAAAAAAAGTAGTAGGTGCATTAGAACTATGAGCCGATATGGATCTCCACTAGTAGTACACTAGCTTATCTAGTAGTAGCACGGATCGCTCCGTGCCAGCGATAACTGCCAAATGCACGCACTAGATCATCCGAATTAATTGGCCAGAAAACTAAAAAATACAGGGCGAGAAAAATTCGAAGGCACATAACGTGAGTTGTGCAAACATCCTCGAGCGGTTATGTCGACGCTAGTTTTGACCAAGCTGATCGCTTCTTGGGTCTAGGGATTTGGCTCTTTGACTTTAGAAACAAGAACAGGGGAAAACTTTGAAAATTTCCCTTTCCCAATGTCTCCCACACCAAACTAATTTTAATGGAAACAACTAGCAGAAGAGATAATTGATCGACAATCGACTCGAGGTATTATGTCTGAACTAGAATATGTAAATCTGAGCAGACATCAAGGTGTTTGGCGCTCTGGGCTTTGGAAATGATTTGAAAAAAAGACCTTTATAAATAAGGAGGACACTAGGAGGGTGGGTGGATAAATTAAGAGGTTCTGATCTTGCTTTCTTTGCCACTACTTTAAAGTTCCAATCTTGAGAAGGGAAGCACAAATACAAATACAAATACAAATACAAATCTCTGAATAGAGTAGAACACTAGAAATGGTGTGGGTAAAACCAAGATGTGCAGAGAAGTGAACAGAAAGGAGTATAACATGACATGAGCTCATAAGGGATCATCGCCCATAGCGAGCTAACTCTACACTAGCCCAATTGTTAGTTCTCTTGTGTTCCAATTGGGGGAACGGAAATGGTTTACAAGTCACGTTTAGTAAAAGTTGGACTAAAAAAATACTCTCGACATACAGAGAAACATACATGAGATGTTCTATTGTATCTTGCAATTGGATGGTCCATAATACCGTAGGTTTTGAAACTTTTTTCCATCACCCACAAACATAGTATAAAATTATTGACATAACACTTCAATTTTTCCAATGGATCCCAATAAAGCTTCCTATGTAAAAAATCATATTTAAATATGTTCTAACTACTATGGAAAATGTTCACCTTTTATTTGGGTGTACAATAATGTTCACCTAACATCATTTTTTATTTCTTTGGTTATGTTTCCTATTTGCATTAAATAAATAAAATAAGGATCACTATTGAAACAATCCATATTTCACGGGTAAACAAAATATTATTGTCTAAACATTTAAAAAATAGCACCATCTAATGTTCTCATTCCTTTTCTTTCTAGGAAAAGGAAATCTACATGTACCTGTGGGTATGGTAGCTATCTTGTGCATCCATTGCCAAGAAGTTGCTTTGAGATCCGAATTTTTTTGTTCTCTTTTATGCGTTTTCAAAAGTAATAAAAGGGAGAGTTGACTGTAGCGATGGGACGTAAAGGCACAAGATTCCCTCCGGAAAGACACATTTATGCCCACAGCTATTCTCATAGCCTTTTTTATCGCAGATGGTATGGTATTGTGGCGGGCAATCCCTAACTGACGTCCGCTGCGTCGGAAAATCGACGCAACGCGTACCCCCACCCCCCGTGTTGTGTGCATTCTTATTTCTCGATTAGGTATTGACATCATGTTGCTGCAAAACCATACTATGATTAGTATCTGCTTGATATTGATAAAACACTTCATCAAAATAGTAGGTACATATAAATTTGCATTTTCCAATTCCCGCGTCCTCTTCCTCCTTGTTGGCGGTAATCTTACCGGTAGCAGGTCTACCTTTTTGTGGTGGATCTCGTTTTGTCTATTTGTGTTGAAAGTTTGGTGTCAGAAGATTCATATCGATTCAAATGTTTACTCGTGACAACTCGAGCTATGTGGACCAGACTTGCAGGTTATGATCAGCGGCGGTAGGGGTCGTTAGAGAGTTCAAAAACCTTGATGTAATTTTTATTAATTTTAGAAAGATTTACACTTCTAGTGAATTTTTATAATAGATCACTGATTCTTTCCAAGAGAAGAAACATACGTGTCCCAATGGCTTTTGCTGTGTTGTAGTTGGATCGACACATCTTTCTTTTCTTATTAAGGACGTCGTGAGCAGTTCAAAGATACAGGGACGTCTATAGCGAGCGAATAGAATCCACACCCAAGGCCGGGAGAAAGACCTAGCCGTCAGAAGTACCCTCAGCCATGGAGGATTTGGGCTTCGCCGTGATGAACGGAGCCGGGGTAGATCCCAAGTACACCGTCGGGCGAGAGGGCTGGACAACCATCGAGTGTGCAAGTAAGCGCGCGTACGGATGCGGGAAGGGCGGCAAGTCGGCGGTGCGGGATCTGGATCTCCTCTTGCACCACGGCGATCTCGAGAGCATGTCCTCCTCCATGTCCGTCCGTGCGGGCGACAAGTTTTTCCGTTGGATCGACAAGGTGATCGCCGAGAAGGGGGGCGACAAGAAGGATCGCTGCTTCATGTCCAAAGTCGAGATCGTGGACAAAGGCCTGGTCGTCTTCAGCTTGGCCTTGTGCAATTATAGGTCCGATTGCTACTACTACCTCGTCTTCGACTCCGTCAGCAGGTCGCTCTCCATGATCCCCTGCGCAGAACTCGCGGCAACCTGCTTCACGCGATGCCCGCTCCCTCTGCGCCATGACGACGGCGGCTACTCCCTAGTCGTCTTCGGGGGTGAGTCTGGCTGTGGCCTAGAGTCCTCGGGAAACACGTTCCTCTGGCAGTGGTCGCCTTCGTGGTGTGGCAGCAGCTCCGACCCGTGGCAAACCAGGAACTTGCGCTTCCCGGCAGAGATGATGGATAAGTTCCTCCACCCCGACGTGCTCTTCTCGTCTGACGGCTCGGCTTTCTGGACCGACCTCGCGCAAGGCACTCTATGCTGCGACTGCAGCGCCCTGCTCAGGGAGGGTTGTGTCGTGGACTTCACCTTCATCGAGTTGCCTCCGGGGTACGAGGCTGACCGACACGACGATCATACGTGGTCGGTGGAGTTGTACCGGACCATGATCTGCGTTGAAGGTTTCATGAAGTTCGTCTCCATATAGAAACCGGAAAACCTTTACGATGGAAGCGGAGCCAGGGTGAAGGTGTGGACTCTGGGACTATCTCGCCGCGAGTGGAAGTTACACATGGATCTCCGTTTGAGACGCCTGTTCAAGGACGTCAAGTTCAAGGAGGCTGGATTGCCCAGGACCTTGCCCATGTGCCCCATGGTCAGGGAGCAGGAAGCTGCTACTCTATACTTCATACTGGCTGATCGGGAGACACAAGCAAGCAATGGTGCCCAAAATCACTACCTTTGCCGATTGGATATGCCCACTAAAAGCCTCCTGCAGTCCAAACTTCTCTCACACACGTGGTTGTTCCACGACCCTGTTATCATGCCTTCTAGTTTCTTCGAGGACCAGCTTGATCCTCTTCCTTCAGGGCCTGAGCCCATCTTGATGGAAGATTGACCAGACGTCCTCGCATTGGTCAGGTAAATCTACTAATATTGAAAGCATCAATTGAACTGTATATTCAACTATTCATACATGTTGAGTTAGGAAATTACTACTACAAATCTTCCTTGTCTTGTTATGAACACTGAAGCAGCATTGGATAGCTAGCTAATTCTACTTATATTGGAATCATCATTGGAACTGTGAAAATTCAAACATCTGAGTTAGGAAACTCTTGCTTGTCTTGTTATAAACACTGAAGCAACATTAGATAGCTAGTGCTAGTCGTCCGATCTAAGTTGTAGATTGTTTTGTTTGGGTGCAATAAGAGATGATTTATGCTTTGAAGTTTGTGCTGCAGGGTTGTTGATCCTGGGATGCTATCAGCTATGAGTATCGTTCGCTGCTGAAGAATGACCATGTTTGTGTTTCCTGCTTGGATTCCTAGTTGGGTCTGTTGTATAGGAATGCAAAACATATTCTGCTGCTTTTGGTCAAAAGTCATGCGTTATCAGTTGATGTTTCTGTTCTGTGTTTTAAAGATTTATATATAATAACTACTTAATGGCGCTTGTCTAGGTTTGCTACCATTGATCATTTCCTTCTCAAGGAGTAATTATATCGATCGAATGCTTGTGCTCTTTGTATCCAACGTAAAATGCTGTTGGTGGTGCAAGATATGGAAATTGCAGGACATGGATAGTGTATATGCCACGTTTTAGCTGGTATGCTGTTATTTGGCATTGTGTCTAGAGAAGTAGGCATTACCCACAGTATATGCGTTTGATTATTTTTAGAAAATATGTATGATCAATGCCATGAATCATATTTTTCGATTCTGCTAAAACACTAGTAAATATACCTCTTTTGAGATAAATAAACTACTAAATAGAGTTAGCTCTCATTGGTATTCAGAGTAGTTTGAGATTAGCTGCTGCAGGTTGGTTATGTTATGTTCTGTTTTTTATTTTATTTGTGGAAGTTGTGTGGGTGTCGTGTTACCTAATGTCCTTATGTCAAAACAATAAGATTTTATTCCGGAGAAAAAGATTTTTTTTGTTCATTTCCGTATACAACTAACTTTAGTATATTCATGAACTAGACAAATCTTTTGCCCTTTGTAAAAAAAAACAGACAGGAGCAACCAGTGGAGTTGGATGAAACGCTTCACACTTGCTAACATACTACCAACAAATACTGACAGATGTGATTAGACGAATAAACGTCTACGGGATACTAATCAGACGATCACAGAAACTTTTCTGACTAGCTGCAGAGAGTGCTGGCTGACCGGGGTTAACAGGGTAGGTCAGAGGAGTAGTGGAAGATACTTGAATATGAAACACGATCCTTTCTGCCACGTGACAGCTCTACACTCTAATGTGAAGTTTTTTTTTTAGAACCATGCATGAGCGCTGCATGTATTATTATAGAAGAAGGAGAAAGGCTCGACGAGCCGAAGTTTACCTCTAATGTGAAGTTTTATCCTGATCACCTTTTGCTGATGGAGATTTTTGGTGCTTGGGTTCAATTCCTGCCGACCCAACTGATCATGTACGAGCGCTTCCAGAGCAAGATGGAAAAGACTTCTTTGACTCCATGAACCATTTGTCTCACTCTAACTTGAGGAAAGGGTGGGTACAACACCTTTGTGTATCCCGATACCTCCCATGCCGAACAAAAATGAACAACTAGCTTGGCGAATGATAGCCTGTAACCGAAGGAAGAGCAACTTATAATAAATGACGACCGATCATGCGGATATGCGAATTACATTTTCGTATGCTTGCACACTTGTTTGTTTGTGATAAACGATGGGGAGAGGAAGCAGCAGCGATCAAAACCTCTGATGCTAGTTTACACGCATGGACCTCTTGGGATATCTATCTAGCTAGCCTTCATCGAGAGAAGTATCGAGCTAGCAGAGTTATGCATACACAATGGTGGCACGCAATCGAGTAGCTAAGAGAGGAGGAGAGAAACATGAGTACTAGTATATACGTAACTAAAGCAGGTAAAATGAATAGAGCGCGTTAAGACTGTAGATATGCTAGATGGAGTACACCAACATATGTAATGATATGATAGCAGGGCAGAGGTAAAATGGAGAGTACATTTAATTTATTGATATTTAAATGTACTCTCTATTTTAAGAGGTCTGAAAGTAAATTTCCACAAATCAATGATGGTTCCCCTGAACTTGAATGAAGAAAGAGCTACTCACTTCACTAGATCCCTGAACTGTAGTCAAGGAAGTCTACCTTTCACATACCTTGGTCTTCCCTTGGGAACTACAAAACCACCAATTGATGCTTTTTTTGCCTCTGGTTCAAGGGGTTGAAAGAAGATTATGTGGTATTGCTAATTTTCTGAATACTACTGGCAAACTTGAAATGGTCAAGACAGTTTTCGCATCTATGTCGACTTTCATGATGTGTACACTAGAAATTCACATTCCATCCAAAAGCAGCTAAGTAAATACATGAGACACTGTCTATGGAGAAAACCTTATCTTAATGATAAAGGGCCTGCTATGGTTAAGTGGACTACAGTTTGTAGACCAAAAAAAACAAGGTGGTCTTGGAGTAATGAATATTTCAGTTAAGAACAAATCCCTACTCCTCAAGAATCTGCACAAGTTCTATAATAAGATGGATATCCCTTGGGTCAATTTGGTGTGGAACACATATTATGATGGAGCTTCAGTACCTAGAGAACAAATAGTTGGTTCCTTTTGGTGGAAGACTCACCTGAGATTGATACAGTGTTTTAAAGGAACGGCTAGGTGCACTGTCGGAACTAGAGTTTCTGTATATTTCTGGCATGACCTTTGGTATGAATCCTGCTTAATTCACACCTTTCCACGCCTATACTCCTTCACAAACGATACACAAATTTATGTAAGTTCTGCCATGCAGTTGGAGTTCCTGGAAGATCTTTCATCCGCCTCTGTCAAATCATGTCAGCAAAGAGTAAACCTGGGAAATTCTGATTCCAGGAGTTACATTTGGGGAAGTGGGAAATTTTCAGCAAGCAAAGCATACAACATGATCGATGATGGGAACTAATAATGCCCCCCCCCCCCCACACACACACACACAATTTTCTTGGATTTGGAGAAGGTCATGCCAGGCAAAGCATAAAGTATTTTCCTAGCTCCTTTTACATGACAGACTAAATACCAGAAACCTCATGTCCAGGAAAAATTTCCAGTTGCAATCCTATGACTGTGCTACCTTGTGATGTAATGAACAAGAAACACTTATTCATCTCTTCAGGACCTGCCCATTTGCTGCGAGATGTTGGGATTTCATTTGCCCATTGAGAAACAAAGACCTCTCTCTTCTGGATGCTTTTGAGGACATGAGAAATAAAATTCAGCAACCTTTCTTCATGGAGATTATAATCCTTGCTGCTTGGGGGATACGGATGGTCAGAATTAATATGATCTTCAAGAACATCAGACCTAGTTTTGAAGATTGGAAATTCATCTACATGCATGGATGAGCTAAAGTGGTTACAATATAGAATAAGAGCAAAGTATGCTCACCAATTCAAGTGCTGTCTACAAGTACAACCATAGGCGATTTTTTGAAGTTTTTTAACTTTTTGTACTCTCTCTCCCCTGCCTCCTTTCTCCCTGTAAATACCATATGAAAATCTATAAAAATTGCAGTGGGAATTTTTCCCCACTGTTTTAAGCTTCAATTTTTTTTATTGATATTTCCATCCACTGATCAGCCAACACAACAACGAAAAACTGCACGAACGTAGATCACAAATTCACAATACTTAACTTGCTACCAGGAAATCGTAAATTTCCCTCTCAGTGTGTAATTGTTGCCAACTGCTATTTCATGGACATTCAGCGAATATCTGGTCTACTAAAAACACTCGGCGAAACTCCTACTTGGCAAAATTTTCACTCTCTGCCGAGTGTTTAGTCTCAAGAAACTCTGTCAAAAATTCCATCTGGTCACTTTTTTCCGCTGAGATCCTTATTTTACCTAGTGGAACAGATAACACTCGGTAAAATTACTTTGTCGGGCGCCTGACAGAAAATAATCAGCAAAGATGTATCTGCCAGGGGAAATTGCGCCGAGACTTGTTTGCCGAGGGAACAACTCAGGCAAACGGTGTGCCAAGTGCGTTCTTCCATTTGCCGAGTGTTCATGACTCTCGTCATATATGTCGATTCCGGATAGTGGCTTCTTTAAGATGCTAGTTACAAAACTGCACTTCTGGAAATTCATATATATTCCAATTATTATGAACTAGGACTATATATAAGAACAAACAGTGCATTGATCAATTGTATTGGCGACATAAAACTATGAAAAGAGAGATATGGTCAATCTATTATCAAAAACATTACAGGATAGTGAAACTGAGGCACCACAGATTTGGCTTTGGTTCTTTTTTTGCGAATGGATTTGGCTTTGGTCCTTCATGATGCCAAAGAACGCTTTGACCTCGATCACGACGAATAAATTGAGCCGCACGACATCACTCGTTAGCATCTTAGGAGTTCGCTCTTGGACAACTTCGTTAACATAGTACGACACCGTTTTTGTGGACTACTCTGGGGTAGCATAATTGCATTTCCACATATCCCAGTACCACTCCTAACTAACAATACAAACAACGAGCTTGAAAAAGATAAAGTTGATCTCCTCTATGTTGGGGGTCGACATCACTAGTCTTAACGGTAAAGGTGTATGTATTGTCATTTGTAGAAGGACAAGATGATGACGATCTCGACCTTTGACCTGAAGTAGCTACCCTTGACAGCGGGCACCTGCATTCTCCCCTTCTCGGCGATTTCCTTGTCAATCCAACGAAAAATCTTGTCGCCCGCACGGATGGACAGGGAGGAAGATAGATTCTCGAGATCAGCGTGTTAAAAAAGGTAATTGTGGTAGCAGTAATAAAGCAAAAAGATTTCCTAATAATAATCGAGCGCAAATCCTTTGGGTAATCCCTACTTCTTTAGACACATCCACACATGCCAAAGAACTGAATATACTATCTACAACGTGGCATACACTATCCAAGTCCTGCAATTTCGTATCTACATATAAATGAAGGGACCATCTAGAACCACAAATGCAACGGCTTAGCGCCACCAGCAGCATTTATATTGGATACAAAGAAGACAAGCATTGGATCGATATAATAACTCCTTGAGAAGGATATGACAATGATAGCAACCCTAGACAAGCACCATTAGGTAGTCAACATATAAGTCTTTAAAACGCAGAACAGAAACATCAAATGATAACACATTACTTTTGATCAAAAGCATCAGAATATGTTTCGCATTCCTATACAACAGACCCAACTACGAATCCAAGCGGGAAGCACAAACATGGTCGATCTTCAGCAGCGTAGGATAGTAGCTGATAGCAGCCCAGGATCAACAACCCTGCAACACAAACTTCCAAGCCTGAATCATCTCTTATTGTCGTCAAAACAATCTACAACTTAGATCGTCGGATGACTAGCACTAGCTATCCAATGTAGCTTCAGTGCTTATAATAAAACAAGCAAGAATTTCCTCACTCAGATATACTGTATGAATTTTCACAGTTCAAATGATGCTTCCATTATAAGTAGAACTAGCTAGCTATCCAATGCTGCTTCAGTATTAATAACAAGACAAGCAAGAGTTGTAGTAATTTCCTAACTCAAGATGTATAAAATACACAGTTCAAATGATGCTTTCAATATTAGTAGATGTACCTAACCAATGAGAGGACGTCTGGTCAAGCTTCCATCAAGAAGGGCTCAGGCCTGGAAGGAAGAGGATCAAGGTACTGGAAGAAATCGAAAGGCAAGATAACAGGGTCCAGGTCCAAGGACGTGTGCGCGAGAAGTTTGGACTGCAGTAGCCTCTTAGTGGGCATATCCAATCGGCAAAGGTAGCGCTTGTGGCCCCAATCCATTGATCCGGTCTCCTGATCAACCAGTATGAAGTAGAGAGTAAGGCTTTCCTGCTCCCTCACCATGGGGCACATGGGCAAGGTCCTGGGCAATCCAGCCTCCTTGAACTTGACGTCCTTGAACAAGCGTCTCAAACGGAGGTTCATGTGTAACTTCCACTCGCGGCGAGATGGTCCCAGAGTCCACACCTTCAACCTGGCTCCACGTCCATTGTGAAGGTTTTCCGGTTTGTCTATGGAGACAAACTTCATGAAACCTTCAACGCAGGTCATGGTCCGACACACCTTCACCGACCACGTATCCTCGTCGTCTCGGTCAAGCTGGTACCCCGGGGGCAACTCGATGAAGGTGAAGTCCACGATGTCGCCCTCCCTGAACAGAGCTCTGTAGTTGCAGCAGAGGGTGCCTAGCGCGAGATTGGTCCAGAAAGCCTAGCCGTCGGAAGAGAAGAGCACGTCGGGGGAGAAGAACATGTCCTTCATCTCTGCTGGGAAGCGCAACTCCTTGGTCTGCCACGGGTCGGAGCTGCCAACCCACGACCCATCCAGGCAGGGAGACCACCACCATAGGAAGTTGTTTCCCTCCTCTCGGCCAAAGACAAACTCACCCCCCAAGAGGACCAGAGAGTAGCTGCCGTCTTCATGGCGCAGAGGGAGAGGACATGTCGTCAAGCAGGTTGCCCAGTCTTGAATGTAGGGGACCATGGAGAGTGATCCGTCGACGTAGTCGAAGACGAGGTAGTAATCGAGACCACCATACTCAGAGAAGGACAAGGTGAAGACGATGAGGCCCTTGTCCACGATCTCCACTTTGGACTTGAAGCAGCGATTCCTGTCGTCGCCCCCCTTCTTCTCGGCGATCACCTTGTCGATCCAACGAAAAACATTGTCGCCCGCAGGACGGATACGGAGGAGGACAGATTCTCGAGATTGCTGTGGTGCAAGAGGAGATCGAGATCCTGCACCGCCGAGTTGCCTCCCTTCCCGCATCCGTAAGCGCGCTTGCTTGCGCACTTGATGGCTGTCCAGCCCTCTCGCCCGATGACGTACCTGGGATCTACACCGCCTTGGTCCATCACGGCAAAGCCCAAATCCATGGCTGAGGATTCTTCTGACGGCTAGCTAGGTCTTCCTCCCGGCCGTGGGAGTGGATGTAGATGGAAGAGACGAGAGAGGATCTGGTCCGACTTCAATTCGCTAAGAGCATCTCCAGCAACAGCCCTAGGCGCCGGCGCGCTAAATTTTTTTTGCGGCGCCAGAATTGCGTTTTTGCGCGCGCAGCGCCTGTTCTGCTTTAGCAGCAGCGCTAAAATTAGCGCGGCGTGGCCGTAAAAAAGTATAGCTCCAGCAGAGGCGCTAAAATCCCAGCGCGCGCCCAGCGCAAACAACTTCAGATGAAGTTCAGATGAAAATTCAGATCGAAATGTAGACTAGAAATAAAAATTTATTACTATAAACAGACTCGTTCGTTGACTAAAACAGACTCGATTAAACTAAACAGACTCGATTAAACTAGAACTAAACATCTAAAAGTCGAACTCGTCCAAGTCGGAGTCCGAGTCCGACGTATCGGAGATTTCGGAGAAGAGATGCTCCCACCTGGGGTCTTCTTCGCCCCAGGTGGTGTTGTTGAGCTGCGCCTCCGCCTCGGCTTTGCGCCTCCGCCGCATTGCCCGCTCCTGCGCCCGCGCGTGCCTTCGCTCCGCCCGCTCAGCCGCGAAGGTTGCCAAGGCCTGCGCCTCGGCGGCGGCTTCTTCCGGGTGGCGCCGGCGATACTCCGCCACGAGTTGCTCGTCCCGATGCGCGACCAGCAGGCGGGCCTGGAGCTCGCGGTCGGCGGCCCGGTCCTCGGCGGTGACGAGGCGTGGCGGCGGCGCCAGATCCTGCGCCTGTTGGACGGTGCGGGCGTCCGTGAAGTTCATCTGCCGGCGGGAGCGGCCGAGGCGCCACGCCGCTGCGTCGTACACGCGGGCAGCCTCGTGCGCCGTCTCGAACGTCCCGAGCGAGATCCGCTCGTCGCCGGCGCGAATCTCCGCGTAGAAGGTGCCGTTGGGCCGCGCGCGCACGCCGCGGTAGCCGGACTGGTTCCTCCGGCGCGGCGGCATGGTGGCGACAGCGCGGGCGTGGCGCGGCGACGGCGGAATCCGTGCGGTGGCGCGAGCGGTGGTGGGAGGGGAAAAAGCGGTTGGGGAGAGAGGAGGGGACGCGTGGAGTGAGCGCGCGCTGGCCGCGGGGCGGGTTATTTAACGCGAAACCTACCGCGTTGGCCAGCGCGCGCTTCCGTTTTCCGAGCGCGCGCTTTTTCCCCGCGTCTGCTGGAGCGCGCGAAATGGCCCCGCGCGCGGGAAAAATAGGTTATATGGTGCGCGCTCCGTTTCCGGCGTCTGCTGGAGATGCTCTAAAGACGACCTTATGAATCGCTATAACCGAGGAAAAGAGCGATTGGGGACACGTACTTTAGATCAATGGCTCTTCGTTTGTAATTACCAAAAAAAGAAAAAGAAAACTTTGTCGGTAGAGTTATTTGCACTGGTGGTCACACAACTCGACAGCTATGTGCACTTAAGTCACACAACTGAATAACTGAATTTTTTGGTCACACAACTCGTCATCTGGTGCACTTAAGTCACTGACCCCACCTGTCAGGCCGTTTTCCGTTGAAGTTGATGCTGACTGGACACGTAATCTTGCAAAAACCCCCCTGTATTTTTGTACATTTGCAAAAAAAAACCTGTATTTTTGGACATTTCAAAAATTCAGGGGGTTTTTTGAAAAAAATACAGGGGGTTTTTGCAAATGTACAAAAATACAGGGTTTTTTTGCAAAATTACGTGTCCAATCAGCATCAACTTCAACGGAAAACGGCCTGACAGGTGGGGTCAGTGACTTAAGTGCACCAGATGACGAGTTGTGTGACCAAAAAATTCAGTTATCCAGTTGTGTGACTTAAGTGCACATAGCTGTCGAGTTGTGTGACCACCAGTGCAAATAACTCTTGTCGGTAAGAAAATTAGCCACACGACATAGGATTATGTTGTAGAAACTTTTTTTTTTGACAGCTCAAGCCTTGCGGCATTACTCACTATATTAAGGGGCGACACTTTCTCGCCCTCTCCGGCCCCCGAGCACTGTTCTGTGAACACTGCAGTACTGTTGTACACTGGTCACATAAACCGTGCTCACAAATTTATTTATTTATTTTTTGCAAACTTTTTTTAATTTTTTTTTACATAGATATATGTTCGTCGGTGAGTAGGTTTACTGTCGATTCTAACTTCTCAATTTTTGATCTAAACTCGCACAAACATTTGACGCATTTTGTCAAAAAAAATTGCTGAAAAGTCCCCACGTTTCGCACAAACATTTGACGCATTTTGTCAAAAAAATTTGCAGAAAAGTCCCCACGTCTTCCAAAAAAATATATACACGAAATATATGCCCGACGATGAGTAGGTTCCATCCCCATGATCGGTTCCGTGTTTTGTCGACTCTAACTTCTCAATTTTGGATCCAATTAAGGGGCGACACTTTCTCGCCCTCTCCGCCCCGAGCACTGTTCTGTGAACAGTGCATTACTGTTGTACACTGTTCACATGAACAGTGCTCACATTTTTTTTTTTGCAAACTTTTTAAATTTTTTTTACATAGATATATGTTCGTCGGTGAGTAGGTTCCCGTGAACGTTTTTGAGTTTTGTCGACTCTAACTTCTCAATTTTTGATCTAAACTCGCACAAACATTTGACGCATTTTGTCAAAACAATTTGCAGAAAAGTCCCCACGTTTCGCACAAACATTTGACGCATTTTGTCAAAAAAAATTGCAGAAAAGTCCCCACGTTTTCCAAAAAAATATATACACGAAATATATGCCCGACGATGAGTAGGTTCCATCCCCATGATCGGTTCCGAGTTTTGTCGACTCTAACTTTTCAATTTTGGATCCAAATTCACACAACCATTTGACGAATTTTGTCAATTTTTTTGCAGAAAAAACCCCCGACGAGTGACGTCACGCGATGACATCACCACGGGCCCGCTGTCATTTTTTTTCTTCCCCGTAAATAGTTTCGTTATTACTAAAACACTGACATGTGGGTCCCCACTGACAGAAAATTTATAATTACACAAAAAATGCTGAAATACAAAAAATTTATATCTTCTATTCTACACTTCAAAATAATGCAAAAAATGTATCAAACAGATTAAAAAAAATTATATCTTCCATTCTACGATTCAAAATAATGCAAAAAAAAAGCATATCAAAATTTTAAAAAATTAACAATTTTTCAAACTTCTACTCCACGGTTCAACAATAATGCAAAAATGTATCAAACAAATTCAACAAAATTATATCTTTTATTCTACAGTTCAAAGTAATGCAAAACAATATACCAAAATTCCTAAAAATTAACAATTCCTCCAAAATTTCCAGACAACAGTTGCACCAAAAAAAACATTGAATGTAATTACAGGGAAAAATGCTGAAATTCAAAAAAATTATATCTTTTATTCTACAGTTCAAAAAAATGCTAAAAAATATGAAAAAAGTTCAAAAAAAATGTGTATTTTATTCTACGGTTCAAAATAATGCAAAAAAAATATCAAATTTTCTAAAACTTTACAATTACCCAAATTTTTCAGACAAAATATGCACCCAAAAAAAAAACATTGTGCACAAAAATAATTCAAACAATATATCAAAAAATCAAATTTAACGACTTTTCATACTTTTAACACAAAATTTGCACCAAAAACCCCATTGTGCACACCTCAAAATTTAAGGAATTTTTTAAATCTAACAATTTTTCAAATTTTTCACACGAACTAATAAATGGCAATTTTTTTCACGATCTGTCGAATTAGCTTTCCATATATTTTCCCATTTTTTCCGTTGAAAAAAAAAATCCAATACACGACAAATTTCAACAGATTCCGACATTTCGAAGCACGACGGGTGCGGCATGCCGCCGCGCTAAATTTCCCAACAATATTATCCATCGTAACTTCAGAAAGAAAAAAAATCTCCTCCGCGATAACTTTCGGCCGATAATATTTACCGCAGCATACAAACTAACGTGAAGGTTATTCTTTTTTAAAACATTTTTAGATGGGAAAATATAATGACATTTAAACATTTCAATTTGCTAAAAAATGGAGATACTCCAAAATATATCGACATACTCAGAAAAAAAATTGCTACCTATTTATGGCAAAATACGACCATACTTAATCATTTCAATTCAGTAGATATTTGCGTGTAATCTAAATTAACTCTCTCTAAGTAGGGATTTAAACTTAATAAATGCTCACATAATATATTTTCTCTAAATAGGGAGTTAACTTACAAATTTATTGAAAAAATGCAAGCATATTCGAAAATTCAAATTTGCTAAGTATTTTGAAATACTATACACGACAAACCCTGACGAATTTCAACATTTTGAATCCCGACGGGTGCGGCGTGTCGCCGCGCCGAGATGACTAGTTTATTCAATAGGTAGGAGCTTCTCTGATTGCACAAGCGCAATCAGAAAGCCAGGGATTACATCATAGTTCACACCAAAATCTGAATGAAGGGCTTCTTTAGCCATACAATGAGCAACCTGATTTGCACTACGGCTAATAGAAAGAAGCTTAAATCCCTGAAAATGATTCACTAGATTCCTCATCTCACACAGAATATGAAAGTTAGCTGTCCGCTCCCCCGCCTTGGAGTACCTTATGTTGTAGAAACTCAGGTTATTTGATGTTGCTTATTTTTCTAGGAATGCAGACAACTCTCGTATCTAAAAGAGCCATCTTGTATCATTGATTAAAGAAGTAGGTCAGAGTACAGGAGAAAAGAAAAGAAAGATCGGAATAATAAGAAAACTGAAAGTAAACAACGTATACGAATATCCTATGCAGATCATAAGGTGTATCTATCTTGTATAGGACATCGTGTATTTTTTCATACTTCACGAGCCCATGCGAAGGATAATGTACGTGTCCTATATCTACATGGAGTTGAGGCGCTTGCACCCCTTCTGTCTCAGTAACTCTGACTCATCGTCGATGGAGCTAACTAACTGTTAGGTAAATGACATTTTAACTAAGTAATTGAGTAAATCTGCATGAACATCAAGGTTGTTGATGTGCATGGCATTGCAGATTATCTACATTGCGAAGAACCAAAGAACAAGAGGAACCAAAAACCTCTATATTTCATATGATTACATATGCTTCCTTCTATATTTCTATTTTTTACATATTTCAGTTTCTTTCTTATTTTAGTCTTGCGTTGGTGGTTCTCATGGATTGGAGATGAAACATAATCAAGTCCTCGGATCAAGCGCTACATGTTGTCACTGCAATTTTTGAGTGTTCTATGCAAATATATTTTTAACGATCTTCTATCTATTATTGGTACCAAAGTTCTTTCTGTTTATTTTATAAGGATCACCATGAAATGTTTTTTTCCTGCGGCGATGAGAGAAAAATAACGAAGAGAAAACCGTATAAATCTGAAGTCTGGACGGAATAAGAAAAGTGGCTGCTCTGGATTCATCTTGCGGTCATGACCTCACACCACCAAATCATGTGATATATAAAATGACTCTCGACAACACGAACGGACGGCATGACATATGATGCATCTACGTTAAGTCGAGACTACACAATTTTGAAACATCTTAAGAATAACAAACCCGAGAGTATCACATTGTATATGGTTTTGCAAGATGCCGTACATTCAATATGAGTTTCACGGCTATTCTAGATTGATTATTTTCACCGGCTCGCTTCATCACGGCAAAGTCCAATGCCATGGCAGAGTGTTCTGACGGCTAGGTCTTCCTCCCGGTGGGAGAGGATTCTATTCGACGTCCCTATTTTGTTGAAACGACATCCTTAAGAAAAGAAAGATGTGTCGATCCAACTAAAACAGAGCAAAAGCCATTGGGTTACCTATGGTTTTTTCTTGAAAAGGATCGTGATCTATTAAATTCACTAGAACTACAGATCATTCTAAACATAATAAAAACTAGTTGTCCTTGCGTTGCAACGATCCATTAATTCTTTTATCACATCCTATTAGCTAGTATTAATTTCTACTTAGTTGCGTAGATAAAGAATTAATTGAATCCATATGCTTTACCAGTTGAGATTCTCTGACGTGCAAATCCTGATTTTCCCCTAACTTTGAGTCACTGACGTGTGGAACCCACAGGTGGTGGGTCCCACGTGTCAATGGTCAGGTGACTTTGAGCCCAGGAAATCAGAGAATCCGCGCCGGTGCTTTATCACGAGCTCTGAAGTTTCGCTTATTTCGTTTTAGTAGTTTTAATTTTACTAATTAATTTCTTGTGATACTACTCTGGCCGGTAAAAGTAGCAATATGTTTATGTCCTGAAATGAGATGATTGTTCTATTCAGAATTTTATGTGCTTAAATAAACGCAAGGTACGTGAATGCAAATAAGAGAACCATAATGTTTGTTTTCTCGATATTACGTGGCTGCTCTGCATGCAAAACGTTGTTTACTGATCCGCTGTCAGAAAAAAGTGAAAATAAGAAAGAGGAGGCGCCAGTTCTGAAGCTACAACCACGTTGTGGCCGAGTACTAATAGATTCTTAGTATATTATGTGCAGCTTTGATTTTGATATTGTGCAAATTCATAAATGGTTTATATTTTAGGACTCATTCCTCATACGTAACTGCAAGTAGCACTCAAGGGATTGCACTTGCTCTGTCCAGAAGCTTGTGAGATGAAGATAGATCGACGACCACTGAAGCTGGAGAACAAGATGATGACCCTTGTTCTGTACAGATGCTGGTGCGATGCTTGGCTGGGTAAATCTCAGTGGGGTGTGTAAACACTGCACTACCGGAATCTGGATCTTTGCCGTGCGGCCGTTTTACACGGCAAAGGGCTTGCGGAACACGGCAAAGACTTTGCCGTGCTCAGCTGCACGGCAAACGTCACACGGCCTAATACGTGTAGGCAAAGAACCTTTGCCGTGTTCTTTCGCCTCACATCACGGCAAAGCCTGTTTGCCGTGCTCCAAATGTTTGCCGTGTGCCGCTGAATTGCCAGAGCTGGTCAACTCAGTCTCCAATTCTTTGCCGTGCTCCAAATCTTTGCCGTGCGTCGCGAGAAGAGCACCACGGCACACTCTGATTCTTTGCCGTGCACTCTGCCTCGAACTGCACGGCAACGTTCATTTCTTTGTCGTGCGCTTCTCCTGGGCTTGCACGGCACACTCCGATCCTTTGCCGTGCGTCCTCCTGAACCTGCACGGCAACATGCAATCCTTTGCCGTGCGTCCCCCCGGAAAACACACGGCACAGAGCCGTTTCCAGGACCGATGCCTCGCGCCTTTGCCGTGTGTCCTGGTAAGCTGGGCACGGCAAAGTGACCATATGGTCATCACCCAAATGCCAGGTTGCACAGGTGCTCGCCACGTGTGGGCTTTGCCGTGTGCAGACGCACGGCACAGGCCTTTGCCGTGTGCCCATACACGGCAAAGAGACCATATGGCCTAGATTTTTACTGTTTTTGTAAAAATCCCTGCATTTTACAGATAAATCACACAATAATTCACAGATGATAATTTTGACACAAATATGACTAAATAGTGCTCCATAACATATATAAACAAGACTCAAACTCCTCCATAAGACTCAAACATGGCACAAACATAGTCTCAACATAGTTCAAACTCCACAAACATGAACTCGACATAGTTCAAACTCCACATAGCTCAAACATAGTCTCAAACACCACATAGGCATCATATTCAACATAGCATCCACATGAACTCCGCAACGATGGATGGATGGCGAAGATGGACGTCATTGTTGATCCTCCTACAAGTTCATACAAAAATCATGAGTTTGACAACTGAAATAGCTAAGTGTCAATGTCATGTGCATCATTAAACTAACAAAGTGGAAATGGCAAGTTTACGAGTTTACGATACTAGTTCCGACCTTTACGAGTTTACGAGTTTACGATACCTAAGTGTCAATGGCATAAGCATAGTTCAACTAACTAAGTGAAAATGGCAAATTTGACAACTAAAATATCTAAGTGTCAATGTCATGGGCATAGTTAAACTAACAAAGTGGAAATGACAAATTCAAGAATATGCACAAGTTTAGATGTAGTAAACCAAAAGACATGAGATGTAGTAAACAATAAGACACAAGTTGATCTATGTGGTAAACCAAAAGACACAAGTGACCATTGGAGATTCATTGATTGGCTATGTCGATCTAAGTGAGACATGAAGTAAGTTTTCGAACGAGAGTGGTAGCAAGTTGAAATGGTAAGTAACCTCTACTGGCCTTCCGGCGGCGGAGTAGGTCCTCAACATCATTGAGGAGGATCGTCCTACATGTTTGCAAAAAAAATGATGAGTTCGACAACTAGGTGGAAATGGCATAGTCATGGCATTAAAAGAAAGCTAACTAAAATTTGATGAGTTGAACTAACTAAAATTTGACAAGTTCAACTAATGGGTAAAATTTGACAAGTTCAACTAACTAAATTTTGACAAGTTCAACTAAAGTGGCAATGGCATGGCTAACTAAAGTGGCAATGGCATTTTGACAAGTCATGCGAGCATACCCACGGGAGCCTCCGAACAACGCTAGGGTTGGAGATATGGGGCTGCCCCTCCGGATTGTCCTGGCCACCAAGCGGCGGCGCCATCGAGTGAGATCCACCCGCCGATCCTGGATTCACCTACAACATGAAAAAAGTCTCGCATTTCACAAGTAATTTAGTTACAACAATAAGATGGATAGAATGACAAGTTTGAGAACATACCCATGGGAACGTCGGTGGAGGCGGTGGAGGGAACATTCCCATGGCAACAGCCCCGTCCCCAGGAGCAATGCGCTGCATCGTGCCAAACATCCACTCCATCATCTGCCTCTGATGCTCCTGATGCTGCCTGCAATACTCCTGATGCTGCTCCTGCTGCTGCCGCATCTGCTCCTGCTGCTGCCGGATCTGCTCTTGCTGCTGCTCCAGCTGTTGCTCATAGAGCACCTGCTTCTGCCGGAGCTCGTCGACAGCTAGACTCGAAACTCGTGGCGGGTCTCCACAGCAGGCGCACCAGGCGCCCTCCCACGGCGGACCTGGCGTAGAGACGGGACGGTGCGAGGGTCGATGGAGCCGTGACCTATCCACAAGCGGCCATTCGCCGCACCTTGCCCCGCAAGCACGACAACCTCGACGTCAAGTGGACTGGTGAGAGGGTCAGCTTCCTCTCCGTTGCGCTCCTTGAACTTCTCCGTGTACCCCTTGCTCCGGAGCTCGGCGCTCTGGTTGATCCACATCGACCCTGTCTCAGGATCTGGCGCATCCCTGGTACGCATCTTTGCCCAAACGGCGAAGGGCGAGGGGTCTACGCCGGTCTTCAATTTCTGCAAAGAGGGCACAAACATAGGTGAAAAGGAGACGATATTGCAAAAGAGAGCACAAACATAGGTGGATTAAAGAATGCATTTTCTCACCTCATTTTGTATGCATTGGGAGAGGCTGAGGTTGCCTTGGCGGTGTGTTCCACCCTTGTTCTCCGCCCGCTTTGCCTTTCCCACCGCGTGTATCTTGAGATACTCTGGGCTAGTCCACCACGCTACCATCACGAGGTGGCACTCGGCGTTGTTACCGACGTACGGAGGAGGCACCTATGTGCACAGAACACACATATTAATGATATTACATGGCGGTCAACAAAATCGATAATATAGAAATGACGGTACCTGCAGGTACTGCCATGGCTGCATCAAGATGTCCCGAGCATGCTTCTTTTCCAGCGCAATGTTCTTTTCGGCGTACCAATTGCGGACAGAGTTCACGCGAGCCTCGTAGTGCATGTCCGTCACCATCTTAGAGGCCATCGTCAAAAGGATGGCCTCGCACTTGGCCTTGTCCTCCTCCCGACAGGTGAAGAAGTTCTACAAGCATGCACACATAGGTAAAATAGGGTCAAATCCATTAGTGCAATCTCGGATTTATAAATGATGAGAAGTCAAACAAACTTACCCAGAAATAGCCGAGTGTCTTAAGCGCCATGTTGAGGTACTCGCCATCGGGATCCGGCGTGAAACAGTAGTGCCTGAAAGTCCAAGCTACACTCTTGCCACCCTCTGGGAGGATAACAATCCCTGGGAAGAACTTCCGGAGACAACATCCAAGGATGCTCGCGTAGTTACGCTGTTCCTTCACTTTAGGAGGCGGAATGTATGGTCACAGAATAGACTCATGCCCCGGCTTATAGTATGCTGCTTGGAAGGCCTTGGATTCACACGTCTGGTGCTGCCCCGTCTTGTCTTCTCCGCATCAAAGTTAACCAGCCTCAAATGTCCTACACAATGAGAAAACCAAAATTAGTATAGTTAGCGGGTCAAAACACAATGAGAAGCTAAAATTGAACAAAAACTATAATAAGTACCTTTTTCCAACAGGCAGGAGAAGAGTGTTCTTGTAGGCGTAATATCGGGTATCGGGGAGTCCCGCCGACTCCCGCTGATACGGCGGCCTGGTCCGTCGCTCAGGGATATTCTCCTCAGTCTCAACCCACTCCTCCGGTGGGTCCCACTGCAGCGTCGGGTCAAGCACAAACCGTCCTCCCCAGGTCCCTCCTCGCGCCCCTCCTCGTCGTTGTCATCCTCGCTGTCATCCTCCTCGTCCTCCTCCTCGCCCTCCTCCTCAGAAGCCTCCAGCAGCAGCTCCGCAGAAACCACCAGCGACTCGCTCTCAGAGTCCGACTACACCTCCTGATCGTAGTCCGGGTCATCCTCGTCGGGCTGCTCGGCAGGGAGAGGACTAGGAGTCTTGCTAGGCCTCCTGCTCGTCCTCGTACTCCCACGTCGTCCACCCCTCGCACGTGGAGGTGAGGGTGAAGGTGAGGGAGGAGGTGGAGGTGCCGAACTCGATCCCACCAGGAGTGCCTTCACGCTGCCCACCTTTTTTGACAAGGCCTTCTTCAAGCCGAGAGGGTGTGCATCCGAAGAACAACGGGGAGGTGCTACCGAAATTCTGTCTCAGGAAGGGGTAGAACATGGAACACGACCCGATCTACACGTACTCGGACTGTCCAACAGGACAACCCGGAAGTGTTACGGTTATAAATATGCAAAGATGGACAATCCTGCATATTTATAAATTTGTAACCCTTCCGGATGGGATCTGACTCGGGTTACGCGACTCGACTGACTTGGTGATCTAGACCAAAATAAACCTATGCAGCAAGAGAGGCGAAAGATGTATACCCTAGAAGTGTGGTCGATCACCGCAGAAGGTCGGGGACGGAACAGGGGCACCGAGGCGGCCCTCCTCAGTTGGAGAAGAAGCCCCGTAAACTACGACATCTGAAAACCACAAAAAGAACAAATATATAAGAACAGATGTACAACATAAATATCAGCTCCTAAATAAGAGACGGAGTATAAATAAGAAACCAAGTTTACGAGTTTACGAGTTTACGACTTTACGACTTTACTAGTTCCACCATTTTTTCTTTACACTTCTACCTCCTAACTAACTAACCTAACTAAGCCGCAGCTGCTAATTAGAGTTGTGCATCTAAATTAACATAGGGCAGTATGTAATGGAGGCATAATGTTGACAAACGAAGCAAGACCAAACAAGGACTGCATCATCAGGCAGCAATCGATTCGGGAGCACGACATGATGAACATCTAATTTTGCTCTCACCTGCGGTTGCCGATGAGGAGGCCGGAGGAGGCAGGGGGCGGTGCACGGCCGCGGTGGATCCTCGACGGGCGGGGCGTTAGCGTGGGGAGGGGGAAGCACGGTGAGGAGGCCGGAGGAGGCAGGGGGCGGTGCACGGTCGTGGTGGATCCTCGATGGGCGGGGCGTCAGCAGGAGGAGGCAGGGGGCGGTGCACGGCCACGGAGCTGGGGAGGGGAGCACGGCCGCGGCGTGGGAGGGGGCTGGGTGGCAGTGCGTACGGGCCGGTGGAGATGGGCGGCGTGGCGGGCGCGGCGAGGATGGGTGGCCGCACGGGCATGGGAGGATGAGCTGGGGAGGGGAGCACAGGCGAGGATGAGCTGGGGAGGGGAGCACGGGCGTGGCGTGGCGTGGCACTGGGGACGGCGGCGAGGATGGGTGGCCGCACGGCGGCGGTGGGGGTTCGATTTGGGAAAGGAGAAAAATGCGATGTGGGGAAAGTCTCCGACAGCGCCTGTCCTAACGTGGCCACGTCTTTGCCGTGCGCGGCAAGAAGGAACACGGCAAAGAGTTTCAGTCTTTGCCGTGTGGCATCAGAAGAAAGCACGACAAACAGTTCAAATTTTTGGCGGCCAATTTCCCGCCTCTGAATTAGCTCTTTGCCGTGCGCCCAGAATGGCAAAACACGGAACAGTAGGTGTTTGCCGTGTGCCTCTCTGTCAATTGCACGGCAAAGAATGTATCACCTTCTTTTTTTTATTATGCTTTCCTTGTTTATTTTATTTGTTAAGGCTTCTTGCATATTCATTTACTTCACTTCATTATATTTATTTATAACACATATATAAACCCCTCTTTCCGTGTAGCTAATGTTTTATTGAGTTCTTGCAATGTGTCACAACAGAACCAGTGGATTAAAAATTTTGAGTAATAACCCCTCTAATGAGATTTACTTTGAGTTTGGTGTGACGGAAGTTTTCAAGGGTCAAGAGAGAAGGATGATAATAGGATCAAGAAGAGTGAAGAGCTTAAGCTTGGGGAGGCTCCCATGGATCTCCCCAGCATATTTCAAGAAGACTCAAGCGTCTAAGCTTGGGGATGCCCAAGGCATCCCCTTCTTCATCGTCAAAATTATCAGGTCATCTCTAGTGAAACTATATTTTAATTCTTTCACATCATATGTGCTTTTCTTGGAGCGTCTGTGTGCTTTTATTTTCAGTATTGCTTTTATTTTCAATAAAGCTTGACTGGACCCTAGCATTCTTGATTGGGAGAGAGACACGCTCCGCTTTTTCATGAGAATACTCCTATTCTTCACTTATATTTGTTGAGTATTCATATCTAGCGCTGTTCAGCTTTTAGCTCTTGTTTTCATGTATCTCTTTCAGAGCTATTAGCTTTCTTTTGTAGAAAGTACTCTCTTGCTTCACTTATATTTTTTGGAGAGTTGATGAAATAAATTGATTGGTGTTTGGTTGGTTCAGAAAATGTTGCATGTGGTAATTGGTATAAGGAAAAACTTGCTTAATCTTGTAGATCACTAAATGGATAACTTGATGCTTGTCAATTGTTTTGAGTTAACAAGTAGATCATGATTAAATTGTGCATCACATGAGTTAAGCCTATTAGTGAAGAACTACCGTAAAGCTTGTTGAAAATTTGGTTTGCATCGGTGGTATCTCTAAGGTCTAGATATTTTCTAATAAAGGGTTTGGTTAACAAGGAAGACGGTATGAAGTCTTATAACGTTTGCAATATGTTTGTCATATAAAACTTGGTGTACGGGTTGATATTCTTGTTTGCTTACATAACCTTGCTAGCCTAAACTCTGTACTGAGAGGGAATGCTTCTCGTGCATCCAAATCCTTGAGCCAAAATCCATGCCATTTGTGTCCACCATAACTACCTATATGTGGTATTTCCTTGCCACTCCAAGTAAATTTTTCATGTGCTACCTTTAAATTATTCAAAATGTTATTATTCCCTTTTTGTGTCAATGTTTACTAGCTCATGAGGAATTAGTGTGGTTATTCTTTATTCTATTGTCAATGGACTTTTACACCTGGACTAGTGGCATATACATCCGCTTATCCTAATTTGCAAAAAGAGCTGGCAACGGGGTGCCCAGTCCCAATTAATTACAACTTTAACCAATTAATTCTCTTCACACTTTTGCCCTGATTCATCAGTAAGCAATGACAAACAGTGAAATACCTGAATGTGTGTAAACCAAAGAGAAAGAGGGATGATCTGCCTTGCTGGTAGAAATAACGTCCTTCATGGGAGCCGCTCTTAAAAGTCCGTTTGACAGGTAGAATACTGTTCTCACCCGCTACCATTCGTTGACAATTAACAAACACCTCTCAAAAATAGATACTCCTCCATGGTATGTGATTGATGGAAGGCACCCGAGGATTCGGTTAGCCATGGCTTGTGTTAGCAAGGTTGGGAGGAGTATCAAATATTTTATGCAATCTCTATATGCTTTCAAAAACCTAAAAGCTCTAGCACATGATTTAATCCCTGCTTCCCTCTGCGAAGGGCCTTTCTTTTACTTTTATGTTGAGTCAGTTTTCCTATTCTTTCTGTCTTCCACAAGCAAACACTAGTGTCAACTTTGTTACAACATGCGTTATATGCAATGTATTGGACTTGTTATACTACTTTGTGTTGACATATCCATGAGATAAATATGTTGAAAGTTGAAGCAAATGCTGAAACTTAATTCTTCCTTTGTGTTGATTGAATACCTTTTATTAGAAACTATTGCTTTATGAGTTAACACTTATGCAAAACTGTTTGATGCTTGTCTCGAAAGTACTATTCATGAAAACGTTTAGCTTGTGTGATTCATTGTTTACTCATTATCTATTTGGTAGCAAATTATAGACCATTGACTTGGATCACTTCATTCATTTACATGTGCCTTGCAATATTATATGATCAAGATTATGATGGTAGCATGTCACCTCAAAAATTATTTTGTTTTTATCGTTTACCTACTCGAGGACGAGTAGGAACTAAGCTTGGGGATGCTGATACGTCTCAAACGTATCTATAATTTTTGATGTTCCATGCTTGTTTTATACCAATTGCTACATGTTTTGCATCTACTTTATATCACTTTTATACATTTTTTGGGACTAACCTATTAACAAGATGCCGAAGTGCCAGTTCCTGTTTTCTGCTGTTTTTGTATTCCAGAAAAGCTAGTCTGGAAATATTCTCGGAATTGGACGAAACTTCACGGGGTCCTATTTTTCCAGAACACACCTGACGGAGCAAAGGAGCAACAGAGGAGGGCCACCAGGAGGCCACACGCACCAGGGCGCCCCCCCTGCCGCGCCCTGGGTGGTGTGGGCCCCTCGGGGGTCTCCAGCCGCCGCCCTTTCGCCTACTTATTCCCCCCGAGAAAACCCTAAGTGCCTGAGCAAATATCCACGAAAAGTTCCAGAGACGCCGCCGCCGTCAACCCTAGCTCGGGAGGGTCCAGAACCTCTTCCCGGCACCCTGCCGGAGAGGGGAATCGTCACCGGAGGCTTCTACATCGCCATGCCTGCCTCCGGAGTGATGCGTGAGTAGTTCATCCTTGGACTACGGGTCCATAGCAGTAGCTAGATGGTTGTCTCTCCACTTTGTGCCATCATGTTTAGATCTTGTGAGCTGCCCTACATGATCAAGATCATATTATTGTAATGCTACATGTTGTGTTTGCTGGGATCCGATGAATATTGAATATTATGTCAAGTTGATTATCAATCTATCTATGTTATTTAAGATCTTGCATGCTTTCCGTTACTCGTAGATGCTTTGGCCAAGTAGATGCTTGTAACTCCAAGAGAGAGTATTTATGCTAGATAGTGGGTTCATGCCTCCGTTTAATCTGGGACAGTGACAGAAAGTTCTAAGGTTGTGGATGTGCTGTTGCCACTAGGGATAACCTAACGATGCTATGTCCACGGGCATATGTGTTTGTTTACATTACGCACTTTACTTAATGCAATTATCCGTTGCTTGCAACTTAATACCAACGGGGACTCGGATGACAACCCGGCGGTGGATTATTAGTCATAGATGCTGTTGGATAACGGTCTATGTATTATGTCGTAATGCCCAATTAAATATCATAGTAATCATCATGTCATATTATGCATTGTCATGCGCTCACTATTTGTCAATTGCCCAGCTGTAATTTGTTCACCCAACATGTTAGTTATCTTTTATGGAGAGACACCACTAGTGAACTGTGGACCCCGGTCCATTCTTTTACACTGATTAAACAACCACAAACTGCAAACTGTTCCTTTTTCATTCTCTGCAATTTAATACTCATTTTCCACACATACGTTTAATCCTTTGTTTTCAGCAAGCCGGTGAGATTGACAACCTCACTGTTTCGTTGGGGCAAAGTAGTTTGATTGTGTTGTGTGCAGATTCCACGTCAGGTGATCGTGTTGCGCCGCACATTTGCGTTGACAACCTTCTGAAGAGTTGCTGCTCCTACTGGTTCGATAACCTTGGTTTCTTACTGAGGGAAAACTTGCTGCTGACTGCATCATACCTTCCTCTTGGGGTCTCCCAACGAACGTGTGATTCACGTCATCAAGCTATTTTTCTGGCGCCGTTGCCGGGGAGACAGCAGTCTTCTGCAAGGGGAGTTTCACGCTTCCAATCTCTTTACTTTGTTTTTGTCTTGCTTAGTTTATTTTATTTTATCTTGTTTGCTTTCAATTATCAAAAACACAAAAAAATTAGTTACTTGCATCTAGTTTATTTTCAAGTTATTTTCTGTCCTGTTTTTAATTCTGCTAAAATGAGTACTCCTGAGAACACTAAGTTGTGTGATTTCACTAGCACGAACAACAATGATTTCATATGCACACCTATTGCTCCACCTGCTGCTTCAGCAGAGTTTTATGAAATTAAACCTGCACTTTTAAATCTTGTTATGAAAGAGCAATTTTCTGGTGTTAGTACTGATGATGCTGCTGTTCACCTTAATAACTTTGTTGAACTTTGTGAAATGCAAAAGCTCAAGGAAGTAGATGGTGATATTATTAAACTGAAACTTTTTCCTTTCTCCTTGAGAGGACGTGCTAAAGAATGGTTGCTATCTTTGCCTAGAAATAGTATTGATTCATGGACTAAATGCAAAGATGCTTTTATTGGAAAATATTATCCTCCTGCTAAGATTATTTCTTGAGAAGTAGCATAATGAATTTTAAGCAATTTGATAATGAACATGTTGCTCAAGCATGGGAGAGAATGAAATCATTGGTTAAAAATTGTCCCACTCACGGACTGACTACTTGGATGATCATCCAAACCTTCTATGCAGGATTAAATTTTTCTTCAAGGAATTTATTGGATTCGGCCGCTGGAGGTACCTTTATGTCCATCACTTTGGGTGCTGCAACAAAGCTTCTTGATGATATGATGATTAATTATTCTGAGTGGCACACCGAGAGAGCTCCAACAGGTAAGAAGGTAAATTCTGTTGAGGAAACCTCTTCCTTGAGTGCTAAAATTGATACTATTATGTCTATGCTTGCAAATGGTCAAACACATGTTGATCCAAATAATGTTCCTTTAGCTTCTTTGGTTGCTCAAGAAGAGCATGTTGATGTGAACTTCATTAAAAATAATAACTTCAACAACAATGCTTATAGGAATAATTTTGGTAATAGCAATTATAGGCCCTATCCTTCTAATAGTGGCAATGGTTATGGAAATTCCTATGGTAGCTCCTACAACAATAATAAGAGTGTACCCTCTGATCTTGAAGTCATGCTTAAGGATTTTATTAGTACACAAACTGCTTTCAATAAATCTGTTGAGGAGAAATTTGGGAAAATTGATGTTCTTGCCTCTAAAGTTGATAGTCTTGCTCTTGATGTTGACTTGTTGAAACTAAAGAACATGCCTCATGATGTTAAAGAGAGCAAAACTCTCAATGCTATACAAGTTAAAATTGATAACAATGTGAGGATGTTAGCCGAATTGCATGCTAGATGGGAAAGAGAGGATGAAATTGCTAGAAAGAATAATATTGCTAGAGTTTATACTATTACTACTTCTGAAAATGCTTCAAACACAAGTAATGGCAAGATAATTGGTGTTGGTAATGTTTCCACTTCTATTGCAAAATGTCCTAAATTGCCTGATAACTCTGAAACTGTCCTTGATAAAGATGCTGAAATTTCTAGCAATAAGGAAGAGAATAACTCCATTACTTTTGATGATAATGATTTTGATTTTGATGGTTGTAATATTTCTGAAGTAATTACATTCTTGCAAAAGCTTGCTAGAACTCCTAAGGCAAGTGAGATAAACATGGCTTTCACTAAACATATTACTAATGCTCTCATACAAGTGAGGGAGAAAATTGAAACGTGAAGTATCTATCCCTAGGAAGTTAGAAGATGGTTGGGAGCCCATCATTAAAATGAAATTGAATGACTTTGATTGCAATGCTTTGTGTGACCTTGGTGCTAGTATTTCTGTTATGCCTAAAAGATTTTATGATATGCTTGATTTAGCACCTTTGGAAAATTGTTACTTGGATGTTCACCTTGCTGATTCTACTATTAAGAAACCTTTGGGAAGAATTGATGATGTTCTTATCATGGTTAACAACAATTATGTCCCGTTGATTTTATTGTCTTGGATATTGAATGCAATCCATCATGCCCTATTGTGCTTGGAAGACCTTTTCTTAGAACTGTAGGTGCTATTATTGATATGAAAGAAGGGAATATAAAATATCAATTTCCTCTCAAGAAAGGTATGGAACACTTTCCTAGGAAGAAGATTAAGCCACCTTATGATTCTATTGTTCGAACAAATTACAATGTTGATGCTTCTTCACTTGGTAATACTTGATGCATGCTTTGTGCCTAGCTAAAAGGCGTTAAAGAAAAGCGCTTATGGGAGGCAACCCATTATTTTTATTTCTGCAATTTTTCTTTTATTGAGTCAAGGAGTTGTTTACTTCTGTAGCAACTCCTTTGTATCTTTATTTTCTCGCATTGTTGTGCCAAGAGTAGCCTCTAGTGTTAAGATGATGCTTAATTTTGATTGCTGCGCAGAAACAGATTTTTGCTGTCCACTGTACGAAAATCCTAAAATCACCAGATTGTTGAAAAAATCTGAAATTTTTGTGCGTAATCTTTATGAATGTCTGAATCTTTCATTAGTTCAAAGTTTTTTGATCTGAGCGTGTAAGTGCCTCGAAAAAATTCATCTTTACTGGCTGTTCTGTTTTGACAGATTTGTCTCTGTTTTTTGCATTGTCTCTTGTGGGCTTTAGGCAAGGCTTTCTAATGGAGGGCTGTAGCTAATGTTTTATTGAGTTCTTGCAATGTGTCACAACAGAACCAGTGGATTAAAATTTTTGAGTACTAACCCCTCTAATGAGATTTACTTTGAGTTTGGTGTGACGGAAGTTTTCAAGGGTCAAGAGAGAAGGATGATAATAGGATCAAGAAGAGTGAAGAGCTTAAGCTTGGGGAGGCTCCCATGGATCTCCCCAGCATATTTCAAGAAGACTCAAGCGTCTAAGCTTGGGGATGCCCAAGGCATCCCCTTCTTCATCGTCAAAATTATCAGGTCATCTCTAGTGAAACTATATTTTAATTCTTTCACATCATATGTGCTTTTCTTGGAGCGTCTGTGTGCTTTTATTTTCAGTATTGTCTTTTATTTTCAATAAGCTTGACTGGACCCTAGCATTCTTGATTGGGAGAGAGACACGCTCCGCTTTTTCATGAGAATACTCCTATTCTTCACTTATATTTGTTGAGTATTCATATCTAGCGCTGTTCAGCTTTTAGCTCTTGTTTTCATGTATCTCTTTCAGAGCTATTAGCTTTCTTTTGTAGAAAGTACTCTCTTGCTTCACTTATATTATTTGGAGAGTTGATGAAATAAATTGATTGGTGTTTGGTTGGTTCAGAAAATGTTGCATGTGGTAATTGGTATAAGGAAAAACTTGCTTAATCTTGTAGATCATATGGATAACTTGATGCTTGTCAATTGTTTTGAGTTAACAAGTAGATCATGATTAAATTTGTGCATCACATGAGTTAAGCCTATTAGTGAAGAACTACCGTAAAGCTTGTTGAAAATTTGGTTTGCATCGGTGGTATCTCTAAGGTCTAGATATTTTCTAATAAACGGGTTTGGTTAACAAGGAAGACGGTATGAAGTCTTATAACGTTTGCAATATGTTTGTCATATAAAACTTGGTGTACGGGTTGATATTCTTGTTTGCTTACATAAACCTTGCTAGCCTAAACTCTGTACTGAGAGGGAATGCTTCTCGTGCATCCAAATCCTTGAGCCAAAATCCATGCCATTTGTGTCCACCATAACTACCTATATGTGGTATTTCCTTGCCACTCCAAGTAAATTTTTCATGTGCTACCTTTAAATTATTCAAAATGTTATTATTCCCTTTTTGTGTCAATGTTTACTAGCTCATGAGGAATTAGTGTGGTTATTCTTTATTCTGGTTGTCAAATGGACTTTTACACCTGGACTAGTGGCATATACATCCGCTTATCCTAATTTTGCAAAAAGAGCTGGCAACGGGGTGCCCAGTCCCAATTAATTACAACTTTAACCATTAATTCTCTTCACACTTTTGCCCTGATTCATCAGTAAGCAATGACAAACAGTGAAATACCTGCATGTGTGTAAACCAAAGAGAAAAGGGATGATCTGCCTTGCTGGTAGAAATAACGTCCTTCATGGGAGCCGCTCTTAAAAGTCCGTTTGACAGGTAGAATACTGTTCTCACCCGCTACCATTCGTTGACAATTAACAAACACCTCTCAAAAATAGATACTCCTCCATGGTATGTGATTGATGGAAGGCACCCGAGGATTCGGTTAGCCATGGCTTGTGTTAGCAAGGTTGGGAGGAGTATCAAATATTTTATGCAATCTCTATATGCTTTCAAAAACCTAAAAGCTCTAGCACATGACTTAATCCCTGCTTCCCTCTGCGAAGGGCCTTTCTTTTACTTTTATGTTGAGTCAGTTTTCCTATTCTTTCTGTCTTCCACAAGCAAACACTAGTGTCAACTTTGTTACAACATGGTTATATGCAACGTATTGGACTTGTTATACTACTTTGTGTTGACATATCCATGAGATAAATATGTTGAAAGTTGAAGCAAATGCTGAAACTTAATTCTTCCTTTGTGTTGATTGAATACCTTTTATTAGAAACTATTGCTTTATGAGTTAACACTTATGCAAAACTGTTTGATGCTTGTCTCGAAAGTACTATTCATGAAAACGTTTAGCTTGTGTGATTCATTGTTTACTCATTATCTATTTGGTAGCAAATTATAGACCATTGACTTGGATCACTTCATTCATTTACATGTGCCTTGCAATATTATATGATCAAGATTATGATGGTAGCATGTCACCTCAAAAATTATTTTGTTTTTATCGTTTACCTACTCGAGGACGAGCAGGAACTAAGCTTGGGGATGCTGATACGTCTCAAACGTATCTATAATTTTTGATGTTCCATGCTTGTTTTATACCAATTGCTACATGTTTTGCATCTACTTTATCACTTTTATACATTTTTTGGGACTAACCTATTAACAAGATGCCGAAGTGCCAGTTCCTGTTTTCTGCTGTTTTTGTATTCCAGAAAAGCTAGTCTGGAAATATTCTCGGAATTGGACGAAACTTCACGGGGTGCCTATTTTCCAGAACACACCTGACGGAGCAAAGGAGCAACAGAGGAGGGCCACCAGGGCCACACGCACCAGGGCGCGCCCCCCTGCGCGCCCTGGGGTGGTGTGGGCCCCTCGGGGGTCTCCAGCCGCCGCCCTTTCGCCTACTTATTCCCCCCGAGAAAACCCTAAGTGCCTGAGCAAAATCCACGAAAAGTTCCAGAGACGCCGCCGCCGTCAACCCTAGCTCGGGAGGGTCAGAACCTCTTCCCGGCACCCTGCCGGAGAGGGGAATCGTCACCGGAGGCTTCTACATCGCCATGCCTGCCTCCGGAGTGATGCGTGAGTAGTTCATCCTTGGACTACGGGTCCATAGCAGTAGCTAGATGGTTGTCTCTCCACTTTGTGCCATCATGTTTAGATCTTGTGAGCTGCCCTACATGATCAAGATCATATTATTGTAATGCTACATGTTGTGTTTGCTGGGATCCGATGAATATTGAATACTATGTCAAGTTGATTATCAATCTATCTATGTTATTTAAGATCTTGCATGCTTTCCGTTACTCGTAGATGCTTTGGCCAAGTAGATGCTTGTAACTCCAAGAGAGAGTATTTATGCTAGATAGTGGGTTCATGCCTCCGTTTAATCTGGGACAGTGACAGAAAGTTCTAAGGTTGTGGATGTGCTGTTGCCACTAGGGATAACCTAACGATGCTATGTCCACGGGCATATGTGTTTGTTTACATTACGCGCTTTACTTAATGCAATTATCCGTTGCTTGCAACTTAATACCAACGGGGACTCGGATGACAACCCGGCGGTGGATTATTAGTCATAGAGCTGTTGGATAACGGTCTATGTATTATGTCGTAATGCCCAATTAAATATCATAGTAATCATCATGTCATATATGCATTGTCATGCGCTCACTATTTCAATTGCCCAGCTGTAATTTGTTCACCCAACATGTTAGTTATCTTTTATGGAGAGACACCACTAGTGAACTGTGGACCCCGGTCCATTCTTTTACACTGATTAAACAACCACAAACTGCAAACTGTTCCTTTTTCATTCTCTGCAATTTAATACTCATTTTCCACACATACGTTTAATCCTTTGTTTTCAGCAAGCCGGTGAGATTGACAACCTCACTGTTTCGTTGGGGAAAGTATTTTGATTGTGTTGTGTGCAGGTCCACGTCAGCGCCGGAATCCCTGGTGTTGCGCCGCATCATATTTCGCTGTTGACAACCTTCTGAAGAGTTGCTGCTCCTACTGGTTCGATAAACCTTGGTTTCATACTGAGGGAAACTTGCCGCTGAACTGCATCATACCTTCCTCTTGGGGTCTCCCAACGAACGTGTGATTCACGTCCATCAAGCATCAAGGTGCGACCCCTTCACCGACCCCTCTTACTCTGTAGTAAGTTCCGACACTTAGAGGTGAAAACTCCCGTGTCGGGTGCCGGGCACGGAATCATGCGATGGAACACATGAAATGTTGGTTCCCCATGGTCCTATGTACCAACCTAACACAACCAAGCAAAAAAGTTCATGCGTCTACCCCCTCTCGGCGCCGGTCAAAGGGGTAGATCGACAGGTTTGACTTTTTCCAGCGGGCGTAGGGTTTCACCGTACCGGGATCCGGAGCGTCGGAATCCCACCAAAACTTGCATGGGTCCCTAATATATGTATAAGAGTGTGTTGGTAGGTTGTGGGAACCAAGATACAGCTCCGAGGTGCGACCCCCTTCACCGACCCCTCTTACTCCGTAGTAAGTTCCGACACTTAGAGGTGAAAACTCCCGTGTCGGGTGCCGGGCACGAAATCATGCGACGGAACACATGAAATATTGGTTCCCCATGGTCCTACGTACCAACCTAACACAACCAAGCAAAAAAGTTCATGCGTCTACCCCTCTCGGCGCCGGTCAAAGGGGTAGATCGACAGGTTTGACTTTTTTCCAGCGGGCGTAGGGTTTCGCCGTACCGGGTCCGGAGCGTCGGAATCTCGCCAAAACTTGCATGGGTCCCTAATATATGTATAAGAGTGTGTTGGTAGGTTGTGGGAACCAAGATACGGCTCCGAGGTGCGACCCCCTTCACCGACCCCTCTTACTCCGTAGTAAGTTCCGACACTTAGAGGTGAAAACTCCCGTGTCGGGTGCCGGGCATGGAATCATGCGACGGAACACATGAAATGTTGGTTCCACATGGTCCTATGTACCAATCTAACACAACCAAGCAAAAAATTTCATGCGTATAGCCCCTCTCGGCGCCGGTCAAATGGGTAGATCGACAGGTTTGACTTTTTTTCCAGCGGGCGTAGGGTTTCGCCGTACCGGGTCCGGAGCGTCGGAATCTCACCAAAACTTGCATGGGTCCCTAATATATGTATAATAGTGTGTTGGTAGGTTGTGGGAACCAAGATACGGCTCCGAGGTGCGACCCCTTTCACCGACCCCTCTTACTCCGTAGTAAGTTCCGACACTTAGAAGTGAAAACTCCCGTGTCGGGTGCCGGGCACGGAATCATGCGACGGAACACATGAAATGTTGGTTCCCCATGGTCCTATGTACCAACCTAACACAACCAAGAAAAAAAATTCATGCGTGTAGCCCTCTCGGCGCCGGTCAAAGGGGTAGATCGACAGGTTTGACTTTTTTCCAGCGGGCGTAGGGTTTCGCCGTAGCGGGGTCCGGAGCGTTGGAATCCCACCAAAACTTGCATTGGTCCCTAATATATGTATAAGAGTGTGTTGGTAGGTTGTGGGAACCAAGATACAGCTCCGAGGTGCGACCCCCTTCACCGACCCCTCTTACTCCGTAGTAAGTTCTGACACTTAGAGGTGAAAACTCCCGTGTCGGGTGCCGGGCACGGAATCATGCGACGGAACACATGAAATGTTGGTTCCCTATGGTCCTATGTACCAACCTAACACAACCAAGCAAAAAAGTTCATGCGTCTACCCCCTCTCGGCGCCGGTCAAAGGGGTAGATCGACAGGTTTGACTTTTTTCCAGCGGGCGTAGGGTTTCGCCGGACCGGGGTCCGGAGCGTCGAAATCTCACCAAAACTTGCATGGGTCCCTAATATATGTATAAGAGTGTGTTGGTAGGTTGTGGGAACCAAGATACGGCTCCGAGGTGCGACCCCCTTCACCGACCCCTCTTACTCCGTAGTAAATTCCGACACTTAGAGGTGAAAACTCCCGTGTCGGGTGCCGGGCACGGAATCATGCGACGGAACGCATGAAATGTTGGATCCCCATGGTCCTATGTACCAACCTAACACAACCAAGCAAAAAAGTTGATGCGTATACCCCCTCTCGGCGCCGGTCAAAGGGGTAGATCGGCAGGTTTGACTTTTTTCCAGCGGGTGTAGGGTTTCGCCGTAGCGGGGTCCGAAGCGTCGGAATCCCACCTATAAGTTATCGCAGGGTTTAGGGTTATCGCCGTGATGAGACCCAAGGGCACGGAACATGGAAAACCAACTGTTATCACAAGTTCTCACAAGATTGCCCCCGTTTCCCCTGAAACGGGAGTTTTCACCTATAAGTCTAGAAACTTGGTAGAGAGAGAGTGCGGTCGGTGAAGACGGTCACACACCGGAGTAAAATCTTGCACTTCCAAAACAATCAACACACTTGTACACACATATTATGGCACAACCTAGGTTTGGATGGGTTTTCGACGCTCCGGGGCTCCGATTTGGCGAAACCATAGAAACAGGGGTAGACGACGCCTCGCACGTTAGGTTCACTAATTTCGGGGTTTCGATCGACACATATGCGGCCCACACCGGAGGGTTTATATATATTATCGAGAAACATATTAAGTGAAGTAAATGAATGTACTAGAAGCCTTAACAAAGTAAATAAACAAAGCAACGATATAAAAAATTGAAATCACACTCTTTGCCGTGTGAGGCTCACGTAGGACCATGGCAAAGGCATCGTTTGCCGTGATGTCTGTCTACAGGAACACGGCAAAGTATTTACCGCCAAATTATTTGGAGCGCGGGAAATTTTGTCCACTGTCTGCCGTGCGTTTTGCTGCACAAGCACGGCAAAGAAATTTCCCGCCAGTGCAAATATATTCCCGCGAAATATTGGCGACGGTGGCAGAGTTTCGGATCCTGGTCAACAGATTTGCCGTGCATGTGCATGAAGGATCACGGCAAAGTTGTCTATGTCGTGCGTCCATTCTTTGCCGTGCGTCTGGTGTGCATTATGCCGTGTTTTATTCTCTGCCGTGTGCCCGTGAGATTGTGTGCCGTGTTTTACTTGTTTGCCGTGCTCATTTGGTGACATGCACGGCAAAGTCCTCTTTGCCGTGCTCCGAGTTCCTGCGGCTCACGGCAGAGACTCGGCCGCACGGCAAATATCGATTTTCCGGTAGTGCTGATTTCATATTAAAACAAAACAGTGGCCATGTTACTATAATCTGATGGTACATCTGGACTACAAAAAAGTTTCTAATTAGGTGTAGACAGTGCTGATAGACTGAGTTTAACAGGCTAGGTGTGAGGAGTTTATTTATTTATTTATTTTGCGGGTAGGTGTGACCGTGTGAGAAGTTAGCTACTGGATGTACTTGGGTAAGGAAGATGTGATAACGTACAAGAGCTTCCAGAGCACGATGAACAACTTGAGGAACTTCTTCTCCTAGTCCATCTTGAGGAAAGGGTTGGAAAAGCAACTTTGTGTGTCCCGAATCCCGATACCTCCGATGCCTATCAAATATGAATAGCTGCTTAAGCGGATGAAACCATGTAACCGGGAAAGAGCAACCTACGATCATCCGAGTGACCAGTCTTTCGATCTATCACGGCGATTTATAAATTACATCTGCTTATGCCGGCACACACATGACGTTTGTTTGTGACGGGGGAGAGGATAGGTAGGAGAGCAGCAGTCAAAACCTCGATACTAGTTTACACGCATAGACCTCTCTTGTCTAGCTATCTGACTTGTAGCTAAATATTACGGAGTACTTCCAGCGATAAATGCAAGGGAGAAATATGAGTACTGGTAGATAATTAAAGGCGATAAAATGAATATAGCATGCACGTTAAACCCGTAGATATGGTAGATGGAGCGAAAAAATTGTACTCCGTACTAGACAGGATTGCAGGACGGTGTAAAAACAAGAGTGCATCGTCTCAAACCGGCTGTGGCTAAGAAAAAGCTTTTCCCTTAGTTTACTGAAAATTGCATGCTTTGGTCGGACACCAATAACCATAGACATTTGCAGTTACAGTCATTGTACCAACAGGGGACCTGTAGGAATGTAGGGATCATGCTAATCTGGGCACGAATCGATCGATTCTTCTTTCTTGCCGCCCAACAGCAAGCATTGCTGCCTCTCTTGTACCAATTAGCTATACATAGCCAGCCTGATGTACCGATCTCTTCCATTTTCTTAAATTGATATTGTTGTTGAAAATATTCTCCACACTTAATTAGTTCGTTCATCATTGGGAAAAGAAAATGGCAGTAGGATGGCTTAAGTACACATGACGGAAGAAGATGATGGGTACCGCCCGTGATATGGTAGGGATGCCCCTTACCAAAGCCAAGGTACAAGTCAGGCGTCAAACGCACACGGCTCTCTTGGCGTTGGTCTTATATTTATAGAGGGATGTTTGAAGGCAACCGAGTTTATATTTTAGCAAAGAACTATGAGAGGACATCACCTATCACTACACGGCTACGCGAAAATAATACACAGCAACGCGATACTAATACACGGTAAAGTGTTTACTGAGTATTACACTCGGCAGCAATCTGGCGGGTTGCCAGGTGTTGTGCGTAGGGGATCATGGAAACCACCATATTTGGAGAAGGACGTCACGACTGATCTGGACCTTTGACCTGGGCACATGCATGACCCCTTCTCGGTGATTACCTTTTCGATCCAACAAAAAACCTTGTCGCCCGCGTGGATGAACCAGGAGGAGAACATATTCTCGAGATCGGCGTGCTAGAAAAGGTAATTGTGGTAGCAGCTAGTAATTCCTAGTATATTTAAAGCTGAGCAGAATCGCGGCCTCTCCGCGCGCCGTGTACTGTAGCAACTACAGTACCACTGTAGAAAACTACAGTGTTGAACAGTGACTCCATCCCGTCCGTCCGCCGGCGATCCGACGATCCAGAGGACGCGCCCGTGACGTTTTTGAAAAAACGCCCCTCCCTAAACGAGAAATCAACCCGCAATCCAACTTTCAACGCTGTGAGGGACCTGTTCGCGATTTCTTAGAAACACATGGACTTTTTTGTAAAACGTCACGCGGCCGTCCCCTCCCTCTCTCTCTCTCCCCCACGCAACCCGCGGTCGCCGCCGGCGCCGGCGCCTCGCGCCGCCGTCATGGTGCTCCAACCCCACATCGGAGGACACGGGGCGCACCGCCGTTGCAGCCGCTATCTCCTACACGAGCGCCGCGTGCCACGACAAGGTGGACGCGCCGGAATCGGCGCCGCCGCGACGGCGGGCGTCCGCCGCGTTCGCACGCCGCCGGCGGCCTCTCCGGCAACCATTTAGGGGCGGCGCCGCCACCTAGGGCCAGCCCGCGACGAGGCGCATCCGGGCGCGCCCCAGGACGCGGCGGCGCGCCGTCGGCATTGTCCTCGCCGCCGCGGCCAGATCCGGCCAGATTTGGCCCATGTGACGTCAGCACGACGTCACAGTGGGCCCAGTCTGTCAAAAAAATTTTTTTGAAAAAATGGCCCAAATTATTCCTAAAGTTTTGAAAAAATTCTACCCAATGCAAACCAATAATTTTAAATGTGCCCACAAAAAAAAGAGACAACTATGTCAAAATAGTCACACAAAAATAAATATGCACGACGAAAATTCAACTTTCAAATTTCCATGTGCCTTCCGAATTTGTGTATTTCGTATATGAAAAAATGGCCCAAATTATTCCTAAAGTTTTGAAAAAATTCTACACAATGCAAACCAATAATTTTAAATGTGCCCACAAAAAAAAAAGAGACAACTATGTCAAAATAGTCACACAAAAATAAATATGCATGACGAAAATTCAACTTTCAAATTTCCATGTGCCTTCCGAATTTGTGTATTTCGTATACGTCAAAGGAATTCAAACGCGTTAATCTATTCAGAAACTGGAGGCCACCCGCGACACGGCCTCGCTTCCCTCTCCATCCTCACCCAACATCGCGGGCCGGGAAGCTCAGAGGCGCCCGCGCCGTGGCCTTCTTCTCCATGTCCGTCCGCGGCCGCCGCGCCCTGATTCGCCGCCTTCCCGACCTCGCCCTGCCCAGCGCCGCCGTGCATCGGTTCCCCGCGACGCGCCGTGTCGACCGCGCTAGTTGCGCCTCCTCCCTCGCCCCCAAACGACGCCGCCATGGTCGACGTCGCCGCACGGAGAAGAAGACGATCTCCATTGATGACGTCATCAATGACGTCATCACGGGCCCCATATGTCATGATTAAAACAATTTTAAAACTGATTTTTGATAAATATTAAATCTCTGACAGTAGACCCGATTGTCAGTAAATAAATAATTTCTATAATTACAGAATTTGATTTAAAAATCAGAAACTAATTAATCTATTTAAAATTAAAAAAATGTAATCTGTCTACTTATATCAACTTCATGCATGTTTGACATCTTTGAAACATATTTACTTAAATTTTGCACGCAACAAAAAATTATACAAACAACAATAAATGTGCAAAAAAAAATGTAATCTGTCTACTTATATCGATTTCATGCATATTTTAACAAATTAAAATCATAATTATTCAAATTTCTATACAACAAAAAATAATAATTCTGAATTTACCCAACAAAAAATATATACATAACATATGAAAATGGTCAAAAAAAATGTTGCCTATTTATGAAAAAATAAAAATAAATTTGTTTTCGAGTAATAACATATCAAAATGGTCAAAAAATTAAATGTTAATTATTATGGGAAAAAAATGTTTCCAAGTAATGTCCAAACGACCGGAAAATTAAATGTTAGCTGTTTCTATCAAACAACAAACATGTTTTAATATCCAATTTGTCAAATAATTTCAATAAAATCCAAGTGCACTTCCTCTAAATATACGATGGATAATGTGATCTGTCAAATTATATAAGCTTCATGCATGTTTAACAAAATTTAACATCGTTTAACAAAATTTCCATAAAACAAGAAATATAAAAAAACAATAATTTTGAATATATCCATCGCAAAAAAATATGCATAACATATCCAAATGGTTAGAAAAATAAATGATAGCTATTCATGACAACAGAAAAAAAAATGTTTTCCGGAAAAATATTA
Organism: Poa pratensis; assembly: GCA_947311845.1. Lineage (NCBI taxonomy): Eukaryota > Viridiplantae > Streptophyta > Magnoliopsida > Poales > Poaceae > Poa > Poa pratensis. Next base: position 13,866,750 of record CAMZMU010000086.1, read on the forward strand.
ACAACATATCCAAACGATCAGGAAAAAAATGCTAGATGTTTGTGTATCTATCTAACGCTTGCTTTGTACTACGTACGATCGCAGACCATATTTGAATATTTTAAAATTTTATAAGCCTTCCAAAACTGATCATCAATAAACGTAAACATAATTCAAAAATAAGCAGAACTTAAAAATATTTAAAAAGAAATCCAATAGATTTAAATTCGAACAACTTCAGAACATATACTTTTTCACAATTAAATTCTTCACACCACTTTACTCAAAAATATGAAAAAAAAATGATCACGAAAATAGTACTACATATAAAAGTTGGAAAAAACCACTCCCATTCTGCCGAGCCATGTCACTCCGTAACCACGACCATTTGATCCGCTCCATCCAACAGCCAAAAAACATCCACGTCATCTCCGATGTGCGTTACTATTTACAACTTCTACTTGCGTTGACTATAATGAACAATGATCCCCCCCCCCCCCCCCAAACGGGTCATAATAATGCAAACGATATATATAAAAAAAATTCAAATTTAACGAATTCCCATACTTTTTACACACAAAAATACACACAAAAAATACACTAAAAAAATTCATGTTTTTACATTCTACGCTTAAATGCATTTTTTGTTGTTGCATATAAATTTGTTTTCCGATATAATTTAACTTCTACCAAAAATATCACTACTCTTTTTCACAACTTTTTAACGATTAAGTACATTTTTTTTATCCACATAAATTTGATTCCACCATAATTTAACTTCTACCAAAAAATATCACTACTTTTTCTCACTAAAGGCGCAGCGTGACGACGCGCCACATTTACCTAGTCAAGCTCAAAGATTTCCCAAAAATAAGCAAGCGCAGATAGTACTGTGGGCAATCTCTACTTCTCTAGACACATCCACACATGCGAAAGAACATCATATACTCTCTGGAACGTGTGGCATATACTTTCCAAGTCCTGCAATTTCCGTATAAAATTAAGGGACCATCTAGCACCAGAAATGCAACGCTTTTGCACCATCAACATCACTTTACATTAGATACAAAGAACACAAAGCATTCGATCGATATAATAACTCCTTAAAAAGGAAACGACAAGGATAGCAAACCTAGAAAAGAGCCATTAGGTAGTCATTACATATGCATGTCTTTAAAACGCAGAACAGAAACATGAACTGATAACACATGACTTTTGACCAAAAGCATCAGAATATGTTTTGCATTCCTACACAACACGAGCAAGAGTTGTAGCCGTAAAAAAAAGCAAGAGTTGTAGTAATTTCCGAACTCAAGATGTATGAATACAAAGTTCAAATGATGTTTCAAATATTAGTAGAATTACCAATGCGAGGACGTCTGGCCGGTCAAGCTTCCATCAAGTTGGGCTCGGGCCTGGAAGGAAGAAGATCAAGGTACTCGAAGAAACAAGGAGGCAATATAACAGGGTTGATGTCCAACGAGTTGTGTGCGAGAAGTTTGGACTCCAGGAGAGTCCTAGTGGGCATATCTAATCGGCAGAGGTAGTACTTGTTGACACAATAATCCATTGATCGGGTCTCCTTACTAGCCAGTATGAAGTAGAGAGTAGCACCTTCCTGCTCCCTGAACATAGGGTACATGCCTACATGGGCAAGGTCCTGGGCAATCCAGCCCTCTTAAAGTCCTTCCACAGCTTCTTCAACCGGAAATCCTTGTATAACTTCCACTCGAAGCTTGATGGCCCCAGAGTCCACACCTTCACCCTCGTCTTTCCACGCTCACCACAAAGCAGGTTTGTCGATGGAAACGAACTTGAGGGAACCTCCAGTGCAGGCCATGGTTCGGTACACCTCCACCGGCCACACATCTTCGTCGCATCGGTCAACCTGGTGCCCTGGAGGCAACTCAATGAAGGTGAAGTCCACGCCGTCGCCCTCTCCAAGCAGGGCGCTGCAGTCGCAGCATAGAGTGCCTAGCGCGTTATCGGTCCAGAAAGCCGTGCCACTGGAGGAGAAGAGCACGCTGGGGCAGAAGAACTTGTCCTTCATCTCTGCTGGGAAGCGCAACTCCTTGGTCAGCCACGGGTCGGAGCTGCCAACCCTGCACGACCCATCCAGCGAAGGAGACCACCGCCATAGGAAGTTGTTTCCCTCCTCACCTCCTAAGAGGACCAGGGAGTAACCGCCGTCTTCATGGCGCAGAGGAAGAGGACATCTCGTGAAGCAGGTTTGCCAGTCTTGCATGTAGGGGATCATGGAGAGCGATCCGTCGACGTAGTCGAAGACGAGGTAGTAATGGATACCACCGTACACGGAGAAGGAAGTGGTGACGACGATGAGGCCCTTGTCCACGATCTCCACTTTGGACCTGAAGCAGCGATTCTTCTTGTCGCCCCCCTTCTCGGCGATCACCTTGTCGACCCAACGAAAAAACTTGCCGCCCGCACGGACGGACAGGAAGGAGGACAGCTTCTCGAGATCGCCGTGGTGCAGGAAGAGATCCAGATCCTGCACCGCCGAGTTGCCGCCCTTGCCGCATCCGTACGCGCGCTTACTTGTGCACTTGATTACTTGGGATCTTCCCCGACTTGCTCCATCACGGAAAACCCCAAATCCATGGCTGAGGGTTCTGACGGCTAGCTAGGTCTTCGTCCTCCCGACCGTGGGGGTGGATCCTATTCCCTAAACCTAAAGACGTCGTTAAGAAGAGAACTAGAGCGATGGGGACACGTGCGTTTGATGCGGGATTTAAGTAGTTAAGAAGAAGAAAAAAGGACGCGCCTATCTCTCGATCGAGCAACGTTATCCGACCTCGCTGGGCGAGGACGCAGCCCGTTTTCCTGCTCGCGCGCGCGTAGTGCGGTTCGATCGATTGAATCTACTAGGTAGAGCTTGGCTCTGATGGTTGGGTTCCCTGTGGTGGAACCAGCCCACCCAGGTTCAAGTCCTAGACTTGGCATGGGCGTTTGCATTTACCTGGATTTATTTCAGGTTTATCCGGCGCTATTCTTTCAGTGGTACGTGGCGTGCCCGTCAACAGCGAGGCGCCTGTGGTGACTTCGTCAACCTCAAGATTTGCCGGCTCAGTCCTTCAGAGGTGCTCATAGGGGTAGGGTGTGCGTGTGTGCGTTCATAGGGGTGAGTGTAAGTGCGTATTTGTGAGCGTCTGTGTTGTACTGTGTTCTCAAAAAAAAAATGAAGAACTAGGAGAGCAAAAAGATGATACCATTCAACATCTTTTTTGCTCATACCCTTTTTATGACACCATAAACGCGCTAAGTTTATCATTACACCCTCCTTGTCCTGTTTAGAGCTGCGAGGCTAGGCACTTCACCTTGCTGTGTTTCTTGCTGTCAACCGTGCCTCTTTTTTCCAGTTCGTTTATTTTCTTTGATTTCTTCTTTTCTTTTATACTGTGTGTAGGATGACCTAGTTCTATGGATGAAATACCCTGCTCTCCTACGCACCTTAATTAAAAAATGGTTCTTCTTCAACACTCATTCAATTTTAAGGTAGTCGGCATACTATAACTTCTGATCAAACTTAAACGTTGTAAAGTTTACCAAGTATGTAATTTTTTAAATTATATGTATCTAGAATGGTAGATGTTCATTTTTTTACATATCTAATTAAACTTTATCAAGTGTGACTTCTATTAAATCTGATATGCAGAGTATTTCGAAATTGAGGGGTACATAACGATAGATTTTTAGCTAGGACTAGTGACGATATTTGCTTAAGCTCTATTGCTCTAAACTAGTGACGACTTGGTATAACCCACTTCAATTTGAGTCAGAACTACAAAGTCGTGTTCAGTTGGGGATTCACACAGTGCGAGCTTTGCATTCTTCGGACATACAAATATTTTTCTCCAACAAAGGGTTTCACGACTTAAAATTATAAACTGATTGGAACGCCAAGTATATGAACTAGTTCGTCAAGGAATTCTGCACTGATCAGAACAATAAACATACGGGCGAATAGCCCAGGTGCGACGTCTTTGCATGCTATTCACTGGAGAACGACGTCGTTCGATGAAATAGCTCAGAGGCGACAGTTGGAACGGCCCAAATAGCGACGGCCCGATACGGCTCTTTTAGCCCTTAAACGGAAGGAAACTGTCAGCTTCAATTTGGATTATGTGAGCTGGGCTGTTAGAACGCGGGACCCACAGGCGACCGTTGGAACGCGGGACCCACTGTGGGCCAACTGAGACAGGGACCCACCACTTATCCACGTCAACCTTATCCATTTATAAAGAGGCAGAGTGAGCCCCGCTCCCGTGGTCCTGCCCTGCCCCCGACATTACCGTTGCCTCTCTTCCTCTGTTCTTCCGCGCACCTTCTTCTTCCTCTTCTCCGGCAACGGTCCACGGCGGCGGCGGCGAAGGATGTCGAGCTCCGCTTCTGGCTCCCAGAAGTCATGGCCGCGTTATGGAGAAGTCCCGATGACTACATGCCCGGACTGCCCTCGCCTAGATCCACTTAAGCGCTTGATATGTGTGCGCTCGACGAGGGCAATGTCGGTCGGGAATTTGTCAAATACGAGAGCGCCCCGCATCGTGGGAAGGATGGAAAGGTAGGGTTTGTCTTGATTTGTCTCGATTTGGCCTGAATTTGATTTTGCACTATGGATTTGGAAATTAGTGTTTTCGTTCCCCTTTTCAGGATTTGGCGGAATGCGGCTATTTTGTGTGGATGGACAAGTATATTCGGGATCGAGGGCTTCAAGTTGAATTGCTGCCCCCAATTCAGGGGCCCCCAATCCAGGAGGCTGCCATCTCGTCTGCTGTGGAGGAGGAGATCTCATACAGAGCCGATCGTCCTCCATTGGGCCCTCCTCCATTGGAGGAGGATGTTTTGGTGAATAGGGAGTTGCAGAAATTGAACAAGCAGTTGAAGAAGCAGTTGAGCCAGCTTGTGGAATTGAAGAAGCAGTCAAACATGATGGCCGGAGCATTTTATGTGTGTATCATTGCCATTTATTTGGTGTATCTTTGTCGTTCGAATTAGAAATTTCGATTTAGGAGTTGGGGATTTCGATTTAGGAGCTGTTTGTCTTATGAACAATGTTATGATTCGACTAAATTAGCTCTGAAATCAGTTAACACCTCGAACAGGTTCAGTTAGCCGTTTCCGAAATAGAAAAACCGACAAGTTCATGGGCCCGTTGTTGGGCCAAGCCGTCAGTGCTCGCTTAAAATAGGTGCAGGGAAAAAAAGAATTTCATGTTGTTGGGCCCGTTGCTGGACCTGTTGTTGGGCCAAGCCGTTGTTGGACAGAAACAATGGTTTAAATGAAATATTGTTTGTTGGCCAATAAATGACGTGTCAAGTTAAAAGAAATGTCTAATTGGATGTGTACATAGAAGTGGTTTTTTTATAGTTCTATGAAATGACTCCATATTGGTCACGGACACTATATTTGTGCACTAGATGTTAACCCTAAAGTTTGAGTTCATTTGGAGAAGGTTAAAAAATTCCTCGGATTAGAAATGAGGTTGTTTGGGCTACGTTTCGGGCTCTTTTTTAGAACAAGGAAGATTTTGACCACCATGAGATTGTACTCCTTGACCACCGTGAGTGTTATAAATTTAATTTATATTTTTTTATTTTCCACGATTGAAAATTGCAGTCCTTAACTAGTTATTTTTTATTTGTACATCAGCGACCAATGAAAAATAAGTAGAAAAATGTAGTTTTAAATAAATGTGGGTTGAAGACTAGCACACTTATAACGACATAAGATTAATAAAATGCACACTTATAACGTGTGCCCTCTTACACGACTAGCACACTTATAACGTGTGCCCTCTTACAACTTACGAGAAATAAACTAGGATGGAAATAAATAAACATGGAAATAAGCCCGAAATAAACTAGGGCACTAAGAGTTCTCCTTGGGGCACTTCTCCTTGACCTTCTCCTGGGCTCCTCCTTGGTGGCTCACTCGTCGTCCTCGTCGTCCTCGTAGGGGAGGCCGTGGATGGTGCCCCGGTAGTGGAAGATGTCGGTGAAGTCCGTGAAGACGTTGAACGGCGTGAATGCGATGTACTCGCACCCATACCAAAACGCCTTCCGACGGAGGAGGAGTGCGTCGAAGAGGTTGGTGAAGGTGACGTAGTAGCCGATGACGAGGCCGCCATCATAGAACTCCTCGAGCCGGTACATGGGCGGCCCGCCAGGAGGGAGGTGGCGGAAGCCGGACGAGAGGAAGAACTCCGCTAGAGCCCTTGCGCCCCTCCACCTCGAGAAGGCCCACACGCGCAGCTGGCGATGCTCTACGAGATTGGGCGTGGTAGAGCGGTGCTCCCGCGTGAGGTTGGGGAGGCGGTAGGTCGGGGCGCTGTACTCCATGGTTGCTGGGGCTGCTAGGGGCGGGCGGGGCGGCTGCTTGTTTGAGAGAAGAGGGTTGGAGGAAGATGGGATGCGGTGTGCGACTTGGAGAAGAACTGGGTGCTATTTTATAGCGGATAGTGATCTTGTTTAATGCGATGGTGGGGAGGTGAAGTGTAAAACTCGGTTTAATGTGATGGTTGGGAAGAGGCACGCGCACACTGCAAGCGCGCAGCCGGTCGATTCATTTCTGGTCTGCGTGCACACTGCAAGCGCGCCGCCGTCCCGCCGCCGCTGTCAGCGCAAAAGTCAATCCGTCAAAAAAAAGAGCAACAATAGCCCTGATACTACGTGGCGTACAGCGCAGCGGGGTGCAGCGCGAAATCGCTCAGATGAGACGTCTGCATGCACTGCCGTCGAATCGCTCAGCGGGGCCCACTCGATGGCATGCATGCGTCTACGAGGGTCCGCTCAATCCAACGGTCCGACGAGTGCACCGCTTCTCAGCCAATCAGGTAGCAGAACCAGCCATCCCACGGATCGTGTGTTAGCTCAGGGCCAGATCGCACGGCCACAGTGCAGCAAGGTAGCGATCACACGGATGAACGGTCGACGTTGCATCCGAATTTGAAATAATCATAAAATATTCAAAAAACATCAAAAAAATGAAAATCCAGTGCACATGGTCTTATTTTGTCATGTACTAACAGCTCCAACTGATAAACAAGGTCTAGATACATATTAAACAAGAAATGCTTCAATATGGTGTGAAATAGGCCGAATTTGAAATAATCATAAAATATTTAAAAAACATCAAAAAAATGAAAATCCAGTGCACATGGTCTTATTTTGTCATGTACTAACAGATCCAACTGATAGACAAGGTCTAGATACATATTAAACAAGAAATGCTTCAATATGGTGTGAAATCTCACATGTCAAACTATGAACTCTAATGTGTGAAGAGAGGTGGTTTGGGATTTGCAACATGAAATTTACAAAAAACTCACCAAAGCTTCATTTTGGATTGACTAAGAAGGATCCAGGCTTGGTTTTTCATTTTGGTGTTTAAAACATGTTCAAATGTTGGTCAAACTTGGGTTTGACCGAATTTGAAATAATCATAAAATAATCAAAAACATCAAAAAAATGAAAATCCAGTGCACATGTTCTTATTTTGTCATGTACTAACAACTCCAACTGATAGACAAGGTCTAGATATAATTAAACAAGAAATGCTTCAATATGGTGTGAAATCTCACATCTCAAACTATGAACTCTTATGTGTGAAGAGAGGTGGTTTGGGATTTGCAACATGAAATTTACAAAAAACTCACCAAAGCTTCATTTTGGATTGACTAAGAAGGATCCAGGCTTGGTTTTTCATTTTGGTGTTTAAAACATGTTCAAATGTTGGTCAAACTTGGGTTTGACCGAATTTGAAATAATCATAAAATAATCAAAAACATCAAAAAAATGAAAATCCAGTGCACATGTTCTTATTTTGTCATGTACTAACAACTCCAACTGATAGACAAGGTCTAGATATAATTAAACAAGAAATGCTTCAATATGGTGTGAAATCTCACATCTCAAACTATGAACTCTTATGTGTGAAGAGAAGTGGTTCTATGTTTTGATAAATGACTCCATATTGGTCTAGGGCACTATATTAGTGCAATAGATGTTAACCCTAGAGTTTGAGATCATTTGGAGATGGTCGAAAAAATGACCAGATTAGAAATGGGGCTGTTTGGGCTACCTTTGGGGCTCTTTTGTAGCTCATTTTGGAGAACCGCTTACTTGTTGGAGATGTTTACCCTAGCAAAAGGGAAGGATTGTTCACAAAACGAGCATAACAACTGAGAAATCAGGGTTGGTTCAAATTGTGAGAAATATTTCACACAATTTTGAATTTGGTTCAAATTCAAAACCAAATTCAAAATCAAATTCAAATTATTACACAAATTTCACGGCTCAAGTTTCATCTCAAATTTCACGCTCTCGATTTTCTCTTGTTCGTACCACCAGATTGTGTCGGCACACCAGACAAAACCCTCATGCTCTTGGTTTTCTTCGAGTCAGTCATACGAGGCCGAGGCCACACAAGTCGTTCTTCGTCTTCAGATGACACCTCTTCAGATGACAGATTCAGTTCTGGAACAGCTTCAGCGTCAGCTTCATTTTGCACCGCGGCATCAAGAACTGCATCAGATGGCACCACATCATCCAAAACTGAATCAGTTTGCACCACATCATCCAAAACTGAATTAGATGGCACCACATCATTCAGAACTGATTCAGATGGCACACTTATCTGTCTTCGGCCATTTTGTCTTGCCCTTTTTGTTGCCCAGAGATTGTCAACAACAATGGGCTCACTTCCAGCCTTTGCTCTGAAAAAATAAAACAGAGTATGAAAACAGAGTAGAATTGCAGTTGAATTTAAATAAATGATCAAATACTTCAACTTACTTTGGTTGTTGTGGACGAGGGTACCGACATTTGGATGATCCAGCTCGGTGACCAAGTACCTGACACTCCTTGCATCTATTTTTGGTACCTTTCTGAGGCCGTTTTGGTTTGTCATCTTTTTTCGCCCTCTTACTACAGCCTCCTTTCTCAAACCAGGCCTTGAATCTGCTCATTTTAGGCCTGCCAGCCTTTCTTTTGGCAAGGGGGGGACACATATCAAAATCAAAAGGCACTTCAGGCCACTGCGACTGATCTGTAAGTGCTGGTATTGGAGCTGCATACGCAGCCTTGAATCTTGCTACTGAATAATACTCATGCAGATAAGGGTGCATGTTTACCCTCGGTTTTCCAGCCAAGAAGAGTATGGCATGCTCACATGGTTTTCCAGTATGTTGCCACTCGAGGCAAGTGCATTCATGCAGTTCAGTGTCAACCACATGCCTTCTTCCAGTCTTGGTATCTCTCACTTCAGCTCCCCACAATGAAGAATTCTCAACTGCCAAATGTGTAAGATTTCTGCTCCTGTTAACCACCTGCTGTACCACTGCTGGAAGCTTATCCCCTTGCAAAGCATCACCTATTCTTCTTCTCAATTCCCACATCCGCATGATCATGATCCTGATTTGGTCAACCATGTCATGCACAGGCAAGTCTTTTAACTCTTTCACCTTGTTGTTAAAACTTTCTGCTAGATTGTTGTTGATATGATCACACTTGATGTCTGTATTAAATCCTGACCTATACCACAAAAGAGAATGGTATGCTTCCAGCCAGTGCTGAAACTCAGGATCTGCTGCAATAACCTTCGCAAGGTGATAAGCATGTGTCTGTTTCGAGTAAGATCTTGCTGCTGGCCACAGTCGCCCAAAATCTTCTCCTCTATGTTTCTTGATCACATTCATCCACATATGCCCGAAGCACTCCCTCTGCTCAGCATGTGGAAATACGGCCTTGACAGCATTTTCTAGCCCTTTACAAGCATCAGTGTGTATAGCCAAAGGTGTCACTGTCCCAATGGATCTTTTCAACTGCATCATGAACCATGTCCATGAAATCTCTGTCTCTGATTGAAACAGGCCAATAGCAACAGGAAACATCCAGTTGTGTCCATCTAGAGCATTGCATGCTGCCAATTGACCATTCCACTTTCCAGTCAAAAAAGATGAGTCTATGCTCAAATATGGCCGACACCCTGCTTTGAAGCCATCGGTGCAAGGCTTCAAAGCCATAAAAAATTTGGAGAAAAATACCTTGCCATCAGGTGCAACCTCGGTATCTATCTCCACAATACTGCCAGGTGACCTCTTCTCCACCTCTGCCTTGAAACTATACAGCATCCTGAAGGTATTTGCCCAATCACCATATAGTTCTTTCATTGCCTTCTGTTTTGCCTTCCACACTGTGGTATATTTCAGCTTAATAGGGTACTGGGCTTCCATGTCTAATTTCAGTCTCTTTGCAGTAGTGTTTGGTGTTTTGGCTAAAATAGGAGTGATCTTTTGTGCAACCCAGGCCTGTGATGTCATGGTTGAGGGAGTCTGTGAACTAGTAATACAAGTATGTTCATTGGGGATTTGATTAATTCTGATTGTACTGCCATCAGGTTGGCGTCTAGCAGAAATGTACCACTTGCAAGGTTGGGCACTGCCATCAAAGCCTTTGCACTTCGCATAAAATTTCTTTGTATCTGTCCACAGAGTCTTGCTGTCAAACTGCTTCTTCACTGCATAAGTCCTGTAACACATCCTAAACTCAGCCATGGTTGGAAAATACTTTCCTACTGCAATTACAGGGTTATCTTTGTCATATACATTTATCATCTCATCATCATTTTCATCATCTACATCATCAGCAGCTTCCTTCATCAACTCTGCATCCACAACTCCAGAACCAGCAGCCGCATTAGCCGCATCCCTCTTCTTCTTCTCCTTGTCTTTATCATCGACTGGAATTCCAAAAAGGTCTGCCATCTCAGTGTCATCCAAGGGTGCAATGACCAAATCAGTAAGCTCTTGCAGTTCTACTGAATTCCAGTCAACAACAGCCGGGCCCGTACCAGCCACCCCATTAGCAGCACCATCACGGGCTGGGTCTTGTGCATCATCTGCTAACACTGTCAATTCGGTTACAATGGGCATTATCTGTCTAGCTGCAGCCCACTCATCATCTGCAATCTGCATAGCCAACTTTGATGCCACATATCCTACTCTTGAATCTGATTTCAGATCAACCAGCTCGGCAAGAAGTGTAGCACGTTTCTTTTCAAAGCCCTCTTGTTTATCGATTTCATCAACAACGGCTTCGCCATCCTCCATTCTCACATACTCTCCCTTCCAATCTTCGTACCGTAGCAATGCCACTTCTTGCTCTGGACCCCAAGGAATACTCTCCCCTATTTTCTCCACAATATCTCTCACCGCTTTCTCTTCTTGGTTCACTAGTTCTTGTGGATCGATGTCGTAAAATGAAAGCTCCAAACTAACTAATGTGTCGTGATCTATGGTCCTCACGCTACCATCAGCTAGCTTCGCCTGAGATAGCATAAATTTGACACCCAATTCGAAACTTTTTCGGGCATCTCCCCTGTTTTGACAACGACGCGGGAATGTGACGACAGTAGAATTTGATGACTTGGAAGTGAACGAGCTCAAATCGAAAGCGGAATGAGCACGAGAGTGATGGATTACCTCGAATTTGACTCTGCCGGCTCCGCGGAGCTCGCCATCTACCTCCTTCTTCCGGGCTGCTTCCCCCGCCTCCAATACGCCTGGCCGCGAGCAAAAACGGCAGGGAATGTGTCAGATTTGGGGCAGAATTACGAAGGGAAGGCCACGCGGGTTCGATTTGACTCACCCCAGATGCCGGCGACAACGAATTCGACGCCCAGGAGTGGATAGCTCCGCCGCCGGAGAGGGAGCAGGGCGCGCACTGTCGGGGTTCAGATGGCGCGCTAGGGCAAGGTCGGTCTGTGCGGTCGCTCGAACCGGTTGAGTTGACCGGGTACAAGTTAGTGGGTCCCACGTCCGCTAAACCCTCCTTAACTAGCACAAGTAAGTGACACGGCCGTTTCATCACAATGGGTGGGTCGTGGCTATTTTGCTGCTCTCACGCGTCGTACCCTAGCTATTATCTCCAACTATGTTGCATCGCAGCCAATTCTGAAAAAACGTAGTACCTGAGCTATTCGCCCATAAACATACACATTAGCTAGTTCATTACATGACAAGGACAGATACAAAACATAAGCTGTATCTTATACGTGCTCCACGATTCTAATGTGGATATCATGCATTGGCTCTTTGCAACTCAAAAACACGGGCTGGTTCATGCATCGTGAAACGAACTCTTCAGATGTTGCTGCCACGGTGTGCACAGTACAATCTACATTTGAACTTCACTCTCGGTACAAAAGTCCACAAGGACCTCTACGTGTCCTGACGTCTCCCGTGCCCAGAACTAATGATTTGGGAAATGAATGGGCCGGTGTAACTATGATAAGATGGACAAACGTACATATACAAGAGAAGACAACACTCAGAATGTATCATGTTAGAGTTTATTTTGCAATGCTACACATTTCCACAAAGAAATAGCTATTGCAGTTATATCACTTCCATCCATCGATCGGCAGATATATAGAAGCAGAGGAAGGAGGACGGGCAGATAAAGGAGCTATTTTTTTAGGGAGGCAGATAAAGGAGTAAAGTAACGGTTGCAGGGTCTAGCTGAAAAGAGAGTACTAGAAAGGACACGCCGTTTTAACACCTTCTGCTGAAGCAAAAAAAGAAAATCACTATCAGCTTGAGAATTCTCGGGCTTACAAATTTTGACTCTAAGACGTGGACACCGCACTGCTAGGATAGTATGGAAGTCTACATGAAAACAATAGCGCTTCTGGATGTTTTAATACATCACAGGCATGTCGAACAAAGTAATAGGCACATCCCATGTCGAGCAAGCCATGTAAAATAAAGAGCTGAGGGCGATAGAGAACAAGAATCGGCAAATCTTCATATTTTCATCTCACTAGATGTTGCTTTTAACATATGATTCCTCCAAGCATGTAGTACTACTCAGGTTGGGTGTGTAGTGAAAAATGGAATTTAAAGCGATCCTTTGTTGTTTGGAAGAAATGGAAATGATTCTTTTTGCAAGAAAAACTTACATGTGCAAACCCGCCATATCTTATATAGTATACTAGAAGATACCCCGCGCGTTGCAGCGGGTATCACTTTAGAAACTATATCGTGTAAATAAAATGGTATAAAAGGTATGACATATTAAATGAATATCTGGAAATCAATTGGTCATAGTCGATATACTAAATTTTCATAGACATGAATTGCGTGTGTATTATATATTGTTAATGTGAACTATTAGATTTGTTGGAGGAATGTATGATGTGTATATTAATAAGTATTTATGGAAATGACATGGACAATTGATTGGCTAATAGCATGGATGATGTGGATAGCTTGCATGTTGAGATAGAAAATAATAAATGCACTTATTGGGTTTTGCTTTATAAGAGGTATAGATATGGTGACATCGAAATTCTGAGATTCTTTAATTGAAACGGTAAAATACAAGATATAACCCTTTTTGATCTGGGTAATGGAAGATTCGTTGCCCCGTCATATTTTTAGGGGCAACGCACGAGTAATTATCTTTGGTAGCTCATTTCACATAATCGTACAAATAGTTGCTTAATGTAACAACCCACATAAAAAGGTGGTACTCTTGAGAGGTGGGAAGTCTGGGCAAGATTGTTTAGGTTTTGGGCGCCGTTGTGCTCCAGGGTGAGATCTACTCTAGAAGAAATCCACCCTTTTTCTGTTCTATTTCATTGGCTGTGGCGCTATGGTGTCGCAAACTATTTTAAACTTTGGTTATTAGTATCCATCCTTCCAACCCTTATGTGTTTTTACTATATATTTGATAGATGCTAGATATCCGGAACTTGGTAGATAAACATGGTAATCTTGAAGGCACCCCATCTATTTTAAACTTGAAGGCACCCCGTCTATTCGATTACATGGAGATCATAACCGAGACTAGACCCTGTCTATTCGGTGCCATTGTATTTTCCCTTTGGGTTTATGACATGGTCCATCAAAAATCCCGCAATTTCCTCTTGAATTGGTAGAAAGCGCTCCTTTAGTGGCAGATTCCTCCGCATTCTATCCAACTATAAAAGAAGGAGATCAATATGAATATCAATCATCATAACAAAAATTATGAATGACACTCAAGACAAATGATGTTAATAAAATAAAATTGTGAATATATTTGTTCACGTACTTCTATAAATGTTCCTGCGTTCCGCTCACTGACCTCCTGTCAAATCCACTCGCAAACGTAGTATCCACACAAATTGGTCTCCGGTGGCTGCCTCTCGACGTACTTTACAAGAATAGAATTAAATCAAATAATAATCTAGCATGGTATAGTGGTATTGAAATTAGAATTAAAGAGATGTGCGAACCTAGCTAGCTCGTACTACTTACCTTGGATGATGAAAACTAAGCTTCTCTTTAAATTCACCATGTGTCCTCTTTCTGAAAAATTTCCAAACCTTGCCCGGCAAAAAAATTAATAAATGAGTTATTAGTTACTTGATATCTCAAGAAATGAACAAAAGAGACCGATATAGTGCGATGATGATTGAAATTACCTTTCGAGCGTATCTAGAATGCTTTGGTACTTCTCTTCGGGATACGTCAATGAGTCGTAGATTTCAACTCTTGCAGAGTCAACTTCAATGATTAGCAGAATGTAATGGAAGCTGCGCATGTTTATATACGTCAGTAACTCATCAGTTACACTTAACATTGAGTAAGCAAAAATTAATTTGTACTCCCTCCGTTTTTTAATATAAGATGTTTTAGCGTTTGTCCACATTCATATGTGTACAAATGTATATAGACATGTTTAGTGTGTAGGTTCACTCACTTTAGTGTGCATCTAAACAACATGTACAACATCTAAAACATCTTATAATAAAAAACGGAGGGAGTACAAGACAGTAACACTCTTACTCGAAGTTGTAAGGAAACAATATCTTCTTTTTATAATGTTGCCTCTGTATGAACCTTAGCAAGTTGGCCTCCGTTTCCTTGTTGAAGTCCCGTAGCAAGACTTCATTAACTCGTTTTGGGTCAACGAACCCAATGTCAAAGATTCTTTTTGTGTCACATTCATCACTCTTCATTCCGCATAATAGCGTAGTGAGCATAATTAGTGAAGGCAATGACGACGGCTGGGAGCTAGAGACTTTATTTTAGAAATAAATTAATTGAATCACTTACAGACAATAGGTACCGACGAGACTCAAGTCGAGGGCGTGAAGCTTGTATAGAAACGAGAGTTCTTTAAGATAAATTTGTACCTGCTCTTCACCTATGTAATGCTCTTTTGTAACTTTCACAAGGATCATTTCGCTCTACCTTTGTGACTTTCAAGTACCAGTCATGCAGTTTTCGCATTTGTGTTGGTAGAAGCTTCATCTGATCAGGTGGCAGCAGATCCTTCCCGTATTCCCATTTCCATAATTCTACATCCGAAATGGGGATATCTTCGCTTTCCAGTTGAGAAAGAGAAATACCAGCTTCTGCAGCAAATTGCGCCGCGTAGGACAAAGGAATGCCCGTCGCGGAGCCCTGATCAGTGGGTACCTTGAGCGGGGAGATCGACTGTTTTGTCTGTTCTCCGAGCTGGGCAACGTCTCTTTTCCCGCTGGCACTACTACTCCACGTCGTGTGGGAGCTAGTTCTCCTCAAACATCGTAAATAGTCATCTGGCCTATTTATCTCAGTTTGCGATGGATGCTCAAGAAAGTCCTTAGCCCACTTTATTTGCGATGGAGCAAATATTTGCTTTGGCTCGGGCTTTCTCGGTGCAAGCTGGCTTTTCACTTCGGCAGCCACGATCGCGGCGTTTTCCTCTATCGTCCTGTCGTAAGCTCTGACGGGAGGAGCCGGCGGTACTTTTGGGAGGGGCTCCTGTCGGGTCGTCGCTGGTAACACATCGACGAAGCGGCGCGCTTCCCCTTTTGGCCCTGAGCCTTAGTGGGAGGAGGTGGCTCAGGAGTCGGCTGATGCGGCGGCGGAGTCGGCTGAGAAGTCGGCTGATGCGGCGGCGGAGATCAAGATGGACTCGTCTAGTTGTGGTGGTCGTCCCTCTCGTCATCATGTGGACTTGGAGGTGGTGAATCGCGACTCGGAGGAGACGATGGTGGCCTTGGCGCCCAGCCTGGAAACACGATGTATTTCTTGCGCCATAGAATGTTACCACCCCCGACGTCTCCTAGTGTCGTCTCATCATCAGCTCCAGGGATGTCAAGGTCCAGCGATTCATATCCTGGTAAATTTGATCCACGCCGACACGACCGTAGCCATCTGGAATCTCATTGCCAAGCCACAATGCTGTAGATTCACAAGTTAAAGCATAGCCGTCCGCCGCCTTCACGGATAAGTTCCTCACTGCCACATGTAGCTCACAACTTGTCTTCTCCGTGATATAATCCACGGGGTAGCGATCCGTCGGTGCCTCATCAGCACCGACCCCCGTGGAAGCCACGCTGCTTCTCCGCTGAGATGGGCCGTCTTGACTATCTTGCTGCAGCCGATGAGTTGGCCTTTGCTCGCGCATTTCATCTATTTGCTTCTGTTGTTCCGCAAAGAGAGCAACTAATTAACTCGTCGTTCTTTCTTTCTAGGTTCTTCAACCGGTCTGATTCCTCCTGCTCCTTCCTCCTCTTTGCTCTCGCTCGGCTTCTATAAGAATCACGGTTCTCGAGAAACCCATTCTCCCACGACACACTAGGTCCACAGCTCGTCGTTCTCTCTGTCGGGAATAAACTTTCCCTCTTGAACCTCGGTGATTACTTCAACAATTGCTTTCTGGGGTATATTAATTTCTTTCTTTTCATCAATTATTAACTCCCTTGTTTCCATGTCATACTCCACCCCATGCCCAAGTACCCAATTTCTTACCCTATGGGGCCACGCCTCTGTAGCTGGAGTGATCCCTTTTCCGCGCATGTCGGCCTCAGCTCGATCCCACTTAGGCTCGGCACTTCTGTAGCCACCTGCCCCCATCTTATGCTGATATTTCTTTTTCGCTGCATTATCCTTATTCTTTTTCGACCTTTGCTTAGCTAGTTCCGAATTCTTGTACTCCAGAAATGAGTCCCAGTGAGCCCGCTGCCTCTCTAGTGAACCAGTGAAATCTGGAGCTTTCTTATCTACGACCCACGCACGGTATAATCTGTTCTTGTACTTATTGAATTGTTCAGCCATCTTCTTAAGAGCGAAATGCTTGACTTTGTCTGTCATGGCTTTTGTCCTTGCCTCTGAATCCAAGACCGTAGGGTGAAATGTGCAATGAGCTTGTCCGAAAGCACACCTTTGGTTCTGTCGTCGACATAACTAACTCCCTCTACCTTTGCTGGCTTATTCCATTCCCAAACGCTGATCGGGACGTTGTCCCTAACAATAACTCCGCATTGATGCACAAACTTATTTGCGTTCGCCTTGGGTTCCAACGGATTGCCCTCTGGAGAGACGAGCTCAATTCGGAGATGCGCATCTGCGGCCATCCCTTTGGCATGGCCTCGTTTACTAGATTGGGTCGATGCAGAGGTCTAAAAATAAGAAACATTTGTTAATACATATATATACAAATCATTTATTGCATCTGATCAACAGAGGCTTAATATACCTCGCCAGACTGCGGGGGTCCACCAATTTGCGAGTCGTCATCGCACTCGGTGCTCGTTTGCGCTTCGTCCCTTTATTCTAGCTCCATTCCTGGAACGGACTCGTTCAAAAACAGTGAGCCATCTTCTGCTCCACTGTCTTCAGCTCCACCCACGGGTTCCCGCATAATGGTGAAAATGTCCTCTTCCCCGTCTCTGCTGTTGAAGTTATACATTGCTTAACTAATACAAAAGAAAGATAAAACAATATTAGCATTAGCAGAATAATTCAAAGTAGGGAACATTATTTTCCTCACTTTATGAATAAATATCACGAATAAATATCACCAATACATTGTTGAAGGTATCCATTGCTAATACATTGTTGAAGGTATCCATTTTTATTTAACCCTAATACATCACGAATAAATATCACTAATACATCTTCTCTCCCATGCATGAATCTCTCAAACTAACTTCGACCGGGTCCTGAGCCGCGGGGTGCTGAGCCGCGGGCGCTGCGCACCCAAAGATAAAGAACCCTCACAGGGTCATAGCTCACGTGAGGAGGAACCCTCTGAAGATACGACCAGCTACTGTTATACTGCCTATCCAATAAATGCATGTAGCGACGGACGTGCTCGTCCTCCTCCCTGATACGGCGACGTACCACCTCCTCGGGGGCCGGCTCCCTCTGCACCGAGCGTGGCCCACGCGACGGCCACCAAAGAAGATCCGGGTCGACGACGTCACCCGGATTCCTCACCAAGCTACGCGTCCCGGAAGGTAGCACCTCCCAGTGCCAGCCCGGCGAGCCCAGTCCCAGACATCGCCCCTCTGGTCCAACAGTGACATCGTCGCCGAGAACAATAAACTAAAAACACAATATTTAGACCTAAGCAAAATGTTTACACTTAGCAAAATATTTTCACTTAGCAATATTTACACAAGTAATAAGAAAACACAAGTAAAAAAATCACATCTTCATTTCCGTTAAAAAGTACCAACTTTGGAGCATTTCTAAAGTATCAAATCTTGATCCTATTTCAAATTTACCCTCATGGATCTCTTGTACTAAGATAGTACTTCATGAAACATCACAGAAATAACTTTTGGAATGACCCCAATCACCTTAATTCAAGGCATTTTTTAGGCATGTTTAAACAGTGACCAATTTAACTTAGCAAAATTTCTGAAATTTTTTTGTCTCCAAATTTTTTCTAGCAGCACTATGATGGTTGATCAGCACTAATTTAACTTACCAACTAGGAGCAACTAGCAGCAGTATCAAAAGAAAACAAAAACAAAATAGTGGACATTTTATCAAACACCTTAGGTGCAGCCTAGGTAGGGGACGTAGGGAGGGAGAGGAGGGCAGCACCTCGGGAGGGGAGGTCCACGGCGGTGTGGAGGTGCTCCTCGGGCGTGCCTCGGGCGCCGACGTCGAGCTCTCCACACACGTGGCTCCAAGCGCGAGCGTGTGCTCCTCGGGGAGGGGAGGTAGAGGGGGAGGGAGAGTGGCAGAGCGCGTCGGGCGGTGGCGGACGGGCGCACCGGCGCACCGGCGTCGAGTTGGGGCGGGGGGCGGCAGCGGCGATTCGGCAGTCCGGCGTCTCCTTCGTCGCGGCGGCTTCCTCCTTCCTTTGTTCCCGGTTCGTGGCTCGAACCGGGGATAAGGTCCTGGGTATTTATACCCAGAGACCTCTAGTCTCGATTGGAGCCACGAACCGGGACTAGAGGGGGTAACTCTAGTCCCGGTTCGTGGCTCCAATCGGGACTAGAGGTACTTTCGGTGGAGCCGAAAAGGCCGCGCGCAAATGCACCTCTAGTCGCGGTTGGTGGCTCCAACCGGGACTAAAGGGTTTTTTTTGCGCACGAAAAATCTGTGACAATTGTTTGAAAGCGAATTTGAAAAGTGTTTAAATATGAATTTGAATAGCTTCTGCATACTTTTGAATCTGACAAAAATTTCAACATGAAAAGTGTTTGAATTTGAATATCTAATCCAAAACCATTTTCTGTTTTCTAAAATAATTATTCTAACTATTCAAACTATTAACCATTTTGCCATTTTAAATTAAAAATGCATTAACTAATATTGTTTAAATTTGAAAATCATATCTTTTCTGATTTCTTCTAATATCTAATTGTCTTAAAATTTGTAATTATCATCTCTTTATTTTAAGCCCGCCTTTAGTCCTGGTTGGTAACACCAACCGGGACTAAAGAAGCACACGGATCGTGTGTTTCTTTCAAGCGCTTGTGAGCCGTTGGATCAGGGGTGTGTTTCTTTTGAGGGCTTGTGAGCTGTTGGATCAGCACTATCACGACCACTTCGTGAGCCACATGACCCTATATATAGCCCCCCTCTCAGACATGCTCGGCACTCAGTGTGTACTCATTGTAGTTCATTTTGGTATACAAAGCATTCGGATTCCCTGCATACGTCCAACGGTGCATTTGATATACGGGCACTCACGAGCCATCGTTGGGTTGTATGCAGGGGAAACCGTGTGTTTTGTTCTATCTACAAAATCCTTCATTCATTCGGATTCCTTGCATACATCTGACGGTGTATTTGATATGTGGGCACTCAGGAGCCACCGTCGGGCTGTATGCAGGAGAAAAACCGTGTGTTTTGTTCCAACTTTTTCGAGCGCTTGTAAGCCGTTAGAGTTTTTAGAACCAAAAATCAGTGTTTAGAGTTTTCTTCTGAGTTTTCAGAACACAGTTACATAAAAGGTTTAATACATTATTACACGTCACCAACAATATCCCTATCTAGTGTTCACTTTTTCTTCGTGTGTGTCCCTTTCTTCTGATTGCGCCGTAACCATGGAGAATCTTCATCATTTAACTTGATGCTTGGGTCAATGTTCACTTTGAAGGGCGGAATTTCATGAAACTTATTGTAATCTTCTGACTAGTCTGTCTTGTCCTCCACTCGCACGATGTTTCTTTTCCCTGAAAGAACTATGTGGCGCTTTGGCTCATCGGCTGATGTATTCGCTTGCTTATCTTTTCT
This sequence comes from Poa pratensis, assembly GCA_947311845.1. Taxonomy (NCBI): domain Eukaryota; kingdom Viridiplantae; phylum Streptophyta; class Magnoliopsida; order Poales; family Poaceae; genus Poa; species Poa pratensis. The sequence goes on from CAMZMU010000086.1 coordinate 13,887,262, forward strand.
TTTTTTCGGTTTGGTAGACATGTCCTTCACATAGAAACCTAAGCCACATCATTGGCTAGCACGAATGGTTCGGTGTCGTACGCAAGATTCTTGAGATCCACTGTAGTCATTCCGTACTGCGGGTCTACCTGTAACCCGCCTTACAGGTTGAACCATTTGCACCAGAACAAAGGGACCTTAAAAGAAGGTTCATAGTCAAGTTCCCATATCAGCTCTATGTAACCATAATATGTGTCCTTTCGCCCATTGTTGTTTGTTGCATCAAAGCGGACACCACTGTTTTGGTTGGTGCTCTTTTTATCTTGGGCGATCGTGTAAAATGTATTCTCATTTATCTCGTACCCTTAGAAAGTCCATATAGTCGAAGATGATGACCTGGACAACAAGTACAGCTGATCTGAGACAGTGTTGTTATTGTTGAGATGTGTTTGCAACCAACCACCGAAAGTCTCCATGTGTTCCTTTGTAATCAAGGAGTCAGGCATCCCCGGTTGTTGGAGCGTAAAATGTTCTTGTGTTCCTCGATATACGGAGCCACCAAGTTAGAATTATGTAGAACTGTGTAGTATGCTTGAGTGAAAGAATGTCCGTCCCTACATATTATTGATTTCCTTCCTAGAGTGCCTTTTCCACTCAGTCTCCCCTCATGTCGCGATTCAGGAAGATCAATCGGCTTAATGTCAGGAATAAAGTCAACACAAAACTCAATGACCTCCACTGTTCCATAGCCTTTGGAGATGCTTCCTTCTGGCCTAGCACGGTTATGAATATTTCTTCAAGACTCCCATGAACCTCTCAAAGGGGAACATATTGTGTAGAATACAGAATCCAAATGGTAATCTCTTCGACTAGGTGTACTAGGAGATGCGTCATAATATTGAAGAAGGATGGTGGGAACACCAACTCAAAACTAACGAGACATTGAACCTTGGTAGAATTTGTGGATCGATTACCTTCTGAGAAATTGCATTGAGGAATGCACATATCTGAACAATGGGTAGTCGAACATTTTCCGGTAGAATCCCCCGCAATGCAACCGGAAGCAATTGAGTCATAAGCACGTGGCAGTCATGAGACTTTAGTTTCTGAAATTTTTCTCTGCCATGTTTATTATTCCCTTTATATTCGACGAGAAGCCAGATGGGACCTTCATACTGCTCAGGACTTCAAAAAATATTTTCTTCTCTTTTTGGTAAGAGCGTAGCTAGCAAGACTTAGACGTCCTTTATCCGTCTTCATTGGATGCAGGTCGTCTGGGTCTTTCATACGTTACTGGTCCTGTCGTGCTTCCGGCGTATATTTTGTCTTCCCATATACGCCCAAGAAGCCTAGCAGGTTCACGCAAAGATTCTTCGTCACGTGCATCATGTCGATTGCAGAGCGGACCTCTAGGACTTTCCAATAGGGTAGCTCCCAAAATATAGACTTCTTCTTCCACATGGGTACGTGTCCGTCAGCGTCATTCGTATCAGACTGTCCGCCAGGACCCTTTCCAAAGATTACTTCTAAATGCTTGACCATATCATATATAACATCCCCAGTAGAGCGGGTAGGCTTCGTCTGGTGATCTGCCTCACCATTGAAATGTTTGCCTTTCTTTCTTACGGGATGCTGTTTTGGAAGAAATCGACGATGCCCCGGGTACACATTCTTGTTTCCCGAAAATATATTTTCAGTCTCACCTAAACAGTGCGTGCATGCATTGTATCCCTTGTTTGACTATCCTGAAATGTTACTAAGAGCAGGCCAATCATTGATGGTTACAAACAACAACGCTCGTAGTCAAATGGCTCCTGTTTGTGCTCATCCCACACACGTACCCCTTCATCACACCACAACTGTAAAAGTTCTTCAACTAATGGCCTCAGGTACACATGAATGTCGTTACCGGGTTGCTTCGGGCCTTGGATGAGCACTGGCATCATAATGAACTTCCGCTTCATGCATAACCAAGGAGGAAGGTTATAGATACATAGAGTCACAGGCCAGGTGCTATGACTGCTGCTCTGCTCCCCAAAAGGATTAAAGCCATCCGTACTTAGACAAAACCTTAAGTTCCTTGCGTCACCTACAAAGTCCTTGAACTCTCTATCGATTTTTCTCCACTGCGACCCATCAGTGGGGTGTCTCGACATCTCGTCCTTCTTGCGGTCTTCTTTGTGCCATCGCAACAACTTGGCATGCTATTTGTTTCTGAACAAACGTTTCAATCGTGGTATTATAGGAGCATACCACATCACCTTGGCAGGAACCCTCTTCCTGGGGGGCTGGCCCTCAACATCACCAGGGTCATCTCGTCTGATCTTATACCGCAATGCACCGCATACCGGGCATTCATTCTTATTCTCGTACTCCTCACCGCGGTACAGGATACAATCATTAATGCATGCATGTATCTTCTGCACATCTAATCCTAGAGGGCAGAGAACCTTCTTTGCTTCGTACGTACTGTCAGGCAATTCGTTACTCTTTGGAAGCTTCTTCATTATTTTTAGTAACTTCTCAAATCCCTTGTCAGATAAACCATTCTCTGCCTTCCATTGCAGCAATTCCAGTGTGGTACCGAGCTTTGTGTTGTCATCTTCGCAAGTTGGGTACAACTTTTTTTTGTGATCCCCTAACATGCGCTCCAACTTCAACTTTTCATTTGCACTTTCTGCTTCGGTCTGTGCATCAACGATGACCCGACGAAAATCATCATCTAAGATGAGCTCATCTGGTACCTCTTCATCTTCAGCTTCCCCCCTTGCATTACCACCGTATTCAGGGAACATAGGATAGTGATACGTGCATTTTATATCATCATTTATACAACTTATATTATCATATTAGAATGTTATTGCATTGTTATATCATTATTTTTACATGTTTTAGATGATTTATGGGACTTTCATACAAAGTCCCTATTTTTGGTATTTAATTTCTGGGAGGCAGAAAACCTCCTTTTTCTTGTTTTTAATGTTTCAGGAGCTACAGGGACCCAAATAAAAAAGGAAAATTGCACAGCTGGTTTTTCATCGGGAGAAGAGTGGGAAGAAGATCGAAGGAGAGAGAGCCACGAGGCCCAAAAGAGGGGGCCCACGCGGCCAGATCTGGCCGCGTGGGACCCACCAAATGGAGCCTCGGGCACTTCCTCGCTCGGGGCTTTTTAACACGCCTTCGTCTCGCCCGAAAAGTACGCCCTAATTTTTCCAAGTCCATCCGAGGCCCGGCGGCGGCGAAACTCCTGATTCCCTCCGAGGGGGGTCAGATCCTGCTGCTCCGGAGCTCCGGAAGGGGGAAATCATCGTCATCGTCATCACCTCTCCTCCTTGGCGTGGGAGGAGGCCTCTACATCATCACCATCACCATCTCCATCATCATCTCCGTGATCCACTCCGTTCCCCTCGTAGTTTGAGAGTTGCTATACCCTAGATACTTGTCTTGTGCTACTATTCATGTTTGTGATTGAGTACTTGTCATTATTTGGAGGTGAAGTTATATTTTCAGATTGTGTTGTACCACTTATGCCACTGAATATCATCATGTTTGCACGTTGTGAGTAGTTCCCGTATGTTCCTGAGGGCATAGGATGAATTGGCAATGATTTATATATGACATGTGTTGGTATTTTGTCAAGTGTTTATCTTTTATGTGATTCTATGATGGTGTTGTGCGAACGTCGACTGCACAACACTTCACCTATATGGGCTCATAGGAGAACACCGTAGTGTAATGAATTGAGGGAGACTTGGGGGACATGTAAACCTGAGACCGAGTCATGAAGTTGCATTATGAGGGTATTAGTATCGGGGACCTTAGAGTGTAATGCTATGGTGGGACTTTATGTCTTAATAATTCTTGTGCAGTCATTTACTTGGCCACATGATCCATCATAAGGGGTTTAGTTTATTTATTTAGCTATACCTAACAATGGCTCCGTCCAAAGAAGATTAAAACTTGACAAGATATTCAACGTGTTGTTTAATAAATCTCTATGCCTAGCAATATCCATGCCGCCCTCGGGAACGTTTTCCACATATAAGTTACACATCACTTGAGCTTGTCCTCTTGCCACATAGAGGATTGGGCTTTCTCTCTTTGAGAGCTTTACTTGCTACATTATTTCAGCATTTTTCTCTTGCAACTATACAACCAAAAATCCAAAAACACTTGCATCTTTCATTGTTTTATTTATCATTCTTGCTAACCAATACCTTCAGCTCCTCGTGGGTTCGACAACCTTTTCTAATTGAAAGGTACTACAATTGATCTCCTGCACTTGGGAGTCATCAAGACACTTTTCTGGCGCCGTTGCCGGGGAGCGTAGCGCTATTGGTAAGAAGTTTGGTAAGGAAACTTGAAAGCTGAATTTTATTTACTGTTTTATCTCATTGTTACTATGGCATTTATGAATCGTGCCTCGCTGCATCTTGCTTTATATGAAAGTGCTTATGCCACTACTCCTAAAGTGGTTGAAACTACTGTGTCTGAGGTACCTAAAGTGGGATTTAAAATTCCCATTGGTCATGTTAAAAGAGTTATGAAAAATCCATTTACAGGGATGGAACTAAGTCTGCACGTGAACACATGGAGAATTGAAGACATATGTGGTTTATTTAGGCTTCCTGGTATTTCTGAGGATCAGGTAAAAAGGAAGCTATTATATTTGTCTTTATCTGGTAATGCTCGTATTTGGTTCAGGTCTTTGGATGAAGAAGTCATATTGAATGGAGTATTTTGAGGAAGGTTTTCTTTCTTAAATATTTTACTCCTAAAGAAGCTTATGAGAACCGCTGCTATATATTTAATTTCTGGCCACATCTGGGAGAGAGTATTACTCAAGCTTGGGGGAGGTTAAAGGAACTCCTTCGCAAGAATCCTTGTCATGATCTTACAAGGAAAATTATATTGATAAACTTTTATGTGAGGCTACCAATGAAACAAAAGGAATTTCTGGATAATTCATCTGGTGGAAGTTTTACAAATAATACTGAAGAAGAAGCATGGAATTTATTGGAGACTATTCTGAAAACACTTGTCATTGGGATCTTGATAAAGGTAATGAGCCCTATTTGGACTATGGATATTCATGTGTAGAGAACTTCTCTACTTCTATTTTGTTTAAAAATCTGAGTGATAATTTTGGTCTTGATCCTTATGTTATAATTGAGATAGCTAAAACTTTTGCTGATCATATTGGTGTTCCTAAAAGTGGGTTTGAAGTTTATGTTGAACCTGTTAAACAATCTATTGTTGTTCCTAAAGTTATTAAACAGGTAGAACCAGTGTCATCTGTGACAATTGAGAGTATGTTGAACCACCTCCATATCCAAACCAAGTTAAGGAGAATTTACTTATTGCTGTTACTAACAAGAGTAAAAGAAGATGTTCTCAGCCTTATGAACAGGTGGAAGTCAACAGTCAAATTTCAATTATCAAACAATTAAATGAAGAAGACCCTGTTGATGTTTATTTATGTGAAGATGCTACTAAAGTCATTAAAGGTAATTCGGCCAAGGTTGGTAAGCCTGTTATATCATGCTCTATTGGGACTTCAAGTTATCATGGTTTGTGTGATATTGGAGCAAGTATTAGTGTCATTCCATATTCTCTTTATCTTGAAATCAAGCCTGATATTGATCCTATCATTATGGAAGAGACAGGTATGACAATTCAACTTGCTAATAAAGATTATATTAGTCCATTTGGAATTGTTAGAGATGTTGAAGTATTGGTTGGCAAAATAAAATATCCTGCTGATTTTATTGTGCTTGGTTGTCCTCAAGATTCATTTTGTCCTATCATTTTTGGTAGACCTTTCTTACACACTGTTGGTGCTGAAATTAATTTGCTAAAGAGAAAGTGTTTATTAAATGTGCTGGAGAAAAACTTGAATTCAACTTTTCTAAATTTGCTGATAAACATTCAGAAAAGAGCCAATTTCTGAAGATGTAATTGAAACTCTTGCTCATATAGCTGTAGCTTCATCAGACGTGGTAGAACGTTATATGCTTAATCAAGATGAACCATTTAATGATGAAGAAAAAGATGTTTAGAACAAATATTATGGCAACAACCCCACAATTACAATTGCATATCCCACCTGATAATTTAGGAGTGCTACCACCACCTAAAGGGGATCCTAGTTTTGAATTAAAACCTTTGCCTAAAATCTTAAATATGCATATTGGATGAGAAGAGCATATATCCTGTCATTATTAGTGCTAACCTTTCAGCTGAAGAAGAAGAAAATTACTTGATGTGCTTAAAGCTCACCGACCAGCCATTGGATACTCTCTTGATGATCTTAAAGGTATAAGCCCAGCTCTATGTATGCATAAAATTAATTTGGAGGAGGATGCAAAACCTGTTGTTGATTATCAACGCCGTCTCCATCCAAAAATGAAAGAAGTGGTAAGAAAGAGGTAATAAGACTTATTGAAGCTGGTATCATTTATCCCATAGCTGATAGTAAGTGGGTTAGTCCTGTTCATTGTGTTCCTAAAAAGGGTGGAATGACTGTTGTTCCAAATGATGAGGATGAACTTGTGGCTCAACGTACTGTTGTTGGTTATAGGATGTGTATTGATTTCAGGAAGTTAAATAAAGCAACTCGTAAAGATCATTACCCATTGCCATTTATTGATCAAATGTTAGAAAGGTTATCTAAACACTCTCACTTTTGCTATTTAGATGGTTATTCAGGTTTCTCACAAATTCCTGTCCATAAGGATGATCAAGAAAAGACCACTTTTACTTGCCCATATGGTACATTTGCTTATAGGAGAATGCCATTCGGTTTGTGCAATGCTCCTGCTACTTTTCAAAGATGCATGAATGCTATATTTGCTGATTATATTGAAAAGATAATGGAAGTTTTTATGGATGATTTTTCTGTGTATGGTACTTCCTTCGATAATTGCTTGTTCAACCTTAACAAAGTTTTGCAGCGTTGTGAAGACCAACACTTAGTTCTTAATTGGGAGAAGTGTCACTTCATGGTTACTGAAGGTATTGTCTTGGGCATCGATTTCTGGAAGAGGAATAGAAGTTGACCCAGCAAAGATAGAAGCTATTGAAAAGCTGCCATACCCAAGGGACATCAAAGGTATAAGAAGTTTTCTTGGGCATGCAGGTTTTTACCGTAGGTTTATTAAAGATTTCTCCAAAATATCAAAACCTCTAACCAATCTTTTGCAAAAGGATGTTCCTTTCTCTTTTAATGATGATTGTATTGAGTCCTTTAATATTTTGAAGAATGCTTTAATAAGTGCTCCTATTATTCAACCTCCTGATTGGAAATTGCCTTTTGAAATTATGTGTGATGCTAGTGATTATGCAGTTGGGGCTGTTTTGGGCCAACGTGTTGATAAGAAACTGAATGTTATTTATTATGCTAGTAGAACACTTGATGCTGCTCAAAGGAATTATGCTACAACTGAAAAAGAATTTTTAGCAGTGCTATTTGCTTGTGACAAATTTAGACCTTATATTACTGATTCCAAAGTCACAATACATACTGATCATTCTGCTATTAAATATTTAATGAATAAGAAAGATGCTAAGCCTAGACTAATAAGATGGGTACTTTTTGCAAGAATTTGATTTACACATTGTTGATAGGAAAGGGGAAGATAATCAAGTAGCTGATCATCTTTCTAGAATGGAAAATATACCTGATGATCCTATTCCTATTAATGATAGTTTTGTTAATGAACAACTTGCAAATTAATGTTTCTAGTGCTAAAGTTGCATCTCCATGGTTTGCCAACTATGCAAATTTTATTGTTGGTAAAGTTTTACCCCACACTTCACTTTTCAACAAAGAAAGAAATTCTTTTATGATCTTAGACATTATTTTTGGGATGATCCTTTCCTTTATAAGAAAAGTGTGGATGGTATTATTAGACGTTGTGTACCTGAGCATGAACAACAGGCTATTATAAGAGATTGTCATGACAGTCCCTATGGAGGGCATCATGCAGGAGATCGTACAGGTGCAAAGGTATTACAATCTGGTTTTTATTGGCCTACTTTATTTAAGGATTGTGCTGAATATGTTAAATCTTGTGATAAATGTCAAAGAGTAGGAAATATTGGTAGGAGAAATGAAATGCCTATGAATTATTCTTTACCACTTGAGCCATTTGATGTGTGGGGTTTTGACTTTATGGGACCTTTCCCAGCATCAAAGACAAAGCATACTCATATTTTGGTTGCAGTGGATTATGTTACAAAGTGGGTGGAAGCAATTCCAACCAAAAGTGCAGATCATGCCACAGCAATGAAGATGCTCAAGGACATCATTTTCCCCAGGTTTGGTGTTCCTAGGTTTTTAATTACTGATGGTGGTTCTCATTTCTTACATGGTATTCTTAGGAAAACATTGGCAAAATATAATGTTAACCATAGAGTTGCATCTCCTTATCATCCCCAAACAAGTGGACAAGTTGAATTAAGTAATAGGGAAATTAAACTCATTTTGGAAAAGACAGTGAATAAGTCTAGGTCTGACTGGCCACTTAAAATTAATGATGCATTGTGGGCTTATAGAACTGCTTTTAAAAATCCTATGGGAATGTCTCCTTATAAAATGGTTTATGGAAAAGCTTGTCATTTACCTGTGAATTAGAACATAAAGCTAGATGGGCTATTAAACAATTGAACTTTGATTTTAAAACTGCGGGAGAGAAGAGAATTCTTGATTTAAACCTACTAGATGAATGGAGAAATGAAGCTTATGAAAGTGCCAGAATGTTTAAAGAGAAAGTTAAGATTTGGCATGACAAGAAAATTAAGAGAAAGAATTCAAAGTAGGTGATCAAGTTTTATTATACAACTCTCGTTTCAAGTTTTCTGCAGGGAAGTTGGCTTCAAAGTGGCAGGGACCATTAGTGATACAGGAGGTGTACCGTTCAGGAGCTATCCGTCTTCACGGTGATATGAAAGGTAAACCTCATGTAGTCAATGGACAACGCCTTAAACATTATATTGCAGGAAGGAGCTTCATCGGAAAGGTGGAGGAGTTGAATTTAAAGACACCGGAGGAGGTAATTGCGAAGAATTTGCAGTTTCAGAAACCCAAAATCAATAATAGGTAACTTTTGTGTTGGAAAGTTTCTCGGAATTGCGTAAATTTTACGGAGTCATTTTTTATGGAAATTAACGTGTGGGACAAGAAACTGGAAGGAACGGAGCCCGAGGAGGAAAAGAGGGGTCCCACGCGGCCAGATTCTTTGGCCGCGTGGGCCCACTCCTTTTGCCCCTCGGAGTCCCGTTTGTCTCGTTTTCGTCTCCGACGCTTCGTCTTGACCTAAAAACCGTCAATATATACCCCTTCGCCGATCTAATCTCGCACCGAGCGTTCTCGAGCGATCTTTGCTTTTGCTGTTTCTGTCTGTCAGGTTTTAGCCATGTCTAGCTCCGAATCCAACCATGAAGGGGAGAGCCTCCCCAAGGGAGGTGTTGTGAACCACTACCTCAACTCCGTGATGGCACCGCCGAAGATGTCCTTCAAGGAGGGTGTGATGCTCGTGGAGGAGGTGAAGGCTCCCAAGACCACCGGCACGGTGGAGGAAAGGCTGGATGATCTGGAGGAGAAGACCTTCAGGTATGGCACTGTTGTTGAACGCAGCCTTGATGCTCATCACTTCATGAACCTGGAGCTGGAGAAGAAGGTTGAAGAGTACAAGGAGAGGCTCGAAGATCTGGAAGAAAGATACAAGGACGTCATCGAGAAGTTGGACAGATCCAATGCTTTATGTGGGATGTAGAGAACCAGAACTGCGAGTATGAAGAACGCTTCAAGAAGATTGCAGAAGCTGCTACCCTCAGGTATAATAATCCACCTACATCTTTCCGTGATGGAAGGCCTTTCCCATGGAAGATGGCGGAATGGGAGGAGGAATATGAGAAAGAAGAGGCTGCAGCAGAGGAGGCTCTAGCAAAACGTCAAGCTTGGGGGAGTTCAACCTAGTCTTTATCTTTACTAGTTTATCATATCTATCTAGTCATGGTGTGTTTTGCTTTTATCGTTTAGTTATCAATCTCTTTAGGCTGTGTGAGCTCATGGAGCATTATCATGTATCCCTATCTTGTGGTTTATCAATGAATATTAAAGTATGGTGTCATCCATGATTCTCTTGTTTGGAGATTTATGGGTAACACTCATGCAAATGAGCGTGGCATATTTAGAGGTTTCAGTCACATCTTGCCTTGAATTTAATTAACTTGAGTGTGTTGGACAATTGTAGAATTATCTCATTATAAAATAAGTAAAGAAATGAGTCAATATGACTTGAAAATTAATAGTTTAAGGTTGAGATATAGTCTTGTAGGATAAAAAGTTAGGAAGGGTTAATGAAAAGGATATGAAACACTCTTGTTAGAATCTAGTATCTTTTGAGCAAATTAATGAATCATGGATATTTCAATACTTATGCTCTTGGAAAGTGAATGAAAAGGAAGGCACCTGAAAATTCAGTTAGCCATGGAAAGTGTAAGATAAAGGTTGTGTAGAGCATAGGAACTTGATTGAAATATCCATGACTAAAGTTTGCACTAGTTACTAGTGAAGCAAGATTGTAAACAATCTTATATCTATCTTTTCATTTGTCTTCTTTAAACTTGTTATCCAATGAGAGTTTATCTTGTCTTTAAATTTCAGCAAAGTATAAAATATTATAATGCTTGCCATAAGAGCAAAAGCATGTGAAAAAGAGTATGATTCAATTGTCCAACATACAATGGTTATTTGCTTCAAAAGTAAGGGGTGATTGCTAGAGCTTCTACTTATGTTGCCCTCATGTGTATGAGTTTTAGTTCATTAATCTTTCATTGCAATTGAATATGATGATGATACAATGCTCGTATTTATTTATCAACCATAAGTCCATTGATGCATGTAATGATCTATGTCCTTACTTACTCGGGACGAGTAAAGGTTTAATCTTGGGGAGTTGATTAGTATGTTATTGGCATTGTTATATCATTATTTTTACATGTTTTAGATGATTTACGGGACTTTCATACAAAGCCCCTATTTTTTGTATTTAATTTCTGGGAGGCAGAAAACCTTCTTTTTCTTGTTCTTAATGTTTCAGGAGCTACAGGGACCCAAATAAGAAAAGGAAAATTGCACAGCTGGTTTTTCATCGGGAGAATGACTGTGGGAAGAAGATCGAAGGGAGAAGAGCCACGAGGCCCAAAAGAGGGGGGCCCACACGGCCAAGGAATCTGGCCGCGTGGGACCCACTAAATGGGGCCTCGGGCACTTCCTCGCTCGGGGCATTTTAACACGCCTTCGTCTCTGCCAAAAACCTACGCCCTAATTTTTCCAAGTCCATCCGAGGCCGCGGCGGCGGCGAAACTCCTGATCCCTTCCGAGGGGGTCAGATCCTGCTGCTCCGGAGCTCCGGAGGAGGGGGAAATCATCGTCATCGTCATCACCTCTCCTCCTTGGCGTGGGAGGAGGCCTCTACATCATCACCATCACCAAGACCAGCACCATCTCCATCATCATCTCCGTGATCCACTCCGTTCCCCTCGTAGTTTGAGAGTTGCTATACCCTAGATACTTGTCTTGTACTCTTATTCATGTTTGTGATCGAGTACTTGTAATTATTTGGAGGTGAAGTTATATTTTCAGATTGTGTTGTACCATTTATGTCACTGAATATCATCATGTTTGCACGTTGTGAGTAGTTCCCGTATGTTCCTGAGGGCATAGGATGAATTGGCAATGATTTATATATGACATGTGTTGGTATTTTGTCAAGTGTTTATCTTTTATGTGATTCTATGATGGTGTTGTGCGAACGTCGACTGCACAACACTTCACCTTTATGGGCTCATAGGAGAACACCGTAGTGTAATGAATTGAGGGAGACTTGGGGGGACACGTAAACCCATGACCGAGTCATGAAGTTGCATTATGAGGGTATTAGTATCGGGGACCTTAGAGTGTAATGCTATGATGGGACTTTTTGTCTTAATAATTCTTGTGCAGTCATTTACTTGGCCACATGATCCACCATAAGGGGTTTAGTTTATTTATTTAGCTTTACCTAACAATGGCTTCGTCCAAAGAAGATTAAAACTTGACAAGATATTCAACGCATTGTTTAATAAATCTCTATGCCTAGCAATATCCATGCCGCCCTCAGGAACGTTTTCCACCTATAAGAAACACACACTTGAGCTTGTCCTCTTGCCACATAGAGGATTGGGCTTTCTCTCTTTGAGAGCTTTCACTTGCTACCATTCATTTTCAGCATTTTTACTCTCTTGCAACTATACAACCAAAAATCCCAAAAACACTTGCATCTTTCATTGTTTATTTATCATTCTTGCTAACCAATACCTTCAGCTCCTCGTGGGTTCGAAAACATTTTCTAATCGAAAGGTACTACGATTGATCTCCTGCACTTGGGAGTCATCAGATAGTTGTCATCGTTCTCTTCTTCGTTGTCTTCCATCATAACCCCTCTTTCTCCGTTCTTGATCCAACAATTATAGCCGGACATGAAACCGAACTGAATCAGGTGGATGTGAACGATTTTTGAGAAAGAGTAATCCTTCTCATTCCGACAGGCACGGCATGGACAACACATAAAACCATTCCGCGTATTTGCCTCAGCCACATTGAGAAAAGAACGCACGCCTTGAATGTACTCGTTAAAGCGTCGGTCAGCGTACATTCATGGATGGCTCATCTGTATTATATAAGTATGTCAAACGCAATCACGATGCTAAAATTATCAATGAAAGATGAGAGGGTTTAGTTGCTAACCTCTTGGAACACTTCAATAGAAGGGGCGCCGCCAAATCTTGACAAATCGTGGAGAAAATGGGATAAACTCGAGCTCGGTGGTGAAGAACAGAGGAGAAGGAAGCTGGCTAGCTCGGGCATTTCATCGAACACCTCTTGTGCATAGGAAGGAACAACAAACTAGAACACACCTCTCACCTTATAAAATGGAAAAAAAACAGAGGAGAGGGGTGAGCAGGGCAATGCCTTTATAGGAAAACAGAGAACCTCTAGTCCCGATTCGTGATACCATCCGGGACTAGAGGTTCCCGCACGTGGCCCTGCCGGGCGAGACACCTCTAGTCCTGGTCCGTATTACGAACCGGGACTAGAGGTCCCATTCGAACCGGGATTAGTTCAGTGCGGCCTCGTAAGCCATTGAACCGGGACTAGTTCCCTCCTCTAGTCCCGGTTCAAACTCAATCCGGGACTAGAGCCAAATGGGGCTCTGGACCAAAGGCCTGGTTTCTACTAGTGCGCGTTCTCTCATAAGATCAAATATCTTACTCCCTCCGTCCACAAAAGAATGTCACAACTTTGTCTAAATTTGTATGTATCTAGACATACTTTAGTGTGTAGATACATGCACATTTAGACAAAGTTGTGACATCCTTTTATGGACGGAGGGAGTACTGTATTTCTTACTGTTTACTCCCATAGGAACATAAACCAAACCTGCAAAAACTACAAGGAGAAGGGCAAAACTGATCAAGCTAGTGGCTATTGAGCTTTTTCACGGGTGAAGGGGTGGGGGGCAATGGTGTTACGTATGGAGAGATCAGAGTTGATGTTTTTCTGCCTGTTAACAGTTTGTGCGATCCTCAAGATGCCGAGATGTGTATTCCTTGTTGTAAGCTCTTGAAGCAAATGCGAAAGTCATGCATGTTTTTTTTGGGAATTAAAAAAGTTGTACTACATGTGTTATCGCTCTTATCTTATAAGCTTCTAGAATCGAGACATAAACTTAATACCCTGCTATTCAAATTAAAGAACTTGAATATAAGAAAAATAACCAACTAGTACTTCTATTTGACAACAAGAAAACTAAAATAGAAATGCGTAATGCTCGAAAGTGTGATTACTCATCTAACGGTGGTGGAAAATGATTCTAATCACTCCTATACTTAGAACCTCTTAATTGCATTTATAAGTTAGTCTACATTGTGGTCCATCTTATTTTTGTGGTCCCTCTCTCCTTTCTTTTTTTCTGTTTAGCCCCGGGCCTCGTAAGACTGCTCACAATGAGAAGTAACTTAGACTAGTAATATGCATATGTTACTACTCTAAATTACTAGCTCCAGAGTGCTATTTTTTTTTTAATAATACATTTATTTAATTAAATTCGAAAAATATAACGGAAAACCACGAAATTACAGGAATAATACGGCTTCGGCCTAGGCCTAGCCGATAAGGGCCCGTCGGCCAAGATTGGGACGAAATGCCTGTCGGCCGACCCCTGCACTTGTCAGAGAGACCTATCGGCTAGTATTGGGCCGACAAGCTTCTGTCGGCCCAGGCCCAGCCGACCAGACCCAGTCGACTTAAGCTGGGCCGACTTCTGCATGTATGTTTTTTCCCGTCGTTCCCGCAATTTGTCTCCCGCCGTTGTGTTCCGGCACATATCTTCCCGCCATTTTTCTCCCGCCATCTTCTCCCGCCCTTTTTGTCCCGCAATTCTCCTCCCGCCCTTTTTCTCCCGCCATCTTCTCCCGCCATGTTCTCCCGCCCTTTTCCTCCCGCCATTTTTCTCCCGCTCTTATTCTCCGGGTGAGCTTATATATACCCCAGCAGACGTTGTGATGGAGGCGTGCGGTGCGTGGTGATTTTCTTAGTCGCATAGGAAGGATGTCTGGTAGTTCGGGTCCTAGTTTGGAAAATAGGTCATGGTGTGTTCTGTATGAAGTCGTAAGATGGACTGATGGTAGTATTAGGGAGGTAGGCCGAAGAGCTGTTATAGGGAGCTAGTTAGTGAGACGGGCAACCTTCGTGAGCTGGGAGAAACTATAGCCAAAAAATACAAAATCCCGCATATGACCCCCGATGAAATTTTAGATGAAATTGATGGGTGGCGGTGGAAGTGGCAGAGAGTGTATGAGCTAAAAGATATCGAGGCGGGTCTACGGGACATGCCTATGACTCCTAAGTCAAAGATAATCCATTTTTCGCGGGAGGCCTATGCATTTCACGTGGAGGTAACTGAGTACGAAAGTTTTATTTGTTAGAATATAATGTTATTTGTCTGAAATATTTTCCTCTGCTATTGTTCTTGTGCAGCGCTGGCCCGCAGACGCACAGTTTCTGAACAAAGAGATCCCTCATTTTGGTTGGATGGAAGCTCTTTTTGGCGCTTGTCCTGATGGCCGTCCACAGAATGCATTGTACGCTGATGACGTGAAGAAGGCTATATCAAAGGCCAAAGCTGACAGTGATGATGATTTCATGCCTCCTAATTTAAAAACATTGATCCACACTTATGACAGATAAAAACATACTCTAATTTAAAAACATTGATCCACACTAATTGAAGGATGCACACTAATGTGACACCAATTTACTGTTATAACCGGCAACATCTATGTACTTAATATTAGTAGCGCAATAAATACCTAGCAATATCAATATCACACTACCACGTTAACACTAATGCGTACATAATTAACAGTAAATCCTAATTAGCCAAAAAAATGCATACCCTTGAAGCGTGCCGATTCAATGGACAACCACCGTCACCACCACCGCTGCACCACGACCACCACGCTGCACCACCACCACCCTACACCAACCTCCACCTAAACTACACCATTGCTCTAACCAAACAACACGAAATTGCACAAAACCTAACCCATATGTATATCTAAGCTGCCTTAACTCTCTAACACTACATGGAGGAAAATTTGCTGGCTGGATGGACAGATCGGCGCGCAGGGAGCTGCTGCAAGAAGAAAGGAAGAAGAAAGAAAGAGAGAGCACGGGAGGAAGAAGAAGACTCGGCCGAGCCTTATGCAGCGCCCTGTCGGCCAGGCTTGGGCCGATTAGTGGCTGGCCGGCCAGGCTAGGGCCGATTAGTGGCCACGTGACGCAGAAAGGCCTGTCGGACGCAGGCCTGCCCCGCCATGCACAGCAATCGGCTTAGCTAGAGCCGACGAGTGCTTTTCGGCCCAGTTATGGCCGACAGGCCCTTATCGGCTAGGCCTGGGCCGAGGCCGTATTATTCCTGTAATTTCGTGGTTTTCCGTTATATTTTTCGAATTTAATTAAATAAATGTATTATTAAAAAAAATTAGCCTCCAGAGTGGGGAGTAACATGGGTAGTGTCATACATGAGTTTATTCATTATGGTGTACACACATCTTGACTTGAAATGTGTGATGTTACGGTAATTTGTTACCACAACCATCTCTCATCATTAATTACCCGCCACATCAGATTTTTTGTCTACATGGCATTGAT
Organism: Poa pratensis; assembly: GCA_947311845.1. Taxonomy (NCBI): domain Eukaryota; kingdom Viridiplantae; phylum Streptophyta; class Magnoliopsida; order Poales; family Poaceae; genus Poa; species Poa pratensis. The sequence goes on from CAMZMU010000086.1 coordinate 13,903,502, forward strand.
GTTACTACTCATGTTACTCCCATTGTGACTAGTCTAAATCCGAACAACGACAATTTTGCACACCATATTAAACCAAACTATTATCCAAATGCATCAATCGAGAAAAGTTGGCACATCAGCACACACAAAGTCCAGACCATAAGGCAATCATTTCTTAGACAAAATTGTGGATTTGGTGCACCTAGGCAATAATTTCTTAGCAATATTTTCGTTGACCTGAAAATATCGGAGACCATCAACTTAAAAACTACTATGTGTCGAGATGCGAGAGCCTACTAATGGTTCGTGTGTACTCAGTGTTGAATCTTAACTCCACCTTGGTCATCTCAAAAAAAAAAAAAAAAATCCACCTTGGTCTCCATCGTAACCACCACCACACCGTTCTTATCTTTTGGTTGAAAAAGTAAACCACTGTCAATTCATACAGTAAAAAATGGAAGACTGACAGAGCACTTATTGGTTCTTCTCCATCAGAGCAGCAAGCAATGGCCGCCCTCGCCGCGCTCCTCCTCCAGGCCGGCCTACTCGCTGCGCTCGCCTACGCGCTCCGCCTGGCCCACGCCCTCGTATGGGCCCCGCGCCGCCTGGAGCGCCGCCTGCGCCGGCAGGGCATCCGGGGGCCCCCGCGCAGCCTGGTCTCCGGCAACGCGGCCGACTACGGCGCCCTCATCGCCGCCGCCAAGTCCGCGCCGCTCGCCTCCTTCCACCACGCCGTCGTCGGCCGCGTCGCGCCGGAGTACCGCGAGTGGGCGGCGCGGTACGGCCGGCCGTTCGTGTTCTGGTTCGGGCCCCGCCCTCGGCTGGTCGTCTACGGGCCCGAGGTCGCCAAGACCGTGCTGGCCGACTCCACGGGGACCTTCGACAAGGCTGGCTCCGGCGGCAGCGGCAGCGGCAACCCGCAGGCTCGGCAGCTCATCGGCGAGGGGCTGGTGGGGCTCAGCGGGGCGACCTGGGCGCGTCACCGCCGTGTCATCGCGCCCGCGTTCAACATGGAGAGGGTCAAGGTGAGAAAGCCTTTCTTGAAAACTTCGAACTGAAACATATAATTGCCGATTTTGCTTGAAGATCATACCAAGTGATTTTTTGACGAGAAGGGCAAAAGTGCTGATTTCGTTGATGTAGTAGGACTAAAGGAATACACATGACCAATGGTGTACTCCTTTGGCATTAAAATTGCACCTTTGGTATGGTTACTTCATTCACAAATTGTAGTTGGCATAAACTGTCGGAGTTGCTCATGAACTATGGTGTCTATGTTTCTTCTCTTCTATACAAACATGTTATGTAACCGATGGTTTGCTACATAATACACTTAATTTACCGCTAAATTCGTTGTCGGTTCATTGTAGGGCTGGATACCAGAAATATCATCTATCATGTCCTCTATGCTGGATAAATGGGAAGTCCAAGGAGGAACCCACGCAGAGTTTGAGATTGATGTAAGTAAAGAATTCCACACTTTCAGTGCGGATGTCATTTCAGTTGTGGCATTTGGAAGTAGCTACGAGGAAGGAAAGCGAGTTTTTCAATTGCAAGAAGAACAGACAAGTCTTGCCATCCTTGCAATGAGAACCTTCTATTTTCCTGGCTTCAGGTGAGATTAATTCACACACTTGAATTTGGGTCATCATTTCTTCTCTATCAATAAAACATGTAGTTCCTCCTACCCGCTCCTTCACTTCTACATTAGTAAATAAAAGTTCTCTTCTCTTTGTTGCTACTCATGCTCTTTAATCAAACTTTATAGTTGAGAGAAAAAGAATATGACATGTTTCATTCTTAGGTTTGTACCAACAAAGAAGAACCGAAGAAGGCATATGCTAAACCAGGAAATCCGAAGTTCTTTGCGTAAATTGATTGAGATCAATGGAAGGAAGAGTGAAGACTCTAAAAATTTGCTTGGCTTGATGCTATTAGCCAGCAAAACTGACAACGAGTTAAAAATGGGAATTGAAGAGATCATTGATGAGTGCAAGACATTTTACTTTGCCGGTAAAGAAACAACCGCAAATTTGTTGACATGGACAACACTTCTTCTGGCATTGCATAAAGAATGGCAAGACAAGGCCCACGATGAAGTCTATCAAGTGTGTGGCAAGTATGAGCACCCAAGTGCGGATAGCCTGAGTAGTCTCAAAATTGTGAGTCCTACATATTTGAATGAATACTACAACCTTATATATTCTTGATGGTGTCTACATATTGAAACATAGTGAATAACACTCCTACTATGTTGGCATGATATCAGGTGAATATGGTGTTGAAGGAGACCCTCAGGCTCTATCCTCCAGCTTTGTTTGTCAACAGGACAGTCACTAGGGATGTGAAGCTAGGCAAACTCGACATCCCTGCCGGCACGCAGGTCAATCTGCCGATCATTGACATTCACCATGATGTCGACATATGGGGAGCTAATGCGGAGGAGTTTGATCCATCGAGGTTTGCAGATGGCAAGAGCTATCACCTTGGCGCGTACTTCCCCTTTGGGATTGGCCCTGCCATTTGTGTTGGCCAAAATCTTGCACTGGTTGAGGCAAAGCTGGCACTTGCCATGGTCCTCCAGCGGTTTACATTTGATATCTCACCATCCTATGTCCATGCTCCAATGAAGTTCATGACCCTCCAACCCCAGTACGGTGCTCAAGTTCTTGTCAGCAAGATCTGAGCCTTTGGCGTTGTATGTGGAACTATGAGGTGTGACAACAAGGTATATGTGTCTCCATGTCTCCTGTATCTGTGTGGATTGTTAGCAACTTTGTAGTGGAGAGTAGTAAATCATCTGAACTTTGTCCTGAAATGTGTAGAAGAGTATATTTTTCAAGCAAAATCGATAGGAACACTGCTTTTTCATTAAGAAGGATTGAAACCAATATTTGGCATGAACAAGGGATATGCCCAAACCGAAAAGGAAAAACCCCAAAAGGAGCAATCAGCCAATGCATGTAGGCAAGATCACTACCCCAAACACAAGGCCCCGTTGCTTGATGTATTCAAAAGCGACAGAGGCCACCTCCAGATGAGTGCAACTCTTTGGCAGTAATGTATATGCGTATTGTGGAGTATTTTGGAAGGATGCGGAGGCTCCAAAGTTGTCTAAACTTCATCTTGACACTGTGTTTGTGTGACAGTAATCTTCATATTTATCTGCATTGTTGTGTCATCTAGACATTATTTGACTTCTGAACATCGAAAATATGGCTAGCGGCACATTAGGTAGAGGCGGCCATTTACTCACCTTCGCAGGGCCAGTATTTCCTATATCTCCAATTGACAAGCTTGTGGAATACATTGTCTTTTCTTGCGGGTATTGTATAATACATTGTTAATGTTCTCTCGGAGCCAAACCATACTCCAATCCAACATGGTCATATTTTGGGTTGAATTCAACAGTCGTATTGATGTAACACGTAAATACATAATCAAATATGCGATGTCATTTTCGATTTTGTCACTCCCCAAATTATATGCTCGTGCTCCCAAATTATTTTCCATATTTTATTTACCATTGATCTTTCTTATTTAATATTCCAAAACACCACAATAACAATATACCTGTAGCAACGCACCGACATATTTACTACTGAAGATATAATTAGATCGAAAGAAAATAAAGCAAGTCAAAGAACATGGATGCAAACCACAAAGGAAATAAGGCAAGTGAAAGAATATGGATGCAAACCATGCACCCAAAGGACACAAGACGTACTAAGGAGATTGAGTAGGTTGTACATGCATAAGTACAATGGTCTAATGAACAGTTGTGTTGTAGCTTTTGCTGAGATGGTTGCACTTCAGTTATTAGCGTTTGTAAGCTTTTTTTTTCGGCTTGACGTACTAAGGAGACACGACCAGCGACAAGAACCGAGACGGACAAAAGAGAAACATTGCTGCTTTTATGACTACTAGTCAACGTGTACGTGCAACGCATGTCTTAGTGAAAACAAATAATATACTTTATAGTGAAATTCATTAAATTTCTTCTAACATTTTTAATCAAAAACTGACCATGTGTATAGTAAAATATATACAACTACAGATATGGCCTCCATTTAATCTCGTTTGAAATCAGCTGAAATTTTAAATCTTCCCTTGGCATGCATATCGTCCATTATTATAAGCGTTCATGACACAAATAAGTGCTATCTTAAAAACATGATCAATAGCCCAACAATGATGCCTATATTGATACATTTACCAAAAATGTATAATCCGCCTGTATGAACAACGAAATAAAGACAGCATGCCCTTTTAAGTTACAACTTACAACATGAACTTGTAACTGAAACCAGCAGCATTTTCTAGATTCGGTACATATTTTCAAGCCATCAAAAGATTTTAATCCCGCGAAAATGTTGTTGCTTGCAAGTAGTAGCAACATACTTACATAGCTATGGGAGCAACTTAGCAAAAATATAATATTGTACATAGACATGTCGTGTTAATAGCACTGGCATCAGATAAGTAGAAGTTAGGATTTTATTCACACGCACACACACACACTTGGATGAGAGATTGTTGACTCAGTTCCAGAATTTACATATTAAACTGCACATTTTGCAGACAGAAATCATCCACAAAGTGCATTAAACTCCCTGTGATAAGCTGTAAAATCTAATGAAATAGTTTCCTCATAATTTTTCCACTCTAGTTTATGAAATCTGTTATAAATTAACTTTGAGAGACCACAGAACATAGTACTACCGATTTCAGAGATCAATCTTCTTCCGATTCCCAAAACTCTAGCTGCAGCTTTATCGAAAATAACTCTACCTGCAGCTAGGAGCACCTAATAAAGCTCTTGAACATGCACCGTGTACCTAAAATATCGGATCTGATCACGAACAATACACCCGGTTCTGATAAAAAGACCATCCCACCTCGATCCCCTGTTGAAATACTTATCCCATCAATGAACTCAGTCCGATGCCCATGCTCAGCAATCTGAATCCCCTTCTTGATCCACGAAAATGAAACTGCAAGAAATCAATGATCCATCCATGAAAACAAAATATAACACAGCGACATCCAGCTATGCACATCCATGAAAATGAGCAATGAAATCAAAGGGACGGGGAGTGGAGAGCTGGTGAGTACATCGTTGCTGCTCTTGTTGAGCGATCCGATCCGGTCGTGGGCGAGTAGCGCCCCAGCCGGAGGGAGCAACAACGGGGTGGGTCGGAACGGAACTGCAGTCATTGTCGTCGCGGAGCCAGGCTGGCTAGCTGGTGACCGGAAGGGGAAAGGGCTGGGCACGGGACGCGGGCGGGTATATACCTGTCGAATCGAGGGCTCGCCGTGGAGGTCGTTGTCGCTGGCCGCACGTTGCTGCAGAGAGGAAGAGAGAGGCGGGGCTAAGTGAACGGCGCCGCTGTCCGACCTGTGCCGGAGGTGCGAACATAACAGAGACAAGAGTCTCGTACCGGTTCGCAGGATGTGTTGAGTTAGCTCAACACCGACCGAACAATCTGACGCGTTGATCAAAAATCGGACGCGTAAGATTTAATGTATCCGATCATATTTGTTCTTTTAATATTAGTATAGATATAGGCTAGATATATACGGAGTATATAGATATAGATAGATATGCTCTATGTTTTCCGTCGTCCAGAAAATATCACTGATGGTCTAAGGCTTTCCAAAATTTGATAGCACTACCATAATCTAGTAACGCAAATAAAATTATTAAAATCAGAAGTTGACTGCCAGGAACAAGGGAATTAACTGGCCCCAGGTACCACCGTCCTATTTGAAATGCTTAAGTAGACACCCAGAGGCGGTGATCAAGTTACGGAGTACATACAAGCATACAATCAGGCAACAATCAGCAATGACCAAAATAAAACTACAGCATAACGTGATGAATTCAACCATCTCAGCAAAAGCTACAACACAACTGTTCATTAGACCATTGTACTTATGCATGTACAACCTACTCAATCTGCTCCCTTGCTATTCTTCCTAGACAGTGCAAAAAGGTAACTCATATATATGCTTCCTGCAACAAAAGTGTTAGCTAGAATACAAAATGAATTACAAAAATAGCTGGACCAACATCGGCTCATCTTTGTTTAGAGCAAATCCCGTCAATATGGCCATAGTTTCTGTTTCTGGCATTCGGAGATAAAATGTTACATCAACTTGTATAACGACTATATGGCCCAGATGTTTGTTCCTTGCACTCAGACATCATGGTTCCTAACAATTTGCATCTAGACAGTGATGCTGTGTAGCATCGATGAAGTATGGCTGAAGAATTGATCCTGTGTCCCCCCCCCTTCATCCCCAGCAAACCTTTCTATGAAACCATGGAGTAAGACATATACACTGGATGGTTCAAATATGCCCAGATAGATCTTCCCACTACGACAAAAAGCTACTGGTCGCAGGTGGTCATGGGCGTCCTCAAGTGAAATCTTTTTATGAGACAATGATCAAAATTCTCACATGAACCTACTTCCGATGCTTCCTTTTTGCTTCAGCTCTTAGCCGCTTTTCCTCTTCCCTTTCTCTATCATGCGTTCTGCAATTTAACCAGGGAGTTTGTTAGAGAAACATATGATGTTGCAGTACATTACTGTTATGCACAATTAGAAGGAAAAGCATCCTAGCAATTCATTTCTCTGCAGCTTTAAATGCTCATTTCTTTGAAGATACTCTTACACGCAAGGAAAAAAAGAGAGTAATACAGAATCTACATAAACCATCCATTGATCTAACTTTTGGTAGCAACGATTTAACATGGTGTCAACCATGACAACTAAATAGGTCATAAATCTCAGTGTTCTCTATCAATGGAAACAAATAATTTGGATACTACAAATTCTTGGTACGACTTTACTCCGTTGAACTATTTATCATGCAGCTATCTGTGTTCAAATACGGAGTAAATGAAAATTATTTAGTTGCAAATTTCTCTATTATTCATGTTGCAGTACTTTTTAAAGCGAACCACCTTTGAGGCAGCTTTCGCAATAATGCTACCTTGGAACATAAGTGGTTAGTTGCCTGCCACGCCATGCCATGCCTCAATAAGTGCATGGCACCATGTTATCTACAATTTTGGAAGGTGAAATGGTGAGTTTTCTACATTACTTACCAGCATGGTGACTTGTTACTTGGGAACGCAATCATTATTTTATTTGACTATATGTTTCTACAACATAGAAAGAGGTGGGTAGGGTGCATGCTAAAAGATGTCAAAGAAAAAATGTGCTACAGTTTGCATGAGATATTGCAGTTCGCAATTTTGTATGTTCATAGCATCTGAACTTCAAGAAAAAAATTGCTAGCAATGGTTTTGCAACTTCATTCAGTCGATAAATTGATCCTTCCTATAAACAGATTGTATTTCACATGACAGCTAAGATAAAAATAACACATTGCAAAGTGAAAAATGCTGTATAATGTAGGATATTGTGCAATGCTTAGTTTAATGAGATCATCATTTCCTAAACTTACTGGTCAGCCTCTCTACGACTTGTCTTGCTTGTTGAATCCTTGGCATGCATCCTAGGAAGGTCATCAGCATGTGACGGCCGATGCTGTGAAACAGCACCCTTTCTTTCTCTCTCTCGTATTTCAGATTGCGAGTTACTAGCTCCTACACTCGGAGGCTGTGGAGCAGAAGGTGCATATTCTCCAGCTTCTAAAGTAGACTGCTCTCTCTTAATCTTCCGCCGTTTGGAAGCACTATTAGGGTCACTATCTTCTTTCATAGTACCTTTGTCCCTATCCCTGTCATCTACCTATAAAAATAATAAATCATTAGAGGTCAAACAAGAGTGTTGAGTTTATCAGTTACAAGAGGCAAGATCCCAAGAAGAGTGAATGCATGCCTCGCATCATTACAGTCATAGAGCTGTTGAGAGACGAGATAAATACGTGCTGATCACAAGACACATCAACTTTTATCGATACAACCAAACTAGGGATCATAAATCACAGGAGAGTATTACAGGGCAAGACAAATTTACCTTGCTTGCTGAAACATCCCTGTCTTCACGCTTTCTATCCCGAAGATCTTCCTCTCTTCTGTGTTTCCCATCATCCTGAGACAGCGAAGCGTTCTCCTCCAAGTGCCACCGTTCTTTCTCATCGCGCCTGGGAGACGACCTTTGAGTATGCCTAGTGCTGCCACCCCTTCGGTCACTATCTTCATCTCTTCGGTTTGCAACGACTGATTGAGGTACAAAACTTGTTGGAAGAGGTGGAGGTGGTGGCAAGCTTTGCCCTCGGAACCGTTCGTCAGAAGTATGTGCCCTGTCTACGGAGGGTTCAGCATGCTTAATTTTGTTCCTCTCCTTATTCCTGTCTTCTCTTCCTTTTTCAGGAACCCTGTCTATCCCTCTGTCTTGCATCCTTTCACTAGAACGCTCTCTCCTTTCGGATGATCTGTCTGTTGGTCTCTCAACCACGTCTTCTCCACGGCGCCTCTCAGTACGGTCTACTTTTTCTCTAGGATCTCGGTCATATTTCTCATCGAACTTTTCTTTTAATTTCTCTGTCCTGACCACGTTTTGTTCCTCACTAGCACCTCTCTCATGATCCAAAGAACGCAATTTATCTACTGATCGCGCCTCCAACTTTTTTTCTTTGTCCGTATGGTGTTCTGTTAAGTCACCATCCCGGCCTTCAGACTCCCCTTTCCTTCGTTTACTGTTCTCTCTTGTTCTTCAATGGGAACCGATCTTTTTTGCTGTTTCACGGTAGAATCAATCAAGTCAGTAGATTCACCTTCACCAGCAGGATTAGCTGTTCCACCAATATTTGCAGCCAACACCGTTGATCTTTGGGAGGATGCTGATACCTTTCTTGGCGCCAGATGTGCGTTACCGTTGGTGCCAACCAAGGAACTAGCGGTTTTAGTATCCAGCGCACCATCAGCTGCCTGAGACAATACTTCTCTGTCAACAGAAGCTTGTTGATTAAGACTCCTGCTGGTTGATTTCCCGGGTTTTGCATCTTCCTTCCCTGCATCATGCTTAGATACCTTTGCAGCATTGTTTGCAGCACGCTTCTGTTGCCCTCTTGTCTGTTGTAGTAAAAATGATTAGAATCAATCAAACCAAATGCCCAGCACAAAATTACTCAATAGTCACTGCTATGTTTCCATGACATAGTAAAGGACATCTGAGCCAATTATTTTTAAGAAACTGTTTTAAATTTCAAAAAATCCTGAGAAAATTACACATTGAAATACACCCATGTACTTGTGAAATTGTGAAAAATCCATTTGTCATCTGCAGAAAAAATAATGCAAATTGTTGCACGAAAAACTACAAATATGCATACTGTTGCCACATGCACCCTTTTAGGAATTTTTTTGCAATTCCAGTAACTTTTTTGAACCCAAGCTCTCATGAGTGACCCTACTGTTACTTTCCACATGACAAACTGAAAGGTACCTCAGATTCTGCAGTAGGTTTCAAAACCTTGACTCCCTCTTCGGACAAAATTTTTGGAGGTTCATCTGCACCGTGTGCAACCCCTGAAACTTTTCCTTGGGCAGAGGAAGATGGTATTTGACTATCAGATCCATTTGCAGTCGAGGCATTCTTCTTGTGTTGAGTATCAGGCTTCACTGCATTTTCTGACCTTTCATGCCTACCCTCAGTAGATTTTGCACGAACGCTGTGATCTTTCGTTGTGGCAGGGTCTGCAGACTGATTTCCTGTAGGATCCAAGGAATAGTTATACCCAGCTAATCATAGTGGGCAAACAAAAACACCTTCTGTATCTTCTATTTACCAGGAATATTTTTGCAGGCACTGGCTTCGGATCAAGGTGACCCATGCCAAACTCCTCTTCAGATAGCCATGAGCTCTGCATAATAAATAATAATTGGGCTTTCCACACATACATCTCGTAATCATACACAAATGGGTCTCCCCTGATAGGAAGGAAAAAAGGCAGCAGTGACGATGTAACACTTACCTTGCGAGCTGCCAGGGCAGCAGCTACACCAGTGGCCAGTACTTTCAGGTCTTCCCTCTCATCCCCCCTTAGCTTCGCTACCTGGTAAAAATATATGTGAGCAATAGAACAGCAGCATATCACAAATTGTGACTTGTGATGTATTTACCCTTTTCTCGATATTGATGCCGCTTTTTCGCAACACAGGAAAAATACTAGTTATCTTTGTGAGCACAATAAGGGCGTTTCTGATTTCCATGTACTCTTTTGATTCCATACATTGATTAAGCACCTTGGTAATTCTTCCACTCCATTTCCAATGAACCTTTCAAAAGCACAGAAAAAATATGTTCACAAACATATGTAAAGAATATAGCAGATAAAAGGACAGCTTAAAAAAATTGATATTAGACATTCACATGATATTTTATTAATTCAGGTGGCATGAACAAAATATACGAAATAAAGCAGGACGTGCCAACAATAAAAACTAGAGTCCATGAAACCATGCTGAATTCATACCAGGATTCAAGAAATAAAATTTTCACCGAAAAATGGGCAGATGCTTATCAATAAAAGTACATGCAGTGGATCATTTTTTATATGTAGATGTACATATTATGCAAGTCTTGCAAGTTTTAACATTTTATAAAGAAGTAGCCACTAAACTTCTGTTGCACAGCTCAAACATGACCAAATGTACAGCTCAATAAGCCAAACATGTCTAGCACATGCAGCACCAACTGGCACATCTGAAATACTCTTTAAATTAAAAAATCTGCATGACAGGACAGCAATACTTCATGAAACGAGATCCAACACGTTTGGCATGACTAACAACAGACAGGGCCAGCTTACGAAGAATGAGCTATCTTGCCAGATTTTTGCAAATCTGACCACTGACATGCTGTGGAAAGATTTTATGTCCTATGTCCCCTATGTGTGGAACTAAGGGGAAGTATCCATATTTGGGAACAAGCTAACACGAAATGTGTCATTGTATGAGCATTGGAGACATCCTATTTGGATTGAATGAGACTGCCACGTGTTTTCACAAATCTGACCATTGACATACTAAGTGGAAATATCTTATGTCCTATGTGTGGAACTAAGGGAAGTATCCGTATTTGGGAAGTAGAAAGCTAACACGAAATGCCATTGTATAAACAGTGGACACACCCGATTTGGAATGAATGAGACTGGGTTCCTCTAACATGGTTTGTGAATTTGCGAAAGGTTCATTTGCAAAACTGTAAATCAATAGCCATCAGTATCTAGCATGCTAACAGCTCACACTAAAGAGTTATAGGTGGCACCTAAACATGGTTTTGTGAATAAGTATTTGTCAAAGGATTAATTCTGAACTGAGACAAAACAGAAATTTGTTGTTTATATGCACATCAATAGTCCCTGTTGATCTTGGTGAGATACCTAGTGTACAAGCTTTTGGTTTGGGTACAAAATCAATGTACGGTTTTCAGAAAACTGACCTCATGGACTTGTGAAAAAAGTTCATTTTTGGTAATTTTAATATACATTATGTTTGCAGTTATTTTAAAAGGTGACAAAAGGCCATAAACTACTTGATAGATTTACTTTTAGTTTACTTGTGCACCTGACAGTACTTTTACACTACAAATGATCCCTACAAGCTCTTTAAGATTTGCCATATTACCGTAATCATGCTACTTGAGTACAACTTCGTCCTAAAATTTCAGAAATTGTGATCGAACCATAGAACAGGCTTTCTATGTATCGACCACTATTTCTAAGATTTTATGACTAAGCTGTACTGAAGGATATGACAAACATAAACTGAATTGTGCGACACACATAACTTCAAGGAGTGTGCAAAGCATACTTTGACAAACTGAGGATAAGATACACGTTGACTATCTGGAAATCTGAAGTATACAGCGAATCCTGGCTTAGTCCCACATTCACGTTCATATATTGATTCATCACTCTGCAAAAAGTTGTATGTGCAAACTCAGAAGCACTAAAACAATGTAATGAACATAATGAAAGCTATGGTGAAGAGGGTCTAGCACAACTGAATCAATAGACTACCTTCCAATAGTAGGCCGTCTTAAGTGTCTCATGAAGAAACCTTCCAAGCCTGCCAGCCTCATATTCTGTACAACAACAGATCATTGGCTGTAGTGTCTTGCAGATGAAAACATCTATATGATTCACCGTGTTGAAAAGTGGAGTCCCAAGTGAATGCATCGTCTGGACAAATGTAGCACAATACACAGCATCCTGCATGCTGAAAACACAGCGTGGATATATGCACCGCTGGAGAAATTCCATGTTAATCTTCAGTGCATCCGGACTGGAACTCAGCCATTTATCCTTTTCACGGGCTAGCCTTTGGAGCACTGATACAACGTGTTGTTTATGCTGGTCAGATTCATTGTTCAATTTGTCAAGTAAATCTTGGATTCTCTCCTTGTCCTTCTTCCGTCGTGATATTGCAATGCTAGAGTTATCTGAGTTATCTTCGAGTTGTTTGAGATTTTCATGCAGCTTCTTGATTTCGGCATCATAACGATCTTTTGGAAAATGAAGATCATATAGTGTTAAACCCCAGAAAGTAGCATACAATTCAGGTGAAAGACTGTTCCAGGCTTTTGGTGGCAAAATTGTTCGGATTGTGTTAAGAAGATCCGACCACCTGCAAAAAAACAGAATACAGAGAACTGCATGAGAATTGAACCGAAAATACCATGGATATGTCAATGAATGGAAACATAAATTTTAACTAAAGCTATCCTCAAGGAGGCTTAAACAGTTAAATTGTAAGTTTCTGAAAGCAACCATTATTAAAGGTATAGTAGCTAGATCCCTACCAGCTTCCAAGGACCACAATACTTCGCTGATCTATTAGTGGCAAGCAAGAGGGGGTCAAATTTTCATAAATGTACTCAGATATTCTACAGGGTCAATATTTTTTCTTAACCTAAATTGTAATGTAACTTTCAAGTTTATTTTAACATGAACCAAAAGGTCAACATGGCATAACCAAGACCTGATAATCCAGATGCAGATTTTGAGCTCCCAACACAATTGTACACTTTGTTGTGAGGAAGAAAAATCAAAGCATGTTCATTTGTGGGCTGCACAAAGACAAGGATGGGAATCAAAATAGAAAATAACCTTCTTTCAACAAAAATTAGTACATTTGCATCAAAATTTGCAAGTGCACAGTGCTGCCATATTTACATATGAGTTTGGGGATTCTGCGGTGTGGATTTTGTTAGACAGATGTAGGGGTACTGATGACTGATGACCCATACAGTTGAATTGATGATTAAGAGACTCGTGGAAGATGTTCATAACAGACTTACGTGATTAACTTCTGAGATGAATCGCCATGCAAGATCATATCATCACTTGATACAGACTCCCCTTCTTCATTGCCATCCAGAGGCCAACAGGCTTCGCCACCATTAGCGCTTTTAAAAAGCCTCATTACCGGGCGGTATATAAGAAAAGCAACCTAGAACAAAGTAAAGTGCTGAGATGTTCGGGTGTATAAAATAATGAAATCTGCTCGCACATAAAGAAAAATATAGAGTGCACAAGATATGAGTGTATTACCTCTGGCTCAATATGATACTTATAAACCAGATCTTCCAGCGGAGGTATTAGCTGAACATAGGTCGCTGGAGTCAAAGCACTTGAAAGAAACTCGGCATACTGAAGTAGTATCCCATGGCATCTATCAAACTGCTCGCTAACCATTTTGATATATGTGGCATCTGCATTTATTATAATCCTGAGAACAATAGCAACATTATCAAGTTTGAAAGAGCAGAGCAGAGCAAAAGGTAAAAACTGAATATGACAGGCTTTTAGGATACAATTATAATAGCCATCAGTATGTCATCTATATTACAAATATCATAGTACATAACTGCACCAAGACTAAAGTCCACTTAGTCGAGAGAGCAGAACAAAATAAAAGCGCACAGAGGATTTTGCAAATTGAAACAAAACCTTACTTTGATCTGTGCTGGGCAATAAGCAGTAATAGAGGAATTGCAAGTTTAGGTTCATCTTTTGGATGCAAAGAATCCCGCAACTTGTTTGTAGACTTATTCAAAACCTACAAAAAAATGATTTCGTAAACTTTTTTTTCGAAATTATCATGAATAGAGAAAGCCTTGGTTCCTCGTGCAACCTTATAGTTCCGTGTTGATCCAAACAGTGAAGATTGAAGCCGCAACGTTTCACTCCCTGCCATAGCATCAACCTGTTCATCAGTCATGTTCTCGGTGTACTGTACATTTGCCATTTGCTGAATGAGTTCCTGCATGGTATATCATTTTTTAATTTAGATTCATACAGTTCCAAGGGAGCAAGGACGTTTCGACATAGTCAACAAACCTCCAGCACAACAAGCTCAGTGCCCAATCCTTTCTTCAGTTGATTAACTATGTATTGGAAAAGGCATTTTAGCTCCATGGAAAGATGCTTCTTGCAGCTGTTAAACTTTATTGGTTCAGAATAGGAGCATAAAGACTGAAGATAATAACAATACTGAGAAGGGGTACACAAGAACCCGTCATTAGAAAGCTATATATCACTAGTAGAAATATTTCTTGCATTTTCAACACATAAAGATTTACTCAAAGAGTCAGACAAAGTAATTATCCGCCAACCAAAGTTGAAGATCAAATGTGATTAACAAACATCAACAGGAATATGGAGTCTTGGTAAATCGGTGATATCTTCGTTGTACAGAACTTTTATAGACACAATGTCAAAATGAGCAAACAAATGGGGAGAGAGGAACCCAAGATTCTGCACAACATAACAGGGAGTCCTAGTTGTATTACAAAAGGTAAACCTCTAAATATTTAGGTTATAAATCGGTTCATGCTCAATTAGCATATATAATATCACTGGCGTGCATGTTCAACATAGTGTATAGTATGCTTGCTTTACAGATACATCTGTGATATTTATTAAAAAGAAACTGCATCCTACGCAGAAATTCAATTCACATAGTTTGCTGCTAACCACTACGATAGAGAAATAATGTCAACAGCTAAACTCAAATTTCAAATGATAGTGTACCATTGTATGAACCATATGACAAAAGCACTGACATGTGCCTAATAAGCAAGAACATACATAATTAGATGTCGCTGGACCATCAGGTTTGACTAAAAACTTGTCAGTACATCACGCCATGTGTTATGCAAATAATATAATCACAGACATGAGTCAAAACGACATACAGGTGTCCCCAGAATGATGCAAGACACTGAAGCCAGTCTGACAGATTAAGGCCGTCATCTTTTACTTTCTCACGACCACCTTGAGCCAACCGTTCGATTACAATATATTGCAAGATATCATATTCCAGCTGTAAATGAAACATATTTGGGCAATGCTGTTAATTTCACTTGCAAAAACAATTGAAAGACGTGCAAAATAATTACAATAGACTCTAAGGTACTGTTGTCTGCATAAAACATGCATCACATACGCAGCTAATACCTGAGTCAAGTATTTAAAAGCATCCACAACTGGATTTATCATGTCCCTGTATGCTTCGACCTGAAAATTGGAACAATGTATTGTAAAGGTAGAAAAAGAGAACTGAAGATAAATCATAATGAAACAAGTCAACAAAGCATTATAAATATAAAGGTGAATTGCCAGGATCAATGAATCATCACAATAAACCGATTAAAATAATATATTCAGAAATAATTTGATCAGACTCCCTCTGTTGCTTCACTAAGTGCGTTGTAGCCCTAAGGGCCACGTTCCCTCTACACAGTCCACTGATAGTCTAATATATAGCACAGTAGGACTGTAGGAGGCTCTGCTATTTTTTTGTCCCAGAAGACTCCCTCCATTGACATTTTCTCAGCACCATTATGATCAAGGTTCAAAAAAGCGGTTTAAAGCGTACGCTTAAGCGCAAAAGCGAGCGCATCGGTAACAAAACGCTTCGTTTTGGGCCTGAGCGGCCCATTAAGCGTCGAGCGGAAAAAGCGGTCCGCTTTCTTCTTCGTGTACACTTCCTCGTGCTGGAGCGGCGCCGAAGCGAAGAAACGCGGTGCCTGAGCGCTCGATCTCGATGGTAGGCCGCGGCGGGAGATGAAAAATTGGGAGGGGAAATAGAGGGAAACAACATGAGAGAGGGAAAGTGATAGTTAGGTAGGAATCCCCCCCAATCGGCCAATTCCACTCTCGGGTAATGAGAAAACAGAGGGAGGCGGCGCCATTGGAGCTCTCGAGCGCCGCCGGTCAAGCCCCTCTCCAGCTGCCGGATTGATCTGCTCACTCCCGCCTGCTCCTTCTTGTGCGCCGGCCGCCAGGTAGATCTACCCCTCTCTCCTCCGCCTGTCCTCTCCTCTCTCCACCGAGCTCCTCCTCGACCTGGATGCCGCCCCGACCTGGAACTTATCCTCCTCCACTCCACGCTCCGACGTGACCTCGCTGCCGCAGGTAGTCTCTATTCCTCTGCACTTACCTTCTCTTTCGATTTGGAGGCAGAGCGGCTGTTTGTTACGGACTAGCGGTTTGTGCTGGCTGCCTAGGTGCGTGTATGGCAGAGAGGCTCGTGCGTGTTTGGCTGTGTGCCGCTGCTGGGTGTGCTGGCAGAGAGGTTTCTGTGTGTGTGCTCCACATTCTTCCTTCAAAAATAGCATTACATGTTTAGTAGAATATATAAAATACAAGTATTTTAGGGTAATGTATGCCTAAAACTGCTCCCTACTTTCCTCTCCGTACATATTTGTACAAAACGCTTAAGCTGTAGTTCCTCTAATCGGAGCCTCACCGCTCGCTTACCGCTTTTTTGAACCTTGATTATGATTAATTTACAGATTTAAACATTAGTGACAATATGAGGTTAGTGTTCCCCTTTGTCAGTTACAAACTTTCCTATCCCCAAACCACCAGCATATAGGCAAAAATACATATGATGGATTTGGACACTGCCAGGTTGGTGCAAATAAATTCCAGCGAAGATAGAAGAGCCAAATAAAGTCCAAATGGAGCTGTCAGCTGATGTAATAATGGTTGCCATCTCCAACATCAGATAATTAAAACATAGCAAGGAGAATAAGTTACATGCAAGAAACCAATAATATCACAGCCGCTAGTCCAAATGGAAGTAGGTATATCGCATGTTTGATATAAGGCTGCAGTACATATTATTGCTTCGAATAAATTGTATGTATGTACATTGTTGATTGAAAATACCTGTTGGACAATTGTTCGAAGTACAGTCATTGGATTTGCATGAGCAAGTTTAGCCACCATGCGGCCAAGCTGCTTCAGATTTTCCTTGGCCAGCCGCTTTAAGAGCCTTCTGGTGTCCAGCTAATTGAGAAAACAAGAATGTGGGTGAATTCAAAGCTCAAGATAAAATGATAGATGAAAGAATGAAAACAAGGATGTGGGTGAATTTAAAGCTCAAGATAAAATGATAGATGAAAGAAAGAAAAAGCAGGCATGGAATAAGCAGGCAACCTTTGCTGTTTGCCTTGCAGCAAGGACAATTGGGTTTTGTTCAGTGTCCTTCTCCCACTCACCATACAAACGATAGCGTACCTGAACATGAATAGTGCCATAATTGTGAAAAAGGCAGTGCAAGTATAACAACAACAACCATGAAGCAATACGAACCTCATAAGGAAGAAGGGAAAGAACTCCCCATATCTCCATATCAACAGCAGGATTGGCAGGTATAAGCTGCAATGAAGGAAGCAAGCATGATCCAAGTGCTTCTTCAATCCGAGATTCTGGAGACATTGTGCCTGCTGTACGGGCTGATTCCTTTGACGAGGCATGGTACACCTTTAGCACTCTACAAACCTGGAAGTTAACACATTCAATGCACCATTAAATAAACAATACCGAACAATTTTTGCCACTAGATGCTCCAGGCGGAACTGCATAATTGTAAGCAAAGATGTATGATGGTCATAGTCTAAATGCTTTTAAATGAATGCAATGAAACCTTTTTTTCCCATTAGCAGAAAAGTTTACTCATTATCTGTAGGTCACAAGCATAGTAAGTATGAACGGTACAGACCAGGTGCTCGGATGCACCAAGGGGAGGGGGGCTGCTCTGGGTTCCCATCCCTGGCGCTAATCATATATGTGTTCTAATCCATAATTATCTGCGGAAGGGATTGGAAGTGTTTGTGTGCTATGATTGTATGTCATATGATTGGTGCTAATCCTTTTGTATTCTAATACATGCTAATTTGGTGCTAACGTTTCTTATCACGTCTTATCGTACTTGCAGAGCCATTAGCATGCTGAATTACTTAATTCTGTTACACAAATGTTATTATTCACAAGATATTAACAAAATACAAAGTCTGTTGGACTGGGAGGATGCATAGGCAGGGCATCTTTTGGGGGAGGTCCCCCATAGAGATATGGGGCATGAACTAAGGGGAGCTGCTGGAGATGCTCCTAGAGCATCAAATGCGACAGCTGCCCCGTACCCATATCGCCACACATGCTGGATGCAGCCGATAGCCGATGCATGTGAGCACCGGTTCCAAAACTCTGAATTGCATCAGGTATGGCCATTACTGGCTTCTTATTTTGTTACAGCAACACAAGTGAGGAAGAAAAATCTGGTCATCACAACCACTGATCAAATGAAGAACTTGTGATATGGACATGGTATCTTTTGTAGTTTGTACAAAATGGATATAACAAATCAATAATGTGTAACATACATGCACTAAAGAAAATATCAATCATATCTAGTACGGAGGCAAGATATCAAGATTCAAGAGGGTACTAATACAGAAAAGTTCAACGCAAAGATTTAATGATACCTTCTGAAATAGTTGTGTGTCACGATGAAGGTATGGTCCACAGGCAACAAGCATTTGGAAAAACTCTTTTGGCAGGTCAACCAAATAACTTGGTAAAGAGACAGATGATGCATCCATCATGTGAGTGTCGATGTTACGGGTGATTTTATAATGTGCTTGACAATATGTACTGTAGGCTGCGGAAATAGTCTTCTCGATAATTCTGCAAAAATGAAAGTGGAATGGAACAATAAAAATCGGGGAACTCTACCACTGCATTACAACATACTCGGGCAAACCATGTTTTGCACTGAAGTACAGGCAATAGTATAAAAATGCTGAGTCTGCTAATAGAATATGCAGAGGAAGTTGACAAACCTAAGTAAGCCATCACAAATTTCAACATGCTCGACAGGATTTAGCTGTGCAAGACGTTCAAAAAGTAGCTGTGCGTGGTCCCTGGCAAATAACAGCAGAAATCGGTCAGTGACATTTATAACATGTCAAAGAAGACAGATACATTTACTGCAGGAGCGGATTTGTACCAACTGAGTATAACAATGAAATATTAAAATAAACTTTGCAGTATGATAATATAACATCAAAAATCAATAGCATGCAGGGTATATACCAATCATGAACTGAGAGGAAACCAAGAAGAAGTCCAAGCTTCTGATTCTTTTCTATCTCAGGGGCACGCTCCTCAATTATATCATTTTCCATCTCCAATGCTGTGTGCAAATCGATCGTGATTTCTTGTTTCTCGTCATCCATAAGGTCCTTTCCAGTAGCAGCAAGATTTATTTTGCCTATTTTAGTAGCCTGAAATAAAGAAAGAGATGAGTAAAGTTCATAAGTTAAAACTCCAATGTGTACATAAGTACTGACATATATTGAAGATCAACGGAGAGATAGCACAAATGTAAGACCAGATTTATATGTACTTCAAATATATTCTGACAGTGGCCGTGAGTTTAATCATGTATAGTACTTCAAATACATTGGGATGCTCCCGATGGAGGGCACCAAGGACAAAGATGGAAACGCTGCTGAACCAGAGCATCCAGCCAGTGGACTTCCTGCTGACTCTGACCAATGCATTGGACGATGGAGCGCACCAAGGACAAAGATGGAAACGCTGCTGAACCAGAGCATCCAGCCAGTGGACTTCCTGCTGACTCTGGCCAATGCATAGGACTACATGCCCAAGATCAAGGAACTGCTCAGGGCCGGCAACAAGTACGAAGTCAAGGACGTCCACCTGAGGACGACACTGGAGTGGGCCAGCAATGAGGTGGGAGTTCGTTTCCAGCTCCACTATGGCAAAGAAGGCCAGATCATTCATGAGAAGATGGCGCTGAGGTGGAGCAGAGGATAGAGATTCGGGATGATAAAGAATAGTTCTGGTCGGTACATGTTGGCAAGGCCACGCTGGCAATAAAATCCACGCCAGGACTGACAGGTCAGTTTTGACATAAAAAATGGGGTTTGGGAGTTGCGTGAATAATAACTGCAATAATGTGGTTTCATGAGAAAAAAAACTCAAACGGCGTGGCAACTTGTTATTAGTCCTCATGAAGTTATGGTTTCAGCAAGAACAATTATGGTTCTTGCATAAACAGAACTTTACACGGTATTGTTTTCCTTTTTAAAATGGTCGTCTTTTGTTAGGTCTAAGAGTCGAAGCATAAAAAAATATAAGGTTATTGAAAATCTGTGTGGTGGTACTTTATTATTTTAGTACATTGTAGCGATATTCATACGATTCTCCTTTATAATACTGATATACAGCAAATATTTTTTTGAACAAAATGAAATCAACAAGAAAAAGATACTAACCTCATCAATTTTCCTTGAAACAAACGAGCCAAAATGCTCAAATGCCTCATCATCATTTGGAAGTAAATGAACATAGCTGAAAAAGAAGCCATAAACATGTCATGATTCATAACATCTGAGGAGAAGTTGCAAAGGATATTTCCACGCAAATAGATCCAGCAACAACACTAATTCATAATGTTACAGCATAGTATGTACTACGTAATTAAAAGCAAACAAGGACTTGAGCCTACGGTTATGATCAGTCAGCTAGCACAACAATTAGTGATATTCAACTGCATACGACTTTTTTCTTGGTATCAGTACAACATATTAGAGGAAAATGACCTAACAAAAGTCTAGCACTGTTTGTAATAGTCATCGCATAGTTAGAAGAAATGGCCATCAAAATAAGAGCAGAAGTCGAAGAGAGCAGCACCAAAAATGTAATGTTACAAATACAATGTTACATGTATATGAACCTTACAAAAGCCTGATCTGTTTTTACTTAGTTTTCTTTTATAACAACATATTGTAAATATTTCATGGATGATGTCCGAAATTACAGTTTGTCGTCAACAAGTGTAGCGAAACACAGACACAACTAGAAAACTTACAGATTATCAAGGTCAATAAGACCAGATTTGACCAACAAGGCTGCTATTCGAAAAAGACCAGATGGAACAGGGCTGTTTACATCCAATTGTTGATAGTATTGGAATTTGAAGCCCAAAATTTGAGCAGCATGGGACTGCAACAAGGAGAAGTCGTAAGATGGGCTGAAATAGTACCTCGAGTATGGTAATAATCTTTATAGGCTCTCTATAAGTATCTTGCTAAAAACTAAAAGAATACCTTTGGAAAAAGAGGTATAAGCTGATAAAATATATCGTTATCTGGATAGAGTTCAAAACATTCCAACACCTAGCAAGGCAAACAAGAAAAACATAATTATATTATAACAATGGCATACTTCTATAATATCAGATAGTAATACCCGGATTAAAAAGTGAAAACTCACAATGTCAAATACACGATTCGGATCCAGATCAAAATGCCCAATTAATGACTGTCACAAGAACATTATGTTATTACATGATACTGTTTACTTGCTCAACATAACATAGGAGAAAAAAGGAAAATTCTAAGACCAACCTTTACAATACTAATAGTAGCTGAAGAAGCATTTTGGCAAGCCAAATCTGAACCGACTTGACAAAGTAGGGTTATCTGAATTCCAAACAAACAAAAGCGACTAGGTTAAAAATTACACCAGGCTCCAGTAGAACATTTTAGACAGATCATTTGGAAACTACTTGAAGAATGGAAATAGCCGTAAATCCCTCAATAAATTTCAAACTGGAATTATAAGTTCAAAAATATGTGTCAATATATACATCTGTAATCACAATTACAATTGTTTGTAGAAGTAATCACAAGAACAATGGGTAGAGGTTTCACAGGCAGATATACATACCAACTTGGCGTAGCCCTCACTTTCCTCTCTTAGAAGGTTGAATTTAGTTTGCTGATAAAGAAGTCGTGTGTTGACTCTGACCTGTTGACAATTATTTTAAGCCACCATAAGAGAATGATGCAGTAAAGAGGTACAAAATGGAACTGCAAAATAAGGAGAAGGGTGTTGCAGAGGAACCATGTTTAAAAGATAAATTAATTCTGACATGGTATATTGTAATTTACGTGAATGCACACAAAATATCAGGAACCAATGATAGCAACATGAGACCCTAATAATATGCATTGTACTAGTATGTGACACATACCTCTTTGGATTTCAAATCCTGGCCCTTCGACTTACTCTGTTCAACCTCCCATAGGAACTCTTCCTTCAGATGTGCACATACAGGAAACATAGACAGCATGTGTCAGTTGCCTTGAATCGTGAAAAGGTGCTGTCAACAAAGATGTGGTGCTCTAGTATGAGGAACAAAAACACTCACTTCACATCGCTCTTGAAGAAGCCTGGGCACAACCAATGAAGACTCCACAAACGACTTAGTCTGCAGTCCAGAGTATTTAAAAGGAAATTAGTGTGCACTAAATTCTCCACCCAAAAAAAGTACGGACCAGAAGATAGAAAGCCTATTTGCATTGCTGAAATTATGAATAGGTGTAGAAGTGTCAAAAAAGATTGTTACCATTTTGACAAGACGGCTTCGGTATTCACCAGAAATTGTAATCTGCACATTAGTACAGGTCAGATCAACTAATAATGCAGCACTCAGTGATTCTGAGAAAATAACAACACAACAGTGTGGTAAATCCAAGCTACATGAGTCTGAAAGAAATGCATCCTGATCTTAGGCATCAACGACAGATCAAAAGCACAGCCACGCTGACTGATGGAAAAATAAATGGTTATAGACTGAAGTCTTATGATACCTAGTAAGCAAGGCACAATGTGTCAAGGAATTTCATTTTTTTGCAGGATGGGAAGTGGCAAGAGATTGAACGAAGGATGGCATTTACATTTCTACTGACCCAGGTTTTTCGAAGAACAACAATAAAAGCACTTAGCAGCATCTCTATCAAGGCTCTCATGGCACTCCGTCGACCACCTAGCTCCAAGATGACATTGTCGACAATTCGACATGCATGTGCAATGCCAATACTAAGGAGATACTAGCTAAATGCATGTGCCATGTGTGCTGCTACAGAAGTTTTTCATGCATTGCTTGAGTTGTTTAAACCCTTGTCTCATCATAATCCTTAACTTTATGGAGAAATAAAAGACTATTTACATAAAATGTATGATAATTATGGTAACCCATTTCTTGGTAACTTAAGAGGTAACCTCATAAGGGTGAATGGACCCCACGAACTCAGATCTTTATAAGAGTAGAATAACACATATTGCCCAAATTAGCACTTACAGCTCATGTACGAGAGAGAATAGTGAGATGAGCTATGCGTCTCAGTCAGCGCCTCACATGATGCAATAGCTGCTGGCACTGCCATCTACGATTGGCTGAAGACTGGCTGAAAAAGGCATGGGTCGAGGAGACAGACCGGGTATTGCACGATGCATTACGTGACACAAACTTGCTCTCTCAGCTACGTGCTCACCATGGGCTGCTTCCAGGCTGGCCAGGGCCTTCCATTCTCAGCAGCGTACGCTTACATTTTTTTAAGCCTAGCACATGTCCGGTGGAATGCCTGTATGGTCTAACACTTAGACACTGGTGAGTGGTGACATGAACATGTATATATGGAAATGCTCATGTTCAACTTCATGGAATCCAATTCTTGATCGCAGAGGAGGCAGCGAGGATGACGGCGTGCCCTTTCTCGCAGCAGATTTGGAACGAGGTCCTGTCTTCGTTAGGGTACACATGCGCCCCGCCTGATCGGAGCACCACCGTCACCGCCTGGCTCCCCATTGCCAAACAGGTCACCCCCAAGCCGATGCGTAAAGGACTCGCCTCCATCACGTTGTTGGTCCCTTGGATGATCTGGAAACACCGCAACGGATGCATTTTCGATGACGATCAACCATCCACTGCTGGTCTGCTCACGAAGATCAAGGAAGAAGCAGCCTCCCGGGCATCTGCTGGTGCACTTGGCCTGCGTGCCGTGCTACCACATACCTGGGACGTTCACTGAGTTTTTTTGTTCCTGTTGTGTACCTCCTAGGAGGCGTGTAACAAAACTCTCTTCTATTCAATAAAACGAGACGCAAAGGCTTTTTGCGTTTTCTCGAGAAAAAAAAACTTCATGGAATTATCACGTACATGGAAGAGCAGGTACTTGATCAGATGAGCTACATTATCCAACAACTTGGCTTATGTGATATGTTAAGGCACTGGTGCTTTGAATTGTCTAACCCATGGTCACGGTTAGAGATGACAATTTCTAATAATGGAGCAAATAAAGTCTGTTATATTCGGCAGGCATGCTTTGGGTCTGCGTGCACTAAGCAATTCCATGTATGGATCCAATGCAAAGATGTAGTTGCTCGATGGATCCGGTTGTCGATCGATCAGTGTATGAAAACGCAAGAGCTTTATGACACGGAGAAGGTAAAGGCAGACAGCGTCATACCTTTGTTGCCAATCCCGAATGAGAGAAAACATATTGCCATTGCCACATATTCCCCTTTGTGATCGATATTAAGGTTGTGAGCTTAATGCACTGTCATGAAGAAGTGAACGGAGTAGAAGAACGATGGAAGAGCCGAGTATACTAAATAGATTGGTGATGGAGGAGAAAGGCTACACCTTAAGTCCGTATGTGTGAGAGTGGAGAAGCGTACACATAGCCAGATGCCGTTATCGAATAAGGGGGGTGAATGTAGGGATTTAATGTGCTTCTCTCCTCCGTCGAACGTAATCGGAACAACAACAGCGATTTGCTGAAGCTGAATGAAACAACATGACAAAGAATTGTTGTACTGAAGGTGGAGCATTGTGGAAAGGCACGACACTAGCGGGGGGGGGGGACACAGCGGCGGCGATTGAGCCAGAGATGACGCCTTTGATTTCATATAAAGTGGGGATGAAGAACGATATGCATGACACAGAGAAAGAGAGCTGGATGAGAAAACAGGAGAATGACGCTTGATTTATGGTTTAAAAAGTCGTTTTGTTATTTCGTAGGAAACACACCGGCTTCTAACTTGTAAGCATGTAAAGCTAAACATTCCAGCTCTAATCGAATAATAATAAATAGGCTGCATGGCTTTTGTTTTCCGCGAACATAACTTAGTATACTCCTTGGCTCCACAAGGTTTGCTAGTGTTACTCCAAAAGCTGGCAGTTTCATGTGCATAATTTAACCATTTTTTCTACTGCAGCTTCAGCAGGATATTTTTTCCAAACATAGCCTAAGAACTTGCGCATGGCTACCACACACTATCAGTTCCAGTGGGATATTGTTCATCACAGAAGCATCTTACTATCCAACCAGGTTCTCGCATCAGCTGGCACAACAAGTAACACACACTAACTACACACTGGCCAATTCAGCAAAGCACATGCAGTTGTACTGCCTACGATCCCCAAACAGAAATTTGGCTAAATCAGACACACTTCATGGAGACACTCGCTCGTAGCTAACTAAGCACCACACAGCACAGCAGCAAAAGAGAAGGGGCTCGAGAACACTCACATCCTGCCCTAGGTGGGCCACGATGTCGGCGAGCACGGAGCCGGACTCCTCCTGCCACGCCTCCTCCACGAACGCCACGGAATCCAGCGCCGCGCGGCACTTCTGCGGCGGCAGGTCCCCCCGCACCTGCGCAGCCCAAAACAAACGGACGGAATCAGCACGGGCCGACGAAAAACCTAATCAAGCGGGCCGGCAGTAAGGAGTAGAGGTCGCGGGGAGCTGACCACCGCCCAGCAGAGCTCGTAGAGGAAGCCGGCATGGGGACCGGATCGGGGAGGCGGAAGGCGGCGGCGGACTGGCCCTTCCATTCGCGGAGGCACTCCTCGGTGACGTACTTGTAGTCCGGCGCCTGGAGCGGCGGCGACATGGCGGCGGACGCGGTGCTCGGGGTCAGGGTTTTGGGGGAACTAGGGTTTCATGGGAGGTGGAGGAGGAGGAGGGGCGGCGGTGGTGGTGCTAGATGGGGAAGAGGGGCGGAGGAAGGCAGAGGTGCGTGCGAATGCGATGGGTGTCAGTCAGGCGTGCGTGATGCTTCTACACCAAGTCTGAAGACGCAAGTGTCGGACGGGTCGAGGTTCAGTTATCGGACGGCTACGGTTGGTTGATCGGCTTGAACGACTGGGATCCGTCTGTGACGCTTTTAGCTTTCTTTTTTATTTGACAGTAAATAAATATATTTATAGTAGCAAGTACAGGGCAGAGATACATGAGCTGACTACAGCGATTAAAAGATATAAAGTT
Source organism: Poa pratensis (assembly GCA_947311845.1). Lineage (NCBI taxonomy): Eukaryota > Viridiplantae > Streptophyta > Magnoliopsida > Poales > Poaceae > Poa > Poa pratensis. Next base: position 13,929,907 of record CAMZMU010000086.1, read on the forward strand.
TCAAAGAAACAAGCAAATATTGTCGAACTATTTTCTTATTTCTTGACACAAGCTTGTATTTTTTGTTAAAAAAAGATAGAAAAATGATATAGATATCAAACCACACACATGTGGCAAGGCGAACGCACACAACAATTAAAATAATCGCCCAAAATCGGCAAGAGTCCAACACAGCTATTTCAGGAAAAAACAACCGAACAGTCTGGTAAATGTCGCTGGCAGCCGAGAATACGAATCACCGTTGTCGAGAACATAGCAGTCGGGACAAATATTGCAAGGACAATCCTTCTCATGGAAGTCATGAGAAATATCCAAAATCAATCTGGGAAAGTAAGATCTGAAATACCATATCTACAGAAATTTGCTCTTACAACACTACCATTGACGTCGGGAAGGAGAACTCGTCGTCGAACGATGGGCCGAAGATCACTTATTGTAGACGATATCATCTCCATTGATGAACAAGACGGCTACCAAAACCGTAACCTAACATATTGAAACACTACTTTTAGTGAAAACTCCACTCATATCGGGTTCCCCACCCTTGTCGGCGCCGGCAAAGCCGGTCGGAGGAGGGGGAACTGACACATGGAGGAGGCGAAGTGAGGATGGGGATGTTAGCTTCGGTACGAATTTTACCTTTCACCATTATCGGGTATATTACCATCGAAAAGGAGGATAACCTCCAACAATTAATCATTCAAACAATACCAAGCAACAGTTAAAAAAATTACCGAGCCAAACGAGGCATCGTTGCCGAATAATTTGGAAAACAAAAGAATGAGACCATCGCCTCGCGACACCATCTCCACTAACCTAGCACAAACCATGTGACAAGTGATCGAACAACGAAAAATACACAACTCCTATACAAGGCCTCCAAGAAAGATTCATAGCAGACAAATCCGACAATAGGTCGATCTAGGGATTTTTATCCTTAAAGCCGAGCTTCGAATGAACACCTTAAGAGTAAGGACACGACACATGTCAGCATTTTTTGTCTACATCTTGTGTTTCCACCTAGACACTCATACTTTTCGTTGACGTCATCACTGTCAACAACGACACTACCGGTTGGCAACTAATCGATAGCCTGGTCTCAGCGCTGAGAATCTGAGAGAGCCTCGCACGCCGTTGGAGAAGTCTTGGAAAGCAAGCTGTAGCCCGTGCCACACTGCTAATAGTCGATGCTACTTCCTTTGATCCCATTGATGAAAGTGTCTAGGACACTGGACTAAGAAGATCCGACCACAAACGTAGCCGTCTCGAGGAGTCGTCCGGGGCCGTTGCCCCAACAACCTCCACTGCTCCGAACTAGCATGTGGCGTCGCCCGTCGGCAAGCCCGCACGAACCCAATCCGATATGGCACTCGTGCCGCCGCACACGCCACACATGTCTCCATACATCGCCATCGCTCCGTCGTTTGTGCGCGCACAACCAACTTGTGAAATCGGCCTGAGCCACACCTCTCAAATAGTTCAGATCTGGAGCATCGAGACTGAAGAGAGCACCCATGCCATGAGTTCCGAAGAATCGAGATATGACGAATAGAGGGGTAAATAGGAGTTCTATAAAAATATGTTTATCTTCAAGGCATTCATCATTTAGTTTATCAAATTTTCTTTCATGCATTGCATATGGAACATTTGTTCATACATAACACAATGAAATTGTTAGTCCACATGGATTGTCAATAATTACTGAACCATGCATTGGGCTACATGCACTTTCACCCTCACCCCCCTGGACAACTTATTTCTACAATTTTCTACGGATAATTAGGTATTTTGTTGTGTGAGTCAAACAATAGTATTATGTCATGTGCGGAAAGACTAAATATATAATTTATGTACTAATGTTTCATTCTTCTGTTGATATTATCGATGTACAAATTGTTGTTGGTGATGTTTATATTTTCATGGATATCCGTGTGTAGTTGGATATCTAGTGGGAAAATGTGAGCACAAATTTGCTCTGTGGATATCTTTTCGTGTAGGAAATGAGCGGGATATGGGCAACCGACCCAGTAAAATATCTACGAGATGAAGGGCCATTTTGAAGAGGTGAATGACGTTTTTCTTTTTGCAAGATACATCAATATTAAGTTTTCCATACATCAATCCCAAAAAAAGCCACACATCTAATAATTAAGTGTAGATCCGCGACTACTGGACTCATCGGACAAGTCGATCATGTATCATTGATGTATTTCTTCATTTTAAAAGGTTAATAAAACTGATAAGTATTTTTGTAGCAAAATGACTTGGTTTTATTGATTAATAACCGAACCATTGAAGCTAAAGCAAATATGAATGACATGGATTACATTGATAGATAAATAAATTAGGTTGTTCATTGAAGAGATAATTGTTTACCTTCCAACTATACATTTGTAACTCATGACCTCAAAGGCAGTATGTATTTGTGGGAGGGGAGGGGAATCACCACTGCGGCTTAGGAGTTTTCATTTTCCTCTTATGTAAACATAAATCTTGGTTTGGTTTCTATCGATACAAATGATAGACATTTTTGTTAGAAATAAGGGACTAATTTAGTAATATGCCTCTTCACAACAATATCAAAGATGGATGGAAGAATCATGCACAACATTTGGGAAACCTACAACTAAGAGCTTTAGCAAAGAAAAGGTAATCGGACACCTCGGGATTCGACCATGCAATCTTACCCCGCAAGGCTTCCTTAGCCAATCCACATACCCTTATGTTATGCAAGTAACTCGATATTTTCACAGTTGTATATTTGCTTGTCCTGATGTCTTCCATGCTAAACTAATGGTCGTAGAGTAAGCTAGATACCATCATCTGACCATCTTAGTTCACAATCGAGCTTGCCTGAATAGACTTGGCAACTAAGATATCATTGTAGCCAGAGAATACTGCATAAATAGAGATGACATGTATAGGGTAGGTAGACAAAAAAGTTATTTAATACACACTTCATGCATAAGACCTCAAAGTACGTAAAAAATGGTAATGGATAAAAGTAAGACGTGCGTGCACGTGCATGCCCTGGCCTGGCTATTTATGTTCAAAATTTGGCTCTTATTGTGTTTGCCAAACATCACACCTCCATAAAAAAATCACCAGATAGCGATATATATGTGAGTAGGGAGTAATTGGAAAGTAAATCGACTGAAATTTGAGTAGGAAGACGTTAGAATGTCGGTGGTCACGTAACACCAAAATCTGAAAGACATTTCATACAAAGCCCACCTCATATCTCGTAAACAATATAAATCAAACTCGATACGTTCCCCATTAGAAATATCAATGAAGCGCATGACAAATGACTCAGACTGAACAATATTTGCGGTGCCGAGCCCGTACGAAGCCATATGTTCTTCATTGTGTCAACTTGCACAGACCAAAAACCATGTTCTGAGGAAGAAGGTGCACATGTGTTGTATAATGTGAACAAGTTTAACCAATAGCCATGCTCCGATTGGAGTCGAAGCTACCCTTCAGTTATGCAAGCTAACACAACATTTCGTTTCCGTACAAATGCTTCTTCTGTTGCTGCTGTATCCCGTGCCTGACCATTTTGTACATTAAATTGTCTCGATGTCTCCCATGCCAAACTAACGGTCACGACAATAAGCTAGATACCAGCGCTCTTAACATCTTGGTTCCTAGTCGACCGAGCTCGGTTGAATAGACTGGGCAGCTGGGTATCTTTGTAGGCATATATAGATCGGAGTGAAGGAGGAATAGAGGACTGCATGAATATGGAGGGCACGTAGGATAGATAAATATAGGGAGACAATTATTTCATACTTTTGTTTTGCACCGGTATTAATATTTCATACTTCAAGCATATAAGATCTAAAAGTCGAAATTGATATATATGTGTGTGTGCATGTCCCTGTTAGCGTATAAATGCGTGAATTTGGATCTGTAACTTCGAAACCTGTAGACACATATCTTGCAAACACCCACACTTTTTCATAGAATTATTTACACAATTTGTTTTCAATTTTAGCTCCAGGAGCACCTAAAAATGAGGCAGCACTAGATATTGTCTATGTCTTGCTTGTGCACTAGGTGTGCACGTGTGGGTGTGGCGTGAATGTGATGTGAGTTTTCAGATACTACAGCTGTTCCGCAGACCGAGGAGTCTCAGAAAAAGAAAGGGGAGTTTTTTACTTGAAAAAGGAAAGGAAGTTGAGACGAGGGATTAATTTGGATTTCGGCCGAGAAAAACATTTTTTTTACGAATTTCGGCCATTTCGTTCACCGGTATAACTACCCAAGCGAAAAGTTTTGAATGTTAGGCTTTTGGTATATAAATTTAAAAATTCAAAGTTTGGCTAAATTTTTGTCAAAAACACGAATTTGCGTCAAATGCTCTGGACTGGCTATTTCTGTTCAAAAGTGAGCTCCTATAGTGTTTGCCAAACAACACACGTCCCTATAAAAAAAACATCGGATAGTGATAGATATCTGAGTACGGAGTAATAAGAAAGTAAATCAGTTGAAATCCGAGTCAAGAAGATGTTAGAATGTTGTTGATCTCATAGCACCAAAATCGAGAAGAAGTTTCATTCAAATTCAACCTCATATCTCATGAACGATGACAGGTAAACTCGATATGTTCCCCGTTGAAAATATCAAAGAAGGGACGAACGACGCAGACTCGAGAGGATTTGTGGTGCCCGGTCCGTATGAAGCCATATGTTTCCTCATTGTGTCGACTTGCACAAATCAAAAACAATGTTATAAGAATGAAAATGCACGTGTGTGTGGTATAACGTGAACAACTTTAACCAATATCTCTGCTTCGACCGGATGAAGCTGAAGCTACCCTTCGGTTCTCCAAGCTAACGAGACATTTCACCTTGGTACATATGCATCTGCTGTTGTCTCCCGTGTTAGACCATTCTATACATCAGCCTCACAGCCTGTCTTGATGTCTCCCATGCCAGAGCATTCTGTACATCAGCCTGTCTTGATGTCTCCCATGCCAAACTAGTGGTCACCGCAACAAGCTAGATACCATCAGTCTTAACATCTTGGTTCCTAGTCGACCGAGCTTGGTTGAATAGACTGGGCATATGGGTATCTTTGTAGGCATATATAGATCAGAGTAAAGGAGGATCAGAGGACTGTATAAATATGGAGGGCAGGTAGGGTTCGATTAACAGAGAGAGAGAGTTATTTCAAGCATAAGACCTTAAAGAAAGTCGAAATTAAAGGTCTGGTAGCACTAGATATTGTCTCGGTCTTGCTTGTGCACTAGGTGTGCACATGTGGGTGTGGGTTCTTTTTTGAATGTGATGCTTTTTTTTTTTTGCATAGGTTCAGATACAACAGATGTTCCACAGACCGAGGGGTCTAAAAAAAAAGGGAAGTTTTTTTGACTTGAAAAAGAAAGGGAATGTGAGATAGCCAAATATTCTAGCGTCTGATTGTATTGTGTGCTAACTAGCAGGATATGTTCCTTCTCGTTTTCTGAACATTATTATACGTAGTTCTATTTTCTAACCAGGTTGGCCCTATTTTCGCAACAAAAAAAAAACTTGGCCCTATTTTCGAATTAGGTACAGGGCCGAAAAATTTACCGGCCCGGCCCTGGTTTGTAGGTCAGGCCGAGTGGCTCCAGCCTAAGTAGGCCGTCGCCGGCTGCGTTAGTGATTATTGCCTGTTTCTTGTGATAAAAATTTGGTTGTTGGAATTTTTACTTTTTACAAGCGTGTTGATTTGCTGAATCAGCAGTGTTGTATCCAGTTCGTCTTGCAAGGTTTCAGTTACCGTGTGGATCACAAGTGCACAGTGCACACGAACAGGTCAATGAACAGGGATACACGTGTAAACCACGATCAGAGCATGAGTTTGAGTTCACGTTCAACCAAATCACGATGAGTTCTTGCGTATCGCGGCTGGCTCGCGATCGATCAGCGGACTCCAACCAAACAAATCATGTCCAGGTCCATTACCAACGAAGCAATTATTTGATGGATTTGAGTACGTAGTTAGGGTTGCTTCACAACATATCATTCGATCTCTCGCCTCTCGTCAGCCTCGCGCGGCGGCAATAGTCATATCATGTCACCGCCTCATATCTCGTGAACAATAACAATCAAACTCGATATGTGCCCCATCAGAAATATCAAATAAGCCCATGACAAACAATGCAGTCTCGAGAGCATTTGCTGTGCTGAGTCCGTACGAAGCCATATGTTCCTCATTGTGTCAACTTGCACAAATCAAAAACCATGTTCCGAGGATGGAAGTGCATGTGTGTGTGGTATAACGTGAACAAGTTTAACCAATAGCCATGCTCAGATCGAACCAAGTCGAATAAGACAAGAATCCACATACACTTTGGTTATCCAAACTAACACGGCATTTCCGCTTTCGTACATTTGCTTGTCCTGATGTCTTCCATGCCAAACTAATGGTTTGACTTAATGAGCTAGATACCATTGGTCTCAGCATCTTTGTTATTAATCGAACTAGGCTTAATACTCTCCGCAACTTGGTTAGATACTTCCATACATAGGAGATGCCCTAACCTCTAAGACATCCCAAGTAGGGATGGCACCCGCAGGGTATGGGTAAGGGTGGGGCCACCACATACCCTTACCCGTCCCCCTCAACCTTGCCCGTCACCCGTACTCATACCCTTCAGCGGGTATATCTTTTTCCCATACCCTTCACCTGATAGGGTAAAAAGGTACCCGCGGGTAAAAATACCCGCATTTGCAACACAACAAATTGAGTACAAGATAGTCGTAAACAACATCATATAATCATATAACTTTAACCAGCAGCACATATTTAGGAATATCAGCATTCCAATATCGTTCGTGGCATCATGCATCGCATGATTGGAAACAAATAGTAAGTACATTAGGTTATTATTATTGGGAGACACACTTGTCACAGATTTAGAAGGGTACATGGGTACGCGGGTATGGGTTATATGAACCCATACCCGTACCCTCTATGCCCGATGGGTACGAGATTTCCTCATTTACATACCCACGGGTATTTTTTCCCCAAACCCTTACCCTAATAGGGTTTTTACCCGCAGGGTACGCGGGTAATGGGTACCCATTGCCATCCCTAATCCCAAGAGATGAATTGGTGTACCGTTCTATTATCCAAGGTAATGCAACATTTTCACGTTGGCATTTCTGTGTGCCCCGATGTCTCTCATACCAAACCAATGCTCGGTTTAACGAGCTAGATACCACCAGTCTCGTCATCTTGGTTATCAATTGAACTAGGTTGAATACACTGGGCAAATGAAGTATCATTGTGGTCAGATATTGGAATAAAGGGGAGGAGAGATGACTTGCATAAATAGGGAGCGCAAGTTGGGTAGGTAAATATAATGAAGAGATGTAATTAATTCATATTCAAGTATAAGACCTCGAAACGAGTAGAAATTGATGTGGGCAGAATTAACATGTGTGTGAGAGAGAGTTATGTATATATTCAGATATAGAAGCCAAAGGAGGTTTACTAGTTCGCCCATCGTGCTTTCTTGTGAGCCTTCTGCTCGTTATTTCTATGCAAAATTTTGACCCTCTGTCGTGTTTCCGAAACATCACACATTTGTATAAAAACTCATCACGGAGACCCTGAAGATCATATGTGAATAACAAGAGAGTAAATTCACTGAAATCTGAGTCGAGAAGCCTTTAGAATGTTGTTAACCACATCACACCAAAAACATTAAGACGTCACATATACAAACTCCATCTCATCTCTGGTGAATGACAAGCACATTCGATATGCTCCCTGGTGTAAAAATCTGACTTATCGAGTGTATGACATCCGGTGCATGCTCGAGTATTCGTGGTGCCAAGTCAGTATAAAGCGTTTTGTCGCAATCACCGTGTCGATCATTTTCCCCCCTCGTCGTGTCAACATACACAAAACAAAATCGATGTTCTGAGACATACATGAGTGTGTGGTTTTGTACGATGCCAACAAGTATACTAACCAAGAGATGTGACTCTAACCAGACGACAAAGTCAAAGCTACATACCGTTTGAGAATACCTATGTCTACGGGGAAAAAAATGTTTCCATCAATAGCGTCGACTGGCTTTCGTTTTTCCCTGTAGGCCTATCATCATGAGATTATCGGTTGCAACTTGGATGGCTGAGATAAAGATGGCTTCCATGTCAAGCCGGTCCCTGAAAAGCGATGGGGTTGCCTTCGTTCTCCAAAGTGCCTAGGAGATACTATTCCCTCACCTAAATGCCAAAACTATGCTAGTCCTGACAAGTAGAACGTGTTAATTTAAAGTGCTGCTCCATACTTCATTGCCATATCTTACCCTGTACGATACAAAAAAAGTGCGGCATCATCACTTTGTTTCCCTAAAGTTAGATTTCCCATCCATCAGATACGGTGCAATTTTAAAAGAACTATAACTGAAATGAATCGAATACTTTTCAAAGTTATGCTCTCGATATTTATTTCTTTCATGTAGTTAACTGTTTGAGGATTGAGTACCTCTTGCTTTAAATTTGGCACCTTTTGGCGTTCGAAATACTAGCATTCAATAAAAATGGCGGCTCGTTCAATTATCATGCATTTCATAACATTTGACATCATAATGTGACCAGCGATTAGACAATCTATGGATCATGTGACAAAAATCAGCAGCATTGAATTTGTATTTAAGGTTGTTCCCCTATAATTTAATTTTGTAAATGTGAATTAGGTCTTATACTAGAATCTGGTCATGATTAAGTTTGAAATTTGAGACCACCTAGAATAAAAGCGCACCTTGTAAAAATGAACACAACGAACAGGCTTTCGACTTTAAGTTTCATAGAAAAAATACAAGCTTTCCACTTGAAAAATAACTCCGTATACACTAATGGATGAATTATTCTTCCTCCGTATCAAAATGTAAGATGTTTTAATATTTTTTGGTCCACACGTATCTAGACATGTTTTAGTGCAAGGTTCACATGAATCTTACATTTAAACATGTCTAGATACATGTAGACCAAAAAAAATCTACATTTTGATACGGAGAGAGTATTTCTTACGGAATTTCTGACGTTACCAAAAAAGGTACGTGCACAACGCATCTGGTTTTTTTTTTCCATATTGAGTGTTCATTAAAAATGTCATAACGACAAAATTTATAAAACTAGACAATAGGGGTATTGGTTTCTGACCGATTTCCTTATGTCGATAGAAGCTCTCGTACTAAATTGTTTTATCCTTTAAAAAGAAACAAAAGATTTGATATTTGCAGCAAATGTGCCATGGAGCTCTCATGTCACTTGTCTATCAATTTGTGATGCAGGCAACAGATACCAATCTAGCGGTGCCCGCTTTATCTGGTGTCTAATCCTCTGTGTTTTCTTTCTTGGCAGCCACAAGGCTTGTGGTATAGAGACAAAACGTTGGACAGTAGCAATGAAATGGAGTTGTGGAACGAATGGAGTTGTGGAGCTGCTTGCTCGTTGAATCATTCATGCTTTGTAGCTACACGATTGTCTTTTACTCCTTTTGCTTTTGAGAAAAATGACAGACATGACTTGTCAGGCTGATTAGTGATTAGACGGCTAAGGTGTACTAATAAAGATCAGACCATTTAAGCTATTTCCCATCACATAGCATTTGGCATAACCTTATGCAATAACTCATCACATACCTTCGAAACAAAGAGCGTGTGATGTTAGTCACTCGCATGCGATTTAAATAATAAAAGAGTATGTAATGCAATCACACACTTTTTTTTAAAGGGTGTGCGATGTAGTAGGTAATTGCACGCGGTGTTAAAATAAAAAATGACGTTCAATACACAATAAAACCGGAAAACACTTTGTGCTCCCGAGCTCTCCAGTGCTCCCTCTGTTTAATTTTCAAAAATCATATTTTAAAGTTTCCAAATATTCTGAAAAAAATCATGCATGTTGCTAATGATGTATCCCACAAACGTGATTTTTTTGGAATCGAAATACCTCATATTCTGGGCTACACAAAAATAACAAATCTTGTATATTTTGAAGATTTGAAAGTGTGTACATTTAGATCTACACATTTGTCATTTTGTATAGAACAAAATATCCAATATTTCACGCCGATATTTTGCACGTTTGTGGGACATATCATTGACAACACGTAGGATTTTTTTCAGAAGTTTTTGAAACTTATAAATATGATTTTTTTTTTGAATTAGAGGGATCACTGGAGTCCGGGAGCAAGAAATCTCTACTCCAATAAAACAAATTTTATCATAATTGATCTATTCTTGGCACAGTGGTTCCATGTACCATACTAAACAATAGTGCCAAATTGTTTCCAACTACTTATTTAAAAAAGTTTTCCCTTTTAAATGCCAAAAGGGGGTATTGTTGTGCAATGCACTGCATACGTTTTTTATAAAAAAATATGTGTGATGCAGATTGCAATCACACACGTTATAAAAAAATTATGTGTGTCTCGTCATAAAGTAATTTCATCGTAATGAGTACATTTTTGGCACAAAGGTGTCCTGTACATACTAAAAAAAGTGTCAAAATGAGTTTCCCACTTTTTTATTATAAAATACCTTTTCATTTTTTAAATTCGAAAACGGGTATTTTGTGCTAGATTGCACATATTTTTACAAAAACAAAATTGTTATGTAGGGTCCAAATTGTGTGCGATGCACCATAAAATGATTCACAATGGGTCCATTTTGGCGCAGATGTCCTTTATACCAACAAACAATAGTGCCAAAGAGGGTTCTAACTGTTTTAATGTTTTTAAATGCCAAACATGGGGTATTTTGTGAAGAAGAAAAATATGATTCTAAATGACACCTCTTCAATTTCATTTGCGAATTTATCAAACAAATATTGAAATTGCATCTACAATAAAGAATGTGATGCAAAATGACACAAGAATGGGGTAATAATGTGCATCTACAAATACATCAAACACATACTGAAATTTCATCTCATAACTCATCTTATATGCAAAAATTCCCCATAGGGTTACAAATATGAACATAATCATGGAGAAGCATCTGAGCCTGAGTCAAAGTCCATGGGGAAGAAGAGGCAGCTCTGGTCCCTACGCCTCTACTCCTAGGAAGAACAATGACACGTTTTAGATGAGACAAAAGTTGTTAATTGTGTCATGTTTTCATGTCTCCATATATAAGATAATCACGAGTGTGAGTATGATATGAATGATGATATTTCTAAGAGCTTACCTTCCCATGTGTCGGTAGATTATTGAAGTAAGGATGAATATTGGCCCGTTGATGGTGGTGGTTCTCCCAAGCGAAAGAGCCGCAAGAGGAAAAAGGATATTCCCCAGTGTCTCTCATGGCAAAGGCAAAGAGAGGCAGATGTAATACTTCTAAATGAAGCATTTTACTATGATCAAAGTTGAATGGGAGGCCTTAGAAAAGGCCAAGTGCAACTGTTGTGGGGATTCACTTCTCTACACAGCTAGTGGGCAAACTTCTAGTATGAATAGGCATAATCGCTTTTGCAAATATTTCAAAGATTTCATGATGGGGAGGTTACAAGGCCAAGCTACACTAAACTATGAGTCATGTTCATCAGTTACATATGTTTGTATACTGAATATAATGACGCGGAAAATATATTTCTAACATGTTAATTGTGCACCATTACCCTTTTAGAATGGTACTCGAATTGTTTAATATCTTGACAAGACATGTGAATCCAACATACAAGTTCATTGGTATAAACACCATAAGAAAAGGGTGCATAAAGGGTTTATGAATCTGAAAAGGAACTTCTTAAGAAGAGTCTTAGAGATGTTCAGAATATTAGTTTGACATGTGACTTGTGGATTCCGACATGTCTTTGGTTGCTCACTACATAGATGCTGCTTAGGTTATGTAATGCAGTGTCATGATCCTACCTAAACAATTTAAAAAGCAAGTAAATCGCATGATGAGTAACTTGCAGCTATGGCTGATGAAATGCTAGATAATTTTGGTAAATATTGGGAGGAGAAGAACAATGTTATAGCTCTTGCTACTATTCTTGGTCCTACGTGGAAGATGAGGTTTGTTGCCTTCATGTTTGAACACATCTATGGTGAAGTGAAGGGATGTGAGAAAGCAGAGGAGGTTCGAAAATAATTGTACAACATCTATAGGCCACTTAAGATGTAGTGATGTGAAGTATTTGAGGCATCTACGAGAGCAACTAGGCCAAATTTGTTTCGGAGTCATCTACAGGCACATCTATAAAGTCTTCTAAGTAAAAATTGCGCCTCTATCTTGATGAACCAAACGTAGATCCTCCCGATGACACAACATTTGTGTTACTTGATTGGTCGAAGGTGATCACTCATAGGTTCATGTTTATATCAAGGATGGAAAACGGAGATTCTTGACTATACCAGCTACTAGTGTTTCCTCCGAGTCATCTTTCTACACAGGAGGTAGAGTCCTTTGGTAATTACCAGAGTTCTCTACTTCCAGTAATGGTTGAGAGATTAGTGTGTGTGCTTCTAGCTGGATATGAGGTTCACACAATGAAACAAATAACCAAGAAAACTAGCATGTCCCATTTAGTTTTCCACTTACTTTACACAAATGTTGTGTCTAACTTGCATGTCTTCCGATGTGGCTCTGAACATGTTGTAGATGAGGATGATGGTGTTGAATTAGTTCCATTTTTTTAGTATGTGGTGGCAAGTAGCTAGATGACAAGTATGTTGCCTCATCTTGTGCTTTGTTACTTGCTATTTACATTATGCATAAATCAACTCTTGTTGTTCATTTGAAGGCATAATTGTTGTCTCACTTGTTTCTATTAATTTGAGTTCAAAACCCAATCTTTTTTAGTACAAATAACTTATAATTTACAAAATTCGACATGTTTTGAGTTGAAATAACATAGACTTCACTAAATCTGATCCGTTTGAAACACAAATAACTTAGAATTATCCTTTAATTTGTATCATTTTACTACGCATAACTTAGGAAGATCAAAAAGTTGATCTATTTAATTTTTGAATTAGAAATATCAAAACCTGATATGTTCTTAGTAGAAATAATTTAGAATTTTCAAAACCTGGCGTGTGGAAGGCTTTTTTGGAGTTTTGGTTGCTACTATCAATGGATACACGATTGATTGGATGCATGCTTCATTGCTTCTACAACTGTGCTCTATTTTCCATCTTTATGAACTCCGACGTGTGGAGTGTGGACTGTTGAGAACTTGAGATAATGTAATGTATTGGACCGTTAAGTTATAAAGTGCATCACATATCGCTATGTGGAATCTTAAATACTTATGATTTGTTGAAATGTGCACTTGCGATTTGTCGACTTGCCCTGCAATGTTCCTGTTTTTGTGTGTTTTGTGGTGTTGTGTCTTGTATTTGTGATGTGTGTTATGATGATCAATTTGTTTGATGGTGTCATATTCTCATCGAATGTTGTGATTATTTTTATCATACATGTCTAAATAATCAGGAACTGTATAGACAAGCTATGATGTTGCTTGTTGAAAGTTTACCGATCTAAACGAGCAAACTCACGAGTTTTGCGGAGTTTCAGTTCTTTGACCGAGTCCTACTCGACATCATGACATAGCACCTAGTGCACCGTGTTGTATTCTAGGTTGTGGCCTTCGCTGACTAGTACAGAAAAATTTCTGTTCGATCAATTCATCGAAACCCAAAATTTTCGTTTTCTCAAAGAAAAAACATATTAATGCAATAACAAAAAATAAAACTCCTAATGACCATTATTGGATCTCCGGCCAAGGTCACAAAATCTCAGTTGATTTCATCGATAACCGCTCCGAACCATCCCCAAAATATCTCCATCGCCGAGGCCAGAAATTCGTATTTTTCACCGAAAATGGCCGTTTTCCGGAACTAATGACGCATCTGGCCGCGACTGGAAACTATTGTCAAATCTGGCCCCTCGGGGTCGGCGCCAACTGAGATGGCGCCGACGTTGTGCAGGTCGGCGCCACCCAGGCCGAGCGTCGAAGTTCGCAGCTGGGTCGGCGATGGAACTGCGTGGCGCCGAGCTGCACAGGGTCGGCGCCGAGCCCAGCGGCCATTTTTGAAAATAGTTCTGGAAACAGGCCATTCGTGTCATTAGAGCATCTCCAACCGCACCCCCCAAAATCGGACCACATACTGCGCCCGGACGCATCCGGACGCGTCCGCGGAGGGTGACCGGACAACCCCTAAAAACATGCTCCTACAACCACACTCCTCTTTTCTAGTTGACATATTACTACAAAGGCATGCAACACGTCCGCATTTGCTACACTAGAATGGAAACTTGCATTGCATCCGCCTTGCTACGCTAGAATCTCCCTACTCGTCATCGGAGAGGACGATGACCGTTGCCGCTGCGCCGGCGGAGCCGCCCCGTCCCGCACTGCCGGCCGGAGCCGGGCAAGAACCCTGCTCAGAGTCGGAGAAGAACCCGAACGAAGAGGAGGAGGAGGCCCCGGCGTAAGGGCGGCCTTCACGAATCCTGGATGAACTCCGAGCCGGTGATGTCGACGATCTCGGCGTCGTCGGAGACCATGAAGTATCCGACGGCCGACGACTCCGAATCCGCCTCCGCCGCCGCATCCGCCTCAGCCTGAGCTCGGATTTGGGCCTGCTGCCTCAGCTTTTCCGCCGTCATCCTGGCGAAGATGGTGGGGAGGCGGCGAGGCATGGTGGATGTGGATGAACTAGGGTTCCGGCGGCGGATGTGGATGTGGATTAGGGTTCCGGCGTCGCCGGTAGATATAGTGGTGTCCGGACCGCCATGAATGCGGGTAGTTGGGGGTTGGCCGCTGCCCCTGGCCGCTCCGCCATGAATGCCGGCGCCGGTCAAAGGCTAGATCCTCCCCTCCGGTAGGCTCCGGTAGGCCGGTCAAGGGAGGGCCCCACTGTCAGCGAGTGAGGGCGCGGACGCGTCCGGGCGCCCCCAAACCCGCCCCAGTTTTGTGCTGGGTTTGGGGTGTGCCGGACCGTCCGGTCGTTTGGGGCCGCTATAGGGGCCGTCGTTGGGTTGCGGTTTTTGGACCAAACCCCGTCCGGGCTGTCCGCCCGGACGTTTGGGGTGGATTTGGGGGCTCCGCTTGGAGATGCTCTTAGTTCCGGAAAACGGCCATTTTCGGTGAAAAATACCAGAAATTCCTCCCCCTACCCGCTTCTCCATCCAACAGTCCCTGTCCGCCTGTCGCTCCCTTTCTCTTTCCGTTTGTCCATGTGATGCATACACGCCGACGCACATCGGCAGCGCAGCGCAGCGGCAGGGCACCACACACTCGCACGCTACATACATGCGCTGCTGTCGCATCCCGCTACAGTCCCGTTGGACTCGCTGCTACTCGACGACTCACACGCCGCCGTCGAGCTTTCTTTCTCCGAGGAACAGGGAGGAGCGGGAGCAGAGGGGACAGCTCTGCCCCGGCTCGTCCTCTTCCTCCTCGCACGCCCACCTCAAAGCCGGCATCTTTCCTGGCCGTCCAGCCTGCTTGGAGTAGTCTCCGAGCTGCTCTTGATCCATCCAGCAATCCCTTCCTGCGATTTCCCCGCCCAATTGGCGCCGCCGAGAGCCGATGAACCCCGCGCTCTAGTGCCGCGCCGCGCGCGCTTCGGGTTTCCTTTGGGGGGCAATGGGCGCGGATAGGCTGCTGCTTCTGTGCCTGGCGCTCGCCGCGGCGGCGGCTGCGGCGGGGCAGCGGCCGAGCGCGGTGTCCGTGGGCGCCCTCTTCACGTACGACTCCACCATTGGCCGCCCGGCCCGGCTCGCCATGGAGCTCGCCGTCGACGATGTCAACGCCGACCCCGTCGTGCTCGCCGGGACCAAGCTCAGTTTGATCACCCAGGACACTAATTGCAGCGGGTTTCTTGGAACCATCGAAGGTCAGTCGGGTTCTTTGCTTCCTTAGTTCATTATTATCCCCTCCTGACAAGCAATTCCCCGTGTTTCCTGGCTAATTTCTGGACTCGTTTGGTGACCTTGTCACTAGCCTTCTCTGTAGTTTTCTGATTGGGATCATGTGGCGCTTTATTCTCAAATCTCAACAACTACTACATATATGTAGCACAAAGCCAAGTGCTGATGCAGACAGTAATTCCCTGCTTTAGTAGTTGCAAATGAGAAAGAATGTTTCTTTTTGTTCACATTTAGAAGAATTGTTTGTCATGGCCCAAGTAAACTTATCTGAATAGTGGTCAATTTTTCTCATTTCTGAACTACTTTATCCTTTTAGGACCCGAACGCACTGCTACCTTTAGCAACAGCCTCATTTTTCTTTTTCTTTATTGAGATCTCAGTATAAGTAGTGGTGGAGACGAGAGCACCGCAATCTGGCAAGCATATCTGTTACCCGTGTGGTTGGCGCAGTGTATTATTGCACCTGCATGTTTCCAAACCGTATAAAAAACAAAGGTAATTGCAACTTGTCACAAAATGACAGAACATGCACGTTGGAGTTGATTAGTTTCACTGATCTGTGTCTCCTGGCACATATCTGAAGAAACCTGCTCTTCCATTTTTTTTTTTTTTGATAAGAGTCTTCATTATTCTCTCAATCATACCTTATTTAGTTTATTGTTGTTGTCTTTCTGTTTGAGATTCACTTAGGTTATGTACCATAAATTTAGGGGCATCGATTTTTGACTAGCAAAGAAAGAATTTGGCTGCAGCGTAATATTAGTGTATTGATGTCTTAGTCTGAACTCTGATTTTGGTCAAGGTTCCTTTAGTATGTATCTTTATAACCTTTTTTAAGGGATGGTTCATTTCTACTTTTTGTTTAAGACTGGCGAAATAGGCCGTAGCCCCGCTATATAAATATAGCAAACACCCGATACAACCAACAGACTTGCAATGCTGGGGCGGCAGCAAACATACACCCAAAGAAAAGAAGAAGAAATAAAAAGGAGACATAGGCGGATCAACTAAACGAAAGTGACCCGCAACCGCTGCGCCCTCTCCGAGAAAGTACTACCACGCTCCAAACACCGATCGACGAGTACCAGGCAGCACCTTCAAGAAGGAATGCCATGCTGCTGCCCGGACCAGGGCTCTGGTCCTAGGGTTTCCCCCGGCACGGAGGGAAGCGAAGGGTAGCCCCGACGCCCTTCAAGAAGGAGAGATCCCACCCGGAGGCGGCACCGCGTCGGCGTCGGACTAACCGACAAGGATTTCTCCCGATAGACCCAATCAACATCCCTCAGACGATCCGTAGCAAAGGAGCCCCGCGAGGATAGCCTCGATACCACCATGCTCTCCACCCGCCAACATGCGCCACCACGGTCACGAAATCGCCATCTCACCGAAGCTAACCGTCACGAGGTCTGTAAGATGAAGGCGAGAGGTAGCCTGAATCGAGGTCAGCGGTACCGCGGCCGCGCGGGAGAGAACTACCTCCACCGCCGAAGACGGTAGTCGACCGGACGCGGCCGCAGGCACACCAGTCCCAGTTAGGTTCGGCCAAGCCCAACGCGTTGGGCCTGTAAAGCCCCGGAAGGGGCACACCAATCCCAATAGGGTCCGGCCGGGTCCAAATTGGGCCCGTAAAGCCCGCAGCGGCGCTGCAACAGGCCGGCCGCCGTCGCCGCTGCCACTCTGCACAAGCTACCCTTGCTGTCATCCGTCGAACGAGCCGCTCACAGGGCCAGCACGCCCGGCCCAACCCAGATGGGCCCCGCAGGGCCTAGATCTGGGCCGAGGGCCGCCGCCGCCGCCACCGTGCTGAAGCTCGCCGTGCTGCCGCGCAGTACCGCCCCACCGCACCACAGGCACGCCGCCGCCACGCTGCTCCCGGCCGAAACCGCGCCGCCGCCACCCGAGGAACACCGCCGCCAGAAGGGGAGAGCCCTGCCTCCACCCAACCTGGCGCGGGGAGGGACAGGCCGCCGCCGCCGGCGCCGCGCGGGCCGCGCCCGGCGGCCTCTGCCGACGGCGGCGACAGGAAGAGGAGCAGGGAGGGAGCGGGGGAAGGGAGGCTCGGGGGCGCGCGCCGCCGCCGCGAGGGGACGGCGGACACGCGCTAGAGGGGAGGGGTGGGGTGGGGGAGGGGCTGGAGCGCGGGCCGCGCGGTGCGCCGGCGGCGGCGGCCGGAAACCCTAGGGAGGAGTGGAGGGTCGGGGCAGGAGAGGGTCGGAAACCCTCGGCCTCCTGATCAATAATTGCCTGGCTCGTGTTCCATGAGATGCTTCAGTACTGTCTTGATTGGAACTGCAGAAACCAACCATGCTTAGACAAACTGTTTCTCTAAACTTCTGAGGATGATGTCTCCTTTCTTGAGAACCATGCTAACCTGATTATTCTTGCAACAAAAGAGAAACAGACAAAAAGCATTCTGGTACTGTGTACCATAAATGGCATAACTTACAATACTGCTTAGATCATTCCTTAAGGTGCAAGGAACATGTATCAGGGAGCACCCAATTCTTCACTTTCTTCTCATTCAAGATTCCTTTTTCTCTTTGTGGCATGTGTGAGCATCAGAACAACAGACATCACCATATGCTTTGAAGTCCATTACATTTGTTTTCTCATTGTTGCTGGACAACAAATTTTAGTCAAGTACTAGCACATAATTAGTAGGATCTTGTACTCCCTCCAGTCCAGAAAATGTGTCGCTGAAATTGAACTGTACATTACACTTTTTATGTAAGACTCCCGACACATTTTTAGGATTGGGGTAGTAGCTTATTTGGAAATTTAGCTTCAATTTGTCGTTTCAACCCTCATTTATCTCTCTTTCTTCAGAATTTGTGAGTAGACATACTGTTTCCTTTGTTGCCAAGGTAATAACTCATGTTCATTGATTTATAACCTCCTCAATCAAGATAAATATACATCTTATAGAAAGTATGGAGTAAGATCAATATATAAGCAATGAAGTGTCTTAAATGTACTAAGAAACCAAGTAGTATACATAAGAGACTTCCAAATTGCTTTGAATAGTCTATGAACTGATTCGTAAACCTTACTTTGTTGCAGCGTTGCAACTAATGGAGAAAAATGTGGTTGCTGTCATTGGTCCACAATCCTCTGGAATAGGCCATGTCATCTCACATGTTAATGAGCTACATGTTCCACTTCTATCATTCGCAGCAACTGATCCAACCCTATCTGCATCGGAGTACCCTTACTTTTTAAGGAGTACCATTAGTGACTACTTCCAAATGCATGCTGTTGCTAGCATTGTTGATTATTACCAATGGAAAGAGGTGACTGCCATATTTGTTGATGATGATTATGGGCGAGGTGGTGTGGCGGCCCTCGGAGATGCACTTGCAGCTAATCGGGCAAGAATTTCGTACAAAGCAGCCATTCCTCCAAATTCAAACACAGATGTGATCAGTGATGTGCTCTTTAGAGCAAACATGATGGAATCCAGGGTGTTGGTTGTGCACGTCAATCCTGATACAGGGATGAAACTATTTTCCACAGCTAACAAGCTTCGAATGATGGCCAGTGGCTATGTATGGATAGTAACCGATTGGCTAGCTGCTGTCCTGGACTCCTCAAGGTCTGGAGATCGGATTGACATGAGTTATATACAAGGGATAATTGTTCTTCGTCAGCATACTCCTGATTCTGTTGCCAAGACGAAGTTCATATCCAAATGGAATAATGTGGCTCGTAATAGGAGCATTGATTATGCCTTGAATTCGTATGGCTTTTATGCATATGACTCAGTTTGGATTGTTGCTCGTGCTATCGACCAATTTCTTGATAACAGGCAGCAGATTAATTTCTCTGCAGACCCAAGGTTGCACGATTCAAATGGAAGCACTTTGCGCCTATCAACTCTTAAGATATTTGATGGTGGTGAGCAGTTGCTACAGCAACTTCTGCTCACAAACATTACAGGCCTAACAGGTCAGGTTCGGTTTGACTCAGACCGCAATTTGGTACAGCCTGCTTATGATATCCTTAATGTTGGTGGTTCTGGGTCCCGCTTGATTGGATATTGGAGTAATTACTCTGGCCTTTCTGTTGCTTCTCCTGAAATTTTGTATCGGAAGCCACCAAATACGTCAACAAGTTCCCAGAGGTTGTACAGCGTGGTGTGGCCAGGCGGCACTACTACTCAGCCTAGGGGCTGGGTTTTCCCGAACAATGGCCAGCCTCTGAGAGTTGGTGTTCCAAATAAACCAAGTTTTAAGGAGTTGGTGTCAGGTGGCAAGGGCCCTGATAATGTGAGCGGGTACAGCATTGATATATTCAACGCAGCAGTGAAACTGCTTCCTTACCCAGTTCCTTGCCAATTCATAGCAATTGGGGATGGTTTAAATAATCCTAACTATGACAACATTATTAGTATGATTTCCACCAATGTAGGTTCTCATTCTTTGCTCTGCTTCTTTGTTCTTTTTTGATTCTATTTTTCTGAATTTTTTTTCCTTCAGTCCCTTGATGCAGCTGTAGGGGACTTTGCTATTGTGAGAAATAGAACGAAGAATGCAGAGTTCACACAGCCTTATATCGAGGCGGGACTCGTTATAGTAGCGCCAGCAAGACGAGCGACTTCAAGTGCCTGGGCTTTCCTGAAACCTTTCACAGTAGAGATGTGGTGTGTAACAGGTGCTCTTTTCATTTTTGTGGGAGTAGTTGTTTGGATTCTTGAACATCGAACTAATGAGGAGTTTCGAGGCTCTCCACGGCAACAAGTCCTGACAATATTTTGGTAAATTCCTTTTGCTACTCCAAGGATGGGTTTTTTCTTAGGTTACCATATCTGTCTTAGAAGTTAACTGATTTTTCATGCTTCTCTTCCAGGTTATTGTTATTTAGTTTATTTCCTTTTGCTATTAGAAGCTAACTGATTTTTTATGCTTCTCTTTCAGGTTCAGTTTCTCAACAATGTTCTTTGCACACAGTAAGTTCACTTGATGCATCAGATGATATCATGTTTAATTACCCCGTGTTATTTTTCCCATCTGAATGAAAATATCTTACTGAAAAAACTCAACTCAGGACAGAACACCGTAAGTGCTCTTGGGCGTTTTGTGCTGATCATATGGCTGTTTGTCGTGCTGATCATCAATTCAAGCTATACTGCTAGCCTGACGTCAATCCTCACGGTCCAGCAACTTGCAACCGGTATAACTGGGCTTGACAATTTGGTAGCAAGCGCGTTACCGATCGGATACCAGGCTGGAAAGTTTGTCCGAAATTACCTGATCGACGAGCTGAACATTCCTGAATCCCGGTTGGTACCGCTGAGCACGGTCCAGGAGTATGCTGATGCCCTTAACCGTGGTCCGAAGAATGGCGGGGTTGCTGCTATTGTTGATGAGATGCCATGTGTGGAGATCTTCCTGTCATCCCACTGCAACTTCAGAATAGTCGGCCAGGAGTTCACGAAAGAGGGATGGGGATTTGTATGTTCAGCATCCGTTACCTCAGCATACATTTTCAAATTCACTTTGGTGGGCCTCTTATAATATAGAGGACTAAATACGTTCATTTTATTTCCTTCCGCTTTACAGGCATTTCAGAGAGATTCACCCCTTGCTGCGGACCTGTCCACCGCCATCCTTCAGCTCTCAGAGAGTGGGCAGCTTCAGAGAATTCACGACGAGTGGTTCACAGATCCGAGCTGCCGCTTTGAGGACAGCGGGCTGGGAGCAGTCCAGCTTAGCCTCGGAAGCTTCTGGGGACTCTTCCTGGTGTGCGCCCTGATATGCGTCTTCGCTCTCACGGTCTTTTTCGCGAGGGTCTGTTGGCAGTACAGCAGGTACTCCAGTTCTGGAGCTGATGGCGAGCCAAGCGATGCTGCTGCTGCTGCTGTGGCCACTGCTATTGTCGCTGAAATGCAGCCGATAAAGCCAAGGCCGACGCGCCTCGGCAGCTTCAAAGAACTGATGCAGTTTGTCGACAAGAAGGAGGAAGAGGTGAGGAAGACGATGAAGCGGAGGTCGAGCGACAAAGATAACCAAGCCGCTGGATCCTCGGGTGGGCACTCGGTCTCTTCCGCATAGAAGGCTCTCAGCAGATTTTTCAGTCTTTCAGATGGCAAAGCCAAGTTCATCTTACATAACCAAGATAACATATACGAACTACGAAGTAGATATAACAGCGGTATAGTTGTAGCATCAAACATTTTTCCTGATTATTTGATATATTCCGATGGCCCAACAGTACAAACATGTACTTTTAATTGCTTGTCCAAAATGAGTACATAGATGGCTTTCTTTTTCTGAGTGACACAAAGATTTCTGAACTATTGAATTGTCGTACTTGACATTTCATAATCACACAAGTTGTATCTGTTTTTATGTTTCTGAATCTTACCAGACAGACCTAAATGCGGCGCGGACAGTATCGTTCTGAACCCGGAACTGGCTAGCTGTTGTGCTGTTTATCCTGATCTGGATAGTCGTGCGTGGGCGCAAGAGCAATAATGATAATGTTCTCACTCACCCTTTCTGTTACTCCCGAATAATCAGGTTGCTACGGGTACAGAAGTGCTTCATGGGATTAGTGCTAAAGAGGAAAACCATTTGCGTTTGTTTTTGTGACTACAAGAAAAATGAATTAAGCGTTTCAGCACCGGCCTGCGTGTTTGGTATTGATCGCTAATGATTGTAAACTTTTGTTTTCTGATCAATAAAGCTCACGGTTTACCTAAAAAAACTCTGTATAAACTGCTACAGTAGGGACCGAAAATTTTACAAAACGCGCCATCTAAAAATGCTATATTATCAAGGCCTCTCACATTGCAAGTATCACACGGTGTCCCTAAACAAAAGGATGTCGTGACATTGCAATTAATGATTCGATAAAAAGATTTTAGTACCATATTACTATTGTATATCTCGTAGCGAATCAAACGAGAAAAGCTAATAATAAGTATCTCCTATCTAGAATGTATTAAGCTTTGAATAAATATTAAAATAGCTTTACGATACAAGCTTATAAATATTATATCTTGGTTTTTTTTAGAAAGGGAAAAACCTCAGCCTCTGCATCGATTGATGCATGCGGCCTTTATTACTAATATTATATCTTGGTACTATGCGATGTGAAAGGCCTATCTTGAGGACCTGTGACGCGGAAATTCAAAGGTGCACCTACTCGGTCGGAAATTTATTTTTCAAATATCAAAAGATTCTACGAAAAAGGAGACCTATAAATATTGAGTCATTTGTGAAATGATGGTTTGTTTCATCGAAAAAGTCGTGACGTGATCAGGAAAAAACGGTGCTAAATATGCAAAACTTTGAGCACTCATATTTTCATGAGTACCATGTTAAATTGTTTGAGAAATGCTTTAGTGGTGTGTGTCGTCTTTAAACTTCCATACATATACTGAAAACTTTGAAGGGTTCATCTGGACAAGCACCACTGGAACAGATCCATGGACAAGCAAGTTACTCCGGTTCCCTCATGCTCAACCACCAGCATCCGGACTGGAGTACCAGTCTGGAGCGCATACCACACATAGGACATACGACATACCATGCTGTTGGTGAACTGAGCTTTCGCATTCAAGCCCCGCTCCCCCTACCGATCTCCATCGAATCGCAACAGATGGCTCGGCCGGGGATTTCGGTTACGAGCCTTCGATGGCTTTGTCCATCAATTGCCACACATATGTAAAGGGATGATGATGGAAACCGAGGACTAACCAAATTTTGCTGCCTCTAAACGCCGAACATCATGTTGGGAGGCGGTTCCGCTTCTGCGTCGACATAATGGAGGAACGGCAACCGGTTCTGAGGAAATCCCAGAAAGCTCATGTCGCCACTTGCCAGTGACAATATTGGGTAATGGCGTCCCATCAAGATTACCAACAGTTTACTAATGGTTCTCCTCGTTCCTATTTTCCTGAAAAAGAAACTTTCCGGTCACATGGAATTGTGCATTGTTGAGCCTAGAGTTGCGATATAGAACACTAAGCAGTTTTAGCAACATTCGCAGTAACTTTTCGAGTATGGGAATGGTTAGCTGCAGATCCAAAGGTCCATAATTGTGATTTTTTTTTGATACAACGTCTCTGGATACATTAACAACGAAAGCACCTGAATTCACTGGAAATATCCAGACACGCCATAGCTAACCCTCTTTTACAGAAACCATCCCACAGAAATAGAAAATAACGCACACACCCCTGGGGAGCTCTGCCATTCCTTGTCCGCCGCCGTCCAAGACCTCGCCGTCGCAGCACCGCAGAGGAGGACGTGAGGTAGCAGGAAGACGACTGAATCGCCTGCACAGGCCTATTGGGAATTGATTCCCGTTGAGGTCGCCGCAATTGCCACTCACCAACAAGGGCAAGATCTTGGCGACGACGGTGGAACATCGGCGGGGGACACGCCCCGACCTGAGCAGACGGTCGAGCCGGACATGGTGCAGCACGCCATCCACGCAGCTCGCAATTGCACCAATAGAGGGGAAGCCACGAGAGCCACTCCACCAGAGTCGAAGAAGAGCAGCACATCCTCTTCCGCTCCTCGCCGCCACGGCCGGCCAGAGGAAGAAGGCACCAACTCACCTCACGATCAGCAGAGCAGAAAATCGGGCAGACGGAGATCTTGAAACGGCCTTGGCCAGCTCCATCTCTGCAAGAAGCCCACCATGGACTGGACTTGCAGAGGAGAAAAGGCCTGGCTCCAGCGCCGCTGCGAATCGTCGGAATCCAGCCGATGGGGACGAAGAAGAGAACCAACACTCCAACATGCACGGCAGCCACCAACGCGCTGACGACCGCCTGCAAGAAGGAGACCCAAAACTCCACTACCTCCCCGGCAGCAGCTCCGCCGGACTGGAGTAAGGAGGGGGAGACCTTATTCTTCACAGCCGCCGACATTCGCTCCAGCCCGATGCCGACGACGAAGACGAGAAACTGTACAAAACTACACCTAACTACTCGCACGGTCGAGATCCGGAGCTTCCCCCCGCCTCGCAACGCCGGAACGGCGCCGGAGACGGAGGGAAGCGGCAGATTCGCCGGCGAAAACCTAAATCGCCTTGCTCTCGCTCTTATTTACTGTAGCAGGGAGGGGAACAGGAAGGGGAACTTTATCTCCCCATAATTGTGATTGACATTTGAGAAAATGGTACACACTTATATTTTTTCCAAGAAATCCAGCAGGAGTATTTTTTTACAATGATATGTTATTTTGTATAGCATTCCAAAATATTGACCCCTTTAGTGGAAACTGCTTTGTGCACCCGAGCTCCAGTGCTCCTGCCACTTTAAAAAATTCGAAAAATAAATTTAAAAGTTTAAAAAAAAATCTGAAAAAAATCACGCGTGTTCTGAATGATATATACTATGTGCGTGCAAAATCTCAATGCATAATAATTTATATTATAGTATAAATAAAAAAGACAAAATGGGGAGATTTGAAACTATGCATTGTTAACTATAATAAGATCTGCAAATTTGTCATTTTTGTGTAGGTCAAAATATATAGTATTTTACATTGTGATTTTGCACTTCTACAGGGCACATCATCGAGAGCATGCATGATTTTTTTTCAGATTTTTTTGAAACTTTTAAATTTATTTTTCGAATTTTTTAAAGTGGCAGGAGCAATGGAGTTCGGGTGCAAGAAATCTCTACTCCCCCTTTAGCAGTTTTATTATACTAGTTAAATATTGCTTTTTCTGATCATATAAACGAAATGAATCACTATCATAAAAAACATCATATATATTGGTATTATTTATGATGATTTATACTTTCCGAATGTGTACTGTAATTATTTTAATGTGCACTCCACGTTCGCCTGAAAAAATTGATGCTGGAAGTACCAGCCCGAGACCCAACTTTTGGAAGTTTTTGTTTGCACCGCTTCTCTACTCCATGGAATCTCATCAATCATCCATACATAATGAATTGATATGGTATATTCATAACATAAAATTAGAATCGAATTCTTATCGATACTGAAGCTCAGAGCATAGGAGTGAAAGTCGATTTATGGATGGTATTTTCCAAAACCTTTGTCTTACCAGGGTAAAACACACCTTCAAGCATGTACAATGTGGTGACACCAGCGTTCTCTTAGAGTTGCCACGTTGAATTTTTACTTAGTTGAAGATAGTGAAGGAAGAGAAGTTTGTCTTCCCTTAGTTAAGAGATGTTCTCTTAAAAACCAAGAAAAGACTATTTTCACTATTATTCCAAACTGGCAAATTCGACTAACATCAATGATGGACACAAAGGTGTTACCACTAAGCCCTATCATTGAGACGTACAAAGTTTCATAGAAAAATATGACTATATGTGGAGAGCATAAAAAAAATCTTGTGAGGATATCAAATGATATATACTATTAATTATCATTTTTGTTTGCACGGATGACATGTGGTGGACAAAAAATCCAGGGCCTCTTTGATTCAAATGGATTTTTAGAGGATTCCAATCCTTTAGTATTTTTTCCAACACGAGTCATCTATTATGTAGGATTCAAATTCCACACAATTGGGGCGTAACTGCCACATGGTGCTCTCATTCTCCACTTTTCTTTATCTCTCCTAGTCCCTGCTTTGAGAGTCTCTTGCCGCGCCCCGACGCCTCCCCCTCTTCTTCGGTAGCTTGGCCGGTCAGAAATGGGGAGGGCAGGTTGGACGGTCCCCTTTTATGTATAGTAGGAGTCTAGGGTTTTCGGTTTTGTCTTTGTCCTAGGTGGCGTTTCATGTCATGCTGAGGGGACCTTTTTGCGGATACATCCGAGCAGCATCCCATGGCTGCAGGAGGTGCTTATTCTCACCATCGTGCTCTGGAGGGAGGAGCCTCATGCGGGAGAAGGCAGATCTGTGACGCCCTACCAATAAGCTCGAAGTAGCAGCTCTTTCCCACTCCTCTGCATGCTCCATATGGCCGCCATGGGGACAAAATTTGGGCAGCGGGTCTGTTGGCTGGACCTCGGGGAAGATCAATGCAAGCTCTACTACGGAGTTCATCCATGAAGGATAGGTTCGCATACGTGTTTTTTGGCTGATGGAGGTTACTCCGCGCTGTGGTGTGTGGTGCCACATCTTTTTCTTCCTCGAGGCTGTTGTGCCGATTTGGAGGATATTCCGGGGCTTTCGGGCCTCCTTCAAAAAAAAAAAAAAATGGCAATTTTTCCTTAGGATTTGCTTAAAGTAGATTTCATTGTTAAAATTACGTCCACTCCAACCTCTTCCAAAGTATCAATTTTTTTTTTGCAGAATCAAATTCCCATGGCATTATAGTCCTACCTTTTCTATATGTTTTAGATATCTTTCCAATTAGGAGCCTCTTTTAATTGGAGGAATTTCATAATAGTTTTGTTGGATTCTAATCCACAGAAGTTTTTCCTATCTAAGCCCTTTGGATAGTAAGATTGAGGTGACCATATTCTTATATAATCCATTCATATGCTTTCAATTCCTCTCAACATGAGCTTAAACTTATTTTATTTTTCCTTTGCGAAGTCTAATGTATTTACACTCTTTTTCTCTATGCTCTCTCTCCTCAATCGTATGAAATTCCTGTGTTCGATTCATGTGCATCATCCAAAGAACATTTCATAAAATTATGTGTTTTCAAAGCCGGTAGGAATTAACCATATGTGGCATCCTCATTCTATGTTTTTTCCCTCCGTTTTTATTTATTTCGTGTCTTGGATTTTTCGAAGTCAAACTTCAAAGTTTGACCAAGTATATACCAAAAAATATTAATATCTATAATATTAAATATATATAATATGAAAATATATCTTATGAAGATTATATTAATGTTAAAATTTTGTTACCAATGTTTATATATTTCTATATATTTGATCTAATTTGACTTTGACGGGAAGGAGTACTAGGTTTCTAAATTCCAGCAATAGAAAGAGTCCTACCATATCACTTGATTTTTTTAAAAAAAAATCTGAAAACTCAGAAAACTACACGGTGTAACGGATCGGTCGCTCCCACGTACGGTAGACAACCGGGTCGCCTAGTCGCATTGCGGTCGACCGCGTCGTCAATCCCCAACGGCACCGGCTCGTGCACCTGACACGCGCCATTAAAGCCATAGATAGAGCAGCAGCTCACTGCGTTCCCATCCCGGCCGATCCCTCCTGCTTCTAGATCCCCAGAAAGAAAACCAGCAGCTGGCTCGCTCGCTCGCCCACTAGCTTACCATGGCCAGGCTAGCTGCCGCCGCCGGTATACAGTTCAACCGTAGCCCGAGCTTTCACGCGCCCGCATTGAAGGACACACTGGAGCTCGCATTCATGGCTCCTTTCAGATGGTAGATGGCTCGCATTTACGTCCACCACAGTACCCCTCGTCACCTTCCTCCCGCTATATATCGCTCCACCCACTCCCCCCATCCACGATACACCTCACTCACTGACCACCTCAGCTCAGCGGCAAGTGTCAGACCGATTGCCAAGAATAGAGTCAAAGATCGAGGGTTGAGCTCCGGCCACCGTCCAGGACCATGGACGTGAACGACGTGCTGCTGCTGGTGTCGGCGGCGGTGCTGGGCTTGGTGTGGTGGCGGCGGTGCTCCAAGACGGGCGGCGTGGACGGCCTCCCGCCGGGCCCTCCCGGGTGGCCGGTCGTCGGCAACCTCTTCCAGGTGATCCTCCAGCGGCGGCCCTTCATGTACATCGTGCGCGACCTCCGCACCAAGTACGGTCCCATCTTCACGATGCGCATGGGCCAGCGCACGCTCATCGTCGTCACCTCCGCCGACCTCATCCACGACGCGCTCGTCAAGCAGGGCCCCGCGTTCGCCAGCCGCCCCGCCGACAGCCCCATCCGCCTCCTCTTCAGCGTCGGCAAGTGCACCGTCAACTCCGCCCCCTACGGGCCGCTCTGGCGCGCGCTGCGCCGGAACTTCGTCGCCGAGATCGTCTCCCCGCCGCGGGTCAAGGGGTTCTCGTGGATCCGGGAGTGGGCCATGGGCGCCCACCTCCGCCGGCTCCGCGCCGAGCACGCCGCGACCGGCGCCATCCGCGTCATGGCCAACTGCCGCCTCACCATCTGCAGCATCCTCGTCTGCATCTGCTTCGGCGCCAAGATCCCCGACGAGCTCATCGTGGAGATTGAGGAGGTGCTCAAGGAGGTGATGATGATCTCGCTGCCCAACCTCCCGGACTTCCTGCCGCTCCTCACGCCGCTGTTCCGGCCGCAGCTCAACAAGGCCAGGGCCCTGCGCCGGCGGCAGCTCCACTGCCTCGTGCCGCTCGTGCGCGCGCGGCGGGAGTTCCTGCAGACGGGCGGCAACGCGTGGAAGGAAGGGGAGGGGAACAGGGTGGTCGGCGGAGTGGAGATGATGAGCCCGCCCGGCGAGGCGTACGTGGACTCGCTGTTCGACCTCGAGCCGCCGGGCAGGGGGAAGCGGCTCGGGGAGGAGGAGCTCGTCACGCTCTGCTCCGAGGTCATGAGCGCCGGCACGGACACCAGCGCCACCGCGCTAGAGTGGGCAATGATGCACCTCATCCTCGACCCGGCGGCACAGCAGAGGGTCTACGACGAGGTCGTCGCCAAGGCCGGCAAGACCGCCCGGATCACCGAGGCCGACGTCGAGCAAATGCCCTACTTGCAGGTAATCCTTCCATTCTAATTCTAGCATTATACTAGAGTAGTTCATCTAGACATCATTGATCCCAGCCCCAAATTAGTACATCAAATACTTACAAAAAATATGGTTCGTGCATTGTTCTTTTTCGGCAAACTAGATTAATCCCAAAATCCCCGCATTCAAGCGGACACTTTTTAGTACTCACTTTTTAGTTCGCATTCTGAACAGACACTTAGGATTACAGTAAGCACCGATGTAGGGTAGGACTCAAGAACAGTATAAGCAAAAGAACCGATAATCACTGGTCGATCTTTCAGCTAAACGACCAATTGATTAACTGAACTTTGTGATGGCACATGTGTCGCACATGAGTGTCACCATCGATCTCGACCGGTCCATGTTTCTTTTTCTGTTTGGGGGTGCTCGGAGTGACCTGCAAACCAAGATTGCGGCTACTAATTCAGGCAGTTCACGTGGGGATTAAGTTGAACAAACACTAGCTCAGCTGGTAGCCACTTAAGTAGCTGGTTTCTAGACAATAATCAATGGCCGATTCCAGCACCCTAGTACTAGTAGTTCTAGGCAAGTCGGCGGTAGGCATTTCTGTCAAGAAAACGACGTGCGTGCGCTTGTTAGCTTAGCTCAGGGTCAAGCGAAAGCGACCGATTAGTTAGGCATCTCGCTAGTTAAGTTTCCTTCAATTCTGACGGCGATCGACCGTGACTAATCGTGACAAATTGTGGTGGTTGCAGGCGGCGGTGAAGGAGACGTTCCGGCGGCATCCGCCGAGCCACTTCGTCCTCTCTCACGCGGCGACCCGGGACACGGAGCTGGGCGGGTACCGCGTGCCGGCGGACGCGAGCGTGGAGTTCTACACGGCGTGGGTGACGGAGAACCCGGAGACGTGGCCGGACCCGGACGCGTGGCGGCCGGAGCGGTTCCTGGAGGGCGGCGAGGGCCATGACACCGACATCACCGGCACCCGCGCGCTCCGCATGATGCCCTTCGGCGCCGGCCGCCGCATCTGCCCCGCAGCCACCCTCGGCGTGCTCCACATCCAGCTCACCCTCGCCAACATGGTCCGGGAGCTCCGGTGGACGCCGCCCGCCGGCGAGGGGCCGCCGGACCCCACCGAGACATTCGCCTTCACCGTCGTCATGAAGCACTCCCTCCGGGCCGGCATCGTCGAGCGCAACAACCAGATGCCGCCGGTGGCCACGAATTAATTCCGTTGCATCGGATCCGCGTGAAGGCACGGCCCGGCGCGGCGCGGTGGTGGTGGCAGTGGCAAGTACCACGGCTAGGTGATTATGGCGGTTTTCATCAAGCTCTAATATATAAATACTCCATGATCGGTACCAGTAGAAGCTATTCGTTGATGGTTGGATGTGGATGCATCATGATGCTGTCATAAGTTTTAGTGTCATTTTTCCTTTTTTTTTGTTGATTTTTAGTGCTCTCTTCTTCTCTTCAATTCTTTGTTTGATCCAGAAGTGTACCTATAACCTGCTGCAGCTCGATCGATCGATCTGCTCATATATATATTTTTGTTTCACATCCTGGAGTACAGTACATGCATAGGTGTGAGCTAATTAAAGCCATTAATTTCTGTAGACTGGTGTGACTAAAAATAAAAGGTCAAGGCTGCAAGCTATCAAATGTGGTTCGATCAGGTACCAATTGGGGTTTCATGCGCCGAAAGACATGCAGTTGGCAGCTTCAAATTCTTGCTTTGCACCACTTTTAGCATTTCGATTTCATTGATTAAAGACTCTATTGTATGGTTCAGTTGAACTGATGGTAGTAGTACTATCTTGGATCCAGCTGAAACGCTTACTCCTTTTGCTCCTTTGTACATCTTGAAAGAAACCAGAAAGCGCGGGGTTCTGATGTTTGGTACGCGGTAGTGATCACAAGTGATGGGTTCCATTTAGACAAGAGTATGAAGGGTGGAACATTGATGCCACAATGGTTGGTCCGATAGGCGATAGGTGATAGGGCCGGGGACACATTGATGAACTAGTCAAGTAAGGTCATGCATGACCATGCAATGGTATCCACATTATGCGTGAATTCTTTGATGCGGCTATCTTTTAGCTTTTTAAGCCACAGGAGTTTAGGGAAGACTGTATTTTCCATATATTTTTGATACTGGTAGAAAAGACGGTTCGTTGTGAACCGTAAGTGCTTACCATAGAAGTCCTTTTCGAAAGAAAGTAAAAAAAATGAACAAAAGAAAGAGACGAATGGAGGCGCTGTTTTGATTTGTAAGAGTACATGCTCTGATTATAGAAAATTTATTTTAAAACTATTTTAAATGTCAAAAAATAGGGTGCTACTCGGACATTTTTATGTTCGCACACGAAGTTCACGAAGAAAATGATTTTTTTTGTCACCACCTGACAAAAATAATTACTACAAACTGTAATTTCATACTAATGTTATTGTGTGAGCGAATGTTTTTACTGTAGATGCATGAGTGTAAGGTAATTAGAGCAATAAAAATCCTATCTACTTGTGTGACCAGAAATAAAAAGTCGAGCCTCCAAGCTATCAAATGCACTTTGGTCATATCTACTACTCCCTCCATCCGAAAAAGAATGTCACTAAAATAGATATATCTAGCACTAAAATATGTCTAGATATATCCATTTTAGCAACATCCTTTTACGGACGGAGGGAGTACATTCCAAGAAATAGGCTTAATCCTAAAGCTCGATTTGTGAAAGGCGTACGACAAGGTTCATCAGTCATTTGTGAGAGATGTTTTGGAAAAGAAAAGGGAAAAGTATGCATTTACATCAATGGGGGAGTATAAGGGTTTAAGGCAAGGGGATCCTCTTTCCCAATACTTTTCGATATTGTTGGTGATGCTTTGAGAACCATTTTAACAACCGCTAAGGAGAAAAGGCATATTATGTGAGATACACAACACTTACATAATGAAACATTTTACCTATGAAACATCATCAGGCTCTATGATTACGGATTACGTCACAAATTAGCCACCATGGCCGTATGCATCAACCGATGTGGAGACGAGGGATTATCCTCCATTTAAAAAAAATGAATTTACCACTAGAGTAGCATGTTCGGAAGTTGATGTAGCATTTTGGAAGAGTGCAGTTGACGAGGGGTTAACTCATCAATTCCCATGGTTCGGTACCTAGGGTTGTGATTAGAGGGGAGAGACGTGGTGGTGCTGGTAATATCGTCGGCTGACAAGCAAGGTTTACCCAGGTTCAGACCTCCGGAGGATAACACCTTACTTCCTGCTTGTCTGGTTATTGATGTATAAGGTGTACAATGGAGCTACAGCGATGTCCCGGCGAGATGCGATCTTGCCAGGGCTATGGTGGTTCGAGTATTGCTTGCCCTAGATCGGCGGCCCTCCCAGCCTTTATATAGGAGGCTGGGTCTCGGGGATTCGCAACCGACTAGGTTTACAGGTAAGGTAGGTTTCTGCCGACTTGGGGTTTACTAAACTTGGAGCATACGTCATCTTCTTGGGCCACCTTCGTGGGCTTTGGTCGAGGCCTGTCCATGGGCCTTAGCTCGTACGTGCACCAGGTATCCTCATAGCAGAACACCCGAAGGGTACATCCCCGTCAGCAGTATGACTCCTTCGATTACTCGAACAACTCCTTATCAATTCCACAAACTACTTCGTCCCGGGAGTTACACGTGAAACTGCTCTACTTGCCACGTGTTCAGGGTGGCACGTTGGGCAATGAATTGGTAGATACATTCGCACGACCTCGGATGGTGACGACTAGGTTTTCAAACTTTTGGAATCATGGTGTTAAGTCACGTGCTTTTCGGACGGGGGGGGGGGGGGGGGGGGGGGGGGGGGAGGGACATGCTTCGCTTCAACTCGTTGGACCGCGCCCTCGTCGAGCCCACTCTACGGCATTGGTCCCACCTATGCAACCTCCACCGGGATGTAGGATGCTGCCTAGACGGACGCCGGAGTCTGAAGCGCGGGCATATCGGTGACTCCACAATTTGGACAACGTTGTCGCCGCACGGGCATTAGCCGCGTCTGCGAACCGATCCCCTTGGAGGTCCTAGACCAGTCCATAACCTCCTTGGACGGACTCCGGCGCCACCGCCGCCGCAAAAACGGCTCGGCGTTGGGCATCATCCAGTCGAAGAATGAGGCGGCGAAGCAAGAAGGGACGACCTGCCTCACAAACGAACAGGCCCGCGCCCGGCTCCTCACTTTGGTGCGGCTCGTCCAGCGACGGCTCCTCGTCCGGTGATCCGTAGGTCGTTTTTGAGCTACTCCACCGCCCTGCCAGATATGCCAAGGGGAAAGGCAAGGCGTTTAGGCTTTTGATGTACTGTATATATCTATGTCCGTTGTGAGTGTCGAACTATATATGTTAATTTTAATCCGTATCCACGTCGATAGATTTTTGTGCTCTACGTTGATGATCCGTATGATCTAGGTGCATGGCTAGTACGGCTTTGAGGGTTGGGGTGGACGGCTGGAGCAGGCCAAATTTACGGATGTCTTGGGCTGTTCGCGGGCACTATAGGGGCTTGATTTTGCCAACTCCGATTAGCATGGCAGCCAAACAAACCAGCCATCTTTCCTGTCTACGGAGCGAAGACGGTTGGACAGGGGGAAGCAGCTGGCCGTCTTTGGCATGGCTCGGCGCTGCGACCTGTCCTGCCGTCCGGCCGGCCGGCCAACCTCGTAGTCAGAGATGCAGTTTCACATGCGCACATTCACTACGTTAACCCCACCGCTGGAATCCATCGCAATAACCTGCAATAAATTGGATCCAACCTCCCTCCGATCCTCCATGATCTGATCTATTTCTACCGCGTGCTGGGCTGGGCGGCGCCGCTGGGTTTCTTCATCTAGACTAGGTCAGTCGCTGTGGAGCCGTGCGAGCTGTGCAGACGCCTGGGCC
Source organism: Poa pratensis (assembly GCA_947311845.1). Taxonomy (NCBI): domain Eukaryota; kingdom Viridiplantae; phylum Streptophyta; class Magnoliopsida; order Poales; family Poaceae; genus Poa; species Poa pratensis. The sequence continues at coordinate 13,964,291 of CAMZMU010000086.1, forward strand.
ACCGGAGTTACTACATCCGGCGTGCGTGCTCGCCTCCCGGCCGGCCGTGGCCTGCACGGCAGCATGGTGCGTGGTCGATTAATGCGTTGTTCAACATGGCCGTGACCACGCGACCGCATTTAGTCCAACATCGATCTGAATAAGTCTGAATACTGTTCTTGCATGCACTGGGCTAGAACTACTACTACCAGCAACGCGTTGACACAGCCACAGCACATGCATGCAGTGACTCGCCAGCAGGGCAGCTGATGTAGGACACGACCACATTGACCGCGTCGAACAGGTTGCCACTTGGCTGGGCGGCCGGCGCCGCCACGCACGGACGGACCACGCCGCCGGCCGCCTCGTGCCCGCGCGCTGTGGGCACATGCAGAGCTCGGTCGCGCGCGAGCACCGCCGGGCTGCCGTCGCGGATCTACGACAGGTCGACCGGAGCCGGCCAGGATCCCGGCCGTCAGAGGATCCACTGGGGCCTCCTATAGGCTATAGCAGAGCAGTAGACACAGAACGAGCTCGCTCCTGATTAGGCGCAAACAGACACAAGTCAATTGCTGATGCAAACGCAGCTGTTATATACTACATGCACAATGATGAATCGATGCATGTCTCGCGTGACATTATTAGTGTCATCTTGTCTGCCTCTGCCTGCCTATGGTTTATATATATGGGCATGAAAGAGACGTCTAAGCTAAACGATGGAGCACATACATTAATACAGTATATACAAGCTTCGGTGCTAGCTCATGGCTAGCTGCTCGCCGACTTGATTACGGAAAGCAACAGATCATCAACTGGCTCAGTTAGGGAGCTTGGCGGCGATCTGCGACGTTGATTAGGAGGAAGATGGCGTGCGCCTCGCCGGCGTGCAGCGGCAGGCACAGCCGCACAGGTGCTCCTTCTCCACCTCAATGTAGCTCGTAAGTAGCTCCTGAATAATGATCAAGGATTATCACTAACTCTTGGTAAACACTTCACGTGGTACATAGATTCAGTTGTTTGTTATTACACTAATCATCTAATCCTCCATGATTCAGTACATGTACTTAATTAGAGTATGAGACGAAGCTACTCCCCCACCGCTCATGTCCAGCCAGTCCCGGCCATCTAGAAGCCGTAATTGGCATTCAAGCATGTAGTCGTTGATGCTAGTGGATGCAGGATTAGGAGGCCATGCATGACAGTTGCGTAGCACCACACGGACGAAACACGGACCGATCAACAAACAACAAGAAACCGATGGAACTGGAACCATGCATCATGCATCCATCAATGTATTCCGTTCCTGGTCCACCTTACAACGGGAGGGACTTCGATGCCTCTTTACGGAGACATGTGCACGTTTGGAAGAGGTGGCGAGGGATATTTTTACCCGACACGGATGGTCTGTTGATTGCCGGATTGGTCCTCCATAGGCGATCGCATTCATCTTCAGTGCTGGCGATTTACTTTATTCACATCATGATTGTAATTCGTCTAGTGCTACACACTCTTTTTATTTTGCTCTTGGATTGCGGCTGTGTATATTGATATGCAGAGGCCGGGTGTAATGCTTAAACTTTAAGTAATAAAACACTTTATCTAAAAAATCAATGTATTCCGTTGGCCGCCCAAGTCAGCAGAGAAGGCCCGTGTTAATGCCAGCAGTCAGCTGTTGTTTACACTAGTATATCCCGGACATAAACATGCGCAGACTAATTCGGCAAACTGACCTCGTCGCCAATGTTTGGCCAACTACTGCGTGCATATATCAGCAATTGACTTGTGTTCTTCAAGAAAATGGTTGTAGGGTTGACTCGTACGGAGGTCTTTGGCATTATCACGCACCCCCTCCGTTTCAATTTATTTGACTTGAATTTATACAAATATGAATGTATCTACACTTGTTTATTGTCTAGATAAATCTATATCTAGACAAATGTGTGTCAATTAATTTGAAACGGAGGGAGTACTGAGTAGGCCGGCGATAGTGAATGGTGGTGGGCGGTGTTGCACTGAGCATGCCATGTGGTCGGCAAAACCGTGCCGTTGACCACCACCTCAACGTCGAGGATGAAGAGGAGGAGAATGGTCACATAACATAATCTTCCTTTTCCTTTTGTAATTGATCACCCATGGCATGGACGCATGCTTCATGCAACTTTTGTAATTTGTAAGCTAAAATCAGGCTTTCTGCACAGTTCAAAATGATGAGTTCATCTGTACTAGTGTTACCAACTTACCATTTCTCCGCCCTTAATCCTGTGAACTTAACGTTCTCGATGCACACTTAGTATATACTCTTCTCATCGAGACACTATGTCATAAGAGAGCGCCATCTTCCTTTTTCTGTGAACGAAAGCACATAAATCCTATTAGGTGTGACACTTTGCTTCGGCGGAGCGTTTGTTCGTTCATGCGCATTACCACACGCTTTTCAGCCATTATAGCCTTCACTCCCTCTTTTTTTTAAAGGATGTCAGATGACGTTTATTTCTTAGATAGAAGAATTACATCATCCATTACAAACGGCATAATAAAATCTGGGGGATCACCATCCCACGATAGTCTAGATTTAGTTTCATACGCCTTCTTAGCCAACTGGTGAGTCACCGGTTTGCATCCCGCGGACAGTGCAGAAAACCAGTGTCCTGCATTGAGCTTGCTTTAACAAAGCATTCAACCATAATCGCTGAATATGGACTGCACACTTCTATAACACCATTGCATGCTTGTATCAGTTCAAGAGAATCGGATTCAATAGTCACTGGCATCTCGCCCAACTGTTCGATGAATTCCAAACCTTTCAGTAGAGCTAATGCCTCAGCCGTAGCTGCAGTCAGAATATGATCCATCGGCTGAGGCATTCCAGCTATCGCTTCTCCTTTATAATTTCGCAACACATCTCATACTGCTCCCGACCCATCTGCATGATATGATGTGTCAATATTTAACTTGTATGAGCAAGGTCTGGGTTTCAACCACTTGATACCTTCATTCCCTCTTTGTTTATCTATACATCCAATTTAGGGTCTTATGTTTGAAGTAAGAATTAAATACCCTATTTACTTGCCTACCCTCTACTTTCCCTTCTTATTTATGCAAGTCGTCCTTCCTCTTCTTCCTTGTAACATCTAGCCCATATATACTTTATTTGCTCAGCTCGATTACGAAACATGAAGATTATAATGGTGTTTTTTTCTGCTATGTCCATTATTTCTGCTTGGGAGGCATGGGGACAAGCAAATGTGGAGAAGTACAAGCATAGTATTGGATTCAAGAATAAAAGGGTGTGTGGGTTATTGTCTCCAGAAGGCCAAAGTACCCAAATCGCACGCTTCAACATCCTACGATCCTAACATAGACGTGTCTTTAGTTCTTTACTAAAGATCCCCGACCCATGAATTTGTATATCTGCATGAATGAAACATGTATCTTCCTTCCGCCTTTGTCCAATATTTCAAAAAGATAAGCTCAGTCGTACGAGAACTTCTCGACTTTCTTCAGCAATCAACAAAACGAGAGCACGTAGACATCTTGATTTCTTGAGGATCATACACATTGTTGGTTAACCGCAAAAAATACCGATCATGCAACTGACTGACAATATGATTTAACTTTACAACTCACGTAAATATATATTGAGAGCATGCACATTGAATATTTAACACGGATTGAAGAGTGGCTCACACCTTATTCCACTTCACTGTCAATGTGTATCTACTACACGCCTGGTCCTAGCTGGTGCCCATGTTGGAGTTGTCGTAACTATCTAGTTACCTCACTCAACTGATTTGATTACATCACATGTTGTGTTGTGACTCAGATGTACCTATGCATAATCATTTGTTTTACTTTGAAAACTTAAAATATATGGTTTGTGAATAAAAAGATGAGATCATTTGTACCAACATTATCATTTCGCTGTCCTTAATAGCTTTGAGTTACTCCTGCTCTTATTCAAAATTCTAGTAACACAATGCTTGTTAATCTCAACCTAGCATTCTCGATGTGCACTTAATAATCTCATGCCATTGACATACTCCATGTATAAGGATATTTTATGAACGAAATCATATTGATCCCACTACACTTTGCTCGGTCAGTTGGTTCACGCACCTTTGTCCGTATTAAATAACTATTGCCTTCACTCGCTCCTCTACACATCAATTTTAGCACAATAAATTTACTTAATTAGCACCTTTATTTTCCTACCCTCTACGCGCCCTTCTTATTTCTGCATGTCCTCCTTCCCTCGTTATCTCTAACCACATGGTGGTTCACATATACATCGGGTCTCTGTGATTCGTAGGGTTCTAAAAATGCAGGAATAGGAAAACCGTAGGATTTCAATGTCACGCCCACTCCAATCCTACAGGATTAGGATTTGATATGCATAAAATTTAGTTTGATTCCATGACAGGAAAAGGAAAGGATTCTAAAAAAAGAGCTTCTAGTGGACGTTAGATTTTCTATAAAATCAAGTGCAAAGGTTTTTTTAAGGAAAATTCTTATATGGTTCAATCCTATGAATCAAAAGACCAACATAGGAAAAGTTCCAAAAGATTTGATTCCTACAAATTTCATATGCAAACCCTTTTAATCAAAGAGGTCCTTCAGTTGATGAGCCTGTGGAGGCTGTCGATGTGACAGTTTTTTTTAATGTTTTGCTACCTTGTTGCCGGTCCATTATGGCTTAAGACGCATCGGGATAAGGAGTTGCCCCAGAGTGAAATACAACCTTAGCATGAAGAATAGAAGGGAACATGGATTCAGTTGTTCACTAGTCCAACGTTCCCAGAAGGCTCAATAGCATGTTTTCAATCTCGGTGACTGTTATCTCTGGTAAAGATTTGGGCTGCCATCATCATCCATAATGAGTTACTTTTTACCGACTTTGAGAAGAGGCGTCTACTCAGACTAGTCCCTTGTCTCCCGGCGAGAAAGAGAGACCAATCCATTCTGTCATTTGTGGTAATTTCATGTTTATTAGTACAAGAGCAACTATAGTTGGTGTTCTAAATTCTAGGCCTCTAAAACTGTTTTGCAGGCTCCTTTTAGCAGATCCGCCCAATTTTTATAGGCCTAAAAAAGTGTAAAATAAAAATCCATAAACAAGGCCTCTATACCTCATTTTTTTTTGTTGAAAAAATCACTAGTACATATCTGGCGTTTAAGCCACCCTGATCATAGACGAAAGCACTGAATCGCGATGGCTCACACTAAATAATGAAACAATACTTACTCAAGCTACATCATGTCTTACATATCTACTTATTGCACACATATCTAAACTAGAAGCATAGGGTTTGAGAGAACGTACATCCATCAGAGGAGTGTAGCAGGCTAATGTCTGCTCGGAGAAGAGGAGGAAGAGGTTTACGCTGCCCATCATCGACCAAGGCCAAACGCAAGAGAAGATGGCACCGCTTAGCTCGTCGCTGGAAAACCTTCGCTGCCGGGAGCAAGAGCTCGAGGGGAGGGGGGATGGTGGCAAAATTTCTTGCGGTGAGCCAGAGGGGTAAAATAGGGCAAGCGAAATGACGGGCGGTAACAAAATTTCTCCCGCTATATTTTGGTGTACGCGCACCATATCTAACCTTGCACGAGCTCGGCGACACGTTGTCCCTCACTGCACGGGAAAGAGGGTGGTGCTGGGATCGTTTCGACCATTCCTTCAGACTCAGACTCCCCGCGGTGCTTAAAATTTCGTGGTGGCCATCAACTAATTAGGTGTAGCCTAGTCCAGGAAGAAATTACATCCTGAAAGACTGCATGGAGCTGGTCCGACTAACACCACTACAGGAATCGCAATCTTTGCCGTGTTCCATGTGTAGCACGGCAAAGCCAAAAAAAAGCACGGCAAAGCCTTTGCCGTGCCATACACACGGCAAAGAGCACCACGGCAACGTTTGGGACGGCAAAATGGGCTTTGCCGTGTGAACCGCAGAAATGGCACGGCAAAGCCTTTGCCGTGTGCAAAATTGCACTACACGGCACACAAAAGTAACTTGACGCCGCCGCGGCCGAGACGGCGCCGTGACAGTGGTCCCACTATAGCTTTGCCGTGTGTCCTGCACGCGGGACCCTCCCTTGAATTTTGCCGTGCGCCGTGCGTTTCCGTGTGCCTTGTTCTGCCGTGACTTCTTCTTTGCCGTGCGCGTCGCACGGCAAAGGCTTTGCCGTGGTGTAGCTTTGCCGTGTGCCCTTCTCTTTACCGTGTCTACTTCTTTGCCGTGCGCCACGGCGATGCCGTGAGACGTGATTTGCCGTGCGCTTTCCTCAGATGAATGCACGGCAAAGGCACCGTTTGGTCCCAGGTTCGCAGCCTTTGCCGTGTGCATGCGCACGGCACAGACACCATTTGGTCCCAGGTGACACCCTTTGCCGTGTGCATATATACACGGCAAAGACACCATTTGGTCCCAGTGACACCCTTTGCCGTGTGCATGCACACGGCAAAGGCCCCTGCATATTTTTTTAAACCTGTTTTCCCATTATTCCCAGCAATTCAAATACCAATATCACAAATATGTACAAAGCCAACATCTGTGGCACAATAGCAACATATTTCAATGCATATAAACATCAAATACACAATACAATGATCTATTGCCATAAATAGATCACATACAAGATCCAACACCACAAATAGAGTGCATATGTCCATAATAAGGCCACAAATAGAGTGCATATGTCCATAATAAGTGCATACACAAGATCCATCAAGTGTTCCTACAAGTTCGCACAAGTTGCATATAGCAACATATAGAGTCCAAACCATATACATTGAGTCCAACCATACACATAGAGTTCACATGTAATCACCAAACGGCGAATAGCTCCTTCCTTCATGCACATCCTACCAAATAGAAATCAAAGACATGAGATTCATGTACAAGTCTAGAACTAAAAGCTCCAAAGTTTGACAAGTAAAGGAAAGATTCTTTAAATTTTGACAAGTAGAGAAACATCGCAATATACAAGGAATAAGGATCATGATCACAAGATAAACATAAAAATATATACAAGTGGCTCCCATGAGTTCTACTTCTATGGAAAAGATCATGTATTTTTGTATGGCTAAGTTTTTCTATGGCTAAGTTTTTCTATGGCTAAATTTCTATGACTAGGTTTTTCTATGACTAAGTTTCTCTAATGACTATGTGAAATTATACAAGTCACTAGAATGAGAGTACAAACCTAGAAGAGTGAACGAGCGAGCGGGTTGCCGGATTGTCCCCCCGTAGGAGGCGTCTCCATGGTCTGGTCCTGATGCGATGGTCCACCGTGCTCCGCATTGTTGGATCCAGCCGAGGCTTGTAGCTACAAGATGGAAAATTGTGAGCCTAAGTCAATATGCACTAGACATGTGGTATTTCGAGATTGGCACCTAACACGCAAGACAACTTACCCATGCGGTGAAGTCAAAAGGAGGTGGACTAACAGTAGGAAGAGTGGCGCCACTCGGCAGAAGGGCCTGCAAATCAAGCATGAGCGGGTAAGCTGTATGGAATTAGGATTCGTCGTAGGTCCTATGAGCAAGAACTTACCGATAACTGGGACTCGCAGGCTGTCATCCTCTGTGTAAACCACCCCAATATCTGATTCTGTTGCATCATCTGCTGCTGCTGCTGAGTAATGAGGGCCTCGGCCTGCTCCCTCTGTCTCCTCGCCTCCTCCAACTCGAGCTACGTTGTGTCATCGGAAGGTCATGGATATTGCCATGGAAAACATGGAATGAAGTGTGGATGACCAAGGAAGAAGAGCATACCTGGATCTTCTCAATGGCTCTAGACGACGCCGTCGGGCGGGACTGTATGGTAGAGGAGGAGCTCGAGGTGTCACGCCTAATCTCTCTCATAGACCGGACGGTCCTAGGATCGACGGCGCTATCACACATCCACAAGCGGCCACCCTTCCTGCCGCCTCCCATACGCATGGCAACCTCGGGGTCAAAGGGCTCGGTCTCAGGGTTCGACTCGCCATGTGATTCGGCGAACCCCAAACGGTACTCCTTGTCCTTGAGCTCGGCGTTATCGCTCACCCACGTCAGTGTCCCAGTCTCCTTGTCCTTCTTCTTACGATACTTGCTCCAGACCGCGAACAGAGAGGGCTCCGCGCCTAGCGCTTGTGCCTGCAAAAGAGAGCACGAAGATAGATCAAGAGGGTCGCATTTGCGGAATAAGGAACAGCATGATGAGCAAGCTTAGGAGAAAGCTTTTTCTCACCTCTTTCGCCTTGCAGACGCCGAGGGGATGCTGCCTTGCGTGTGTGATCCACCTTCCATCTCGGCTCTCCTTAGCCTTCCTTCTTCCTTCCTCCTCTTGTACTCGGCGCTTGTCCACCAACGGACCATAGCACGGTAGACTCCCTCTCTGGCGTGACCTACGAACGGAGGAGGTACCTGCATACACAAAATACACATATTAGTGAAAGCCGTACGGAGGAGGGCACCGCATACAGAAAATACACATATTACCTGCAAGTACTGCCACGGCTCCATAAAGATACCTCGGGCTTGAGACTTATCCATCCCGAGCTTGCGCTTCTCGGCGTACCATCTACGGACGCAGCCCACACGCGCCTCGTAGATAGAGTCAGTGACTTGCTTCACAGCCGCCCTGCGAGATACGGCAATGCACTCCTCGCGGGTATACTCCGGGTCCATCCGAAAGTAAGTCTACAAGCAGGATGAACATAGGTTAAAAGTGGCAGTAAGTCTACAAGCACTGATTTAATCTCAGCTTCTATCTTTTTTTTTAACGGAGCCTGTGTCTGTTTGATTCGTTCGTCTCTCTAGTCACAAGACTAGGTGTATTTCATTCCTTTTTTTGTTTAACCAATCTAGCATATAGTTTTATTCATACGGTGTGACTCAAACAAACCTAGTTGTGAGATTAGCATCACTCAAGGTAGTACTAGATTGAGCACTACAGCCTGTAGGTTATTGTAGCCAAATGTGTGATCTAATTAAATACTTTAAACTTGTCCATTTCATCATATAAGCAGAAGTCGGTTACAGACTAATGCAAAGTTGGATCAGATCGCCTCAGATTTATATCACAATTTCGATTTTGGTATATTCTTGAACTTGAACTTGTGCCAGTGAGATTTGAGTACTTATGCCAGTTTTGTGTAATCCATATAAAGCTTCTATTAGATATGATTACTTAGACCAAGTGGAATTACCGGTTATTTACTAACCTGAAACTATTTATGTATTAGAAGCAATGGATAGATGAAGTTTGTGGAGCCTTCCAAGTATAACATCCAGAAGCTGACTATGTACAGTCTATTCAAGAAGCACTTTCTTCATGTCTTATTGGAGATATTAGTTTGATCGAATAAGTAATCGAGACCAATGTGTAAGGATTATGGATATATTGTATAGCTCTGAATCATAAATACATTTCATCATTTTTTCCTTAAATTATGGGGAAATGCTGCTGAAAATTTCTGTATTTGCTTTTGAAGTTTCTGGACAGTACTTTGCACCTCAGTTTAACATACCATATGTGCCCAGAAATGGATCAAATTAGAACATTAGACTCATATTAGTGTTGTTGATATTCTGTAAAATTTTCAGATTTTTCTGAGAAGTTTGAATTTTCGGCCAAAATTTGACAAATTTCTGGACAGAACAGAAAATGTCAGTTTACCTATGCAAATCTGCCCAGAAATGGCTCAAATTAGAACAGTACACTCATTTTAGTGTTTATGATTTTCTGTAAATTTTTCAGATTTTTCTGAGAAGTTTGAATTTTTGCCAAAATTTGAATTTTTTGGCGCCCCAAACACCCAAAAGGGCTACCGAAATCTGAACCCAGGGTTACTATGGTCAATACTAAAGTACACACTGAAATACACATACTTGTTGAACCGTTACCCTCTTAGTTGTACAGAATGGCATAGATGAAGGTATCAAAAATTTAGAGTGGCATTTCCTCAACTTCAGTTTTTGTAATGGCATATATGCAATGTGTGAATTGGAGAGTGGCATAGAACCAATTAACCCTTAATTATTTTATTGCAGAATCTTAATGAATCACAATTCACACTAAAGACCAGAAGGAAAAAAATCTACATGCTGCAGGGAAGACCCGTGGGTGTTGATGTTCATGGAAAAGTTGAAGAAATATTCATTTTAGTTAGAAGTATATGACTACTTCAAGTACTCTTTTTGTTCGTGATACCTTTGCCCCCTTTCATATGGATGGTTACCGAAAGGTTGGTAGTCGAAGAAACTTACCCAGAACTCCGTGAGGACCCTCGCCTGGCAGTTCACGAGGAACTCGTGCTTCGTGCCCAAGGGATCTTTTGCACGCTTGTAGTGCCTCCAAAACCAAGCTATCTCCCAACGACCATTAGGCATTTTTACAGCCCCAGGCCAGTACTTTCTGATGAGGCATCCAAGGATGCTCGAGTAGGTGCGCACTTTTCTCCCCTCCTTATACAAGAACGAACTGCACAACAGAAAGCCAAAAAGGGGTATTAGCAACAGATGATGAAAAGTTCATTATTACAATATCAAAAGCTGAAAGGTTGTGAAAAAAAACCGTGTGCTCACCTTTTTCCTTCCGGTGTGAGCGTCACAATCCCACCCCTTTTCAGCCACCATTCCATAGTAGGTAGCATCGCCTGTCCCCGCTGGTACGGCTCCCTGGTCCCAGGCTCCCGAGGCATACCCGTGTACTCGGGCTCAACGTACTCGTCCGGTGCGTCCCAGACCCTCTCGTCCCCCTCCTCCTCCTCGAACTCGAAAACAGGCTCCGAGTCCTCCTCGTCGTACTCCCCCTCCCCGTCCTCCTCCGCCGAGTCCTCCTCGTCCTCCTCCGCCGCCGAGTCCCCCTCCTCGTCCTCCTCCGCCGAGTCCTCCTCGTCCTCCTCCGCCGCCGAGTCAACGAGTGGGGGAGAAGGAGAAGGACTAGGTGATCGTCTACCCTTCCTCTTCGAAGTGGGTGCCCTCGAAGTGGGTGGAGGACTAGGTGGACGTCTACCCCCCCTCCTCGAAGTGGATCCTGAAGCTCTCTGGTGGTCATCCTTCGAGATAATGCTCGAGACAGCCCTAACTTTCTTTGCGGCCTTCTTTGCTAAACCTGCTATTCGTCCTCCTTTTCCTCCTGGCATGTTTGAATCACCTGCATTCACAATTAAAAAAGTATCTATTAGATAGAGTTATTAGAATAATTAGAATACAACATAGCATAGAGTAGTAAAGTAGAAAGTAATAATTAGAATACAACCTTGCATGATACAAAATGATGTAGATGAAAGAAGAAAGTAGCAAAGCAAATAATTAAAATACATACAGTTCTTACAAGACCATATCATAGAGTTCTTACAATGCAAATAATTAAAATACATAGAGTTCTACAAATCAGTATTACATAGAGGACGACTACGAATTTTAGAAGCCTGTTTCTTGATCATCGCGAACAACCAACGGGCCACAAGCTTCGTCATCGCTATCCGGCTCCCCCCAATAATCAGGCATGTAACCTACAGGCGGTTCCGTTGACTCATCGGTGTCAAGGCCTGCTTGGAACCTGGCAAGCAAAGTCAAGTCTTGTGCGTTCTCAACCTCCTCGACTACATCGTCTTCCTCCTCAACATCCTGCGCATCGTCTTCCTCCTCTACGACCATGTCATCATCAGTCGGCAAGTTGATAGTGAAATTCCCTGGGAGCCCTTCTTCCTGGAAAAACACGCCGTCATATGTCGAGGGGTCAAGGCGACGGTAATCTTCTTCGTCTGGCTTAGGCGGCCTGTTGTGTGTCGGCACCGTGATCACGACATCCCAGCCCTGCAGACGTTTCTTGGGGTTCTTGCAGGGGTACGGGAGATAGAATACTTGAAATGCCTGGGTAGCCAAAATATATACATCATCTCCCGTGTAAACGGAGCTTCGCTCAACTTCGACCCAGCCAATTTCAGGTTTCCGTTTCACCCGATGCGGGTCGAACCAGTGACACTTGAATACAACGGGATCTAGGCCTTTGCCGAAACCATAAGGCAGCTCATATATCCCCTCGACTCTACCATAGTACTGGAGCTTATCTGAGCCTTCACACACGACCCCGCTATTTATTGTCTTCCGGTTGGCCCGGCGTTGTGTGTAATCATGGGTATGGAAGCGATACCCATTCACGTCATAAGCATCGAATGCATTGACGGGTGAGCTAAAGCCCTTGGCGATTTTTCTCAAGTCGGGATTCATCTCACTGTCAGTTTGTGCCTACAAGTTAGGTAGGAGAAGTTTAGTAGGAGAAGTAGTTGAATAATGTAGGCACTACGAGCAAAGTTATATAGAAAGGTACCAAATTCGAGAACCAGTTAATGAAACCGTAACCACCACCATTTTCAAAGAGATCCTCGTCGTCTTGGTCCGTACGACTCCTGCTTAGCTTCCAATATTTTTTATTGAATCGTCTAATGGCAATGAAAAGAGGAAATGTTAGCCACAAGCTAACGATTGAATGTTTGTGAAAAAAAACTAAGGGGTGAGCACTTACTCGATGTATGGCTTCACTTCATTCATGCTTTTCAAGACATACGAGTGGATTAAGCCCCATTCAGGATTCGTTATCTTGTGCCTCTTTGTGCCGCTTGATTTGCCACCTAACCCTATGAAGATGCCAAGCTTGGGTACATCTTCTGGGGGTGCGGCATTGTAACGAAGGATTGGATTGTGTCGAGTGGTAATGTTTACATCATAGTACTTTGTCGTGAAGCTTGACACCTCCTTGTTAAGGGCTGCCTCGGCTATGGATGCCTCGATCTTGCATTTATTGCCACAGTCCTCACGAAGCTTCTTTGTTTCTCTCTCAGGCGGATACTGCCAACGGGTCTGCACATTGGCCCCCAGTAACGCTTCTCGCGGGAGATGCAAGATCATATGTTGCATCGGATTAAAGAACCCTGGCGGAAGGAGCATCTCTAGCTTGCAAAGCAGCTCTGGTGCCTGTTTATCTAGCTTCTTGACCACTTTACGGTCTAACTCCTTAGCACAGAGCTGGCGGAAGAAAAAGCTCAACTCCGCCAACACTAGCCAAGTCTCCTCGTCGACATAGCCTCGAATCATGATCGGCATTATCCGCTGAAGCCACACGTGATAGTCATGACTCTTGAGCCCATGCACTCGCAACGTCTCCAGGTTTGCTCCCCTCATCCAGTTAGCTGCATACCCATCAGGGAAGAACAAGCACTGCACAATCCACTGGAATATTTCCCTCCTTTCTTGCCTTGTAGGGCAGAACGGGGCCTTTCGCCGTGTCCACGTGCGCCCTTTGACTCCAGGAGGTTTCATGTCCAAATCTGGCCTATCGCACCATATTTCCTGATCGAGTCTAGCCTTAACGTTATCCTTCGTCTTCTCGGTGTCCATGATTGTGCTCCAAAGGGCCTCGCCGATATTCTTTTCTGTGTGCATTACATCAATGTTATGCGGAAGCTCGAGGTCTTCAAAGTAAGGAAGCTTCCATAAGCATGGAATGTGGGTCCACTGGTGTGTCTCCCCGTATCCCACGAAACCATTCCCATCGGGGTTCGGCACAAGAGCCTCTAACTCGGCCTTGGTATCCTTGCCGGTCGGCAGATGTGGACGTGGAGTATGGACAGCCACGCCTTTCTTGAAGTTCTTTTTGTCCCTCCTATATTTATGATTGGTTTCAAGAAACTTTCTAGCTTCATCAAAGCAGGAATACTTGCCTCCATTCTTCAGCCAGAAGAAAGTCACAGCCTGCCTACACACCGGGCAAGGCCACTTCCCATGTGTACACCAGCCGCAGAACAACGCACGTGCCGGTAGGTCATGCAGTGATGTGTGGTACCAGACATACATATCGAAGTGCTTCTTTGATACGGCGTCGTATGTTCGGACCCCACGACCGTTCCACCCAACAAGCAAGTCATCCACTAGCGGCTCCAGGTACACGTTCATGTTCTTCCCCGGATATTTCGGTCCTGGTATTATCATCGACACAAACATGTTCTCGGATCTCATGACGACGCCAGGAGGGAGGTTCAGGGGAATCACAAACACGGGCCAACAACTGTACGTTGCAGCTGAAAAACCATATGGATTGAACCCATCGGTTGATATCGCAACTGCTACGCTCCTCGAGTCGCCCGCTTTCTCTGGGTATTTCTTGGCGAAGTTCTGCCATGCTTGACCATCCGACGGATCTTGTCTGTGTATCGCTTCCCCTCAACGGGCCATCGCATCTGTTGGGCAGATTCCTCCGTCATGAAAAGCCGTTGGAGCCTCGGCAGGAATGGAAGATAACGGAGGATATTTCGGGGAATCTTAGTCTGCCTCTTCTGTCCATCACCGGTGTCAACCTCGAAGTACCTAGAGGAATTGCAATGGATGCAATAGTTTCCTTCAGCATGTTCTTTTCTAAATAGCATGCATCCCTTTGGACAAGCGTCTATCTTCTTATATGTCATCTTCAGTGAACTGAGGAGTTTTGTCGACTCGTAAAAGCTCTTTGTCAAGAGGTGCCCTTTCGGCAGGATGCTGCCAATGACTACCAGAAGATCGTCGAACCGATCCCTAGATAAGTTACTCTGGCACTTGAAGGACATTAGGCGAGCCACGGCATCCAACTGGGTAACCTCTGTATGTGGATGAAGGGGTTTCTGTGTGGCAAACATAGCCTCGTAGAACTTATGTGTGTTCTCCTCCGGCTCCTCATTTGTCTCCGCCTCATGTGCATTAGGGTTTTCAGGTGCATTTGCATCAAGGAAGTCATCCAAGCACTTGTCAAACCCAGCATCAAATCCTCCCGCTGGCTGACTCGACTGCGACTGCTTTTTAGCACGTTTTGGTGCTTTTGTTGCTGGCTCGCCATGGCAAGTCCACCGACCGTATTCCGGTGTGAACCCGAATTTGATCAGGTGTAAACTCATTTCATCCTTCGACTTTCGTTTGCCATTACCACATTGCGCGCAGGGGCACAACACTTTTGCAGGTCTGATAGGGTCGGCAAACACACTGTCCACAAACTGCTCGGCCTTTTCTTGCCACTCATCAGTAAACTCCCCCTGACGGGTCCAGCCCTCGTACATCCACAAACGTTCCGGATCCATCCTCTTAACAAGTACAAAAACAGAGAGAGAACGATTTTCAATTTAACATGTAGTTACATCCGGTATTAGTTCGTTTAATTTTAACAATTACAGGTTTTACGCCATGCATCCACCTATCTCTCTAATAGGTAAAGATAAGTCCTAATCCCACCCGAGGATGTGCAGATTGGGTACGTTCTCCATGCTCTACCCCGCCCTGAGACAGAATTTCGGCAGCACCTCCCCGCTGTTCTCCCGATACACGTCTCGGCCAAAAGCCGAGAGGATGTGCATCCGGAGAACAACGAGGAGGCGCCACCGAAATCCTGTCCCGGAACGGAGCAGAGCATGGAAAACGTACCCAATCTACACATCCTCCGGCTGTCCAAAATGCGTGGACAATCCGAAAGAGTTACGGCCATAAATATGCAATTTAATGCATATTTACTCGCGTAACCCTTCCGAACGGGAGACGCCTAGGGTAACGCGACTGACTTGGTGATCTAGACACAAAAATAAAACCTAGGTACATGGAAAGATGGGCGAGAGATTTATACCCAGCGAGTCGTCGAACAAGATCCGGACGCCCCTTCAAACAGTCCTGCCACGCCGCCCCCCGTGCCCACCTCGAAGCATCGCCTGCATAGCGAGAAAAGAAATTAGGGGCATTTTTCTTGCATATTTATTTTAACTACCAGCAGCGAGGTGTAGACAAAAACTTGCATATACGTAGCCTGAGTTGTTTATATCATTAGACATATTAGTACCAACAAAGTTCTCTGCTGTAAAACTTGGTTCTCTTGATGTTGTAGAAGCATCAGATGCAGCAAAATCAGAAACATATGCCGGCATACAGACGAGCAGAGCAGGCCACAAATATTCACCTTCGCACGACGTGGTCGCTGGAGGAGCTGAATCCCGCGGAGTCGTCGAGGAAGCAGCAGTCCAGCACGGGGCGCGTGCGTGTACACCGTCCCCTTCAGCGCGTTGGCTTGGACTTCGAAGAGCCGCACCGTCTAGAAGGAGGCGGGAGGCGGCGAGGCCGGGTGGAGGCGGCGGGCTGGTGGCGGCGCCTCCGCGCGCGCGGAGGAGATGAGCGTGCGCGAGGGCGGGAGGCGGCGAGGCCGGGTCGAGGCGGCCGGTTCGGCGGCGGGCTGGTGCCGGCCCGGCGCTGGAGACGGCGGCGAGGGTGGGTGGCGGCGGGGTCGTCGGAGCGCGCGGGTAAGCAGTCGATTTGGGGATGAATCACTCGCGCGGAAGTGAACGGTGGGCCGCGCGCGGGCTGGTGTTTAGGGTTTCGGCCCTTTGCCGTGGACGGTCCTTTGCCGTGCTAAAGGTACGGCAAAGATCACAGCATAAATAAAACTAATGTTCATAACTTGCAACGTCCGCTTTAGTACCCGAGTGGCAGCAGCCACACCCTTGCCACCCAAACGAGCAGGGTTCGAATCTCATCCGGCCGGTTTGGGCCCTTTTTTTTGGAATAAATATTTCTTTGCCGTGTAAGGTAAGCTCTTTGCCGTGCGCTTTGCACGGCAAAGGTCCCTTTCCCGTGCTGTTTCGCAGGATGCACACGGCAAAGACTCTACTTTATCTTGGGGTTAGACCTCCCGCGCGCACAGACGGGTGTTTTCGCCGGCCGAAGCCACGGAATCCAACCAGATCCTTCATGTTGACCTAGGAAAATTGCATGTGGACCTAGGATATGTGTGAAAATGTGGTGGAGTTTTTCGTGCATACCCGGGGTGCACTTAGCACATTCCTGGAACTATAGGTGGAAATGTCGCGTTGCGGGTATACCGGACGCTAGAATGTGAGACAGGGTCCCAAACTTGGGTTTCCTTTTATCTATGGCCTAAACAAACCTAAACCTATGAAAAAGTACATTGGTGGAACCTCATGCGGAGAAATCTAGGGGGGTAGACCTCCCGGGCCCACAGACAGGTGTTTTCACCGGAGAATGACCGTCGGAGCCCCAGAATCCAACCAAATCCTTCATGTTGACCTAGGAAACTTGCATGTGGACCTAGGATATGTGTGAAAGTGTGTGGAAGTCCCAATGATAGAAGACATAGATCCCGGGTGTGACCGTCTTCGCATTCAGGCGATAACACTTAGCAGATTCCTGTAGCTGTAGGTGGAAATGTCCCGATGCGGGTATAGCGGAGGCTAGCTTGTTGTATAATGGATCCAAACTTGGGTTTCCTATGTAGATATAAACTAAACTAACCTAGACCAATGAAAAGTTTCATTGGTGGAACATCGTGCGGAGAAAGCTAGGGGGGTAGACCGCCGGGGCCCACCCTCTCCCCCCTCGAGTAGGATTTCGTTGGAGAACGACGGCCGGAGCCCCGGAATCCAACAAAATCTTGCATGTGGACCTAGGATATGTGTGAAAGTGTGGTGGAAGTCCCAATGGTACAAGACATAGATCCCGGGTGTGACCGTATTCACATTCAGGCGATAACACTTAGCAGATTCCTGTAGCTGTAGGTGGAAATGTCCCGATGCGGGTATACCGGAGGCTAGCTTGTTGTATAATGGATCCAAACTTGGGTTTCCTATGTAGATAATAGACTAAACTAACCTAGACCAATGAAAAGTTTCATTGGTGGAACCTCGTGCGGAGAAAGCTAGGGGTAGACCGCCGGGCCCCACCCTCTCCCCCCTCGAGTAGGATTTCGTTGGAGAACGACCGCCGGAGCCCCGGAATCCAACAAAATCTTGCATGTGGACCTAGGATATGTGTGCAAGTGTGGTGGAAGTCCCAATGATACAAGACATAGATCCCGGGTGTGACCGTCTTCACATTCAGGCGATAACACTTAGCAGATTCCTGTAGCTTTAGGTGGAAATGTCCCGATGCGGGTATACCGGAGGCTAGCTTATGGTATAATGGATCCAAACTTGGGTTTCCTATGTAGATAAAGGCTAAACTAAACTATAATGGACCCAAATATGGGTGATATTTGAGATAAAATATGTGCAGAAAGAAAATGTTGGGAAAAACAGGAAAAGACACGGCGTGATATGGGGTTTGCCGTGTACATTAATGACAGGTGCACGGCAAAGACACTCTTTGCCGTGCCAGATGCACGGCAAATTATCCTTTGCCGTGGCGACTCACAGGATGCACACGGCAAAGGCTCTGCTTTATCTTGGGGGTAGACCTCCCGGGCGCACAGTCGGGTGTTTTCGCCGGCCGGAGCCACGGAATCCAACCAGATCCTTCATGTTGACCTAGGAAAATTGCATGTGGACCTAGGATATGTGTGAAAAATGTGGTGGAGTTTTTCGTGCATACCCGGGGTGCACTTAGCACATTCCTGGAACTATAGCTGGAAATGTCGCGTTGCGGGTATACCGGACGCTAGAATGTGACACGGGGTCCCAAACTTGGGTTTCCTTGTATCTATGGCCTAAAAAAACCTAAACCTATGAAAAAGTACATTCGTGGAACCTCGTGCGGAGAAATCTAGGGGGTAGACCTCCCGGGCCCACAGACAGGTGTTTTCGCCGGAGAATGACCGTCGGAGCCCCAGAATCCAACCAAATCCTTCATGTTGACCTAGGAAACTTGCATGTGGACCTAGGATATGTGTGAAAGTGTGTGGAAGTCCCAATGATAGAAGACATAGATCCCGGGTGTGACCGTCTTCGCATTCAGGCGATAACACTTAGCATATTCCTGTAGCTGTAGGTGGAAATGTCCCAATGCGGGTATAGCGGAGGCTAGCTTGTTGTATAATGGATCCAAACTTGGGTTTCCTATGTAGATATAGACTAAACTAACCTAGACCAATGAAAAGTTTCATTGGTGGAACATCGTGCGGAGAAAGCTAGGGGGGTAGACCGCTGGGGCCCACCCTCTCCCCCCCTCGAGTAGGATTTCGTTGGAGAACGACCGCCGGAGCCCCGGAATCCAACAAAATCTTGCATGTGGACCTAGGATATGTGTGAAAGTGTGGTGGAAGTCCCAATGATACAAGACATAGATCCCGGGTGTGACCGTATTCACATTCAAGCGATAACACTTAGCAGATTCCTGTAGCTGTAGGTGGAAATGTCCCGATGCGGGTATACCGGAGGCTAGCTTGTTGTATAATGGATCCAAACTTGGGTTTCCTATGTAGATACAGACTAAACTAAACTATAATGGACCCAAATATGGGTGATATTTGAGATAAAATATGTGCAGAAAGAAAATGTTGGGGAAAACAGGAAAAGACACGGCGTGATATGGGGTTTGCCGTGTAATTTAATTACACTCTCACGGCAAAGACCATCTTTGCCGTGCAATACTCACGGCAAACTATCCTTTGCCGTGCTGGTTTGCAGAATGCACACGGCAAAGCCTCTGCTTTGTCTTGGGGGTAGACCTACCGGGCGCACAGACGGGTGTTTTCGCCGGCCGGAGCCACGGAATCCAACCAGATCCTTCATGTTGACATAGGAAACCTGCATGTGGACCTAGGATATGTGTGAAAAATGTGGTGGAGTTTTTCGTGCATACCCGGGGTGCACTAAGCACATTCGTGGAACTATAGGTCGAAATGTCCCGCTGCGGGTATACCGGACGCTAGAATGTGACACAGGGTCCCAAACTTGGGTTTCCTTGTGTCTATGGCCTAAACAAACCTAAACCTATGAAAAAGTACATTGGTGGAGCCTCGTGCGGAGAAATCTAGGGGGTAGACCTCCCGGGCCCACAGACAGGTGTTTTCGCTGGAGAATGACCGTCGGAGCCCCAGAATCCAACCAAATCCTTCATGTTGACCTAGGAAACTTGCATGTGGACCTAGGATATGTGTGAAAGTGTGGTGGAAGTCCCAATGATACAAGACATAGATCCCGGGTGTGACCGTATTCACATTCAGGCGATAACACTTAGCAGATTCCTGTAGGTGTTGGTGGAAATGTCCTGATGCGGGTATACCGGAGGCTAGCTTGTTGTATAATGGATCCAAACTTGGATTTCCTATGTAGATACAGACTAAACTAACCTAGACCAATGAAAAGTTTCATTGGTGGAACCTCGTGCGAGAAAGCTAGGGGGGTAGACCGTCGGGGCCCACCCTCTCCCTCCTCGAGTAGGATTTCGTTGGAGAACGACCGCCGGAGCCCCGGAATCCAACAAAATCTTGCATGTGGACCTAGGATATGAGTGAAAGTGTGGTGGAAGTCCCAATGATACAAGACATAGATCCCGGGTGTGACCGTCTTCACATTCAGGCGATAACACTTAGAAGATTCATGTTGCTCTATGTGGAAATGTCCCGATGCGGGTATACCGGAGGCTAGTTTGTGGTATAATGGACCCAAACATGGGTTTCCTATGTAGATATAGACTAAACTAAACTAGAATGGACCCAAATATGGGTGATATTTGAGATAAAATATGTGCTGAAAGAAAACGTTGGATAAACAGGGGAAAAAGGAAAAAAGATGGGCTTTGCCGTGTGCTCTAATTTTGGGATCACGGCAAAGATAGACTGTGCCGTGTACGGCACACGGCAAAGGCGCACTGGCCGTTCGCGCGCACAAACACAAATGAATGGCGGGAAAATTTCGCGCGCAAAAATTATTTGGTTATTCAAATCGTTGCCGTGCTTGACGGTGAGGTGCACGGCAAAGCCCTGCCGTCACCACGGTCCCGTCGACTGCGCGGAAGTGGTGGGCCAGACGTGACGATATGCCGTGCACTTTCTCTGCCGTGCATTTTTCCATGTCTTTGCCGTGTCCCCTTTTTTTACCGTGTACTATTTTTGGTCTTTGCCGTGGTTCGTTTCGTGGCCGTGTCGCCTTTGTTGTTTTGCCGTGCACTTCTTCTTTGCCGTGCCCCATTTTTTTTCGTAGCACGGGAAAGATGTCTCTGCCGTGCGAAGGTACACGGCAAAGCCTTGACGCACGGCAGCGACGATTTTTCCTGTAGTGCACGTTCATGATATTCTTTATACCGCTGGGTTTCTTCGCCCGTGGATCTAGCAGTGCAGCTGTGCGCACGCGAAGAAAGTAAAAGAACCGTTTCGAAAAAGAAAAAAAGATGCAAAAAGAATAGACGCCGGCTGCCTGGGCCACTAGAGTAACTCGATCGGTCCGGCCGGGTGCCCGTGATCTGCCGGGCAGCATGCGTAATGCGTTGCTCACCATGATCGTGACCACACCTAAGAACCACACCACGACCGTATCTAGTCCAACATCGATCTGAATAAGTCTGAAGACTGTTATTGCACTGAGCTAGAAGTACTACTACCAACGCGTTGACACTGCCGCTGCAGATCTACGACAGGTCGACCGGAGCCGGTCCTCTGCTAGTTGGTCTTCTACACGGCCCGTATTTCGCTGTGGCTTACAACAGTCCGATACCGGTCGATCTTATTTGACACTTTTTACTTGCATCCTCAAAATAGGCTTGCGCCCCGCTATAACTCTTTATTTGCCTACACGCTGTTTGTACTTATTTGTGCAAGACCTTCTTTATCTGTTCCTATAAATATCTAGCCTTATGGTACTAGCTCTTACACACACTTCAGTTGCTTGCACTATAGTTCCTCACCTCGATTGCCAAAGAACAAGATGAGTCGAGTATTATCTTTCGCTAGCTTGTTGCCATGACCATTTGTTCAGCTTGGGAGGCATCAGGACAAACAGGTGTACGGAACTAGAAACATGGACTTAGCCTCGGAAACAAAACCGTCTGTGGGTTCCAACGCTCATATGACTCACCTATACATCACGCACGCTATTGCATCTTCGTTCATGGCATTGCACGTTGGCAATTATGTCTGCTACATACACCAGCGGTAGGATAAATATGACTATCAACACATGATGTTCCATGCCTGTTCGCGCAACTTTTGAGAGCAATTGAAAGATGCAGCTAGTCGTCCCGCTGGCTCATACGCGGCCTACCATAGGTGCTGTGCGAAGTTCCAATCAAGCGTTTGGCCAAGGAGAACCAATCAACGGTTGAATGGTTAGGAGGATGGTTTTACTTTCAACCTATCAAAGTTCAAATACTAGATTTGACACTATTTTTGTGTTTTATAAAGGTGAATTATTCTTTCAGTGGGAATGAATGTTCCCTAGCGACACATTGATCAAGCCCGTTCTTCCTTGTTTGGTCCAAACCCATGCATATGTGCCACTGTTATA
This sequence comes from Poa pratensis, assembly GCA_947311845.1. Taxonomy (NCBI): domain Eukaryota; kingdom Viridiplantae; phylum Streptophyta; class Magnoliopsida; order Poales; family Poaceae; genus Poa; species Poa pratensis. The sequence continues at coordinate 13,986,494 of CAMZMU010000086.1, forward strand.
TATGCACGATTTCATAGCTCATGATCTCTACCTATACTACTCCTCTGATCCAAAATAAGTGTCACAGTTTTGAATTAGGATTAGTTCAATACCGCTTTTTTATTATGGATCGGAAGTATGTATATAGTATATATCATCGCCTAACAACCGTGCGTACATCATTGTTGTTTTCGGTCTTTTTACTTTTTTGCCACTAAAAATCGGGAATTCAACACGAAGTCTAACACACACAACACATTGCACACTCGATCCCCTCTACACCGCTACGCTAGGGCTCGCTTATGTCATGATGTTGCTCGCATTCATCCATCGCCTCCTTTCCTCCACCGCGCTATCTCCTATCTCGACGTCGCGCACGGCTGTCGCCTACCCTGCAACCACCGCCGCTTAGCACCTGAGCCTATGTTCGAGACTGGGCTTCCGCAGTGTCGTGGCTCGAAAGCCAGGCTGCCACGCCGAGCTCGTCCGGTGCGATGTGCCACCGGCACCAAAATTGGGCCACAAGGCAACGAAAGAGCGATGGAAGATACCCTGGGAAGTGCCACAGCTCGTCCAGCTACATTTTAGATGTATTCCTACTAACTGAATGGGATTGACTACCTCCTCGCTTCCGTACACATCCGATTGGGGTCCATGGTTGAAGTAAGAATTAACTGGCCCTCTTTACTTGCCTAGCCGCTACTTGTCCTTATTTGTGCGAGAACTTCTTTCTCTCCTTCCTATAGTAATATCTAGCCCTATGGTACTAGCTCTTACAAACACACCTATAGTTACTCAGCTGGATTGCCAAAGAACAATATGAGGCTAGTATTATCTTTCGCTAGCTTGTTGCCATGGCCATTAGTTAGGGCCCTATTCTCTCTTTGTCAAAATTTGGCGATCAGTCCCTACCGAAGTGTCGATCGGGATTGGGGGTGTGTGATCCAATCGCAAGCGCAGAGTAACTCGGGAAGGGATAGAACACGAGTGAGAGCTCGACACTCCTTGTCGGTTTTCTCACGTCGCTAGCTTGATCGATCGACAAATCGCCTCTCGTATGAGTCCAGTATCTCGCGTCCAGGTGGCTAGATAAGGGCCTACGGATTTCCTAAACTGATCTTAACTATTAATTTTGTTCCTTTTTGAAAAATAAAATACGGCGCAAAGATGGATAAATTTTATTTATTAGTAGCTCAAATAGATAATGTATGCGCCTGTTTTCATGGGTCACTGTGTGGTGTAGCTCCAAGGCATCACTCTTTAGCATGCAAGGTTAGTGCATCGATTTCCCCTTCAGAGAAAAAAATACACGTGTGGCTAAACTCATTTTTGTTTTCTGCATTTAAAGCAATGGACATAAATAATACGTGACAATGAAGATTCAAAACATTTATCCAAAGTGCATACGTGAGACTAAACTCAGTTTTTCACGGTTAAAGCCATGGATAAAAATAATAAACGGAAAAGAGGACCGTACCATTTACTGATTTACCTGAAGTTTGTAAGTGTGGCCAAAGTGGATAAAATTAATATGAGGCAAGGATTCGAACCTTACACGTGATGGGAAACGTACTTCGTACAGACCACTGCACCAATACTTCATTCACGTTTGTATTTCCATTTTGCTTACTTATATGAGTACCTAAACTTCGAATTTTGGGGCCCCCAAAATTTTGGGGCCCTGTGCCACCGGCACATATGGCACCACTGTGGGCCCGGGCCTGGTTAGGAGGCATCAGGATAAACAGAAGCGCCGAAGGAGAAACCTAGCCTTAACTTGGGAAACAAAACTCTACGTGGGTTCTCATTGTCACATGCCTCATCTGTCCTTATCGCACATCACAGCCTCTTCAATCTTGGCATTGCATGTTTTACGCCTATGTTGTCTTTGGACCTGCCACCGTGGGTATTCAAAGCCTTAATAAAGATCTGTTGTAGTTTCTTTTGGAAGGGAAGTACCTATTCAAAGATTGGTTACTGCTTGGCAAATAATATAATAAAAAAGTTTTGTGCACTATTTTGATGTAGTGGGCTATGTTGGAAATAAGCACGTGTGTGGATCGTGTGTGGATCCGTGTACGAGTTTATACGTACATGAGGTTGTCCGACTAACATGTGGTGGCCATGATCTTTCTGCCACTGGGTTTCTTCGCCCGTGGATCGAGCCATGCAGCTGTGCGGACGCGAAGAAGCTAAGAGAACCGTTTCGAAAAAAAAAGGAAAAGTATAGTAATCATCCGGGGATCTTTGGGAAAGATCACCCGGGTCACCCGTGTCCCCTTTTTCTGTTTAAATCCCGTTTTTGCTACCGTGTAGCAAATAATTGCCCGCTTTTGCTCCTATGTAGCAAAAACGGTTCGTCCAGAAAATAGATTAGAAAAAACCGATTTCGCCGGCGACCTCACCGGACTCGCCGGATCTCACCGGAGAGCTCACCGGAGATCCCGTAGCAAAACAGATGTGCTATTGTAGCAAAATCAATTTCGCCGGAGAAAAGACCGATTTCGTCGGCGGCCTCACCGGACTCGCCGGACCTCACCGGAGACCTCGCCGGAGATCCCGTAGCAAAAAAAATGTGCTATTGTAGCAAAATCGGTTTCGCCGGAGACATCGACAGAGACCTCGTCGGAAACATCGTAGCAAAAACTTTATCCTATTGTAGCAAAACACATAACAATAATAGCAAAAAAATTGTTATATTGCAGCATTGCAGCATGCACACGCCGCCGGAGAAGGTCTCCGGCGATGTCTCCGGCGAGAGTCTCCGGCGAAGTTGATTTTGCTACAATAGAACTTTTCTGTTGCTACAATAGCATAAACTTTTTGCTACCACGTCTCCGGCGAGGTCTCTGGTGAGGTCTCGGCGATGTCTCCGGCGAGAGTCTCCGGTGAAATTGATTTTGCTACAATAGAAGTTTTCTGTTGCTACAATAGCATAAACTTTTTGCTACCACGTCTCCGGCGAGGCCAGAATTTTTCCCTTCATGTTTTGTGTACGAACCGTTTTTTGCTACAATGCAGCAAAAGCGGGACGATTTGCAGCAAAAATCGGGAGTTTTGTAGCAAAAACGGGATTAGCCTATATTAGTGGACACGTGCCGGGCTGGCGACCCGGGGGATCGGACGGAAAGATCCCCCGGAGGACGCCTAGTCCTGTCCAAAAAAAAATGTGAAAAGAATAAACGCCGGCTCCCTGGGCCACTAGAGTAACTCGATTGGTCCGGCCCGGTTGGCCGTGATCTGCCGAGCAGCATGAGTAATGCGTCGCTCACCATGATCGTGGCCACAACACGACCAGTCCAACATAGTATATATATATATATATATATATAGTATATATAAAAGCTGTGCCGTTTCTCGTCCTGAGAGCGATCCACTTACTGTAGCAGCTATAGTAGTCACTGTAGAAAATCTACAGTGTTCTACAATGACTCGATCTCGGCCGTCGATCGGCGATCGGACGGCTCTCAGCACACGTCCGTGACGGTTTTGCAAAAAGACCCCTCCATAAACGGGCTGTGCCGTTTCTCGCCCTGAGAGCGATCCACTTACTGTAGCACCAAGTAGCCATGCGCCACAAAAAAAAATTCTGTGGCGCACCTGGCCATGTGCGCCACAGAAAGTAACATTTCTGTGGCGCACCTGGAAAGCTGTGCCGTTTCTCGCCCTGAGAGCGATCCAGTTACTGTAGCAGCTACAGTAGTCACTGTAGAAAATCTACAGTGTTCTACAGTGACTCGATCCCGGCCGTCGATCGGCGATCGGACGGCTCTCAGCACACGTCCATGACGGTTTTGCAAAAAGACCCCTCCATAAACGGGCTGTGCCGTTTCTCGCCCTGAGAGCGATCCACTTACGGTAGCACCAAGTAGCCATGCGCCACAAAAAAAAAATTCTGTGGCGCACCTGGCCATGTGCGCCACAGAAATGTGACGTTCTGTGGCGCACCTTGCCAGGTGCGCCACAAAAATGTTACTTTCTGTGGCGCATGGGGAGTGTGCGCCACCGAAATGTGACTTGCGCCACAATTTTTTTTTCCAGATCACACCCCCCTGTGGATCGCCTTTTCAGATTTGGAAAATTGAAAAGAAAATGATAAAACCTTCAAAAAATAAAATCTTTTGAGATATAGTTAGGTTTTAGTGTCTATTAGGTATAGAAATTTTGAAATATGAATTTTAACATTTTTTGCAAAAAACAGAAAAAAAGTTTGAACGGCCATAACTTTTGCATACGATGTCGAAAAAATGCGTTTAATATACCAAAAAATATTGTGAGAAAAAAGGAGCTCGATTTCACGGGGGTTTACCTAGTGAACTTTCTCAGATTCAGCAAATTCCAAAAGAGTAAAAAGTTATTTCAAAAAGAAGATTTTTTTCTACAAAATCGAAAAAAACAAAAAAATTGGAAAACAAATTTTGTGGCGCACGGTGGTGGGTGCGCCACAGAATTGTTGGGCGGGATTCGAAATTTGAATCCCGCCCAACAGCCCTTCTCTTCTTCCTCTTCTTTCTCCTTCTCTCCTTTCTCTCATTTCACTTCTCCTCCACTTCTCCTCTCCCCTTTTCTCCTCTACCTCTACTTCAACTCTACTCCGGCGACCTCCTCCTCCTCCACCACCTCCGGCGAGCTTCTCCTCCTCCTCCACCACCTCCGGCGACCACCTCCTCCACCACCTCCGGCGACCTTCTCCTCCTCCTCCACCATCTCCGGCGACCCTCCTCCACCCACCTCCGGCGACCTTCTCCTCCTCCACCACCTCCGGTGACCCCCATCCTCCACCCACCACCGACCAAGCCACCTACGGGCATGGTCATGGGCACCACGGCCTCCGACGAGCTCCGGCCAAATTCCGATGAAATGTTGAAATTCCGGCGGCCAGATCTAGATCTGGCCGCCCTTTTTTTTGAAATTTAAAAAAAATTGTGGCGCATGGTAGTGGTGTGCGCCACAGAAATATTTCTGTGGCGCATGGTTGGGGGTGCGCCACAGAATCTTTCACTTTCTGTGGCGCATGGGGCCGTGCGCCACAAAAATAAAAATTTTGTGGCGAGGATTTAGTGGCGCACCCACCATGCGCCACATAAAGGCTTTTTGGTGCGTCACTAAAAGGCCTTTTCCTACTAGTGGCGACGTGGCCGCGAAGGCATGGTCGTTGTGGAGCGAGGCCGGGAGGCGCCGCCGGCGCCGCTCGATCTCTAGATCCCGTGCCCGCTCGCTCGTCGGCATCGGTGGCACCGGGATGCGCTGCGGGTTCAGGTGCCAATGCTCGGGGAGCTTGACATCTGGCCACGGCAGCGGGGTTGCGTGGTCCCAGTACCACTGGCAATCCTCCTTGCGCACGTAGACGCGGGTGCGCAACTCGCCGCCCGGCGGCGCGAGCTCGAAGATGGCGGGGAGTGGCGCCGGGGAAGCAGGTGGGGAAGGGGAAGGTGTGCCGTAGCGGTGGCGGCCAGAGGATGACCCCGCCTCGCCGTCGTTCTTGGGCTTGCCGAACCCGGCCACCGGAGCGGCATCGCGGCGAGCGAGGTGGTGGAGGGGCTAGGGTTTGCGGCTTGGTCGCCGGAGAGGGAGCGGAGTGGGCAGTGGATTAGGTGGGGGCTGCCCGTCCCTATCCCCTCGCATTAAAAAGGACTGGGCCATGGGGAGGCTGACCGGTGTTGTGTCGCTGCCAGGTGGGCTCGGGGGAGGACAGCACGCGTGGCCGCGCGGACGCGTTTTCACTCCGCCGCGCGTTCGCCCCGACGCATCGGTGGCCCAAATTTGGGCCAGGGATGTGTCGGGGCGGACGCGCGGCGGACCAAAAAACGGAGCTCGGTCCGTTTGCGTCGCCCCGTTGGGCCATGTTTTTGTCCCTCGCGGACATAAACGGAGGCGCGCGGACTCGATGCATCGCCCCGTTGGAGTCATCCTTACTTGCACAGCTGCTGCTTGTCCTTATTTGTGCAAGACCTTCTTTATCTCCTTCCTATGAATATCTAGCCTTATGGTACTAGCTCTTACACACACTTCAGTTGCTTACCCTATAGTTTCTAAGCTCGATTGCCCAAGAACCAGATGAGTCTAGTATAATATTTCCCTAGCTTGCTGCCATGTCCATTTGTTCAGCTTGGGAGGCATCAGGACAAACATGTGCGGAACTAGGAACGTAGACTTAGCCTCGGAAACAAAACGGTCCGTGGGTTCCAACGCTCACATGACTCACCTATTCATCAAGCACGTTACTACATCTTCGTTCTTGCCATTTCACGTTGGCAATTATGTCTGCTACATACACCAGCGGTAGGATAAACTAGACAACTTAGCGCGGCAATGCCGCGCCTGTTTGGTAAATTTCAAATTTTGAAATGTCCATATTCAGAAGTTTTTCGAATCTGGAAATTATTGCAATTCAAAAAAGTGTGCGCTTAAAAAATGTTGTAAATTTGGAAATTGTCCGTATTGGAATGTATTGAAATTTGAATTCTTTTAGAAATGATCATATAGATATTTAAAATTGTAAAAATTGGAAGTTTTTCAAATTAAAATTCTCGCGGTATATACCACGCCTGTGTTGTTAGAAGAAGAAATAGTGCGATGCAAGAAATTCAAATTTGTGAATGTCCGCATTCAAAAGTTGTTTAGATTTAAATCTGTTGAAATTAAAAGAAAAGTTTACACTTATAAGTTGTTCAAATTTAAAAAATTGTTAGAACCGGGAAGTTATTCATATTTGATTTTTTTAACGTTTATTGAATGTTCAGGTTTGGGAGGCATTTAAAATTTTGAAATATTCAAATTTGAGTTTTGATCACATGCCAGAAGGAGAAACCATTTTTTCCAACATGAAATAGATAAAATAGAGGGAAAATGACCAAGAAAACCTCTATAGTTCTCTTACAAACATTTAATCATGATTCGCAAAATTAAAATATTATTATGTTGTTAAAGAAAGCTAGAATAAGAGAAATCAGCTTTATGACTAAATTGACCACAAACAAATGAGTGAACCAGCTGCCGGAAAATATGTAGATGCATTAAGACTAAGAAATAACACTTTACATATAACATGAGCTAAAACAATACACCAATGTGTGAACCAATACAACAAAACAACCGATGGAAAGAAACAAAAGATCCAAATTGTCTACAGTCATCCAAAATGTATATATACACTAATTGTTGCATCAAAAAGTTAGTAGAGGATGTCACAGGGAGAGGATATATTACTAAAAAAAAATAGCACACAAGATTTTCTCAACTCCATCCAACATCAATCCTAAGTTGTAAGACCAGTAAGCAGTAACCCCACATGACTAATTCGCAGAAAATAGAGCACCTCCAGCCAACCGAGCAACATTCCCCTTGTCGACCTAGCAACCTGAGATAAAAGTGGCTCCATTTGCAGTAGGGGATTAGAGCTGGAGCACCATGGCAACCAATGTTGTTGGTGTCTGCTATGGTAGCGAGGATGTGTCTTGAACCCGCCCGGCCATACGCAGGACACAACACAATATGCCAATATTCATTATTGTTTTTCTAAGACGTTCTTTCAAGGCAATTTGTATGATATCATTCGTTATCTTCATACAATGCTTGTAATTCCAATGATGTTTTAAACATAGTACATGAACATACAAATATCATGAAAGTTTCAAAAAACATACATGGCTAGTAAAATTCAACCTGATGGAGGCAAACTTACTTAACAATGCCCAGCTCAAACCTGCATGACAGCGAACCAAAACCTTCTGAACTGTCGACCACGAGATCGTAGCATCAGGTCCAGGTGCCATCCACGGGGTGCGAGGCCAGCGGCATACCAGAACAATTCGTCAAACACCATGAGGGCATTGCCTTGCACAAAGAAATAGGGAGCAATCAGTGGAGTATAGAACGATTGGATTGGGAAGAGAAAATGACCATCGTTTTGTAAGGAGAGTAGTCCACGGTGACGACCATGCCTCTAGAAGATGGGAAGCTAGCTAGCCCTGGCCGTCCCGACAGCCAAGCGCGCACGCGCAGCTCCCGGTTATACTGGAGCCGACACCACGCCGCCACGCACCCTCCTCGCACGGCCGCGTGCCTGCGCGATCGTGCTCGGGGCGAGCTCGAGGAGGCCTCGGAAGGCAGTTGCGCCGCCTCCCACTGACGCTGTGCACCGCGCGGCCGCGCCACCGGCACGTCCGCGACCTGGACGCTCCCGCTCGCGCGTCCGCCTCGCCTGGCCGTGCGTCGCGCCGCCATGTCCATGGCTGCTGCTGCGGGATGCGAAGAGGATGCCGCGGCTCTTGCTCCCGACACGTCCGCCACTTGGCCCCGTCGCCCGTGTGATCGCTGCCTGCTCGCGCGGCCGCCCGCTGGCCGTGCCGCCAGCTCGTGTGGCCGCCTGCTTGCCACGCTGCCCGCGGCCACCTGTCGGCGCTGGGCCAGTGCTGCGCGTTCCTGATGACCTGCGGGTCCTTCAGGATCTTCCGTCCGCCTCCCCCTTGCTCTACTTTGATCTGTCGCTGTTTCATCCACTGCGGGAGGTGCTCGTGGACGACCGGATAACCAGCTGCGCGCGCGGTGGTAAGCGGGCACGTGGCGCTCTGTGATATTGGCGGCGGAGATGGCCGGAGTTGCCGGCGGCGACCATAACCGCGGTGGCGGACGGCGAGCTCGGCGGCACGACAAAATAGGTCACAGGGAGGACGGGGAGGAAGTTCAACAGGACGCCAATCACACCACAAAGGCTATGGGAGGTTCAACAGGACCAGAAAAAGCTGAGGGCGACCGGAGCGAGCGCGCAGAAGATGGAGCCGATTCAGAGGATTCACTGCGTCCCAGCTCATGGTCGCCAGGGAGGAGGTAGAGGAGTTCGATGCGGTCACGGCGGTGCCCTTCGTTTCTTCCGCGGCGGCCAGGGACGGCAAGACGACGGCGAACCACGCGGCGGCGCCGATTCCGTCGCGCACGCTGTAGCCCAGCAGACGGCTATCGGCGAGGAGGGAGATAAGAGGACGGCGGAGATCCCCGCGGCCGTAGATCTGAGCGGTGAGGACTGTAGCGGCGTGGTGGCGCATTGGCGGCGGCGACGACGCCGTCGTAGGAGAGCCGCAGGAGAGAGAGGAAGAGGAGAAAGAGGGATTGTGGATACGGTTTTGCGAAAACGTCCCTGCCTTTTCCGGAATTTGCGATCCGATCCTTGGCGGGGGTTTTCCGCAAAAGCGTGCGCTAAATTTCGTGCGGGGGGGCGACGTGTCATTGAGCGATTGGTAGAAACTCGACTGCTACAGTAATACTGTAGCAGGGTGAGCGCGAGCGCATCTGGACCGTCCGACGACGCGATCGGACGGCCAGCGGCTTTGGAGCGACGTGGATGCCCGATCTGAGGGCCAATGCCACTTCTCACAACTTTTGAGAGCAATGGAAAGATGCAGCTAGTCGTCCCGCTGGCACATACGCGGCCTGACATTGCTGCTGTGCAAAGGTCCAACCAAGCGTTTGGCCAAGGAGAACCAATCAACGGTTGGATGGTTAATTAGGAGGATGGTTTTACTTTCAACCTATCAAAGTTGAAATACTAGATTTGACTTGTATCCGTTTTGGACTGGATACGGTATTCTGCCTAATACACCCCCTCAATCTAAACCGTCGTGAACAAGGTTGAGATTGGAACTAAATCGTCCAAGCAACTGATGACTAACAGGCTTAGTGAAAATATTAGCAAGTTGATCTCCAGAAGCAATGAAGCGTACGTCGAGAGCACCTGAAGCAACCTCCTCGCGCACAAAATGGAAATCAATCTCGATATGCTTGGTGCGTGCATGAAACACCGGGTTGGCAGACAGATATGTGGCACCCAAGTTATCACACCATAAGACAGGTGGCTTGGGCTGAGGAACACCAAGTTCCTTGAGTACAGACTGGATCCATGTAGCTTCAGCTGTACCATTAGCAAGAGCCTTGTACTCCGCTTCTGTACTAGAGCGGGACACCGTGGGTTATTTCCGAGAGCTCCAAGAGACGAGATTGGGTCCAAGAAAAATAGCAAACCCTCCAGTAGAGCGGCGGTCATCAGGGCAACCGCCCAATCAGCATCAGTGTAAATATTTAGAAGAGTAGATGAAGACCTCTGAATTTGTTAGCCAGTAGAAACAGTACCCTTGACATACCTAAGGATCCGCTTGACCGCTTCATAATGATCAGTGGTGGGCTGAGCAAGAAACTGGCAAACTTGTTGACCGCAAACGAAATATCAGGACGGGTTAACGTCAAATACTGGAGTCCTCCAACCAAACTCCGATAGCGCAGAACATCATCGGCAGAAAGAGCGGCACCCTGAGCTCGAGAGAGCTTGTCAGACGTGGACATCGGAGTGGGGACTGGACGACAATCCTCCATGTGGGCACGATGAAGAAGATCCAAAGCATACTTATGCTGAGTCAAGTGCATGCCCGCCGGGGTGTGAGAGGCCTCAATGCCCAAAAAATAGTCAAGACGCCCAAGATCCTTGATAGGGAACGCTTGTGCCAAGACGTGCACAAGGCGATCAACAACAACAGTGGAGGAGCCTGCAATCACAATGTCGTCTACGTAGACCAGCATGTAAATAGTGACACCACCATGAGAGAATAGAAATAGAGATGTATCGGCTTTGCTGGAAGTGAAACCGAGCTCATGAAGTTTGTCACTCAGACGAGCGTGCCATGCACGAGGGACTGTTTCAGACCATAAAGAGCACGCTGAAGCTTGCAAACATGCTGAGGGTAGCGAGAGTCCTCAAATCCAGGAGGCTGCTGCATATACACATCTTCCTCAAGAAAACCATGGAGAAAAGCATTGCTGACATCAATTTGGCGAAGACTCCACCCGCGGGACACAGCAAGAGACAGAACCAGGCGAATGGTCACTGGTTTAACAACAGGACTGAAAGTGTCATGGTATCAATACCGTGCTTTGTGTAAAGCCGCGAGCAACTAACCGAGCCTTGTGCTTGTCAACTGAACCATCAGGATGGAACTTTGTTTTGAATATCCATTTACTGCCAACAATATTTGTGCCAGGAGGACGCGGAACAAGCTGCCAGGTCTGAGTACGCTGCAAAGCATCAAATTCTTGTTCCATAGCAGTACGCCAGGCCGGTTCAGAAAGTGCTGTGCGATGAGAAGCAGGAATCGCAAGAAAAGCTCGTCGACGACGATAAGGATCATACCGAACAGTTCCATCGGTGAATATCTTGGGACGGTGAATATTGTTGCGGCGCCGAGTGACCATGGGAGACGCTGCCGATGTCGTGGCAGGAGGCGCCTGGACAGAATCCGCAGGAGAGGCGGACTCGCTGGTGTTGACAGAAGAAGGCGAAGCAATCATCTCCTGGGCCGAGGTGTCATGGCGCGGTGGACTAGGAGCTGGGCTAGGCGGGCCAGACGGGCCAGCCGAAGCTGGGCTAGCCGGCCCCGTCGGAGAAGCTGGCCTTGAGCCAGGAGGCGAGGCCTGCGCGGAGGGTGGCGCAGGCGCGTTCGACGAGGCATGCATGGGCCGCCCATGCACGTCGGAGGCTGGCATGTTTACGTCGATCACGGGAGCAGATTCCTGCACAGGCAAATCACAAGCAACACCAGGTAGATCAAACGGCAACAAAGTCAAATCATATTTACGCATATTAGGACCCTGGATAGCTGGCTCTTGTGCAGGAAAGGTCACCGGATGTAAAGAAGAAACATCAATGACAACACCCGGTGTGGCAAAGGGAAACACTGTTTCATCAAAAATGACATCACGAGAAATATAGATACGACCGGTGCTGCGATCAAGACACTTGTAACCCTTGTGCAAAGGACTGTAACCAAGGAACACACACATCTTGGAACGAAACTCTAGTTTACGCGAATTATACTTGCGAAGACTAGGCCAACACGCACAACCAAAAGTGCGAAGAAACGAATAATCAGGGGGCTGGTTTAGTAACCGGGTAATGGGTGGAAGATTGTTGAGGACAGGAGTGGGCATCCGATTAATAAGATAACAGGCTGTGAGAAAAGCTTCATCCCAATAACGTAACGGGAGGGAGGAGTGGGCAAGGATGGCTAGCCCGGTCTCGACAAGGTCAACAATACCATTTTGTTGGGACGTATGGGGGCATGACACACGATGAAGAATACCCGTCCTACGAAAATAAGCGTTGAGGCGATGATACTCACCACCCCAATCGGACTGCACAGCACGAATCTTAGTGTTAAGAAAACGCTCCACATGAGTTTGAAAGAGATAAAAAATGGCCTCGACATCAGATTTGTGTTTAATTAAATAGATCCAACAATGGCGGCTATAGTCATCAACAAAACTAACGTAATATTTATAACCTCCAGAAGAGGGCAACGCAGGACCCCAAACATCTGTATGAATAAGCTCAAGTGGTGCAGTGGAAACACGATGAGAATGAGTATAAGGTAATTGATGACTCTTAGCACGTTGACATGCATCACACACTGATGACTCAAAATCTGATGAACACGAAAGAAAATTGTTCTTGACAATACTTTGAACTACATTATTAGACGGATGACCAAGCCGTTGATGCCATTGCCTAGGAGAAAGCTTAACACTAGCAGCAGCATGCCGAGTAGACGATGACGCATGATGAAACGGAACCGGATATAGACCCCCTTGGCTTCTACCTTCAAGAACGATTTTGTTCGTGGCCTTGTCCTTAACACAGAAAAAATCTCGATGAAATTCAATGAAGACGTTGTTATCACTAACAATCTTATGAACGGAAAGCAAGTTTTTGCTAATGTTAGGGACATGAAGGATGTTTTTAAGAGCTAGAGAATGCATAGGACCAGCTAACACAGAGTGCCCAATGTGCGAAATAGACAGACCTGCTCCGTTGGCGACCTGGACTTGATCCCTGCCGTGATATGGCTCCTGAACATGGAGCCGCGCCATGTCGTGAGTGAGGTGGTCGGTGGCGCCGGTGTCCATCAACCAATGAGGTTGATACTCAGGATGGTTCTGGCTGGTAGAGGCGGCGTTGCCGGAACGAGAATCATCACCACCTTGATGCCCTTGGTTGTAGCGGCGACATGCCAACGCATCATGACCCCATATGCCACAAATTTGGCAGCGTGGTCGAAAACGTCGTCCACCGCGACCGCCTCCACGGCCGCCGTTCTGTCCACCACCGTTGCGGCCGCCTTGCTGACCGCCGTTGTAGCCACCTCCCTGGTAGCCCTGCTAACCACTACCTTGGCCATACGGGCCACCACCGCCGCCTCCTTGGCGACCACCGTTGTGGTAGCCGCCGCCGTTGTAGCCACCGCCGTTGTAGCCACTGCCTTGGTAGCCACTGTTGTTGTAGCCACCGCCTTGGTAGCCAACGCTGTTGTAGCCACCGCCGGGGTAGCCACCACCTTGCTGCGCACCTCCCCTGCCTCCACCTTGATAGCCACCGCGACGAGCAGCGTTGGCCAAGGAGGAGAAATCAACCTCGTGCCCGGACAGGTCATGCATGGCCTCATGAGACACAAGCATCGAGTAGAAGTCAGGGAGCTGGATGACGGCGTTGGGGTTGGTGTTGGAGAAGACATTGAGGGACGCCTGAAGAGGGGCATAGGCGCTGCCCAAACCAGCAAGTATGTAGTCGACCAATTCTTCATCGGGCAAGGGAGCTCCGACGGAGGCCATGGCATCAGCAAACCCCTTCATTACGTGAAAATAGTGAGCTGCTCCCATGTCATGTCGCCTCGTCGTCGCCAGCTTGCGACGGTATGCACGGACACTCGCCTGTCCCTGGGCGGAGAACATGGAGCAGAGGAAGCTCCACACGGCGGCGGAGGTCGTTCGCCCGATCATCTGGGCGAGAATTTCCTCGGTCATAGAGCCGAGTAAGACGCTTAGGACGCGCTGATCAGCACGCACCCAGGCGGCGTAATCAGGATTTGCCTCAGTCTTTGCAGCATCGCCGGTGCCGGTAGTGATGGTCTTCGGCGGCGCAGGATGACTACCATCGATGAAACCTAATCGACCCGAACCAGTGAGATTGGGGATGACCTGGGTCTTCCAGAGGAGGAAGTTGCTCCGGTCCAAACAGACGGTGATGGTGTTGGGCTCGCCGGTCGGAAGGGAGCCGGCGGCGGAGGAGGACTGGGCGGCGGAAGTCGTCATCGCCATGGCGGCGGAAGAGGAACCCTAGAGCCTCTCGCTCTGATACCAAGTTAAATTGGAATCGATTGATTTGTGTGCCGTGGTGTTGCCCCACGGCTGACTCTTGATTTATATTAACAAATAACAGATCGTGTACAACAAGGACTATACAACAAGGACTCGTATCCGTTTTGGACTGGATACGGCATTCTGCCTAATATGATCTAGCCCGTTCTTCCTTGTTTGGTCCAAACTCATGCATATGTGCCACTGTTATATATGCACGATTTCATAGCTCATGATCTCTACCTATACTACTGCTCCGATCCAAAATAAGTGTCACAGTTTTAAATTAGGATTAGTTCAATACTGCTATACTTATTATGGATCAGAATTATATATATAGTATATATATTATGGGAGCGCCGTTTTGGCTCCCGGGTGTAGATGCACCCGGTATTTTCAAAAAAAATTCAAAATTTGAAAACTCATCAAAAAAATCTGAAAAAAATCATGCACGTACATGACCATGGTACGCACCCCCGTATTTTTTTCGCGCCAAAATGACATCGTACGCGACCTGTACAAAAATGACAAATTTCCTGTCAGAAAATGAGATTCAAATTTGAATTTCTGACAGGAAATTTGTCATTTTTGTACAGGGCGCGTACGATGTCATTTTGGCCTGAAAAAAAATACGGGGGTGCGTACCATGGTCATGTACGTGCATGATTTTTTTCAGATTTTTTTTATGAGTTTTCAAATTTTGAATTTTTTTTGAATATAACGGGTGCATCTACACCCGGGTGCCAATACGAATTTCCGATATATTATCGCCTAACAACCGTGCATACATCATCGTTGTTTTCGGTCTTTTTTACTCTTTGGCCACTAAAGTTCAGGAATTCAACAAGAAGTCCAACACACACAACACATTGCACACTCGATCCCCTCCAGCCTGCTACGCTAGGACTCGCTTATGCCATGATGTTGCTCGCATTCATCCATCGCCCCCTTTCCTGCACCGCGCTGTCCCATGTCTCAACGTCGCGCACGGCTGCCGCCTACCCTGAAACCACCGCCGCTTAGCACCTGCGCCGATGTTCGAGACTGGCCTTCCACACTGTCGCGGCTCGAAAGTCAGGCTGCCACGCTGAGGTCGTCCAGTGCGATGTGCCACCGGCACCAAAATGGGGCGACAAGGCAACGACAGAGCGATAGAAGATACCTGGGAAGTGCCACAGCTAGCCCAGTTTACATTTTACATTTTAGATGTATTCCTACTAAAATTGAACCTCCTCGCTTCTGTAGACATCCGATTGGGTCCGATGGTTGAAGTAGGAATTAACTGCCCCTCTTTACTTGCTAGCCGCTGCTTGTCCTTATTTGTGCAAGACCTTCTTTCTCTCCTTCCTATAAATATCTAGCCTTATGCTACTAGCTCTTACAAACACACCTATAGTTCCTCAGCTCGATTCCCAAAGAACAAGATGAGGCTAGTATTATCTTTAGCTAGCCTTGTTGCGATGGCCATTAGTTAAGCTTGGGAGACATCAGGACAAACAGATGTGCAGATGTGGAAACGTAGCCTTAGCTTGGGAAATAAAACGGTACGTGGGTTTCGATTCTCACATGCCTGACCTACCCATACCGCACGTTACAGCGTCTTCGATCTAAGCATTGCATTTTGACAAGTATGTCTGCTACATACACCAGTGGTTCTAGAGATCAAATTAGTATACCATATGCTGTCTTTGGACCTGCCACTATGGGTATTCAAAGCCTAATCAAAATCTGTCGTAGTTCCTTTTGGAAAGGAAGTACAGATTCAGAGATTGGTTACTACTTGGTTGCTTGGGACGCCGTATGTAAACCAAAGCCAATGGGTGGAGTTGGCCTGCACAATGTCAAACTGATGAATGATGCCTTACGAGCTTGGTGGTGATGGCTTTCTCGCCCAACTAGTGATAAACCCTGGACAGACCTGGGGGCTGCTGTCCCCAAACTACGGAGGAATTCTTCTGCGCGGCCATTTCCTGCAGTCTTGGCAAATGCAAGAAGACTGTCAGTTGGATCAGCCAAGCATCTTGCTCCGGATCTGTTTTAATACATCTGCAAAAACGGCCCAATCAAGGACTGTCGGAGACGCGCTTCAGAATGACACTTGGATAGCAGATATCAGGGTCGGTCAACCTGGCAAGTCTTGCCCGTGCATAGTTATGTGAGCTCTGGGACCGGGTTAGCACTACTGAACATAGATAGAACTAGCATGTCACAAGTTAGATCATATGCACAGTTCAGTGTGTCGAGGTACAAGCCTCCTCTTTCTGACTTTAAGTATCTAGGAATGCTTCTGTTTGATTTTCCATATGGATGGAATACAACAGTCGACCTCACTGCTATTGCCCATTTGTTTGTACTGAGGTATTTGAAGGTTTTAGCACTAACAGCAGGCGTAGCGCTCCCTACTGAAATTCAAAGGCTCATGCATTTGGAAACTCTAGAGTTAGTTTGCCAGGCCACACAAAGCTCTCCATCAGATATAACTTGCTTGGTCAACATGTTCCGTCTTATACTGCCAGATGGTACAATGCTACCTAAAGGGATCCAGAACATGAAATCGGTCCGCACCCTGCATTGTTTGGGCATGTCAAAGAGCCCGCTGGAGGATATCAAAGGCCTGAGCCAGCTGACCAATCTGAAGGAATTGGAATTAAGCACGCCTACACGGCAGTGCTTGACGGTTGAACGTGACGAGGCTTTGGTTTCCTCCATTGTATTGCTACGATACCTCAAGCATCTGAACCTCGATTGCGATAGTGAATGCGATGACTATGAGAGCCTGTCAGAGGGATTATCTGATCCTCCTCCCCATCTCAAAGTACTTGATCTTGAGACATGGAAGTTTAGTATGGTGCCCAAATAGATCGGTGAGCTAAGTTGCCTCCGGATGCTATCTCTGCATGTCCTGCACCTGTCGAGTGATGAGGTTCTTGTTCTTGGAGAGCCCCCCTCCTCATCTTTGCCATGTTAAACGTGTCGGAAGTCTCTCAAGACAAGGTCATCGTCAGCACCGGGTTATTCCTGGTTTTGGAGGAGTTTAAGTTCTTGTCTGATGAAGATGTCAGTGCGGTTCTGAGCTTCAAGGCAGGAGCTGTGCCCAAGCTACAAACACTCACCCTGCTATTCGGCTGGAAAGAATGGAGAGACACTACACCAGTCGGCATGGAGTGTCTACCCTGCCTCCGGAACATCGGCGTGTGGCTCCGTCACACCGATCTCGAGTCCAGCAAAAATCAGGAAGATGTACGCGCTGATGTGGAGCGGTCGGGCCCACTGTTGTGCTGGCACATGGCACATAATTTTTTAGGGGCCCCAAATGTTTTTATATTCAGTATACCCTAAGCAGAAGCAGGTTTCTGAGCGATGGCTTCATGGGCCATCCGAGCGCGAGTGAGCGGAGCGTTGTCGTCCGCGCAGCATGCCTGTGGGCTGCTTCCGGCCGTCCGAGCAACGTGGTCGTGGACTGCTTCTTGCGTCGCATAGTCGCTTACGAGTTAATATTGTATTCCCTCCGATCCACTGTAAGTGTCGTGAGAAATGAACTAAACAAATACAATTCCTAGCACAACTGGCGACACTTAAATGGGATCAGAGGGAGTATAGTATATTGTAGTTACGACTTGGAAACGAATACAGATAGACAGTTCCACACCATGGTCCACGGTAGAACTCTATCGACATTGATGATCGCATCCAGGATGCCACGGGGCCACACTTCCGATTGCAATTCGACGATTTACATCCAGTCGCCACACACTATAGCAAAATCGATCAAATTGCAGCGCGGGCGACCAGGGCCTGCCGACGACACGTGGGCAACACTGATTTGTGTTGATCGCTAATTCCTGCTTTCTGAATAACTTCGTTTTTACCGGCTCCTACTACTAATTTCTAAATCTTAAATCTTAATTATTTTTGAAAGATTTTATACGTCTTGTTGATCAAGCAATTTCCTTACTTGCAAGAAGATTTGACCAATATCAGGGTTAAATTTTTTTTTGGTTACTTATTTACCTCAGAAACATTGCGCTAATTGGATTATGATGGCTTAAAATCTTCTTGTGATAATCTTGAGGCTGCCCTTAAAAATAATAAAAAATCTCATATTGATGTAGCACAGGGCCCTGGAAGTAGCCGGCCCGGCCCTGATGTGGAGTCTGCCTTCAAGAGCGTCGTACGGCTTCACCCAAAACATCCCTCCGTTACAGTCGATTAAACATAAGCGCAGGAGGGCAGTCTGCTCCAGCCACGACAGCGGCGGTCGCACAGCAGTGGTATCCATTGTGGGATTCGGAGGTTTGGGCAAAACTACCCTTGCCAAACAAATATATGATCAGATTGGAGGGCAGTTTAACCGTAGAGCATTTATCCCAGTTTCCCAAAGACCTGATGTTAAAAGGATTCTCATTGGCCTACAATGCAAGCTTGGGATGCCAGAGTCTTCTCATGCTCACGAGTTGCAGGACATCATTGATCACCTAAGACAATACCTCAAATATAATAGGTATATTTTCTCGTAGTACTTACTCATATAGTTGCATCGTCTACTTCTCAATAATTCTGTGATTTGATCAATCTCATCTAAAATGTTTTTAGCATGCATGGTTTAGTGCAACTTTAAATAGCTGTAGTAGTGGATCCTTCATGTAGTTGCTGATTGTGTCGTCTCCTAACTTCCTTAAGATTCTATGCTATACTCAGTTGAATCCCCTTTGAACTGAATCATTAGGGTATTGGCATCTTCTCCATAATTACCATACTTGAATATCGATGATCCATCACCACCATGTAACATCTTCTGACTTCATCCTCCACAAACTTACGATAGGGTTCTACTTCAACACATGTCTTCACATATAGGATGATGTTATCAATGATACCTCATAGGTAACACTGACTTGGATGTAATCTATTTGGGGTACTAGCGGGTAGAAGATAGTTTCAAACTTGTCATACCAAGTTAAAATAAAATAGATAAGTATTATACTTATAAAAGAATAGATAAGAAGATTTACTCTAGTCGAGTAAGAAAAATCTATACAAGTATAATCGTAGTATCAAGTATAATAGTAGTATTCTCAAGTGAATAACCATCATAATTGTAGAAAGATATAGTTTAGATAAGGTAACTTCCTATAGTCTTACCAACCTACAAGTCTCCTAAAAGGGTTTGAATCCTAAGGTCGGTTTGCTCTGATACCACCTGCGGTGACCCAGCACACCACTGCATGTTGTAGTGTACAAGTCATTGATGTAACACGCACGGAAGGACCTCTCAGCAAATATTACATCCCTCAGAGTAGTACAACAGAAACATAGCCGGTCCAAGGTAACACTATAGGATTACAACACTATTCAATACAAAATCTCAAGACCCTCCTTTTATATTGAAGCAAGTCTCCTGCAAATGAAATACAGAAAGATCCAAATCGTATCACTAAGCTGGATATCAGCTCTAACTCTAGTGCCTAATCCACTACTGCTGTTGTCACAGCCCTACTCTATTTCATCTGGAATATCTTTATCCAGAGTTGTCCTCATCGATCCTTCCAATATACTTTGTCTGCTCTGTTAACAATGTGGTCGTCAGGTACGTCATTGCACCGGTGTCGTTGCTCCTCCATTGGCACTATTGTCGTCGTTCTTCTGTTGACGAAGTAGCACTTGGCTCCTTCCAGCTTCACCAGGTAAACTTGATTCCTTGTTGAAGACCTTCTCGACGTCGTGATAAATATATGTCAACTCCTTTGCTGGCTCCAAAAATCTAAGCAGGGGGTCAACGGGGAAAGGGTAAGCAACTCAAGCGTTACTTAGCAAGTTCAAATAATATAGGAAAGAGTTTTTGTTTCGAATGCACTAGCTACTGCCATGACCAATGGTCATACGCGTAATGCAAGTTTTTGGAAAACATTTCTTCAAAGGTCAAGTTTTATTTCAGAAAACAATGCTCACAGTCTCCACGGGTTCATAGTCATCACTTGGGATGTCTTTCCCGCTGCGGTCTGTAGTTCCTTCCGGGAACACGGATGTGACAGCCACAATTTCTTGTTGTTGACTATGCAGAGCTGCGTAACTTTACCCATGAGAGAAACCCAGTCTTGTTGCCTTTCCGAGCGGCCAAACTCGTCCATACTTCCATGGTATGGGGCCAGGTGTGAGTCCAAAGCCAATCACCGCCCTCTCCGCACAACACATATCCGCCCATTTGTGACACGGCTGGTAACTAAGACCACTGGCCCGCCACCCCTCCCGAGTTTCTATTCCATTCACCCCGTCAGGTGAGAAGGTCACGCGCTTCCACGCAGTTGGCCGTTGCAACGGACGCAACCAGGTAATAGCCTGCCGAGGATATGTGAACGAGAGAAGATATGGCCGACTTTACCGTCCATAGCAGATCTCATGGTAAACGATTCAATACGGCGCTAGGATCACTGTGACATTGGTAATTAATCCTAGGTATATACATTCCCGTACAATGGAACCTCCACCACACATCATACCGTGGTTCCATTGCCAGCCAACAATAATATATATAGCAATTCACATCATTCGAAAATAGGTTTTCCTTTTTATGCAGACGATAAACATAGTATTTTATAAATACGTTGGTAAAAATATTTCAACAGACATGCAAGAATGAACTTGCCTGTGGTAGAAATGGCCGTTCAACCCTTCGGGGTTCTAGGGTTTGCGATAAAACATCGAGTTCTGAAAATAGCAAGGTAATCCCGATAAGGACTACATAAAACTCTGGAAGCATGCTATTATGCATAGTAATGATATGCATCGTCACCCCAAAATACCCAAGTTGTGGATTATAATACTTTTCGAGTGTTTAGGAGTTTTTAATTATTTAAAGAGTTTGACAACAATTTTCATGAGGAATAAATTTAAAGTGATTAAATTTGAATTGTTCAATATAATTGAACTACAAGAATTTATTTTCCCATATTATTTTCCTTTAAGAAAAATAGTTTTTGAAAAAGAATTTCAAGTCATTTCCACTTAAGGATTTTTGAATTTTTATCCCCAAAATATTTTCTTAAAACAAATTTCAAATAAAACTTACATAAAAATTCCTCATAATTTATAGAGTGTGTGGACTATTTTTAGCTGATTTTTGTTCCTTTTGTTTGGGAGTTAAAATTCATTTATGTTTGGATAATTTTATTTGGTGAATTACCAAAATGCCCCTGGGCCTAATGGGTTGGATCGAACCAATTGGGCTGAGCCCAACTCGCTACTGGGTCGGGTTCGACCCAGTCAACCCTGGCTCTCCTCCACCTCTCGCTCCCGCGACCCCGCGTCGCCGTGCTGCTCCGGCCGCTTCCGGCTGTCGCCGCCGCTGTCCTGTCCCTCAACCGAACCGTCTCCTCGAGCTTCTTCCTCTCCTCCACTTCGATTCACCCTTGAGCTCTCCACGGCCGCGCCTAACCCTACCCCGACCTAGGGTTCCGGCCGCCACTCGCCGGTGCTCCTCCTCCTCCTCCTCGGCACGATTCACTGCCCCGCCGCCGTGATTTCCTACAGCTCCTTCTCGCACCTGCTCATGGCTAACCCTAGCCCGAGCCGCCCAGCTCCACCTCCTCTGCTCCATCTTCTCCACGAGTTCAGCTCCCTCTTGAGCTCCTGCTCGACCTCGCCACCACTCCGATGCCGGCGGGACGGCAGTTCACTGCAACCCGGCGTCCTCCTTCAGCTACAGGTGGTACTGGATAAGGTGGCCTCGCTCTGGTTCTCCCTCGACTTCCTCTTCTTAGGTGTCGGCGGAATGGTGCACTGGTGCAACCCTGACATTGACACCCTCATCGTCCATGCCTCGACTACAGCTGCTCAAGGTGAGCTGCCTTTGGTTCCTCTCTAGCTGCTCCACCCTTGCTCTGGAGCATGGCCATCGTGCCATTGCTCAGCTAGCTTAGGTAGCTCTCTGTAAACGGCTGTGTGCCGATGAACCACTGTCTCTGGTGCTTGTGTGGTGCTCCATTCCATCCTGGTGATGAACTGGTGTGTAATTGTGCTGTGCTCCTTGCTGTCAGTTGGGTTAACTGAAGAAATATTCAGTTTGGTCCTTAAGCACTTGGTTGTTTCTGTCAATTTATTCCAGAGAGCAAACCTAGATGATTTAGTTGCTGGTGTTGTAGATTTTAGTATAGAAGATATCCAGATTATGTAATAAAATTAATTTGGTAGATTTACTTGCTGTCTTGGATATTTCAGAACTGGTACTAGGTAGAATAGCTTGGATTAGCATGTTTGCTTGCTGCTTTAGGTGACATAGATGATTTTCTTGCTTGTCTTCAAGCTGTAGATGAATAAGAATTATTTTGGATGTGTTGTGCTTGCAGATAAAAGTGATTTAGAAGTTTCTGGGCAGCAACAAGTAGCTGTCCAGCAAGATAGGAAAGATTTATTGCACAATCTTGTGCAGTAGTTGTTTATATGTGTATGTTTGGATAGATCTGGCTATGTAACTGATAAGGATAGATGTGGCCCTACTCTCCTCTCTTTCTAGCACTGTCCTGTCATTTATAGAACTTGCTAGCACCTCTCCTCTGCCTCACACACACACACACAAAGAATTAACCTGCTGTTGTTGAGCAGCTTGGTCTTTTGGAAAATGATGATAACCTGCGTCTTGTGGCTAGCCTGCTCCTCCTCGCTGCTTGACCTATTTCCTAGAGTGGTATTTATCTAGCTGCAATTTATTTGAGTGGTTGTTCTTGTGTTCTTGAGGTGTTCTTGGGTTCTGACTGATTTGGGAGAGTGTTTTGGTGCTGGAGAAATAGTAGAGTATTGATGATAGATGAATTTCTTGATGTAGGGAAGATTTGATACGGCTGAGAGGTGTAGTGGTACAAGGGCAGTGGCTTGTACAGCTGTTGTCCTGTTTATATACTGTTTTAAGGACGGTTTGCTGTTGGTTGTTGCTGTGAGCTGCTTGTGTGTGGCCCTTGCTGGTACAAGTTCCAATGATGGGTTACTTCCCCCCTTGTGCAAGCCTTGGTCTGGTGTAGATAACCATCTTTAACTACTTTTTGGGCTGTCAAGTGGATTCCTTCACCTACTAGAGCAAGCAACGGCTGCTCCCTTCTTATCCAAAGCTTGGCCTTTATTTTTATTGTTGCCAAGTGGAATTCGACACTGGATGGGTTGTGGGCTGAATCTCTTATGTGGACTTGTTTAATTATATGGATGGTGATATTCAAATGGCTTGACAATTTAATTGTGTGGCTTTAATTTGTTCATTTGCTTGGTTGGACGGGTATGAATTAACTGTGGTTTAATTGCTTTATGCATGCAAGAGAAATCTGTTAACAAGGTAGCTAATCTTGTTACCAAACTACTGTTACATAACACAAAACTCTTGAATCCAGGTGGCTTAATGGATGGATTTGATCATCTGATCCTTTATTTCGGTGGAACTTGAATGAATGTGTATAGAGGTGCAAAAGTGACCCCTTCTATCTTCCTAGGCTTGTCCTAGTGAAAAGGTAGCTGGATTAGGTTGCTTTTGCATTATTTTCTATGCCATTTCGTTTGCTTTCTGCCATACTTGCTAGAGATTTTAATAAGAACATATGCTACAGCCTATGATGCAAAGTCCGAGGCAAATGTCCCTTAAAAAAAACAGATACTTGCATTTGGCTTTTAACTTCTCGATGAAGAGTTTGCATAGCACCTCTATGCATGGTTGAGAGAAAAATCCTTCTCCAAAATCCTCTTTGATGTATGTCTTTCTTTTCTCTACTCTTTCTGGTATTATTTGTCTTGCAGGAATTATGATAAGAAGATTGGAATGTAGAAGATCAAGATAATGATGAGAAGATAAAGATCTAGTTTTAGGATTCTTTTCATTCATTTATAACTCCTTTTTATTTGGATGAGATATGTACTTATTCGATTAAAGATGTAATATGAATTACTCTTTCAATTTCATTTCCGAAAGTTTGTAAAGTAACACATTTGTGATTGATGTATCTATTTGTACTAGGACATTTGGACTTTGAAGTTTGTAAATGAGATGAGTGTAGTGATGAGATTATTTGGGATGATATGCTATCTTGATGTATTGAATTCCTATTTGCTCATATATAAGTGTGTTATTATTGAATTGTGCTCAAAATGTTAGAGATTTAGGAAAAGGTCATGTCCAATTCTGGAATGCCTCGACATATAATCCTAGTTCCTACGTAGTTGTTATAAAGATCATCTCGATATTCATCGCACTTAACATGATGGTCTAACCCTAACTCATCGAGTCGAGAGAAACATCGATCACTTTGTATCGTCTAATTTAACGCGCCAAAATTTCCCACATTTTCAGATGCATGCTATGCAAATGCACAAATCATATTTCTACCCTTTTGACTCTCTAAACTCTGGGGTATTACAGTGGTCAAGGTGTTTGGTGACAAATATCTTAGAGAACCAAATGCGGAGGATACTGAAACGCTACTTGCCCTTGGAGAAGCAATAGGATTTCCAGGTCTGCTAGTGTCAGTTGATTGCATGCATTGGCAATGGAAGAACTGCCCAACAGGTTTGCGTTGGCAGTACCAAGGTCACAACAAAGAGGCTACAATCGTACTTGAAGCAGTGGCACCTCAAAATTTGTGGATTTGGCATGCGTTTTTTGGCATGCTCGGTTCTCACAACGACATCAATGTGCTTCAATGCTCTCCCTGTTCAAGAGGCTCTGTGATGGGGATGCTCCACCATGCAACTACACCGTCAACGGACACGACTACACCATGGGATACTATCTTACATATGGTATCTATCCGCAGTGGGCAGCATTTGTGAAGACTATCAGCAAACCAATTGGTCCAAAAAATGTGGATTTGTAGCTGCACAGGAGGCTGTTAGGAAAGATGTCAAGAGGGCATTTGGTGTGTTGCAAGCTCGTTGGGGTATAGTCCGTGGAGCCGCAATGATGTGGGATCCGGAGGTACTATGACAGGTCATGACTTGTTGTGTAATTTTACACAATATGATTGTGGAGGACGAGCGAGAAGGGGCAGCTCACACACACGATTTTGAGAAACCTGGAGAACATGTGCACCTACCTGAACAAGAAGCGGAGCATGTCATGAACTTTATTGAGATGCACCGACAACTCCGAGATGAACAAGTGCACGCCCAACTACTCCATGATCTAGTGGAGCATATGTATGTCTTCATGGGAAAATAGTGAATTTCCCATTTGCATTGATTTGTGATCCAAATAATGTGAACTATTGTTATGTTCGGCTACTTTATTTTTATTTGTTTACATACAATTATTTGTTATAATAAGTCCATTTGAACTATTTATTTAGACTCCAAACTAGTAGTATGATCGACATGCATGGCTTACATGGATTTGGGTGTCAATATTTGAACATTATGATTGTAGAGCACAACATTTAGGACATGTCCGGTCGCTGTCCGCGAACACGTCCGGACGTGTCCACGGACAATTTAAGTACCGGATATGGGGGATTCGACTGGAGATGCTCTAACCACCTCATTCAAGGACCCGATCATTACCAATCTTTGTGCGCTGGTGGTGAGGCAAAAGACCATGTCGCCTGGAGGCAGCGACCTCCGTTGTCCAGACTCCCGCTGCCATAACGCCTACATCCACTGGCAGCTACCTCCTCCGTATAGTACACCGGCCGGCGGCCACCCGCGTCGCCGGCGCCATACTACCTACTTCCACCGGTCATGAGGTGATCACAGGCATGGAGACCACGGACGCCCAACACACCATTACTGGCGGGCGGTGCCGTCAGGAAACACAGACCGATCAAGCACCAACGAGAAACCGACGGAAGTGCAACTCTGGCACTCTGCATCCATCAATGTGTATTCCTCTGGCTGTCCAAGTCATCGGCACGCAGACCAGCATGTAGCTGCAGCAGCTGCTGTTTACACTATCTCTGGACGTATGCATGTGCAGACTAATTTGGCACGCTGAACAGTACTGCTTTTTTTGCCCGTCGCCAGGTTACGTGCAACAGTTGTTGACTGTTTGTCAGAAAATGGATTTACGGTTGACGCGCAAGAAGGTCGTCGGCGATAATGAATGGTGGTGGGCGGTGTCATTGCACTAAGCATGACATGTGCGCAACGAAACCATGTGCGTTGGCCACTGCCTCAACGCTAAATAATTAGTGCACAATGTCTCGTTAATAACGAGCTATACCACGATATAGCATGCTTATAACGTATTTTAACATCGGCGCTATTTTGTTATTTTTTTCCTTACTTTTGACATAGCAGTGATGACATGTTAAGAACAGCGATGACGAGGATCGGCGACTGCGCAGCGTGGATCGGAGCAGCTTGAGTGGTTCGCGTCGGACAACGAAAACGAGTTGGTCGACGTTACCTTACCAGCGGCAGCAGCGGGACAGGAACCTGCCCTACCATCGGCACCGGCAACCGCACTGGAGGACGGGCCGCAGGACAGCGATGACGACTGGCGAGAGAAGGAGTGGGGAAAAATGCAGGCCGACATCAAGGCCTTCCTTCGCCGCAGCTAGATCAAACCCCACTACACTCGGCAATGGCGACGACCCGGAGAAGTTCCTCAAGGTCGACGGCGATGAAACCTCAGCTACCGCCGTCAATAGCAGATGACACTTCCCGGTGGCACAGATCCTTGAGCCATGCAAGTTTCTTGATGATGCCGCCGCCAGGATAAGGCCTCCTTCTCTCGCCGTAGCAGCAAGCGCCGCTAGATCGTCTAAGTTTGTTAAATGTCGTTTGTCAAATTTGTTTAAATTTATTAAATGTCCTTCGAATGTAATGAAATATCGCAGGTTCGTCCATACTCAAGACTGAAAAGATTTTTTTAAAAACTTATTGAAAGCGACCGGCGGGACGAATCCCTCCCAATAGGGCGGCAACGTGTGTCGGTGCACCCAATTGCATGTGTCCGGCACACTTGTCGGTCATTGGGCGCGCCGGTGGAGATGCTCTTACTGCCAATGTTGGCATCAGTGTGCCTCCACGCTTCCGTAAACATCCGATTACGGTCCTAGAATTAACCGCCCCTCTTTACTTCCTAGCCGCTACTTGTACTTATTTGTGCAAGACTTTCTTCTCTCCTTCCTATAAATATCTAGCCCTATAGTACTAGCTCTTACACACACCTATAGTTGCTCAGCTCGATTGTCAAAGAACAAGATGAGTCTAGTATTATCTTTCGCTAGCTTTTTCCCTGGCCATTAGTTAAGCTTGTGAGAAATCAGGACGAACAGATATGCGGAAGTAGAAATGTAGCCTTAGCTTGGGAAACAAAACGGTACGTGGATCCACGATAGCACGACCGGAGCCGGTCCTCTGCCGTGTGTTCGCCATCTACACGGCCCGGTTCCTGTTGGCGCTTGGCCGCCAGGGGATCCATTGTTGCCTACAGCAGTCGGACGCCAGCAGTGTGGCGGCGTGTTTGCCGGACGGTCAATACTCTCAAGTCAGTCAGCTGAATTTTTTTTTTAGAGGATATGCAAAATGCATACCTTATTTATTTAGAAGGAGAGAAATTTGTTACAACAGTTGACAATTCGGTGTTACCACTAACTGTCACACACACCTACCAGTCAGCTGAATTGATCACACGAGACATGGACACACGTTGCTGTGACTCTGTGGCTTGGAGTACCTATGTAAAAAGATGACACCATGTACGAACATTGTCATTTCACTGTCCTCGGTAGTTTTGAGTTACTCATGTGTTATTTCAAAGTTCTACTAACACACTGCTAGTTATTGTTTTCTTAAAAAATTACAGACAGACCCACAAAAAAAATGATTTTCTTCCCAACATTAATTTAATAAAGCACTGGTGAGTTCGTATGGGATAAACAAAGGTCATAATGTCAGCTTATGATTACAACTAGGGATGTCAAGTGACGCCTTTTAATCCCATTTGTGTCCATTTATTGGTCCAACTGTTCACGTTTTTTCTTTTCCAGGAAAACTAACTAGCATTAATACCTAACTAACCGGGATTATGTGGCGCCACATATTGGGCCATTTACATCCCTAATTACAACACCACATAAGGCCAACAGTTAACCAAAGCCACAAAGCGGTCCATAAACATCAAATGCAAAGACGAGCAAAGGGCACGCAAGGATTATGTCGGTGAAGGAGGAGTGTAAGTGGATCTTCTGAATTTGTAAGGTGGCGAAGCATTGCGAGCACCACCTCCATCAGGGAAAAAATCTTACTTCTTAGGAACAGTCACCACCACTGCAAAACAATGAGAGTTTTGATGATAAATTCTGGAGGATGAGCAGAGAACTTTGTTTCAAGTTATTTATTCGAATGTTCCAAAGCGCCCCACTAATTTGAGTAGCGAAATTAACGCTCAGGATTTCCCCCAAAAATGTTTAAAATGGAAAAGAAAGAGAGGAAGAACGCAAGATTCCACTGAATATTATGCACCTCTTGAATAGCACTCTAGACGAACCTGGCCAAGATACAGGAGAAGAAGATATGGTATGTTTCTTCCTGCATGCCACTAATTGTGCAGAGACCATTCCAGGGGCCATGGCGTTTGAGGATCTGATCATTTGTGGGAACAGGACCTCGGGCAAGTTGCCAGGTAAAGATATTGATTTTTATATGAGCATATGGATGGCAGAGACATCAGAGTGAAGATTTCTTACTCTTGAGTATCAGTGCTCGCTCTGTTTGAAAAAATTCAAAAAATATGGAAACAAATCTGAAAAAATCATACATGTTCTCGATGATTTATTCTACATGCGTGCAAAATCATAAAACAAAATACTTTGCATTTTGAGCTATACAAAAATGATAAATGTATAGATCTGAGTATAGTTGTTTCAAATTTTGTTATTTTTGTGTAGCCCATTATAAAAAATATTTCGTATTGTAAATTTTCATGCTTGTTGTATTATACATCTTTAAGAACATGCTGGATTTTTAATGTTTTTTTGAAAATTTTAAATATTTTTTTGAAAAAAATTCAAACAGAGAGAACACTAGTGCTCGGGACTCGGGAGGCAAAGTTTTCCAAGACGTCTAACCTTGACGATCGAGCGCAGCAGACACACCGTGTGTGGCGGCCTGTGCGCCGGCCTGTCAAATGTTCTGTACTTGCTGCCGTTCCTGATTAGACGCAAACCGTGCATTATGATGAATCTATGATTTCTGGCGTGACATCATTAGTGGCGCATCGTATCGTATCTCCCTACTCGTTTATGTGTCTTCTTGTCTGCATTGGCGGATCCAGAGGGTGTCCAGGGTGGGCCGCGGACCACCCTGGGATTTTGACGAGGCCCATATACCATGGCATAAAAAAGCCCAGGAGTAGAAGACCAGCGTAGCCCTCAGGAAAAAAAGAGATCGAGCGCATCTCGTTCCCCTTTTGTTCGAGCGAGCGAGGGAGCGAGCAGCAGTCGCCCTCGTCGGTCGCCGCCACCGCCGCACTTCCTCCTTCGACTCTTACCCGTCCGGCCGGTCGGCGCTCCCTCCTCCGGCGCTCGCCGCCGCCTCCACGCCGATGCGCCACAGCACGCCGCCTCGCCCCAGTCTTCCCCTAACCCTAGCGGACAGCAGCAGAGCAGGGAGGCCGACGCCCGGCGGCGCAGTCCCGCCTCGTGCTGACCGGCGTATGCTTCTGCAGGCTGCAGCTTCCCGCCGCCGCCGCCCGCCGGCGGGGAGCAGGCAGCAGCAAGCCAGCAGCCCAGCACGCTCCAATTTGTGGCGATTTTGTTCAGGTACAACTTCAACTAGACAACCCCAATTTACCAGATTATACGACCTTTACATACTGTTTGTAACTTGTAACTCGAAACTTATTGATTAGTTAGGCTGATGTATTGCACACATTATTGTAGAATAGTTGAAAAATGAAGAGGACAGCCAGGAGACATTGCTTTTCTTTTCCGGAAACATGCGGCAAAGAAGAAGGCTTCTTCTCCGAATCCTTCCCCAGCTGCAGATTTGGCCATGAGAAGGTGTAAAAGCCTGAGAAAAGAGTTAGTCTTCTTTTCAGCTTTTGTTAGCCGTCTATTATGCAAACTTTCTCCCGAATTATCATATGTTGTAAGACTCGATCAGTTTTTGTTGAATTATATGATATCATGTTGCATTTTCCTATTAGTGTTATAACAAGTTTAATAAAGACGGACCACCCTGAATCAAAATCCTGGATCCGCCAATGCTTGTCTGCATGACAGAGACGTCTCAGCTAAACGATCGATCGGTGCTCATTTCTAGCTGCTCGCCGACTTGATTACGGAAAGCAACTGATCATCAACTGGTGCTTGGCGGCGACTCTTTGATGAGGGGGAAGAAGGCCACTCTCAACTGAATAGGTGAACAGGTGCTCCTTCTCCACCTCATGTACGTACGATCATCAAAATGTGCAAGGATTATCACTGACCATTGGTTAACACCTCAGTGGATTGGTACACTAATCGTCTAATCCTACACGATTAAGCTACATGTACAACACAAATTCAAGCGGAACATGACCGAGTGAGTAGAACCAATTGGCACTGTTAACTACATGTTCTTCACTAGACTTTATCAAAATGTTCTTCACTAGAGTATGAGACGAAACTAGTCTCCCCCACCGCTCATCTAGAAGCCGCAATCGGCATTCAAATATAGCAAGGTAGTCCTTGACGCTGCATGCAGGATTTGGAAGCCATGCATGACAGTTGTGTTCAACTAACAAGTCTAACAACAAGAAACCGATGGAAGGTGAACCATGCATACATCAGTGTATACCGTTGGCAGTCCAAGTCATCGGCATATAGCCTGATTCCTGTAGTGGGCACGTGTTAATGTTAGCATCCAGCTGCAGCAGCTGCTGTATACACGAATTGCTCTTCCCTTAATTGTTTTGAACTACTCATGTTCTCGTTCAAAGTTCTAGCAACAAACCTCTAGCAAATTCAACTTAGCATTCTTAACGCACACATAATACTCTTATGTCATCGAGATACTCAACAAACCTCTAGCTTGAGAGAGTCGTATCTTATTATTTAAAAAAACCACATTGATCTGATTAATTGTTACACTTTGCTTTCGTTCAGCCATGTAATATTACTTTTTATTTCAGCCATTATTACCTTCACTCCCTCTTTTTTAGGGTGTGATGCTTGAAGTACGAATTAATACCCTCTTTATTTTCCTAACCTCTACTTTTCATTCTTATTTATGAAAGTCTTCCTTCCTCTCCTTGTAATCTCTAACCACATGGTACTAGATCTAACATATATACTTTAGTTGCTCCACTTGATTAAGAAACAAGAAGATGATGCTGGTGTTACTTTTTGATAGCTTGTTATCGTGTCCAATAGTACCAATAGGGAGCATCAGGATAAGCCAATGTGGAGAAGTACAAACAGAGCCTTAGCTCTGAAACCAAACAATGTGTAATTCTTGTCTTCAGAGGCCGGGATACCCAAACGGCACGCCAACCTCTTATGATCTTGGCGTAGCACAGTCACCTTTCATTCTGCTACAGATCTCGGCCTCCATAATATGCTTCATAGCCAGGGAGCCACCATAGCCGATGCGCGGCACCAGAGCCCGGTGGATAGGGTACGGTGCACCAGATGTAAATAACACCCTTTTTCTGTTGGTGATGATGGTGTTGACGCTTGCGGCTTTCGTTCCCCTACAAGGAGGCATCTCTGTGGAGTGTCGGCTTCTCCCTTAACAACACAGTGTGTTGTCTCTCGATGAAAACAAAATCCGGAGTTCGCATCGGTGATGTCAACATTTTGGCATCGTTACTTTGTTGGAACCATCGCTTTGGAGGACTTGGGAGCACTTGGGATCTTGTATTCCGATGTTTCGGTGATTGCTCTAGTCATAGTTGAACACTTGAGCTCACGGGGTACTATGTAAGTCATCCCAGGTGACTATAAGATGGTTCCTTCCTCAGGACAAATAACCAAGTCATGCTCGCTCGATGGCTCCTTTACGCATACACAAGGGTGGTAGAGGGTATGTCGACATGGAGAGTTCGATCTGGTGGAGATGTCATTCTTGGGAGATGACCGCTGTCGGTCAAGACTCGGTCCGATGCTCGGTCTGGGCATGGTCTGACCTTTGCTTCTGTTTATAGGGTGTGTGGTTTTAGATTGGTGTTGTAATCCGAAAGACGTCTTTCTTGCAGCTTTTCTGTTTCGTAGCGTGTATGAAAATGATACATCTTTTCATAGTGCATGCATGCATCTTTGTTCCGTCTTTCTCCAATAGTTGAAAGAGGTGAAATGAGTTGTATAGAAACTTCTAGACTTAAGGATTTAAAAATATGATAGTATACATCTTGATTTCTTGAGCTTGATACAAACAATTGGTTAATTGCATAAGATCCTTTCATGGATGGATTGATAACGACATATGATTTACCTTTGGAACTAATATAAATATAAACGGAGAGCATGCATGCACATCGAATATGCAATTAGGAGACAATAGTATCTCAAACCTTATTCCACTTGATTGTCATTGTGCATCCACTAGACATTTTATCCTAGTCAGT
Organism: Poa pratensis; assembly: GCA_947311845.1. Classification (NCBI taxonomy): domain Eukaryota; kingdom Viridiplantae; phylum Streptophyta; class Magnoliopsida; order Poales; family Poaceae; genus Poa; species Poa pratensis. The sequence goes on from CAMZMU010000086.1 coordinate 14,019,165, forward strand.
GCCCATGTTAGAGCTATCAAGACTCACTAGTGAACTAGGTCAGCTGAATTGATCACACACGACATGGAAATATGTGGCACCGTGAGCCCGTGACTCAGGTGTGTACCTATGTACAACCTTTTTTGTTACAATGGAAACTTAAAATACATGGTTTGTGAAGTTTAAAAACATGAGATCATTTTATTCAAACATTGTAATTTCACTGTCCTTCAAAGTTTTTTGTTGCTCATATTTTTGTTCAATGTTCTAATAACATAATGCTAGTTAATTTCAACCTAGCAAGATGTTCACTTATATCTCATATCATCGACATGCTCTATGGAATAAGGGTTTTGTATGAACGAAATAACATCAATGCCCTTAGTTGTAGCTTCACCTGATCGTTTGATTCATGCAACTCTCTCTGTATTCATGGAACTATTACCCGCTACTCTCTTTACTACACATCAATTTAGCACAACAATTTTTTTACTCAGGGGTACTGTTCTTGACGTATGAAGTTCCAGTCCTTCTTTATTTGCCAACCCGCTACTTTCCCTTCTTATTTATGGATGTCCTCCTTCCCTCTAAATCTCTAACCCCATGGTAGTTCTATAAAATATACTTCAGTTGTTGAGCCTACAGAGGCTGTTGAGTTGCAACCAAGATGATGGGACTTTTTTTTTAATAGGCTACCTGGTTGTAAAAACTAATTTTTGTGTTTTGCTACCTAGTTGCCCCGTCCATTATGGCTTGTGAAGCATCGGGACAAGCAGTTGTGTGGAAATGCACAGAGAGCCTTAGTTTGGAGAACAAAAGGGAGCGTGGATTTCACGAGTCCGAACTTCTCGAGATACTCATTGTGATATCTTTGATCTCGGTGAAGCTTATCTCTGGTAAAGAACCTTGCCTCCGTCAGCCTCAAAATTCAATTACCTTTGTCTTACTTTGTGAGTCATGGGAAGAGGCCTTGAGACTAGTCCTTTATCTCATTCGCGGTGATTGCATGTCTAGCGATATAAGCGCAACTCTAACAGATGTACTAAATTTTAGGCCTCTAAAATTATTTTGTAGGCTCCGTAACACAATATGTAGAGTTTTTACATGCCTAAAACCAACGTGCGCAATTGGGCATCCTAAACAAGCCTCTATGTATCATATATTTGAATTTTGCTCTTGGCGGAAAACAACATCTATTTCAAACATAGCCCAAACACCATAAAACATAGTTTTACAACAGCAATGTTCAAACGACATAACAACATAGATGATGCATAACATAGTTTTAATCCACAAGTTAGATCGTACTCAAGGTCTAATCAAGAACCTAGTCCAAGTCCGGGTCCACATGGATAGCTTGGCTTGTCGCGCACCTATCACGTGAGATGGCATTGGCGTCCGAGTCCACTTAGAGGCCAGGAAAGGGCATCTGCTAGACCCGGTTATTCCCTCCAACTTCTAAAATTGGCAATTGTTTGTGGGACGAGGATATTTAGGGCATCTGCTAGAGTTGCCTTAAGAGTTAAGAAGGTGGGTCGAGTGCATAAGTCTGTTTGAATCTGAAAGCTACCATCATCATCATGGGAATCGGATAGTTTGCCGGGTGTGATCACACAACATGGCAACATGTTAAGATCCTGGATTCTCCATTTAATTCGTAAAAAAAAAGAGGAGTAGTTGATTATTGGCTTATTGCGTCTTTACCATCGTCCTGACCACACAGTCGCGTCTAGTACAACATCGATCTCAATACTCTTGTTGTCAAATGCTATGTAGCAGCCTCATGGCCCACATGTCACGTGATCAGGGTCAGGTGTACCACATACCGACACCATAACGTTGTTTTGTTACGATTATCTGTAGAGGGAAGTGAGGTTGAGACACTAGAGCCAGATGGAGTGCATGAACATATTGACAACGTCGAACCACAGCAGTGGCCAGTTGAGCCGGGATGAGTCGGCACTTCGTTGACCTCACGCGACACCTTCTGGGCCGACTCGAAGCCCTCTGCCGTACGTGTTGGCGTTAAAAAAGGCCCATGTCGCGTTTGAGCGCAGCTCCACGTTGTGGGCCGGCTGGGATCGGGCCGGGTCGACAAGACAGGCACCGTCCGCGATAGATGTTTGCGTCATTGCGTGTTATTTTCTGCACCGTGCGTCCTTCACTCGTTCTCTTCTAGCGATGTCGTGAGCTCTCTTTTTTTTTTCTAGGAAACGTAGCAGCGCTACCTTACATCATTAATTAAGAGAACTAGACAGAGCCAGTAAAGTGCAAAAGGAAAACAAATTTGCAGGAAGACAGTAAAAGAAACCAGAAGGAGGTCAATCGTGATCAGCAGGAATGGCGAGCCTGCAACGCTCATGAGCCCAGTCTGCAGCCAACAATGGACCCCGGTAAGAGTTAGAGCAGCTAGATTATCAGCCCTAGCAGCCTTGTTGTCAAAGATACGCATGTTCCTTTGCTTAAAAACATCCACCAGCACAACATCACAAGAAGTTGCAGTTCATGACGGCCGATCTGTAAGGACCATTCAGAGAATCAAGACACAAGACTTCAGGGACGCGGCATCAGTAGTAGGGGTGAGCGGGGATTGCAAGTTGAGCTTCAACAAGGTTTGCCACCAAACCTCCCTAGAGCAGCGATGGGAGCCACATGCGCTCAGTGAATGAGGTAATGTGAACATCCAGATTCCTCTCATGCCAAAGCAAGATCAGGGCAATGAGCTGGCAAGTCATAACCCAAATAACATCTATTGGGAAGGTCTATTCTCCATATCCTCTTCATAAATTGCTGCTCTTTGTGTCTGAACAACTATTCTGATGACACAGTACTAATCACGAGGATGTGATTTCAAACTTCAGTTCACACACGTACGGTAGCATATAGTTGGCACCTCTGGTCATGGAGAGGAAGTGTGACTTGTATAAATAATGAACGCAAGAAGAAGGTTTGTACAAACAATGAATTAAGGCAATAAGAGGTGGTAGTTAAAAAGTCAATGAATTCCCCCCCCCCCCCCCCCCGCGTCGCTCTCGCCCAGGCGACTCGGGGGCGACCCACCAAAACCTAGCAGCCGCCGCCCCTCACCTCCGTGCCCGCGCCGCCGCCGGAGGACACCGCCGAGCAAAGCTCGCGCGGTCGACGGCGACGGCGGGGGCGTCTCCTCGTGGCTCCCCTGGGCCCCCGGGCGGCGGGGCTCGGCGTGGCCGGTGGTCGACGGCGCGCCCGCGCCTTCCTCCTGGCATGCTCCGGCGGGCTTTGCCGGGGGCGGCGCGACCTGCGGCGGCGGGGCTTCGCGAGCGGCGGCGGTTGGAGTGGTGGAGCACGCAGGCGGCTCGGGTCCGGGCCCCATCTGGGCCTGATGGGCCGCTCCCTCCTTCGTTCAACTTGGGCGGCCGGTTCCTCCTCTCGGCTGCCTCACGGTGGCGAGCATGGAGCTCGTCGGCGTGGGCTGCAAAGCTGCAGCCCGGACCCATGGTGGGTCTTGGCCTCGGGCAGCACTCCTCCGCCTATGTCGGCATGGTGCTCGGCGGGGTGCGGTGGTTTGTGCTGCGTCCGACGGCTCTGGAAGATTTGCCGCTTGTGTTGGTGGTAGGCTGCTTGTGGTCTCCGCGAGGTGCGGCTGGCGGCAGCGGTTGTTGGTGGGGATCGACAGCCTTCGTCTGTAGGGATGTGCTCAAGCTCCGGGTGAGAACCCCGCATCGGCTTTGTCGTTGCCGGCGGCAGCGGCGTCCTTGGACGTCGTTTCCTCGCAGGAGGTGCCGTTGTGGAGCTCCGGCGCCTACAGTGCTCAGGTGTTCTCCGGGTGAAAACCTAGACCCGGCTTGCCGGATCGGATGACGGTGTTGTGCTCGACAACACTACCTTCTTGGAGGCGTCATCTTGGAGACACTTTGTATGGCTTTTGTTGCTGCGTGTGCTGGCGGTGTTGCGTTTTGGCGGTGTTGGTGCGGCCAGCTTGGGGGCCGATGGTGGTTTGTTCTGTCCCTCTTTGGCAGGTCACTTGGCTGTGCTTGCCCAAGACCCTCCCATGGCGGCCGTTGCAGTGCGGTGAGCTTCGGGCTCTTGGTGGCGTCTCGGCTCACCTTTGCTCAATGACGACGCAATTGATGCCTCCCCAATCTTGCTTGTCGTCTCGTTTTCTCGTGGCGGAGCTCCCAGTTAAGGTTCGTGCTAGGTGCTAGGCCTTGGCACTCGTTGGTTGTGGATGCTCCTGTGTTGTGCCTGGGATTCGATACGCTCGCCGGTGCGGCGGTAGGCTCCTTGTTGAATCTTGGTATTGTGACCCTTCGACAACACCCCTCATCTACTTGTGCCTCATGGTGGTTCTTGCCGCTCCCTCTCCTTTCGTGTTTTGTGTTTTTTCCTTTATCTCTCCCCTTGTAATCCCCGTGTACTCTGGTTCATTTGAACCCATCTTGTAGAGAATGCAAAGTCTCAAGGCAACTTTGAAATATATTCAGGTGGGGATTAACTCCCCCCCGGTGACCTTCAAAAAAAAAAGTACGTACAAAAGAATGGACTTCTATAGGCCCAATGAACGACTTGTAGCGTCACGTTAACTGACGCCTTGCACATGCACTAGTGGAGACATGCCCTTCTGTCCCGGCCCGTGAGGGGCTTTAGTCCCGGTTGGCCAACCGGGACAGGCCAAGCGGGACTAAAGGCCCAACCTTTAGTCCCGGCCCTGTTACCAGCCGGGACCAAAGGCCCTCCACGTGGACGCGATACAGCGATTGGGCTGGAGGACCTTCAGTCCCGGCTGGAAAGTCCAACCGGGACTAAAGATTATTTTCCGAAAATTTTTCCAACATTTTTTTTCAATTTCTTAGTTAGAGTCTCTAATTAGAGGCGCCTCTAACTAAGCATCGTGTTGTGAATGCTCTCCTAATCCTAGCGTCTCTAATTTATTTTTTTGAATTGTTTGACTCGTTACTCTCTCACTTGGACCATTTTTAACACTAATTACACTTAAACTTTAGTCACATTCTAGTCTTGGTCAGACTTCTCGGTCGGTCACCCATACTCACACTACTCCATCCTCAGCACGCTTAACTTCTCTGTTCCTTCCTGCTGTGATCCCGCGAATCTGATTGTACCTTGTTGTCAATACTACCATATCAATCCTATTAACTCTTATACCATTGTGTCACATGTCTGTATTTTTTGAAACAAAAAACAATTTTTTAAGTAAACAATAATGAATAAGTAATAATAATATTGAATTCCAATGAAAATAAAATAAGTAATAAAACTATTTTATTCATTTATTGCCATTTAGTCATATAATATGGCATAATTAATATCTTTAAATCTGTAAATCGCAATTGGACAACTAATATATCCATTATTATCAGAAAAATGTGAGGAATCTGTAAATCGCAATTGGACAAATAATATATCTTTAAATCTAAATATGAAATAAATTAGTTTTTAATATTTTATTCATTTTTTGTTATTATTATCATATAATATGGTATATAATATAACTTTAAATCTGTAAATCGCAATTGGACAAATAATATATCTTTAAATCTAAATATGAAATAATTTAGTTTTTAAATATTTTATTCATTTTTTGTTATTATTATGATATAATATGGTATATAATATAACTTTAACTCTATAAATCGCAATTGGACAAATAATATATCTTTAAATCTAAATATGAAATAATTTAGTTTTTAAATATTTTATTCATTTTTTGTTATTATTATCATATAATATGGTATATAATATAACTTTAAATCTGTAAATCGCAATTGGACAATTAATATATCTTTAAATCTAAATATGAAATAATTTAGTTTTTAAATATTTTATTCATTTTTTGTTATTATTATCATATAATATGGTATATAATATAACTTTAAATCTGTAATTCGCAATTGGACAAATAATATATCTTTAAATCTAAATATGAAATAATTTAGTTTTTAAATATTTTATTCATTTTTTGTTATTATTATCATATAATATGGTATATAATATAACTTTAAATCTGTAAATCGCAATTGGACAAATAATATATCTTTAAATCTAAATATGAAATAATTTAGTTTTTAAATATTTTATTCATTTTTTGTTATTATTATCATATAATATGGTATATAATATAACTTTAAATCTGTAAATCGCAATTGGACAAATAATATATCTTTAAATCTAAATATGAAATAATTTAGTTTTTAAATATTTTATTCATTTTTTGTTATTATTATCATATAATATGGTATATAATATAACTTTAAATCTATAAATCGCAATTGGACAAATAATATATCTTTAAATCTAAATATGAAATAATTTAGTTTTTAAATATTTTATTCATTTTTTGTTATTATTATCATATAATATGAAATAATATCGTGGAACACATGGATATTTTACGCTCCAAATACCCGGAGCAGACCGACTTCTGGATTAAAGGAAAACACGAAGACACTTTCGGCAATTGGTTGCGTACACATCTCATTAATAGCACCACTATTGGAAAAGAGCTATACTTGTTAGCCAAGTCACCATCTTCGACTATATTGACTTTCCAAGAGTACGAGATAAATGGGAATACATTTTACACGGACACCCAAGACAAAAGAGCACTAACCAAAACAGTGGTGTCTGCTTTGATGCAACAAACGACAATAGGACAAATGACACATATTATGGTTGCATACAACAGATATGGGAACTTGACTATGGTCCTTATTTTAAGGTCCCTTTGTTTCAGTGCAAATGGGTCAACCTGTCAGGCGGGGTAGAGATAGACCCGCAGTACGGAATGACTACAATGGATCTCAAAAATATTGGGTACCACACCGAGCCATTCGTCCTATCCAATGATGTGGCTCAGGTTTTCTATATGAAGGACATGTCTTTCAGACCCAAAAAAGAAAAGATAAGCAAGCTGATCGAAAAAAAGAAAAGATAAGCAAGCTCTAAAAACTCCAACGGCTCACAAGCGCTCGAAAAAATTGGAACAAAACACACGGTTTCCCCGTCATACAGCCCAACCTAAATTAACCATGCCCCTTTCAGAACCACGTCGGATCGAAGTTGCCTACCTTCTCCAGTGGCCACTCTGACCGGCAAATCGGCAAATCATCGCGTGGTCGTGAGACGGCAAATCGGGCTTCGATCCAAACAGCGGCAAGACGTCTCTGATGATTTGCAACCGTCGGAACAAGTGTTGGGGATGTTGCTAATCATCAGAGATCCTTGCCGCTGCTTGGATCCGACCGAGGGGAGGGTTCACCTTCAGCCTCCGCTCTAGGAACTCCTGCCTCTCAGAAATCTTGCTCTCTGCTACCCGTGTAGACACTGAGTGCTGAACATGTCCGGGAGAGGGGCTATATATAGGGTACGTGTGCTTCTTTAGTCCCGGTTGGTAACACCAACCGGGTCATGTGGCTCACGAAGTGGTCGTGATACTGCTGATCCAACAGCTCACAATCCCTCAAAAGAAACACACCCCTGATTCAACGTCTCAGAAGCGTTTGAAAGAAACACACGATCCGTGTGCTTCTTTAGTCCCGGTTAACACCAACCGGGACTAAAGGCGGGCTTTACGGTCACGAATCTTGTCAGTCACGTGTCCTCCCCCAGCGCTGCCCTAGCCACGTGTCCTCCCCTAGCGCTGCCCTGGAGGTCTTTATATATTGTCGCCGACGGGGTAAACGCTAATCCACCATTCCTAGCCACGAACGCATCGTCTCCACGAGGCACCTGTACGAGGCAAACTACGAGGCACCTGTACGAGGCAACAATATTGAGGTGGATGGAAACCTTTTTAGATGAAACAATTTGGTTATTTGTGCATATAACATGGTATAGTATTTTCAAATTTTTTATTTCTCAAGTTTTGCAACATATTTGTGGTTGGTGCTTTGCAAAAAAACACATTTTTCACACTCGGAAACAATATAGCACATTCAAAAAATGTATTTCTCAAGTCTTGCCCAATTGATTTAAATATAAGAAACAATACGAGCCACCCGGATTGGCCAATTGATTTAAATATAGCACATTTAGATCGACACATTGAGACATACGATCACATAGCACCGAGACTCCTCCTAGCAACCTCGTAGCCTAGGCGAGCGTCCCGAGCGGCATACTTGATGCGATAAAAGCTCAATGGAAACTTGCCCCAACCTAATGTGAGGTTCTCTTCTTCCTCCTTCTTCTCGTCCTCCTTCTCCTCCTCCTTCTTCTTCTTCTCGTCCTCCTTCTTCTTCTTCTTGTTGATCTTCTTCTTCTCTGTGCCAATAGTAAAATTGGCTAGAGTATAGAGACTCGGAAGATTAGGGTACGTTGGGTTAGGGTGAATGGCCCGCTGTAGGTCGACGGCGGACGAAATACGAATTCCGTAAGGCCCCAGCATACGCTGATCGTTGTTGATAGCCGCGCCGCAGAATTTGATGGTTTTGTCCATCAAGAAGTTCTTGAGGGCCTGCGGCACCCGATCAGCGTGGCAAATATGGAACACCAACGTGTCGGTCGCCACGGAGAGTTGCAGGACGGCGGCACGCTGCCTCTCCTCGGGTGCGGTGTCGGTGAACTCGTAGTCGAGGTCCACGATCTTCATCGATGCGGCGTCGAGGTAGCGCCTCTTGACGTCGCGGATCCATCTCTCCACGGTTGATGCGCGGAGAGTGACCACGACCTTGAAGTGCATGTCGACGGCATCGTCCTTGTAGTGGTACTCCTCGGAACGAGGTGGGCGCGCGGCAGCGATTCGAGAGAGGATTTTAGAGAAGATTAGAGAGAGGAGATGGTGCATTTGGCAAATGGCACTGTAGCTCTCTTATATAGAGCTAGCAGGGGAGATGAGGAGGCTGGCCGTGGTAATTAATCCGGCCGTGTTTCAACTTTCCAAAATCCATTAAGCCATTTGATCAACTTCCAAGACATTATTCATTCCCCGGCCGTGTGATCAACGACCAGCGCGGGAATTCAAGGGTCCTCGTTTGAACATCATTAGTCGCGGGTTGTATGTAGGACCGGGACTAAAGGGTCCTCGTTTGAACAGAATTAGCTGCGACCCCTTTAGTCCCGGTTTGTATCTCAAACCAGGACCATTGGTCCATAACGAGCCGCGACTAATGGTTGCCGTACGCTTCGGCGCTTTCGGGGCGACGTGTCCGGACCATTAGTCGCGGCCCAGACCGCGGCCGGGACTAATGGCCCGGACGAAATGCCTCTTCTCTACTAGTGCTGGGGCACATCGCGTCAGGCTCTCGTGACAAAAGTGACGGGGCGCATCACACCCAGACGGTGTGTAGTGTCGCCCTGGACAACGAAAGACCGAGATATCACATCTCATTATTATCGAAAAATAGTCACGTTAAATTAAGAGTATCAGATAATATGGACGAGTGACGACGACGGGCTCCATGAGGATGTTGTAGAGATCGAAGTTGTACGTACCACTTGCTAGGACGAGGTATTCGGGAACAAGAGCAGGACGTGAACGACACTGAGGTAGGGTGCATCTTCTCTGGCGTCGCCGGCTCGTGTGCATGGTGGCGATGGCGTGTTGGGCGATCGGCTCGTCGCTAGGTAGAGGGCCAAGAGACGAACTGTGAAACAACACAATCAAAATAGTTCTGCATATAAGCACTTTTAATTAATGTCCCTTAAAACTAATGGGAACCTGTTGTTCCGAAAAGTTGTTTTGGCACATGGGCACCAGTGATCCCATTTTTAAAAAAATCCGAATATCGCACTTTTGTTCCAAAATATTTAGGAAAAACTACATAGATACATATACATATTTTCTACGTACGCATTAAATTTTGTTTAAAAATACGTCATATTTTAAGCTACACAAAAAGAAAAAATTCGGGACAATAGGGGATTTTTACTATACTTCATACAACAAAGAATTTGTTACTTTTGGTAGCCCAAAATAAAACGTCTTTTCAACCAAAACTTTGCACACACATATATACCATGTATACATATTCACTTTTTAAAAATTAGAATTTTCGAAACTTAAACTTAATATTTTTGAATTTTTTGAATAAACAGGATCAGTGGTGCCCAGGTGCCCAAATCCTTACTCCCTATAGCTCTTCCTAATCTGAAGATAACTATTAAATTGTACACCGAGGCGGGGCTACCACGCCAGGGTCGCTTGTCGCTTTCTAGCACACCATTCCAAGCACACACTGTCACCATGCCGATGTCGTCTCTTCCACTCCAACAAGCAACTACTCCCTCCGTTCCAATTTAATTGACTTGCTATCCACCAAATGCAGATGTATCTAGACATGTTACAAGTATAGATATATCCACATGTGGTGCATAGCAAGTCAATTAAATTGGAACGGAGGGAGTACATTTTGTAGATGGGTTCCCACAACTTCCCGCCGATGTTCGAGAACACGTCGTGTTTCTGCAATTGAGGTTGAGGGAGAAAAATCTTCGATGTTGACATTGTCGTGTGTCGCCAACCAACAAACAACTCACCATGATAAACGTCATATGAGCTAACCTAACATCGCAGCCCTCTAGAGCCGCAGGAATCTATACATAAATTAATAAGAAGATAGCTTTTAGCACTAGCATTCTGGGTGAAGGAAATGTTGGACTATGCCTTGTAGTAGGGGCAGTGAGTACCAGTGCTTACAGGAGTACAGGACGGACAATGACGGGCCTTATTGTCTTGAGCAGGAAGGCGTGGAAGGAGATTCTCATGGGCAATAATCTACAGGTTAGACAAGTGCAACCACATGGAGATGATGAGATTGTCATTTGACATCATTTAGAGTTTATAGTTTGTTGATAATGAAACACTTAAGTTTTTACGATGTATACAATTTCTAATTAATAAGTACCAAGTTGAGAGATTCGAGTTTTATATATGTTTGCACATGGATTTTTTTTCTTTTACATATGCTACTACTATCATTTCTGGGATGTTGATTATTGTCATTTTGAGAGATTGGATGATGATTTTCATTTATATATGCAGCGTTTTTGTTGGCAAGCCACTGGTATATAAGCTCCTGGGGCGTGGGTTGATACCAGTGGCGGATCTAGTATTTTAGTACTGGGTATGCCGCACAAATTTATTGACGGCTGTTTGGGTAAAATCCACTAACCCATTCAGTAAATATTGGTTTACATTAAAATATGGTAAAGAAGCAATAAACGGCATGTAATAGGAAGATTAAAGTTGAAATGTTTACATGAATACAAATACTTCAAACACTATACTAGTAGTTCAAAGTATGCATTAAAAATTTACAATGCTATTTGTTTGACTTCAGACAATCATGAATATATCATATATATTCGCAATTTATTTTTATTTAACTATTTAATCTCAAGAATAATATATATGATTCTATAACTTAAAAAAAATCAGCTATTTGGACCATTGTCTCAGCATGGTGCGTCTTGCGGGCATCCATTATCCTGATTTTCTGGTCGTAGCGATGCAACATAACCGTGTAACCTGTCAGTTTAGAATCGGCAGACGAAAACGTGTAGAATAGGTCGTATGAGACCAAGCTGCAGCTCTTGTAGTCGATCAGGTTGTCCTTTTCTTTTTACTACTAGGCCGCACACACGGAACGACCAGCTCAAGCTAAGCAGTTTTCTATACAATCGACCAGTTCTTAAGTTCCCTTACTACTAGTACACGGAACGGACGGGCTGCAGGGTATGGCGCGGCATACCGGGCATCCCTGTAGGTCCGCCACTGGTTGATACCGCACACCACTAATACTTATGCTACTAGTGTTGTGGTATTGGAAATGTCACTATAATTGTGTTACTAGTGGCGTGGCCACACAACTAGTAACAAATGGTAGTGGCGCCATATCAGTGGCGTGCCACCCCTACACCACTGGTAGGCTTTTGGCACGCCATGATAAGATTTTTCTGCATTAATGTATGCTTGAAATACCAACTAACTAACCCCCTCTTTATTTGTCCACCCTCTACTTTCTCTTCTTACTTATGCGATTCCTCCTTCCTAACATAGGTGCGTACTTTAGTTTCTCAACCTATCAAACCTAGCCTGAGTGATAACCAAGAAAATTAGAATGGTATTATATTTTTCTAGCTCGTTGCGCAGTAAATTAGTTTGGCTTAGGAGGCATTGGCACATGCAAATGTGGGGAAGTACAAGTGAAGACTTAGCTTCAGAAACACGAGGGTACAATAGCTTCATTGTTGGCTTCTTCGACTGTTCAAGAATGCATTTATATTATTCAAGTATCGTGGCTGTCATCATCATGAATCTACGCAAATAACAATAAGATAGTTTTGTATCTCTTTCAGCTACAGTATTGAACGATTCAACCAAGCCTAAAATATACTGGGGGGCGAGATGCGTGCCAGGGTCATCCGTGTGTGGGAGGCTGCTACTTTTGTTCGAGAATGCATACTAGATAAGGATTATTGATATATACTCCATCGAATGGAACAATTGAACTGATCATTTAGTTAGTTACGAGAGTTCGGTTTGAACAGAGGTTCCTTTGAGTTCGTCTTTTTTTGCAATGTATTGAACAGAGTTATTTGCACCGGTGGTCACACAACTCGTCGACGATGTGCACTTAAGTCACACATCTGGATAACTGAATTTTTTGGTCACACAACTCGTCATCTGGTGCACTTAAGTCACTGACCCCACCTGTCAGTCCGTTTTCCGTTGAAGTTGATGCTGACTGGACACGTAATTTTGCAAAAAAAACCCTGTGTTTTTGTACATTTGCAAAAACCCCCTGTATTTTTGGACATTTCAAAAATTCAGGGGGTTTTTTGAAAAAAATACAGGGGGGTTTTTGCAAATGTACAAAAATACAGGGGGTTTTTTGCAAAATTACGTGTCCAGTCAGCATCAACTTCAACGGAAAACGGACTGACAGGTGGGGTCAGTGACTTAAGTGCACCAGATGACGAGTTGTGTGACCAAAAAATTCAGTTATCCAGATGTGTGACTTAAGTGCACATCGACGACGAGTTGTGTGACCGCTGGTGCTATTAACTCTATTGAACAGGGTTAAAGCAATCTTTCTCCTTTTTAGATTCTCAGGGATTCGCTCCCCGGTTTCATTAAGCATAATGAAACCATAGCGTTCACAGCATCTGATTGAAATCAGGTTCAATCTTTCTCCTTTGAATCACTTTTGTGTCCCATTCCAACTTCTCTAAGTTCTAAATACAACACTAAACTTCTGAACAGAGGCACGTAATTGGCAAATAACTAATAAAGATGAAACTCACAGCTTTGATGGAGCTACGCCTTCGGCTCGAGTAGTTTTTGAACATGTTGAGGCGGAAGCAAATCAGTGGATTGCGGCAACCCTGTTCAAAGGGCCTTTGGCGCAAATCGAGATGTGGAGAGTCGGAGATTAGGTGTTGAGTGGGTGGGGGGGTTCTTCGGACCCTGTGGTCGCGTTCCTGGCGAGTGTGCCGACCGTGTTGTAATCAGCCATCTTGGCTTTTCCTTTCTATGAAAACGATACGGCTGCTAGGCATATCCTTATATAGAATTTACATGGAAGGCTCATGTAACCAAATATCTAAATGTAAGCTGGCATCAATAGTTGATTGAACATGTTAATCTATGCACTCCCTCGGTGCCAACTTAATATGAGACATATATCACATTAAAATGTACCATTTTAAACTTTAGTTGTTGTAATTTATAATGGTATCTCTACTATATAATATAGCTAGAGGTGATGGTTGGTACGTTTTTTCGTTTTCCAATTTTACCCTTATATGTTATGATATTTTACAGTACTGCCACCGCCAAGTTATCAATCGTACCGGTTCGGAGGGCTGTAACTCGAAATTGGCCACTGTAACGAGGTAAAAACAGTCCTCGGTGGGCGAAGCAGTTGCCGGCGTCTCCGGTGGTGGCCTGCTGGTCGCGTCGGAGGGCTGGAAGAGGGGCCGGAGCCGGAGGTAGGGAAGATGGCTGCGGATCCGGCGATTGGGGGTGATTCGGCACGATTGGTCAACGCCACGAAGCCCACGAGCTGCAGCGACGGAACACCAAATTTCTCTTCTCTCGCTCATCCTCCCGCACGCACGACGCCGGGGACAAGCGCGGGACGCACTTGCAGCCCAGATCGAGAGCAGATGAATAAAATCCGGCGACCGGATGTCGGGGACAAGAAGGACGGCGGTCGGGACACGATCTCGGACGACGGACGGCGGCTTCGATCTGCCGACCATGATCTCGGACGGCAGCTTCGATATGTCTCGCCTCGCCGTATAGGACGTCGTCGTGGACGTCCCCGCCGCGTTGCAGCAGGCCTGAGAAGAAACATCCACGAAGCGCCTGCACGTCCGCCGCCGGCCAGCCTCATCCCCTGCCAGCCGCCGGCCGGAGACACCACGCCTCCGCTGCCCGTACAGGCCGCCACGCCCTCAGCATCCACGCTACCGCGCCGCCGGCATGGAGGAACTGAGGCAGGCCGCATATGGGGAACAGAGGAAGGCCGCCATTTAGTTGATGCGGAGCACAGGATTTTGATGCACAGCGTAGCACGCCAGGAGCTAGGCGGCGTAGCGGCTACACGAAACCCATTTAAATCCACAAAATATTATACGGCTGCCATATAGTTCAGTTAATTGTTAGGCGCGCGCTAGGCGTCAGCCGGCTGTACCTACAGCCGGTCTGACTGCCGCGCGACACGCGCAGGTTGCTTTGCGAGACGTCGCTTTCGAGCGTTTTTCCACTAACATGCATGATCCGACTCGCTACCTCGTGACTACGGAGTACTACTTTTCTCCTCCTCTTGGTTTAGCTGCAGCGCTGAGGCGATGGGTGGTCCAGGCTCGCTGCATGCTGTTGTCCCGGCATGCATGGTAGATTAGCTCCTACACTATAAAACACAAGATAATGTACACATATACTACTCTCATATTTTTTTCCTGCGTATGTAGCAGAAAATGAGACGTCGTTTTGTAACATTTTTTCATGGATCTATTAAAACTTGTGACATGTGTAACATTTTGCATGGCCATGTAGCAAAACAACATTTCGAACGTAACAATATTTTTCTGTGTATGTAGCATTTTAAAAAAAGGCGGCATCGTTTTGCAATAGTACCGTGTGAATTTGTAAAAACTCAGTCATGTAGCAAAAAAACAACGAGCGTAAACATTTTTGTATTGTGTATGTACCTTTTTTGAAAAAATGCGGCATCGTTTTGCAATAGTACCGCGTGAATTTGTATAAACTCGGTCATGTAGAAACAAAAATAACGAGCGTAAACATTTTTGTATGGTATATGTAGCACTTTTGAAAAAATGCGGCATCGTTTTGCAATAGTACCGTGTGAATTTGTATAAACTCGGTCATGTAGCAAAAAAAATAACGAGCGTAAACATTTTTGTATTGTGTATGTAGCACTTTTGAAAAATGTGTCATCGTTTTGCAATAGTACCGTGTGAATTTGTTAGAACTCAATCATGTAGCAAAAAAATAATGAGCGTAAACATTTTTGTATAGCGTATGTAGCACTTTTGAAAAATGCGTCATCGTTTTGCAATAGTACCGTGTGAATTTTTTTAAAATCATCCAACATTACAAAAACATGTATGTAACCTTGGAGAAATATGTATGTAGCATACTCACAAAAATCATTGTAGCATTTACACCATGCCTACACAACAAAAAATATAGTCGTTTGTTGCAATCCGAAACACTTTTTGTAACACCGAAAAATATCCCAAAGAAACTGACCTCTACCATTGGAGCTAAGCTCGCGTGGTGCAAGACATGACCAGCTAGGCATGAAGCATGGGCGTATATGCTCCCCAGATATTCCTTCATTTTATTTGCTAAACGGATGTACACTTAACCTTGTAGCATGAGTACTAGCACATCTGTACATGGCTGCAAGTTGGAATCAACGACGCCAGGAAGCTACTATTCCGTAGTAGCAAATGCACCAGGCTTGGGAGTATGTGGATAGGAATCACCGGATTAGGCATGTGCAACTGCCTGTGGGGACCAGCCACGTGGGAAGGCGCGCCTATTTTCCTCCCGGGACGAGCGCGGAGCGTGACGGAGTCGCGGGGGCAGACGCGCACGTCGTCCAAACCGGCTGTAGCTACAGCCGGTTGTAGATTAGCATTTTCCTAATTGTTATGTGACTCAGGTGCACACGTCCACAACCACAACAACCACCGATCAGTCCATTTACATCGTGGGCCCCTTTCGCTGCTACGTCAACGACTCAGCCTTATACCGTACCATTCGTATTTTGGACCGTAGGTGGACGTCTAGAGCAATTTAATGGTGCAAATTCCGAGTTACAGGACTGTTTTAGACACGGCCAACAACTTTGAGGACTGTGGTTGCATTTCACTAAAAAAAAAATCCCTAATCGGCGTCGCACGCGTCAGGTTTGCCGGCGCACTGGCGCACCACAGCCTCCAGCCTCGTGAACTGCGCGTCCCACGCGCGGCCATCGGCGAGATCTGTCCGGCGGCCATGGCGACGGGCTCGCCGGAGAAGGGAGAGGCCGGCGCATCCCGGCCTCCAGCCTCTCGAGCGCGGCGATCAGCCCGGCCTCGGACTGCAGCCTCCCCGACCGCTTCCGGCGCCGTCGCCTCTGCCTTGGACTGTAGCCTCCCTGCCCACTCCCGAGGTGCACGCCGTGTAGCTCTGTGTCGACACGCAGCAAGGGCCGCAGGCCCGCACCACGTTCCTCTGCCTGCACTCAACCGGATGCTTCATTAGCTTCCTTCTTCTGGTGTTGGCCATGGCGGCCGGGTTGGGAGCTTCCGCAGGAGGTTGGACTGGAGTCCGATTCTGGTGCCCTCCCGTCCGATGGCGTTGTCGTCAACCAGTGCGGCCGTGCCCGATAGTTGGGGCGCTTGGTTGTGGTCAGCGACCCCTGATTTATCACGGTGGATTCAGTTGCTCTGTTCGCTGCCCTCTGTGCGAGCTGAAGGCTGACGCCGTATTCTTCTGGTAGTCATATCGCCCAATCCTTTAGTGCTGCAATATCAAACTCAAGTTATGCTGATGCTCGCAAATCTGAGCGTACTGATGCATGTCGATCGATCTTGTTCATTGTAAGGGAGAGCGATCCAGTCTCACACATGTTGTCAGTTAGCAGACCTACCACCTTGCTACAGGTCGTACAGGTTGAAGATTGAGAGCCGCAACGACAGTGAGGGCTGAGCAAGTGGAGGCTGTGGAGGCACGGAAGAGGTAAGCTGCTAAATCTGCAGGGTAACACTGTCAATGCTGATGAACCTACACTTTCAGACGATGATACTGGTAATTCAGCTGCAACAGGAGGCTGTCAGGCTGCGGAGGCGAGGGAATGCATGATGGCCAGGGATGATGAAGAGACTGTGGACAACAAGTCTTCTGTCCACATCTGTAGCTTTGAGACTGAGCGAGCTTGGTACCATGGTAGCGGTGGGTAAGCTAGGAACACAGACCTCCTCCATGGGGAGCTCATGCTCAAGATCAGCCGCGAGCTGAGGTTCCGAGGATGGCCCGTATGAATGAAAGGTGCATATTAAGTGGTTGGTTAGCATTGTACATGAGTCGTGCATGATCACTAGCATGTTCAAAACATCACTTGTTGGGATGTCTTTTTAGTAATGTTGTTACACCAGATTATGTGACAAAAAATGTTATGGGAGGGAAAAGTGCAGATTACGACAGTATACCAAATTTGCTTTTCGGCCGAAAATCAAAAGATCAAATTCACTTAAAAATTCAAAATTCGGATTGTTCTTTTCGTCCATGATTTTCCCGGAAAAAAACAAAAAAGACAATTTTTTCGCCCATTCCATTTAGGGCGGCAATATTTGCAAAAGGAGATCGAAAACCTTGGCGCCAAGGACACACTAAATTGGGTTTGCCTATGTGGATAGTAAATTTTTTATTGTGACACGTCAAGGATAACTTAATTTGTTTGCCGCCTCTGCCACACCGATTTTCCGTCTCCCGTAGTACTCCTCCGTTCTAAATCAAGTGTCTCGTTGTTTTAGTAAAAATAATAATAAAACAACAATACCTGGAACGGAGTCGGTAACAAACGAGTAGTTGGCCTATTCGTCTTTATGCATACGTGAGTAACTATCTTGTATTGAAACACGTTTACAAAAAGTAGACTCTTAATGTTCTAAAGAACATGTCCTCCCTCCATTGCAAATAAATTATCACTGAATGTGGAACGGAGGTAGTACATTTATTTTCTATTTCATATGTATCGCACGGCAGCTGATTGACGTATCCAAATAGGAATAAATTTAGATTAACCGTAGCAACGCACGGGCACTCAGCTAGTATTTGTATTATACACTTCATATTATATAGATAAAATTGGGAATCTAGGGACATCCGCATGACCTATAAACCCAACCGTAGGGAGTACTAACAATGTTGACTTGTTAAGGTGCCAAGATAGAACTAAGTTTCCCTCATAACTTTGTCAACAATAGAGAATTTCCACTACTACTGGACAAATATAATCTCCCATCATAAGAAAAGGAACATCCCCTATTTGTTAAGGCCCAAACAATTTTACCCACATAATTGTTTTACTAGCTCTTTAGGTTCTTATGCTTCAATTATGAATTATTGCCCCTCTTTATTTATCTACTCTTTTATTTCTTCCCTTCTTATTTATTACAGAAGTCCTCATGTTCTCCTTCACGGCAATATATAACCACATGGCAGTCCTGAGCCAGATACTTCAGTTGCTCTACAAAAAAAAAAAAAAACTCCAGTTGCCCAGTCCATCGATAGAAGTATAGCTTGATTCGCAACCAAGATAATGGGAAAAAAATGTTTTGGTAGCTCGTTACCCCATCTATTAGTTCGGGTTGAGAGGCACCGGGACAAGCAGCAGCTTTCAACTAGACATGAATAACTTATACGGCGCTAATTAGGGCGTCTGGACCCGCACAGGGCTGTATCGCGGTGGCTGCCTCAAAAGCAAGTCAGGTGTTCGCAGCGTCCTTGGCGGCCACAGTGTCCAGCCTACTGCGCATGGCACAGTGCGACGAGAACTGCAACAGCACCTCGTCAGTCGTGGACGTTGCTGCCGTGTTGTGCGTGTCTTCCGCATCGGCGTACCCGACGTGCTCCGATGTATAAAGGGCGTGTTTGGTAACCTGCAGGGGTTTCCCACCTCGTTGGGGGCAGGCTCTAGCGGGCATGGCCGAAGGAAAACAGCCCCCGAGTTCTGGTGGTGGATTTGTTTGGTAGCCTGCAGCAAAGAACGCCGCATGGGCTGGGCAATTTGTTGTGGCTGTTTGGTTACATCATTGCATTGCCATATGCAACTATGCCTATGTTTGGTTGTATGCAAAGCAACTGCTTATGGCTACCTCTTTCACCTATGGTGATGTTACCCGACAAATAATGGAGCATAAACCATAGCATAGCATAGCATAATAGGATACCGAGTTCACAAACATGTCTATGCAGCACGATCAGAAGCTCATGCTGCATCTGAATTTCATCAACGGAGGGGTTAATATATACCTCCTCCTACATATTACAGACCACTAATCAGTACCTGCTGGTCATTAGGGAATGCATCGACGAAAGGCTACGCAGGTAAGCCCTAAGCCAGGCACACCTCTCCAGCTTGCTCATGCTGGAGTACTTGAGCTGCTCCTCTGCGTTGTCCGCCAGGAAGTCCATTGCCTTGATGATCAACGCTGGAGAGTACATGCTACGTGGCTGAATTGTCCTCACCTTGAAGATGGCCTTCATTTGAGCGAAGTTGGTAATTGGATGGTTCAGCAGCTCCTCGTCCCTGGGGAATGTCTAGTAATGGCATTTTCAAATCGTTAGTGTACACAGTATTTGAAGCTGGCTATGAACAAAAGAGTACAACAGTTGGGTTCAATGGAAGGGCAAGCAATCCTGAAGGTGATGAAGCAGTTGAACATCAGCCATCATCAGAGTCGTGCTGGTTTCATACCAAACTACTCCAGGCATGCGCTTCAGTTCGTTAATCCTAACCCACCTGACTCTCCACTTCCTCAGATGGTTGTACACTTGAGTGCTGGTGATAGTCAGACCAGTGAACTCAAGAACAGCATCGCTGACCTTCCTGATGTACAGATCCTTGAAGCATTTGTCAAACTGGATCCCCTGCTCCACTAGCTGCACTACCCTGTTCAGAACAAATAGGGATAGAGGAGCTGTCCATTGCATTGTCTGCCTCGAAGTAGATCCACTACGCATCTGAGAGTGCACTCTCTTGTTAGTCCCCTTGGCAGTCATGTCAGATTGCACATCTGAGTCAGTCACTGAATCCATAGGGAGTGCATTCAGAGACAGTACGTCGAGAGGCTTGGAAGCTAACTGATGGTCGAACATCTCGGGCAGTGCATTCTCGCATAGCGCTTGCAGAGGCACTCTCTTCTTACCGCGAACCTGATCCACGAAACACGGCAAGGTCGGCCTAGTCAGGCAATCTATGAACATGAGCAATCTAAGTACGGAGGCTAAGTAACGTGGATTCGTGGTCTACATGTGGAAGAACAACAGATCTATAAGGTACGAGCAACAGATCTACGGTACGAACAAGCATAAGGTTCAGAAAATCTTACATCCACCGGGTGCATCTGCATCTTGCCGTCCGCCTTCATGCCAGAGGTCGCCGTGGAGGCGGTGGAGGTCCCCGGCGAGGTCGCCGTCGAGGTCAGCACCTCGGTGGAGGTCGCCGTCGAAGTCGCCTTCGCCGTCACACAAAGCGCTCCAGCCGCCATTGCAAGAGCTCGAATGGAACAAATGGCGGGACTCGATTTGGAGGTGAGCTAAATAGAGTGGTGATTTTTGGCGGGCGGTGACCGAAATCCTCCCGCCTGATTTTCCCTGCTCGCGCCATCTCCGCGTCCTGCAGCTGGGCGGCGCGGCGTTCCTCTAGGTCAGCCGCCCGCAGCCTGGCTGCAAGGAAACGGCCGATTCGGCCGTTCCCACTGGGCCTGGCCCAAGGGTGCTTTAAGAAACGCGCTATGCAAGTTTCGGGCTGCAGGCAAGCAAACAAGCAGGGTGGTTCTGCAGCCAGCGGGCCTGGCCCGGCTGGCTGCAGGCTACCCTGCTTGTTTGCTTGCCTGCAGCCCGAAATGAGTGGGGCAGCTGGGTACCGGTGCATGTTCATGGCAGGTAGGCCCGGCTGGCTGCAGGCTACCCTGCTTGTTTGCTTGCCTGCAGCCCGAAATGAGTGGGGCAGCTGGGTACCGGTGCATGTTCATGGCGGGTAGGGACGACGACGGGTTCCTGGCCTGCTGAAGCCAACTGAGCAGCTCCATGAAGTTGTTGTTTTATATGAAGAAGTCGTTGTAGAGGTTGAAGTCGATGTCGCAAATATTGTCGACGAGGCGGAGTAGGTCGTGAAACCTACTAGGATGGATAATACGATAGGGCGGGATTGTAGGATTTTCTTAGGAATTATGGAGGGTTTGAATCATATGGATTTTTTCCTATGTAACTCTTTTGGATCATAGGATTGGGGTCACCAAATTCTTATGGAATCCATTCCTATGCCTTCAATTTCATAGGATTCTCAACATGAGATAAAACCTCATTTTAATTTCCATAGGCGAAGTCCAATACAGTTTCACTTTCTCTCATCAATCTTTCAAAATTGTTGTGTTCAATTCTTGTGCATCATCCAAAGCCACCTGCTGTAAAATTCTTAGGTTTCAGAATACTGTGGAATTCCACTTCACGTGACATCTCAATTCTGCGTTTTTCCTATTCATGCGTTTTAAAATCCTGCAATCGAAAGAACCCCGAATAATAGCATGTTGAACGCTTAAGGTTATGGGTACCACCTACACTAGTAGAAAAAAAGCTTATAGGTGGGATGCTATCAGTGGCGCACCAGCCTTCCCGTGCGCCACTGATAGTCTCTCACCTCGTTTTGTGGATTTGGCAAAATATACCTGTGGCGCACAAGATTCCGGTGCGCCACTGGTAATTTTTTACGAGTGACGCACCGGAAACCTTGTGCGCCACAGGCAAGTTCGCACTAAACTTGAAAAATTTCGAGGTGGAGAAGAGAGACTACCTGTGGCGCACCATAACATAGTGCGCCACTGGTAAATTTTTTACATGTGGCACACCGGGCAGTGGTGCGCCACTGGTAATTTTTTTACCAGCGGCGCACAGTGGGTGGTGCGCCACAGGTATTTGTCGGACGATATTACGAACTGTGGAGAGAATACCTGTGGTGCACCTGACCCTGTGCGCCACTGGTAAAAAAATTATTTTACCAGTGGCGCACGAGTGAGCTGGTGCGCCACTGGTAACCTGGGCAGACAACTTAAAGTCGCCCCACCTATCTCCACCTCCATTATTGCAACCTCACTTCCCCCTTTGTTCTTAGCTCGAAATCTCTTGCTTCCTACCTCATTTCCTCCCCATTTTGGACCAAATTTGGTCAATCTAACCACTTTTAGTTGCTAAATCTCCCTCACACACATCTCCTACATCCATGGCATAGATCTAGCTTCTAAAATCTCACCCACACCTATAGATCTACCTTTTCTCTCCCTTCTCCAACAAGCTCGAGCTCGTCGACGTGTCGTCTCGCGGTTATCTCTTCTCGTGTGTAAGGTGACTATATGGATTGAATGATGTAAATAAATAAAATTGCGAGATTTGGGCGAGAATGTCATCACTAAATAAATAAAAATGTGAGATTTGGGTGGATGCGTTCTCTCCGTCCGAAAATGATCGATGTGACATGAAAATGAGTTGCCAAATGTTGTCGAAACGTTGATTTGTTTCCGTTTCGGCAAAACTTTGGTAAACTTCTCGGTCCCAAATGAGATGGTACTAACTAATTATTTTGCTTATATGTGTACCGTCGGACGTGCAGGTGATAATGGTCATCATGAGCGAAAGGAAAGTGGACAGATATCTGAGACACGCGATAGAGGACATGTACAAAAATGAGGAGCTGGAGATAAGATGTCCGTGTCGAAAATGCAAGTTAATGACCTTGCACCACCCCTATTCCGGTGTAGTGCGGGATCACCTGCTCATGCGTGGTTTCATGGATGGCGCCCCTTGGATGAATGATGAAGATGATGTGGAGGTCCATGCGGCGCCGATGGCAGTCCATGACGACGAAGGACATCATGATGACATGATGATTGTTGAGAATAACAACGAGGTGGAAGAAGATGAAGAGCCTACCGCACATGACGATGGAGAACTGGACGTTGTTGATGCGGAGACGCAGACGCCGCTAACTACGTTCTTCCAGGACCCTCATTTGCAAGAATTGATTGTAAGGCCAACGAGTAACAATAGAGCTGCTGCTAGAGAGAAATCTAAGTTGGGGCAACTTGAGATGGATTCGAATACTCCGTTGTATCCAGTTTGCAGGCCTGAGGACACCCGCTTGAAAGTATCTCTCGATGTTCTGCAGATGAAGGTAAAACACCATTGGACCGACGCTAGCGTCGACGCCAATCTGCTATACTGGAAGAATGTCCTTCCAGAGAAGAACACGTGTCCTAAGAGTCTTGACGACGCCAAGAAAGTCGTGTTTCTATGTTCTAGTTGCTGAAATTTAAGACGCCTCCGAAGTTGGTACTTTTTTATAGATGTGAAGATGTGTTTCTATGTTCTAGTTGCTGAAATTTGCAATGTTGTGATGCATATGGATGTGGATGTGGATGGAGTTGCTGAAATTTGCCGAAATGTTGATTCACTTCCGTTTCGGTAAATTTATCGCACTCCATAGCTAGACTTTTTAGCAAAGGTCATGGCGAATTTTTTCGTTTTGTTTTGTTACTAATACTGTGCTATTTACTAATTTGTGTAGACATGGCGGACAACGACGAAGCCGTGGTTCTCGGCCTCATGCTGGTTCCGAAGAAGAAGACTTGGAGAACCACTACCTGCAATATTTCTCGCAAGATCTCATTGACACCAGCGAGGATGATGGATATGAGGGTACGGACAACACCACCACTGACACCGGCGGCACCGGCACAGATGGTACTACCTCAGGTAGCGCCGCCGCCAAGCGTCAGCGGAAGGAAAGGCGCCAAAACTTGGTGGGCACCGGCTGACTAGTAATCACAGAGGTGGACGCCACCTGTGGTTTACCTGTAGAGCCTGAGAATCATGCAAGGGGCTTTGGCAACAACTGTGCCACCATTGCTCGAGAACTGTGCTCGATCAATGACGGGCACCTAAGGTACAAAGCCAAATAGCCTATGGAAAGGCTCCTTGTTCAGAGGGTCCATCAGCGGTACAAGTTCCCGGAGCCGTACAATAACCTAGTGATCAAGAACAACATAGTAAACACAGCTGCCCTCGGCAAGATCAGCAAAGGCTTAGGCTCTTGGAAATATAGGCTGAGGAAGATGCTTGATAAAGATTGCATTTTCGAGGAGGTTCACCGCCGCTTTCCCCAAATTTCGGCGGACGCATGGACTACTTTCAAGGACGCCGAGAACACCCCAGAAGAGATTGCCAAACGGGGGTGGGGGAAGACAATGCGGGATAAAAATGTAGGTGACCACACTCTTGGAAGCCGTGGTTATGCCGAAAAGCAGCCCAAATGGGACGAAGAGGACGCCAAGCGTAATCCTGGTGAGGGGAACCCCTGGGATCAGTTCACGGACCCGTTGGCACGCAGAACGATCAGGGCCCGATACAAGCATGATAAGGAAACCGGGGACCTCAAGACAGGAAAAAAAGGTCTTGGAGCTTGAGAAGAAGATTCTGGTAAGAAATTTACCAGTTTAAAATGCTTCTAATCAAGTCCATTAAATTATATAGCACTCACGTCGTTTCTAAACGGTTCACATTACTTCTCCAGGCGGAAGAAAAGGCGCAATCTACTCAAACCTCCTCCGAGGGTTCGTCGAAGGCCCCGTATTGGGACACTGCTTTTGTCAGGGCGTACAACCAGGTGAAGGACAGGCCGGCGATAGAACAACCGCACAAGGGCCGTGTGGTAGGCGCCGGTAAGCATCACAAAAACCCTTAGTATTATCCTGTAGAGGCCAAGGAGCTGCGAAAGGAGAGGAGGAGGTTCGAGCAGATGGATATAAAGGCGGCTGTAGATAAGGAGGTGCAAGCAACCGTGCCCGGGTTAGTCCAAGAACAAGTGGCACAGTCGCTCACTGCCATCATGCCTAGCCTGGTGCAGTCGGTCAAGATTTGGATGCAAGAAGGGCAACAAGGGCCGTTTAACATACCCAGCTTTGTCGCAAGCAACTCCAACAATCAGGCGCCTACGATGGATGTTCCAGCCGCCAACCCTACTTGTGGTAGGGAGGATGCGACGCCGGCCGCCATCAATGAATTTGCCAAAGGGGTTTCGTCAGCCAGCGTGCATCTTAGCAGCCCCTCCATCATCTCTTCCATGCCCGCCTACGGTCCAACGCCATTAGCCGAGCTCGAAGCTCTCACGGTAATTAAGCGTCGCAAGTCTCAACAAATTATGTATATACCTCATCCTTGGCGCCCTCTCTTATGCCTTAACATGCATGTTTTCGCAGGCCGACGAGGTGGGATGCACGTTGCTATTGCGTGTGGAGAATGAGCTTCGGGATGTGGCGAAGGCATGCATCATAACACCACTTAACCGCGTGATGCACACAGTGCCTATGGCCCCTGACGTGTTTCGGATAAATATTGATCGGGTGCTCCCGGGTTGCGATGACTTTTATCCTCCGAGTCAACCCGCAGATGCCGAATCTGAGTTAACCCTCCATGGATGCTTGGGTTATCCCATGACATGGCCAAAGGCAATGATCCGTTTGGACCCTCCTATCACCTGCACCCCGTCACAGCCAACACTGGTAGGGTCGGCGAATCAAGAAGAGGCGCCAGACATCTGGTAGATCCTATCACCAGCCAACAAGACTCCATTTCCAGGGCTAGTCATTCCATCCCTCCCGGTGGTTGATCCTGTCGAGCCAAGGCAAAGCTCGGAGATGACCACAATGACTTCATGGATCATGATTATGATGACGGAGGACTACACCATGATCACGATCTTCAGGCTCTTCCTCAATGCTCTAAGCGTCGTCTGTTCAATTCTCAAGGAACGCCTGAAGCTGCCCCCTTCACCGTGGATCAACAAGGCAACAAGCCTTTCCGCCAGGAGACCCTCCCCAAGGGAGTACCGTCCCTCTCACAGCGGCAGAGAAGAGGCGTAATAAAGGATGGAAAAGGAAAGTGGATTTGGCCTCCAGCAGCTAACCAGCGCCGGCGACCAAGGAGCCGTTGTGGGCTAAGGACAACGTAGGCGTCTCCCAATGGCATTCGTTTCATGAGTTGGCTAAACCGATCCTGCCGCCGAGACTATCCAAACTCTAAGGGGAGATATGAGGAGTTTCCATGAAGGTATTCATCGTGTGGAGAATCTTCTTCTCCACTCCTCAAATCCATTGTACCCGCTTTACCCGGTAAAGGTACCAAAGAACCTTGGCTATGCCGATGAATACCCCGTGGATGTGTTCTTCCTGAGATTTGAGGAGATCTTCGACATGTACCATATGAAACGACTCCCCATATGCTTCGTCCGCCTGCTTGCTCTCAATATGCAGTACCAGCTTATGAAAGAGGAAACCCGGCTCATAGCGATAATGGACCCCTACCACCTGCAAGAGGGCCGGCTGAACCACAGTGATGGTGCGCGAGAAGCGGCGCGGTACATACAGAAATACTTCATGGAGCATCAGGACAAGAGAGCCATTCTAATGCCATACTTTCCCGAGTAAGTCATTCGCTAGCCGCCATTACATGCTTTTCGTCGAGTTTTGTCCATACAATGGTTAATTTGAGTATGATGGTCTCCTTTTGTGCAGGAACAAATA
This sequence comes from Poa pratensis, assembly GCA_947311845.1. Classification (NCBI taxonomy): domain Eukaryota; kingdom Viridiplantae; phylum Streptophyta; class Magnoliopsida; order Poales; family Poaceae; genus Poa; species Poa pratensis. The sequence continues at coordinate 14,045,958 of CAMZMU010000086.1, forward strand.
TTGCGTCCTCATTCTTGCGTTTCCGAAAAGGTCGGAGGCCATTTATTTGGACTCGGGGAGGCATCATAAGAATAAAGACTATGGACCCATCAAGAGTGTTTTGAATGAGGCTCTCACCGGCTACGCCTTCCATGGGTGCCCGATGGAGAAACAAATATCGAGAGAAGGAAAGCTGGTATTCGGCCACAAAATGGATTTCAAATCCGTCACGCAGCCGGAAAGCAGTAAGCTGGACGCCTTCTACGTCGTAATGCTCATCCGGGAGTATGTATGGGATATGCAGCAACTACAGTTGCCAGGGTAACTCTGCACATGGTGCCTGAAGAAATGACGGAAGCCACTGATTCTGAACACAGACAAGATTTCGTTCGCATCCAGCATTCGATTGCGACAACAATCAACAAGGATGTCCTCCGTAAGGAGGGGTTGTTCTACTACGGTTCGCCGCTACTGGCAGCCGGATTCATCATGGAGGTACTGCACCCGGACTGGTTGTCTAACCCGGTCCTGGTAGAGAAGAAAAAGGATGACCCAAATGTAGCCAAAGTGTGGCGTATGTGTATTGATTACACGAACCTGAACAAAGCATGTCCAAAGGATCCATTCCCGCTGCCTCGGATAGATCAAGTGATCGATTCCACAGCCGGGTGTGAGCTGTTATCCTTTGTAGATGCTTATTCTGGTTTTCACCAGATACCGTTAAATCCGGATGATCAAATGAAAACTGCATTTATCACCCCATATGGGGCTTATTGCTATCGTGTCATGACATTCGGTTTGAGAAATGCCGGTGCTACTTATCAAAGGTGTATGCAAAAATGTTTGCAGAATCAAATAGGAAAAAATGTGCAGGTATATGTCGATGACATAGTCATAAAAACTAAAGAGAAATCAACCTTGATCGATGATCTAAGAGAAACATTCGCAAATTTGAGAAAATACCGGATGAAACTTAACCCGGATAAATGTACATTTGGTGTACCAGCAGGAAAATTACTCGGTTCCTTGTATCTAGCCGAGGTATCGAAGCTAATCCGGTAAAGATTCGGGCTATTGAGAATATGAGGTTGCCTCAAAATCTTAAAGATGTGCAAAAATTTACTGGTTGTCTTGCATCCCTAAGCCGGTTTGTAAGCCGGTTAGGAGAAAAGGCCTTGCCCTTGTATCAATTGATGAAAAGAACCAATAACTTTGTGTGGACTCCACAGGCAAATGCGGCTTTTGCCGAGTTAAAAAAGATGTTGGTCACAGCTCCGATACTTGCTTCCCCACTGCCCAAAGAGCCGATGTTGCTCTATATTGCAGCCACAAACCGAGTTGTGAGTGCTGTAGTAGTGGTGGAGAGGGAAGAAGATGGCAAAACCGTGCAGAGGCCGGTGTATTATCTGAGTGAGGTGATATCGACGTCCAAACAGAATTACCCTCATTACCAGAAGATGGTATATGGTGTCTATATGGCAGCCAAGAAGTTGAAGCACTACTTTCAAGAGCATCCAATAAGGGTGGTGTGTGAAGCTCCTATCTCGGAGATCATCGGATGCAAAGATGCAAATGGCCGAGTTGCCAAATGGGCAATCGAGTTATCCCCTTACACTCCACAGTATGAGAGAAGAGATGCAATCAAATCTCAGGCACTGCCGGATTTCCTTGTGGATTGGGCCGAGATGCAGTATGAACCACCAGCCCATGACCCGAATTACTGGACAATGCATTTTGATGGATCCAAGACAAAGATTGGTTTGGGTGCCGGGGTAGTTCTTACCTCACCGAAGAAGGATCAACTGAGATATGTGCTGCAAATTCATTTCACCGCATCCAATAATGTAGCCGAGTATGAGGCACTGATCCATGGGCTTAATGTGGCCAAGGAAGTGGGATTCGCCGAATTGAGTGCTTCGGTGATTCGGCTCTGGTTATACATCAAACCTCGGGAAATTGGGATGCAGTGGATGCCAACATGGCATCATATCGATTTCATGTGCAGAAAATTTCGGGATTTTTTGAAGGATGCGAGTACACACATATACCTCGGGCAGAGAATGAAGCTGCCGATGTACTATCCAAACTCGGTTCATCCAGAGATCCAATTCCACCCGGAATAGCTTTGGAGCATTTGAGAAAGCCGTCCATTAAGCCATCGCCAGAATCCGAATCAATTTATATCCCGCCAATGCCAAAATCAGATGCAGTTCCAATGGATGTTGATGTCGGTTATGTCGGGGATAACTCGGGGACTGCCAAGCAGAACCCGGGGACTGACGAGGAAATGTCGGACGAGCCAGTAGATGCTGAGCCAATGGATATAGATATGCCAGTATTTCCTGTAAGACCTGTCCCGGAGTGGGCACAGCCTATAATGACATATCTTGTTGATGGGAGCCTGCCGGATGATAGAACCGAATCTAGGCAAGTGTTGAGAAGAGCAAAAGCATACACCATCATCAATAAGGAGCTTTACAAGAGAAGCACAACCACAGTGCTGCAGAGGTGTGTTGACCCGGCAGAAGGAGAAGAAATGCTCCTAGAGATTCATCAAGGGGAGTGTGGACATCATGCCTGCTCAAGAGCCTGGTGGCCAAAGTATTTCGGCATGGGTTCTACTGGCCCACTGCTTTGCAACAAGCTGAAGACATAGTCAGAAAATGTGAAGGATGTCAGAGATTTGCAAAAAAGATTCACATGCCAGCCTCGGCACTCAAGACAATTCCAATCACTTGGCCTTTTGCTGTTTGGTGCCTTGACATGGTGGGAGAATTCAAGCCAGCCCGAGGTAACATGACTCATATATTGGTGATGGTGGACAAATTCACCAAATGGATAGAGGTAAAGCCAATCCGGAAATGTGATGGACACACAGCAGTGACTTTCTTGAAGGACATAATTCTGAGATATGGTTATCCACACAGTATCATCACAGATAATGGAACCAACTTTGCTGTGGGAGAATTTGCTCGGTTTTGTGCCGAGAAGAGAATTAAGCTGGATGTAGCTGCAGTTGCACACCCACAGGCCAATGGGATGGTAGAAAGATCAAATGCCTTGGTGCTAGATGGCATAAAGGCTCGGTTAATTGCACCATTGTTACGCACTCCGGGTTGTTGGATAGATGAGCTCCCAGCAGTATTATGGGGTCTCAGGACCACACCGAATCGATCGACTGGCTACACACCATTCTTTCTGGTTTATGGAGCAGAAGCTGTTCTGCCAACCGACATACAATATGATGCACCGAGAGTGACAATGTACACTGAAACCGAGGCAAAAGAAGCCCGGGAAGATGGTGTGACCTACTTGAGAGGCCCGAGAGTTGGCCTTATCTCGGTCAGCAATATACCAGCAAAATCTCCGACGCTATCATAGCCGGAAGATCAGCCCTCGGGTGTTCCAAGAGGGAGATTTGGTACTGAGGCTGGTGCAGCGCACTGCAGGCCGACATAAGTTGACACCTCCATGGGAGGGACCGTTCATTGTGAGCAAGGCTCTGCACAATGATTCATACTATCTTATAGATGCACAGGAACCGATGAAGCACAGGATGGACAAATCCGGAGAGGAAACTAAGCGTCCATGGAATATAGCTCTACTCCGCCCTTTTACTCATAAAGGGTGCAGTGTATGTATCTCGGTTTCTATATGAATGAAATGTCGGCACCCCGAATCAAAACTCGGGGACTGCCTCGTCTATATGCTTGTGTCATCTGTTGTTTTTTCATTTATGTTTTTCCTATGCCGAATGATTTGAAGCCTTGCCTCAAAGTTCAAAGTACTGTATGCTATCTTATTGTGATCTTGTGACTCGACTGACAAACGCCAAAAAAGGCAGTCAAGAGCTGAGGTGATGGTTCGTAGTGAACATGAAAATGAACTCGGAGACTCGGCCAAAAATGATTCGGCATAGCTTGTTTACTAACCCTGTTTTTCATATTTGTTTATGTCGGATGACTTTAAACCCCAACTCGAATGTTATGAAGTATTGTATGCTATAATTCCTATCTTGTGACTCGACTGTCGAACGCCTAAATGGTAGACAAGAGCAAAGATTGACAAGTATAGTGAACAAGAAAATAAACTCGGGGACTCGGTTTAAATTGATCCAACATAAACCTCGTCTTGTTCGAATTAAGCAAAATAAAAGTAGTCTCGGAGGAACTTAAAATGTATATTACATCTGCACCCGGCATTCCGGGGATTTAACAGTT